>CM052895.1:2977136-3097933 GCA_028534135.1 Potos flavus | reverse complement strand
CTCCATACTGTTTTCTAGAGTGGCTGCACCAGCTTGCATTCTCACCAACAGGGTAGAAGGGTTCCCCTTTCTCCGCATCCTCGCCAACACCTGTAGTTTCCTGAGTTGTTCATTTTAGCCATTCTGACTGGTGTGAGGTGGTATCTCACCATGGTTTTGATTTGTATTTCCCTGATGCCGAGTGATGTTGAGCACTTTTTCATGTGTCTGTTGGCCATTTGGGTGTCTTCTTTGCAGAAATATCTGTTCATGTTTTCTGCCCATTTCTTTTTTTTTTTTTTTAAGATTTTATTTATTTGAGAGGGAGAGAGAGAGAGCATGAGAGGGGAGAAGGTCACAGGGAGAAGCAGACTCCCCATGGAGCTGGAAGCCCAATGTGGGACTCGATCCCGGGACTCCGGGATCATGACCTGAGCCGAAGGCAGTTGCTTAACCAACTGAGCCACTCAGGTGCCCTTCTGCCTATTTCTTGATTGGATTATTTGTTCTTTGGGTGCTCTCTCTTAAATAAGTACATAAATATATTTTTTAAGTCATTCAGATAGTACAGAGCACCGGGAACACAGTTATAAAGAAGGCACATGTTTCACTCTGCCTTTTTAGGAATACCACATTAAACAGGAAAGAATGTCCACCTGTCATCCTTCCCTTGGGCTTTTTCTTTCCTAGCATCTCCTTCAGCCTTCCTGTGGCGCTTGGCGGTGACAGCAGTGGGGGGCGGGGCAGCACCCACGTGGGCGGTGGAATTGGTCCAGAGGTGGCTACTCCCCCTACCCCTCTTCCCCATGCTGCTCCGAAGCCATCGTACCTTAAAATTAATTCCATGCATGTTCCTTGGAATCTGTAAGTAGTCTATGAAAAAAATGTTTAAATTTTCTGTTTTAATGATAAAAAAAAAAGATCTGGGGAAAAAAGATTCACGCATATTCTCTCCGCCCTAGATAACCACCTCGTAACCAGGAAGCACCACTGAACCCCAGAGTCTGCATCTGGGTTTGAGTGGTGGAGGCTAAGGAGAGGAGAAGGCGAGCAGGGAGGCGTGGGAACGCCAAGCTCCGCTGGTGAGTGGAGTTCAAAGTCTTTCTGAAGAGTCAAAAGTAGACTGAGCATGCGCGTGGTATCCCAACACAGAGCACGTGCCAGCTGAGCTCCAAACCGCCTGCCCTGGGGCACTGGGGGCCAGATCACAAGGCACACGGCTCTTCTTTTCAGCAGAAAAAAAAGATTATTTTTTGTTATCCTACTTAAATGCGAATTTGAATACTTTTGAATAATAGGTAACTTCTACGTATCCTACTTAAATGTGAATTTGAATATTTTTGATTAATAGGTAATTTATACGTTTATTATGCTTTTATATTTGAAAGTAGGAAATGAATGTATGATAAGTTTATTTTTTTTTTTATTAAGAGATTTTATTTATTTATTTGTCAGAGAGAGAGAGCAAGCACAAGCAGGGGGAGCGGCAGGCAGAGGGAGAAGCAGGCTTCCCGCTGAGCAGGAAGCCCGAAGCGGGGCTGGATCCTAGAACCCTGGGATCATGACCTGAACCAAAGGCAGATCCTTAACCGAATGAGCCACCCAGGCGTCCTGATAAGTTTATGCTTATAGGCATTTGAACAAGATTGTGAGGTGGGTTAATATTTTGGAATTTTAGCCCTTGTATAGTTTGTCCTAAATAGTTCCCTTTCACCCAGGTACCTGTTATCACTTAAAGGAAAGTGAGGCTTTCTGTGGAAAACAAAACAACTTTCTGGGCTTTCAACTTCCAAAATAGCCTCTGAACAATTTCGTTGGATTGTGAAAGCCTGACTTTTTTTTAAGTTGTAAAGTTGAAAATTATACAAGGAGGGACACCTGGGTGGCTCAGTTGCTTAAGTGACTGACTCTTGATTTCAGCTTGGGTCCTGATCTTAGGGTTGTGAGATCAAGCCCTGCATTGGGCTCTACACTGGACATGGAGCCTGCTTAAGATTCTCTCTCCTTCTCCCACTGCCCTCCCCCACACCCCCCCACCCCTGCTCAAGCATCCTCTCTCTTCCCCTGAAATAAAATAAAATAAAATAAATAAAAATTGTTCATGGAACACGTATATACCCTTTATCCAGATTCCCCTACAGTCAACACTTTACATTATTTCCTTGATCATTTCCGAACCATTTACATATATCGTGGCCCTTTGCCCCTAAATAGTTCAGTGTGTATTATCTTGCATGACCACAGTACAGTTATCAACCTTATGAATTTATTTCGCTACAAATTACTTTAATTGACCATCCATATTTCAATATCGTCCGCCTCCTTATAATGCCCGTTAATAGCGTTTTCAGTACAGGAGGCCATCTAGAGACAGGTATTGCATTTAAGTATTGCAAGCGAGCCTTCTGCACTGTGGGCAGACCCTCTAAGACCATGTAAATATCCTGTTCCTCATCAAAATCTCCCCCCACAGTTAGCCTCTGGTGGCGATTCTTGCCTCAGCCAATCTTTATCATTATACTCGCAAAGTGATGCTTTTCCAACACTAGCAGTAACTTCATATTTGTGACTTGGCTCTCAGCATTCTACTATAAGCAAGAGTCTCCCTTCTCTATCAGTATTGTGAGATAATAGAAAATCTATATACTCTCTGTACCGCCCCTCCCTCGATTCCTGACACAGGGCTTCTAAAATCCTTCCAATTTCCTAAGTGGTAACAGTCCTAGTTGCATCTTTTGCTGTCGTATTTGGCCTTTGACCCTTCTTTTGGTTGCAGACCTTCCAAATCCCTTGGAATTTTCCCGGGTAATAGCTGTGTCTTTTATTCTAATGAGGTAGGTGTTGGTGGGCTCTTGTATGGAGGTTGGTCGCCAGAAAGACCGAGCCATGATTAGAAGCTTGAAGCTTTCAGCTCCATCCCCCATTCTCCAGAGGGGGCAGAGGGGCTGGAAATGGTGTTAACCCCATACTTTAGGGGTTCAGAGAGCTTCCAGGTTGGTGAGCACATCTGTATGCAGGAAGGATGGCGCACCCCCAAAACCACAGTGTGGAAATGCCTTTGCTTGGGACCCTCCCAGACCTCGCCCGATATATCCTTTTATCTGGTTGTTCATCTGTATCCTTGATCATATCCTTTCACAAGCTGGTAAACATAAATAAGTATTTCCCCGAGTTTTACGAGCCGTTCTAGCAAATAATCAAATCCAAGAGGAGGTCTCGAGAGCCTCTGGTCTGGAGCCAAGTTGGACAGACGGTGTGGGTAACTTGGGGACCCACTACTTGTGATTGGCATCTGAAGAGTGGTCAGTCCCATGGACTGAGCCTTTCACCGGGGGGATCTGACGCTAGCTATCTCCAGGCAGATGGTGTCAGGACTGAGTCAAATTGTCAGGCACCCCGCTGGTGTCACAGAATGCTTGGTGTGGGAAAAACACCCACACATCTGGTGTCAGAAGGGTTGTGAGTATGGTACTGGTGTGAGTAAAGGGGAAACACAGGAGTCTAAGGTTTTCTTTTTTTAAGTTTATCTATTTTTAGATAATCTCTACACCCAATGTGGGACTTGAACTCATGACCCTGAGATCAAAAGTTGCGTGCTATCCCAGCTGAGCCAGCCAAGCGCCCCCTATGTTTTTTTCTTTACATATTATTAATTTCTGTTTTTTTCTTTTTAAAAATTTGTTGGCATTTTCATTTTTCCCTGGCTTATAATTATTTTGAGTTTCAAATGGCTGTGCTCTCCCCTTTGAGATTCTGATGTAATGTTCTGAGGGGTACAGCTTGGGCACTGGGATTTTTATAAGCTTTCCACGTGATTCAAATCGCAGACAAGACAAATAAATATCCCTTGCAATGTGAAACCAATGCAAGAAAATAGGAAAAAAGCAATGTGAAGAGAAGACATACAGAGGAAAAAGATCTTCAACTAAAAGTATACGAGGATAGCAGCCTGGCAAACCATGGAAATCAACAATTCTCTCTCCAGGAAACAATGATAAAGTTGGAGGAAAAAAGAAATCAAAAAAACCATTTAGGGGTGCCTGGGGGGCTCAGTCATTAAACATCTGCCTTTGGCCCAGGTCATGGTCCCAGGGTCCTGGAATGGAGCCCCTCATTAGTCTCCCTGCTCTGCGGGAAGCCTGCTTCTCCTTCTCCCACTCCACCTGCTTGTGTTCCCTCTCTCGCTATGTCTCTCTGTCAAATAAATAAAATCTTAAAAGAAAAAGAAGAAAAAGAAAAAAACCATTCAGGGTTCTGGATATTGACGAAAAGCAAAGGAGAAATTGAGGAGTATTTATCCATGAAAAATCACTGAACTCTGGGTGAGAACAGAGAGTCTGTGGCATTCTTCCCGGGGCTGCTCAAATTCCCCCAGCCTGGGCAGCAAAGCAGCTGACCACGACTGGGTGGGCTGCACCATTCAACAGCTTTGCTGCCAGAAGGGGCTCACTGCATTTGGAACAAACCACAGCGAGATGCTCCTACACACCCACTAGAAGGGCTACAACAAAAAACGCAGACAATAGCAAGTGTTGGCGATGCTGCGGAGAACCCAAACCTTCCGGCATGGGACTGTGAAATAGCACAACTACTTTGGAAAACAATGGGCAATTTCTTCTAAAGCTAAACACAAATATACCACAGAAGCTGGCTGTTCTACAGAGTACCCAAGAGAAATAGAAATGTTTGTCTAAAAACTCATATACAGAAAACAAAAAAAAACCTCATATACAGGGGCACCTGGGTGGCTCACTTGTTAAGCGTCTGCCTTCAGCTCGGGTCACATTCCCGGGGTCCTGGGATCAAACCCCATGTTGGGCTCCCTGCTGGTTGGGAAGCCTGCTTCTCCCTCTGCCTGCTGCTCCCCCTGCTGGTGTTCTCTCTCTCTCTCTCTCTCCCCCTCTCTGTCAAATAAATAAATCTTAAGAAAAACCAAAAAACCTCATATACGTATATTCATAGCAGCATTACCTATGATAGCGCCAAACTGGAAACAATCTAAAGGTCCATCAGCTGTTCAATGGATAGACAAACTGTGGCATAGCCTTGCAATGGAATATTATGCAGCAATGAACAGGAATGGATTCCTATACATGCTGTTAATATGTATAGGAAGAAGACTACATATTGTATCATTCCATTTATTTTTAAAATTTCTATTTTAATTTTTTTAATTGAAAACCAATTAGCCAACATCTAGTACATCATTAGTTTCAGATGTCGTGTTCAATAATTTATCAGTTGCATATAACCCCAGTGCTCACCACATCATATCACATGCCCTCCTTAATGCCCGTCACCCAGTTACCCCACCCCCCTCAGTATGATTCCATTTATGTGACCTCTCTAGAAAAAGGAGATCAATAGAAGGAGAAAGCGGGGCGCCTGGGTGGCTCAGTGGGTTAAAGCCTCTGCCTTCGGCTCAGGTCATGATCTCGGGGTCCTGGGATCGAGCCCCGCATCGGGCTCCTTGCTCGGCGGGGAGCCTGCTTCCCCCCTCTCTCTGCCTGCCTCTCCGCCTACTTGTGATCCTTCTCTCTCTGTCAAATAAATAAATAAAATCTTAAAAAAAAAAAAGTTAAAAAAAAATAGAGGGAGAAAGCCGTTCATCGGTTGCCTGGGGTTGGCTGGGAGTTGACTGAAAATATAGACAAAGGCTGACATATCCTAAACTTGGATTGTGGTAATGGCTGTAGAACTCTATACATTTACTAAAAATCACTGAATCATTTACTGACAATAAGCAAACCTTATGGTATGTAAATTATACATCAATAAAGTTAAAAAAACTATGTGAGGGTAGAATAAATAGATTTTTAAAAAATATTTTATTTATTTACTTGAGAGAGAGAGAGCAAGCAAGCACGAGTGGGGGGAGCAGCAGAGGGAAAGGGAGAAGCAGGCTCCCCGCTGAGCAGGGAGCCCAATGCGGGGCTCGATCCTAAGACTCTGAGATCATGACCCAAGCAGAAGGCAGACACCCAACTGACTGAGCCATCCAGGTGCCCCAGGAGATTTTTCTGATGTGTAAGATTTCAACAAAACCTTACTCCACAGTCTTGGGAAGCAACAGGAAGACGAAACTACCAATTGTGCTAGTAAACCAAGAAAAACGGAAGATGTCAGGTTATTAAGAGAACATTAAAAGATATGCCTGTACAAAGAATCCACAGCAGTTTTATACCATAGAGCCCAAAATTGGAAACAGCCCAGATAACTGTTACTTGGTGAATGGATAAACAGACGGGCATGTTCACACAATGGAATACTACTCAGCAAGCAAAAGGAACAAATTTGTGATAAATGTTACCGTATAAATGAGGATCTTGGAAGATTTCGTTAAGTGAAAGAAGCCAGACACAAAACACTATATACTATATGGTTCTATTTATACGAAGCTCTAGAGAAGAGAACTCTGTGGTAACAAATCAAGTCAGCTTTTGCCTTAGGCTGGCAGTAGGGATGGGCTGGGTATCGCTATGAGGGAATGGTAGTGTAATAAAAATTGCTCTTTGTTCTGGGTTCCTGGTGCACAGCTCCTAAAATCCTTGGAATTTCCTGAGCGACAGGAGCGTCTTTTTTATTTTTATTTTTAAAAAGATTTTATTCATTTTGAGAGAGGAAGAGAGCAAGAACAGGGGGAGGGACAGAGGCAGAGGGAGAGAGAGACTCTCAAGCCCAACCTGATGCCGGGCTTGATCTCAGGACCCTGAGATCACGACCTGAGCCGAAATCAAGAATCAGACGTTTAACCAACTGTGCCACCCACATGCCCCAAGAGTGTCTTTTGTTATCCATAAGGAGCCCCTTTGGGCCACACCTGAGTTTATGCTAATCAGGTGATTATCAGTGGGTTCCTAGAGAGCTTCAGGTTGGAGGCTGGTTATCCAGCCTAACCAGTAAGAAAGAACTGAATAGGAATGTAGGCGCTCCCTCTGACTGTGTGCCCCCTTTCTCTTTCAAGCAATGGAAGGTGGGGATAAGCTAGAGTGAGGGCTGCTTTGCAGGTTGGGTGGAGGGGCAAGTTAAGATAAGAAGCAATTGGATAGGAAGGATAGATTGGTGAACAATTTTGTTTATGATGAGTTTTAAACATTTTATTTTATTTTATTTTAAATTTATTTGACAGCGAGAGAGCGAGAGAGAGAGAGAGAGAGAGAGAGCACAGCATAGGGAGCAGCAGGCAGAGAAAAAGGGAGAAGCGGACTCCCCACCGAGCAGGGATCCCAATGCGGGGCTCCATCCAAGGACCCTGGGATCATGGCCTGAGCTGAAGGCAGACGCTTAACAACTGAGCCACCCAGACGTCCCTAAACATTTTGTTTTTTAAAACTAAACACAAAAGCAGACATTTACGTGATTTTTAAGTAAGCTCTACACCCAGTGTGGGGCTTGAACTCATAAGCCTGAGATCAAGAGTCTCAAGCTCTACCAACTAAGCCAGTCAGGTGCCCCCATTTAGGTGATTCGTTATTGAAAAAATAATGTACACACGTTATGAAAAAGCCTCCTTTTCACTTGCGGAACCCATACATTGCACAGGAGGTACCTGAACCTTAAGTCAGAAAATGAACAAATCCACAAGTGTGGTTATGGCAAAATCAACAAGGAGCCAATTGCCCTGACAGATAACCCTTGGATTTCTCCATCTCTTGGTAAATATGGCATTATCTGCAGGGAGGATCTGATTCATGAGATCTTCACTGTGGGAAAACATTCCGGAGAAGCAAACAACTTCCTGGGGCCCTTCAGATGGTCATTTCCATGAGCGGAATGAAGAAAAAGACCACCCATTTTGTAGAAGGTGGAGATGTTGGCAACAGGGAAGCCTAGACTTGCAGGCTTAGTAGAGGGATGAACTGACTGATTATTTTTGTAATCTGGTCAATTAATCAATAGTGACTGCTTTTAAATTGGGGGGGATATATTCCATGGGGTTTGTCCTTTGTTTCCTTCCTCTTCCTCCTCCTCCTCCTCTTCTTCTTAAGATTTTATTTATTTCTTAGAGAGAGCAAGTACGGGGGGGGGGCGGGAGGAGCAGCAGAGGGAGAGGCTGAAGCACTCTGCCGAGCAGGGAGCTCTATTTGGGTCTCGATCCTAGGGTCCTGGAATAATAATCTTAACTGAGCCACCCACGTGCCCCTTGCTTCTTCCTCTGAAGAACATTATACTTTAGCCCAAATAATCCGCAGCAGGACTTTTAGCAGGATCTCCAGTCCTGCTCTGTCTTGGGCCGAGACAGGATCCCCAGGATCAGCCAAGCTTGAATTCCCTCTCTTTTGGGGGCTATACAGTTCACTTCCAGTCACCCAGGCTCACACTCCCAGTGTTGGCTTTGATTCTTCTCTTTCCCTAGCCTCCTGAGTCCAACGGACCATTCTTCAGAGTCAACATTTAATGCTTTTGTTCATATACGTGCTGCGTTTCCCTAACCCTGCCCTTAAATCAGCTCTAAGAAGGGGCTTCCTAACTGGCCTCATAGTCTCTCTGTCTTTCAGACCTCCCTGGACTAATACTAAAATAATCTAAAATCCAAATCTAGGGGCACCTGGGTGGCTCAGTGGGTTAAGCCTCTGCCCTCGGCTCAGGTCATGGTCTCAGGGTCCTGGGATGGAGCCCCACATTGGGCTCTCTGCTCGGCGGGGAGCCTGCTTCCCCCTCTCTCTCTGCCTGCCTCTCTGCCTACTTGTGATCTCTCTCTCTCTCTCTGTCAAATAAATAAATAAAATCTTAAAAAAATAAAATAAAATCCAAATCTAGAATCTAAACCATCTCCCTGCAGACTCTCCTAACCCAATTCTGGAGCTGACGTCCTATCACTTTCTTAGACACCTTTCTCCAGCCAAAGAAATAAAATCTTTGGAAACACTCCAGCTTAAACACACTGCCCATTTTCCTGTCCCCGCATTTGCTGTTCCCTCATCTAAGGAAGCCTTCAACTCTCTTCCAACTCTCCATCTATAGAAATCCTGCATACCTTACCAGGTCCAGCTCAAGTCTTACCTCTTTCCCTGTCCATTCTAGAAGAAAGCAGTTCCAACTCAAAGCTACACTACTTTCTCTCTCTTTCTTTTATAAAATTATTTTTTATAGATTTATTTATTTGAGTGAGAGAGCAAGAGAGATCACAGAGGGAGAGGGAGAAGCAGACTCACTGCTGAGCAGGGAGCAGGATGTGGGGCTTGATCCCAGGCCCCCTGAGACCATGACCTGAGCAGAATGCAGACCCTCACCCCACTGAACCACCCAGGCACCCCTCCGTTACCTTCTCTTTACCTTTTATTTATTTATTTTTAAAGATTTTATTTTTTTATTTAACAGAGAGAGAGAGATATCACAAGTAGAGGGAGCAGCAGGGAGAGGGAGAAGCAGGCTTCCGGTTGAGCCGGGAGCCTGATGCGGGGCTCCAGCCCAGGACCCCAGAATCATGACCTGAGCAGAAGGCAAACTCTTAACAACTGAGCCACGCAGGCACCCCTTCTCTTTACCTTTAGCACCTTTACTGGAGGAGCTCTTTTGCTCACATACAGTTCCTATAACTACATTTCAAGCTCATTGTTTGGAACATGTGGCATTCGGAATATCATAAGTAAAATTCTCTTACATAGATCGGGGTAGGAGGTGTTGGAAGAACTGGAGAATACTAAACTCAGGCAAACACCAAACTCTGACTCATCTTTTGTCCTTGCAAGTGGCAGGAGGGACTAATACTGGTTCCTGGGATAGCCGATACATCTGACGATTCTAGTTTTTTCCATCCTAAGATTCAGCCTTTGGGTCTCCAAACAAACGGAAGACCAAGACCAGGACCTATAAAGGTCGAGAAAAACCATTTTCTGAGGTTCTCAGCATATTAAAACTGAAGATGTGTTTAAAGTGGGTTACAAAAATTGTGATGTGTCTGAAATCTTCCCATCCTTTTCTCTCTACCCACCCGTCAGTCTGTCTCTGTGCCTTACGTTTAATCTCATTTAGGGAGACATCGCAAACTGAAAATGGAAATAACCTTGGGTTATAGTATTCTGGACTCTATGCTGGGTAAGGGGGCGGAACGCTGCTGCGCCCAGAGAGATGACTCTGCAGGAACGCTGGCGCCTGGTTACACAGCGCTGTGCAGCCAACTCCAGGCCAGGCCAGTGGAACCCGCGCCGGGTTCCGTTCGGGGCCCAACACATGCCGCCTCTGGGAACCGGCCCTTCCCAATGACCCAGCGCAGCCACCACCCCCTCTGCAGGCTGCCATTTGCCCCCTAAGCAAAGGGAACGGGATGCCCATCCCGGGGGCCAGGTCCAGGCACCGGCGGCCTAGGCACCAAACAGCTGGGGATGAAACGCCGGGCAGCGGGCCCACTAAGGCACCAGGGCAACCGGGCGCGGGATCGCCAGCCCGGCCAGCCCCGCCCCAAGGCCCGCGCGCCCGAGGTTCCCGATTCCGCGGCGGCCCGCCCCCTTTCCTCCCGCCCAACCAACAGCCACTTCCTGCCTCATTCCCAGCCAATCCCCACACTCCACGAAGAATAGCCCTAGGGGGCGTATGGGAAGGTGCATAGAACGATGGCCGCACCGGCCAACCAAAGGCCGGATCTTGTGCGGGGGGGCGGGACTTGTCGCCTGCCCTAGCTACTCAGGAGTGAGGGGCGGACGCAGGGCCGGGCTTCGCGCGGTGGGGCTCGCTCGCGCGGCAGCAGCGGTAGCCGAGGCCTCTTGGTTCCGCGGCACGTGACGGTCGGGCCGCCTCTGCCGCTGTGTCCACTGCAGCGCGGGGCCAGGTGTGCGGGCGGGTGGAGGCGCGGGCACCGCCGGCGGTCCCTGTAAAACTCGAGGTGAGACAGGAGGCCCGCGCGTGTCCTCGGGCCTGTGAGGACCTCGGGGGGCCTGGGTGCGGGGCGCGGCGGCCGAAGGGCCGGGCGTGGCCGGGGCCGAGGGGGTCGGGCTGGGTTTGAGGGCCCCAGCAGACGCGCGGGTCGTGAGGGACGAGGCCCGAACCTGGGCAGCTCCGTGTGAGGAGCTAGGCCGCGGCCGCGCCGCCGGGGGCGGGAGGCGTGGCAGGTGCCCTCGAGGCTCCCTTGACCTCTGGGTGGCTAACTTCTTCCTATGGCTTTGCTTCTAGGGCTTTCTGAGGTCTTTTACTGGCTACCTGGGAAGCCGCGAGGTGGGTCGGAGTCAACGGGGAAAGGTCTGGAGTGGGATCGGGCCTAGTCGGTACTCCTAGCGGTGGGAAACGGTGATCTCAGACCGAGAGAAAATGTCTGGGATTAGCCTTACAGGTTCAGTATGGGAAAATATAACCGCGAAGCGAAGACTGAACCCTAGCACCCCAAAGAGTGTGGAGAATGTGCTAGAACACGCCTTGGTTGAAAAACTTCAGTCTTAACATTTACACCTATTTGGGGGTGGGGAGTAATCCAGTCGGAAATTCAGTGGACATGTTTAAAAGCAGGAAAGCACCCAAAAGCTCACCGAGGGCTTGGTGTTTTATGGTGGAGGAAACTGAGACCCAGAGCTATGAAATGACTGGCCCAAGGTCATGCCATTAATTTTATGATCACGTTTGGGATTATAGTTGAGGGCAGGGCAGTTTTGGCGGAGGGGTTAAGGCCAAGGCCCTGGTTCAAGTCCTTGGGACCATTTGTTGTTGTGTGAACTTAGGCAGTTTACTTCCCTTTGTGTCCTAGTTCTCCACAAATAACGGACATAATAATATCTGATGAAGTTGTTGTTAGAATTAAATTGGGTATACAATAAGATAGGGAAGTCTGGCACATGCTAACTGTTGGATGAATAATGATTGCAATAAGTTATTATAATCCGAATTCTGTTGGTTCACTACACTCACATCCTGTGCTTTGAATTAAGTCCTGTTTCCCAGTATGTGAAGTCACATTTACTTATTTATTTTGAATTCAAACTTTAATTAACATACAGTGCAATATTGGTTTCTGGCTGAAGCTACATTTACAGTTAACGGGAGGGAGAACTGGGTCTAGTGGGTCAGCTGCTGGGCATGGCACACGTGAATGCCGGTTGAGGGAAGTTAAACTGAGCTGAATATTAAAAGCTTGCGAGGACAAAGGTGAGCCATGGTTAAGTCTCTTTACCCCTAATTTAGAAAATGGAACATTTTGTTTAATTTTCTAGTGAGCAGATTTTCGTTTTTAAGAGGAATTGTGTCGAGTTTTGAAGTCCTACTGTATCTTAGCTTTGTTCGAGGGTCATGAATAGAATCACTGCCATATTGTACACTTGCTGTAATTATACTTAGAGCAGACTTGGAACAGAGGTAAAGCACTGTGTGGGAGTTCTTTGCACCAGCCAGGGTGCACAAGCCAGCAGGCCTGGTAACTGGATCACGAGAAGGCTAGAGTGAACTGTGTATTGGAGTGAATGAGTCCTACAAGGGCAGATTTTCTGACCTTTCTGAACATGGGTGTTAGCATCCCGCTCCACCTAACTATCTTAATCGGTCAGACAGTTCAGCTAACATTATCTTGCAAGAACCACGAGAGGTAAACGTTTGGGCAGAAGCTGTTGCTGCCGTTTTAGCAATCATGCTGTTGCATCCTTTCATGAGAGTTTACTTTGCCCTGCGAGATAGCTTCAGGGACGAAGTGACGGTTGGTAAGCAGAATGCAGAGTCTTGAATTCCAGGCCCAGCATGGTAAGTAACTAACTTATGAACCACCTTGGTTTCTGCGTCTTTAAAATGGAAATGGGAAGTCTCCTGGCTGCCTCACCATTCGGGGGCTACTGGGAGGGACAAATAAGATGGTGAACAGGGAACTGCTTTGAATGGTGAGCTACACTGCAGACAGAAGAACTGGCAGTCCATAACAACTCCTAGGAAAAATAAAAGGGCCCGAACATAGTTGTAACCTATATAGCTTACTGTAGAACTTCATCGGGAAAGTGCTGCTGGTTGGTTGCTTTTTTAACTGCAACAGATGTACTTTTAAATTGTTAACTGTGAGCTGTTAAACCTATTTGGAGAATTTTGTTTTTTTTAAAGAATTTAGAGGATTTCAGCAATGCGTTTTGAGTATTCACATGTTAAACCTACTTAGCTTATAGGAAAAGAGAAAGTGCTATGGTAAAACTAATTAGGTTCCCGTCAATGAAAAACAAAATTCAAAACTCTAAACAAGGTAGATATATATATATATTTTAAAGATTTTATTTATTTATTTGAGAGAATGAGAGAGAGATCATGAGCAGGGGGAAGGGTAGAGGGAGAAACAGACGCCCCACTGAGCAGAGAGCCGGATGTGGGACTCGATCCCAGGACCTTGGGATCGTGACCTGAGCCAAAGGCTGATGTTTAACTTACTGAACCACGCAGGCGCCCCGTAGGATATATTTTTAAATGGATAAGCATTCACAATGAAGATCATGTTTTATGTAGTCGTCCCCCCTCCCCCCGCCATGCTTTTACTTTTTGACTAGATGCATCTGTAATACAGTCAGAAGGTATAAAGAGTAGTAAAATGGTTCATCTGTGACTGGAATCAAATCCCTTTTAACTGGTTCCTTTCCAATCTAAGACTTAAAATTTCTTACTTGCCTTAAAACTTTGAGTTTAGAACCATTAAAACTTACCCGGTATCACTGGGCAATACCTAGTAATAGTAGAAATCGCTGCTAGTGTTATGCATATATTCTGTAAGCCAGGCACGTGCGTTTTGTTTATACAACAACCCTAAGCTGTATATAGTGTTATTCTCACTTAAGAGATGAAGAAACTGAGGCCCCAAAGTTAGTAGTTCACTAGGTGTACCAAGTTATTGGATAGTCCAGGAGGGATTGGGACTTCTGAGTTCCTGCTCATAAACACTGCCATGTGTCTGTGACCTCGGACGGTTTCTGTAATTTCTCTTAGCTTTAGTTTTCTCCTGTGTCAGCTGAGGGTGATCAAACCTCCTGGGGTTCTTATGAGGATTAAATTAGACAACCTAAGATACTTAAACCCCATAAGACCAACATTTTGAAAAGGGTATATTAATAGACGAGTGGATAACCTGCATGAAAGAAAGACTGCCTCATTTATTATATGCTGCCTTTAAAAAAAAATCACTTTTTTTCTTTTTTGAGAACCAAAAACATTAGCTAGGTGATTTTTTCTGTTCCTCTAATTTCTCATGGATTAAAGGAATTATTTGAAATATCTTAACTTCTTTTAAGAGATAAGTCCCACAAAGAAAAACCCAGAACCAAATGGCTTTACTGGTTAAATCTACCAAATACTTAAACAAGAATTAACATCAGTCATTCACAAACTTCCAAAAATAGAAGAGAGCACACTTCCCATTCATTCTGTAAGGCCAATATTACCAAAACCAGAGACTTCACAAGAAAACTGTAGACCTGTATCTTTTATGTAAATAGATGCAAAAACCCTCAATGCTGGCAAATGGAATCCAGCAGCATATAAAAAGGACTATACACCATGACCAACTGGGATTTATCTCAGGAATGCAAGGTTGGTTCAGCATACAATTGTGAATGTAAACACTACATTAATAAAGGACAAAAACCACATCTCAGTAGACACAGAAAAAAGCATTTGACAAAATGCTGCTCCCTTTCACGATAAAAATAAACAAACTGGGAATAAAAAGAACTTCTTCAACCTGATGAAGGGACAAATAATTTCTTCCTGGGGATTTCTTCTGTTCCTCTTTCTAATTTCAGATGGACTGCAGGAATTAGGGTTGAAATTTCCTAACTTCTTTTAAGAAAGTCCCACAAATGAAAGGCCAGAACCAAATGGCTTTATTGGTGAATTAATTCAGAAACCTAAGGAGGAATTAATACCAATCCTTCCACAAACTCTTCTGAAAAATAGGAAAGAGAGAATACTTCTCAACCCATCTAGTAAGGTCAATATTCCCTAAATACCAAAACCAGACAGAAACTTCACAAGAAAAGAAAACCATAAACCAAAAAATATATATGTATATATATTTTAACGTATGCTCTACGCCCAGCATGGAGCTTGAACTCATGACCCGTGATCAAGAGTTGCATGCTCTATATTTCCTATGAAAAAAAAGAGACTTAACTTAAAAAATAAAATATAGAAATTTAAATTTAACCAACTCATAAAAATAATTTAAGCCTCCATTTGTTTTACACATCTTTTTTTCTAAATAGACCCTTATTGAGAAAGTTGATCTAAGTGGTTATCTGGATTTGCTGAAATTCAATGCAGAATTGTCTGTTTCTGTTAAATAAGATATTATGTGTTCAGGTTAAGTCTCATGTATGTTATTAAATGTATGTAGTAAAATAATTGGGATTGTCTTTTTTTCAGACTGTGCTGAGAACAGAATTATAATTAACCAAAAAATAAATTGAATTGTGGAGCATTCATGAACAGAAATAATCTGTGACAAAGCAGGAAAAAAAATCACAGATAAACATGGACATTTCTGTCTACAAATGCTAAAATTGTAGAGACACCATTGCAAGAAAGAGTTAAGAAATCATACAATGTGTGGGGCTCCTGAGTGGCTCAGTGGGTTAAAGCCTCTGCCTTCGGCTCAGGTCATGATCTCGGGGTCCTGGGATTGAGCCTGCATTGGGCTCTCTGCTCAGCAGAGAGCCTGCTGTCCCCCCTCTCTCTGCCTACTTGTGATCTCTCTCTCTCTGTCAAATAAATAAATAAAATCTTAAAAAAAAAAAATACAGTGTGATTGGAGGAAAGCAGGTTTTTCTGGCTATGCAAAATTATTCAGCTTTGCTGAAAAACGTTGGAGGAGGAGGCAGGCGTATTAGACCTATGGATCTTGTATGGGAATTGAAGGTGTATTCACTCTGGTTGTACTAATTGTGCATCAAAGAACAAACTATTTGCATATACCTACCTAGAAAGTCCTGGACTCTGATAGACTTTGTATTATCTTTTTCTATTTTCACAGCAGGCCTTCCTCCCAGTAGTACTATTGCCCACATCTGTAAAACAGGGAAAGAAGACTCCTGGGAGTTCAGTAAGCTGAGCAGGGCCACAGGGACGAGCAGGGGAGTCTGAGCGGGGCCACAGGGCCAGGCTCCTCTGGGTTATACCAGCCATGTGCACCGTACTGCCTTGGGTTATCAGGAATTACTTTTCGGAATCATCCGTTTTAAGATAGGAAATTTCCGTCTCTAGAAGTCAAAATGAAGTCACTCTTTTAAAAGTTGAAAAGTATGTACTGCAGTATTAAAAGTGAGTAGATAAGGTGCTGTTGAAGACTCCTGTCCCTGAGATTTTGAGAGCTGGACTTTCTACTCTGTCCTTGGGAAATTGGGAAGCAAGCCAGAAATCATGTATATTATAAGTGTACAGTATAAATGTGCATGTGTTTCATTCTTGCTTTCTTGGCTTTGTGTATGTTTGTCCATGCAAACGCAGAGGTTGGAGATACTCTGGCCTGGATATAGGTCGATAATTAACATTTGATTACCAAAAACAAAACCGTTATTAACTGGAAGGAAAAGAGAAAGACTTGACCTCTTCAAGTTCAGATTTCTAATCCAGCTCACGTTTCTGAGTCTTCCTTTATAATTTCATGCTTTACAGAAGCAGGTCAGTTTGAAGCTGATTTCTGGACAACTTTGCCATCTTTGTTGATCCAGTATACATCATTTAAAAACATTTAATTTTGAACTAATTATAGACCTATAAGTAGTTGCAGAAATAATGCAGAGCAGTCTCTGGTAACCATCGCCCAGCTTCCCCCAATGGTAGCATCTTTTTTTTTTTTTGAAGTAGGTTCCATGCCCAGTGTGAAGCCCAGTGCTGGTCTCAAATTCACAGCCCTGAGATCAAGACCTGAGCCAAGCTCCAGAGTCAGACACCTAACTGACTGAGCCACCCAGCCGTCCCCCCAGTGGTAGCCTCTTACGTAAATATAGTACAATCTCGAATCCAGGAGATTGACATTGGTATAATTTACAGACCTTACTCATAATTTACCAGGATTTACATGTACTTGTGTGTGTGTATGTATATAGTTCCATGCAGTTTTATCATGTTGGGAATTCATTTTTGAAATTGTTACTTTTTTGGCATTATTTTTGTAGAAAGAGAATACTAGCATGAGTCTTAAGTGGTACTCACAAACCTGTGCATTTTTTGCAAGTTAGATAAAGAAAAAGAAAAGATAGGTTATAATATTATGAGTTTATTTTGGTATTGACCCCAAGACCACCCAAAATTGATTTGTAGAACTACTACTACAGTATATTCATTAACTCTGAAAACACAGGCGAGTATACATAACGTCATCAAGGCCACTTTTAATCGTTAAAACATTTTTATGTTTCCAGGTTTTTTTTTTTTTAATCCCCTTGCCCCTTATGTTTCCAGACTTTATGGACACCATATTATAGATTGAGTTCCTGACTGACTTTTTTTTTTCATATTTGATACCTCCTTGGCAGTCGTGGAATTGGATGCCATCAACAAACATTGGTTTAGTGTCTCACTCTAGCCAGGTTTTCTGATGGGCATCAGATGCATTTTTCTCCTTTAACCCCTTTGTAATACATAATTCCTATTCTAAGCCTGTGATTGCCAAAAAAATTCTTGAACTCTGCCACCCAGCTTTTATCAGAAGTCCAGTTGATAGATTGATGAGGATTTGAAGGATATGCAGTCTGTTGATTTCTCTAGAACCTAGGTATTGTAGGTTTTATTTTTATTTTATTTTTTAAAGATTCATTTATTTATTTGCAAGAGAGCATGTGTGCTTGTGAGCATGGGGAGGGGCAGAAGGAGAGGGAGAGAGTCTCAAGCAGAGTCCTGCTGAATGGGGAGCCTGATCCTCCACCCTGAGATCTCACCCCAGTCTCACCACCCTGAGATCAAGACCCCAGCCGAAATCAAGAGTCAGATGCTTAACCAGCTGAGCCACCCAAGTGCCCCATAGGTTTTGTTTTAGATCGAGTTCTGGATCGACAGAAATCAGAACTTGGACCATATGGAGTTGGCCCCCACAGTATTGGTTTTATTGACTTAATCTTTGCTTTAAAGGATATCATAAGACAGAACCACACAAAACTCACATGTGTATATAACTTAAGGGTATTTTTGAGACAAGTTGTCCACTTCAGTAGATTCATAGATGTTAAATGATTTTCATGTTTGTGCTGTTGTTTTTTGATTGCGGGCTGTCCTGGAGGTCCATGCCTGTAGTGATTATAATTTGACTAAGGAATTTAAGCGGCCCACTGTGAGACTCTTGGAGCACCGAGTCGCCTAGTTACAGGTGGTTCATCCACCCAGCATTTGCATCGTTGCTCAGAGGGGCTTTGCTGTAGAATTTAAGGTAAGAGTCTTGCAGTGATAAAAATTAAGAGAGACAGGGAGAGAAGATGGCCCCTGAAAGAAAACCAGAAAATGAAGTATTCTAAGAATATAATGGCTTAAAGTCGGGGGGGGGGAGGGGGCTGTCAGGGTGTGCAGGAATGCGGGAAACCTTGCCCTCAAAGAGCTCATAGATCTTAGCATGAACTGTAAAATAGAATTTTAGCAAATGTGGTCCATGTTTCTTTGTTACAGGAAAATGTTTCTCAGTTTAAAGGTAATTTCTTTATGCACTTTTACTCCTCAACCTTCCAAATCTACGAACCACATGCTCTGTGGCTCTGGGGAAGTTGAGGGCGGTGTGCTGTTTGTTTTCTAAATTAAGCATTCTTGTTGTTGAACTCCTTGTTATAGATTTCCTATCGATAATCTTAGAAACAGGAAAGCAAAGTGACAGAAGTATGCTCTCTGCTTAGGATTCTGTCAGTGTAAAGAGAAATGAAGACTTTAAAAGGGAGGAAAAAACCCTCTGAAATCTTCCTGGATGTTAAAATATGTGAAAAATCACTTTGTGTCTTTCAGACGAAAGCATTCGTGGAATTACGAAGTAGGGTGCACCGCATCGGGCTGCAGGAGCCTTGGCTTCTGATCTGATTCTGCCAATAACTGATTTTTTGCAAGTTGGTCTCTGGACCTCAGTCTTGTCAAAAAGGAGAGCTAGACTACATTCCTGTGGTATATTTCAGCTCCAAGATTTTTTTGAAGGGGCGGGAGATCAACCATTTGAGGCATAATTGTGGAACATTCTTTTTTTTTTTTTTTAATTGATTTTTAGAACAGTTTTAGATTTATAGAAAAATGATGAAGACAGCATAGAGGATTCCTATACGATGCATATCCAGTTTCCCCTAATGAACCAATCTTGATACATAAATATTAACTAAACTTTTCTTTAATTCAGGTTTCCCTTGTTTTTACCCACTGTCCTTTTTCTGTTCCAGGATACATTGCATTTAGTTATATTTCCTTAGGCTCTCCTTGGCTGTGACCGTTTTTTAGACTTTCCTTAGTTTTGATGACTGTGACATTTTTGAGGACTACTGGTTAGGATGTTTTGTGGAATGTCCTATTGGGATTTTGTTTGGTGTTTTTCTCATGATTAGATGGGGATATGGATCTTTGGGAGGAAGACCACAGAGGTTAAAGTCTTTTTTTTTTATCACATTGTGTCAAGGGTACAAATTATCAACATGACCTCTCACTGTTGATGTTGACTTTGGTCATCTGGGTGAGATAGCTTTTGCCAGGTTTCTCCAGTGAAACGTCCCCCCCCCTCCCTTGCTCTTCTCATACTGTGCTCTTGGGAGGACATGACCTTGTGTAGCCGCCCACACGTAAGGAGTGGGGGATTAGGCTCTCCTTTCTTGAAGGAGGAGTAGCTGCATAGATTAGTTGGAACATTTCTGCATGGGAAATTTGTCTCTGTTCCCCCATTTCTTTCTTTACCCATATATTTGTACCGGTATAGATCCACGGACATTTATTTTGTACTTCGGGGTATTATCTAGTACCACATATTTTGTTGGCTCATACTGTTCCACTTTGGCCACTGGGCACTCTTTCTTGTGTTCCTTTAACATACCCCCCCCCCCATCATGATGGGTGTTTTATTTTTGTTTTCTTTTTCGAACACTTTTCTGGCAGCGAGATGTTCCAGGCTCCTCCTACTTATTTCCTGCCCTAGTCCTAGAGTTGGCCATTTCTCTAAAGGGCCCTGTTTCTTTTAATTGGAAGTGGTATTAAAAATCAAGATCTTGGGGGGCGCCTGGGTGGCTCAGTGGGTTAAAGCCTCTGCCTTCGGCTCAGGTCATGATCTCAGGGTCCTGGGATTGAGCCCTGCATCGGGCTCTCTGCTCAGCGGGGAGCCTGCTTCCCCCTCTCTCTCTGCCTGCCTCTCTGCCTACTTGTGATCTCTCTCTCTGTCAAATAAATAAAAATTTAAAAAAATCTCAAAAAAAATCAAGATCTTGATCCTAGATATATTTATTGCTACTGAGGTGTAGTTTATTCTAGGCGCTCACAGGTGACACAGCAAGGAAACGTGTGCATACTAATGGGTATATGTGCGCATATCTGTAAATACTACTATATAACCCTCTGTAAATGAGCCACAGCATGAGTTTTCCCTGGTGTCTCCAGCTCTCCCATTACTATAGGGGCTGTTCCAGCCTCTTGCCCTTGCTTATCTGTCAGTTTGCACACCCAACAGTGAAAAAGTGGCTCCCACTATCCACCACATATACTCGCTTGTTCAGTTCCAGTGGACATATACAGCAGTATCAGGATTATCAACCCATACATTCATGGGAACGAGCTTACCAGCTGGAGAAGTACTTTTGCAGCGTCTAGTTTACAGACTCCCCTTGTTTCTGAAGTTACGTGGGTCAGCACCTTCCCTCCACCCCTTCCAGTGAGGTGGTTTAATGTATCTGTAACACAGATTGTCGCGTCCTACGTGCTGTCCTTGGGTCACTCCACCTCCTAAATGATTTTCTAAAATTTTCATCCATTGAGATTCACTCTCTGCGCTGTTTCATAGGTTTTGGCAAATGCAGAGAGTTATGTATCCATAATTATAGCATCCTACAGAGTAGTCTCACTGCCTGAATTATTCCCCTGTGCCGAGGTATTCATCCTGACCACCTCCCCCGAACCCCTGGTAACCACTGATCTTTTTACTGTAGTTTTGCTTTTTCCACAATGTCCTATAATTGGAATTATACAACATGTCGCCCTTTCAGACTGGCTTCTTTCACTTAGCAATATGCATTTAAAATTCATCCAAGTCTTTTTATGGCTTGATAACTCATTTCTTTGAGTTGCTGAGTAATATTACATTGCAGTTTGTTTATTCATACAGCTATTGAAGGGTATTTTCGATCCTTCCAAGTTTGGGGTGGTTATGGATAAAGCTGCTAGAAACACTGGCATGGAGGGTTTTGTGCCTATGTAATCCTTCAAATCAGTTGGGCAAGTACCTAGGAACATGATTGCTGAATAGATGGTAAGACTCCGTTTAGTTTTGTAAGAAATTGCCACACTCTGTTCCAGAGGGGGTATGCTGTTTTGCATTTTCACCAGCAATAAATGAGAGCTCCTGTTGCTTCACACCTTTGCCAGTGTTTGGATCATGGCCATTCTAATATGTGCATGGTGGTATCGTGTTGTTATAATTTGCAAGTAGCTAATGGCAAATGATATTGAGCATCTTTTCATAGGTTTATTTTCCATCTGAGTATCTTTGGTGAGCTATCTGTTCAGAATTTTTTGTCCATTTTGTAACTGAATGGTTGGTTTTCTCATCGGTGTGAGTTCTTTGTACATTTTGGAAACCAGTCTATTATCAGATGTGTGTTTTCTAAGTATTTTCTCCTTGTCTAATTTGCCTTTTCTCTTAAGACTTTCACAGAGTTAAAAACCTTAAAAAAAAAAAAAAAAAGACTTTCACAGAGTTGAAGTTTTTAATTTTAGTAAAATCCAGCGTACCGATTTTTCTTTCCATATATCTTGCTTTCGATGTTGTATGTAAAACCTCATTGTGAGACCGAAGATCACCCAAATTTTCTCCTGTTTTCTTCTAGAAAGCATAGTAACACAACATCCTATGTAAATACCCACCCAATCCGTGCTACCTTTTGGACTCCGTTTGATGTAGGGGGGCTGAAAGAAGATGGGGGGTTCTGTGTCTTAGTAATGTTGGGTTTTCATTAACAAAGCAGAGAATTAAGGTCATCTTAAAATGTATTGTTGAATTCTTTGTAAGTGTGGACAAATCTCTAACAAAACAAAAATTTAAGCTGACTTACTAGTGGTTCTTGGAACTAGAATCGACCTATGGGCTGTAGCATTTTGAGGGGGAGTATTGGCAAATTACTGCCGTTACCGCAGCATATACGGAGTTGGCAGAGGGTGAGGCTCATTAAGTCTAAGAGCTCTGAGAGGTGTGGTTTGGCGAGACTGATTGCTCACAGGTTCCACAGCCTTCTGGATAATGTGAAAGGAACAGGTGAATGCCTGCACACTTCTCTCACCTACAAAACCAGGTTCTGCACCTCAGAGTGTAGAGGAAACGGCAGTGGGTGAGAAGTGTGTTTTCTGAAGGTTCCTCGAGACTTCCTGTGTTGTTCCTGACAGGACAGGTAGCCAGCCTTCTGCTCTCTGCAAATGACTTTCCTTGCAGTGGGACCACTCCGCCTCCCCGAGGCAGTTATTCCGCAGTTGCTCTGCCCTCACTAACCCTATCTGAACCTCCCCATGCCAGATCACTCCCTCCTAAAGGCGCTTCCTACCTGGTCTTCTTCCTGTCTTCTGTTCCGTTATACCTTCTCAGTGTGCAACTACATAGTAGCATTCCGTCTAGTGTACTAGAAATACAGGGTTTGAATTCTTTGAGTCTCACTTATTAGTTGTGGTAATAAGTAGGTTATTTTGATTTCAGTAAGTCTTGCTTCCTAACCCGTAAAATAAAATGAGAATAATACCTCATGGGAGGTTTACATGAACAGTGTGTATGAAAGTGCTTTATAAACTGGAAAACAGAGCCCAAATGGATTATTCATAAACTCTAAGCGGTGGTTCTCAAAGTATGGTTCCTGGAACTTGTTAAAAAGGTTAACATCCAGGCCTGGACTGCATTGGAAACTCGGACTGAGTCCCAGCAGTCTGTTTCAGCAAGCTCCCTGTGTGATGCCGATAGCTGTTTCAGTTTGAGAAACACAGCTCTGCATTATACTTAAAAACCGAAGGAGAGCTCTTTTGGTCTGCCCAGGCTGCCGAATAGAATACCACGGCAGGGGCTTCAATAATAGGAAATGATTTTCTCTCAATTCTGGAGGTGGAAGTCCCAGATCAGGGTGTTGTCGGTATTGGTTTGTGGGGAGGACCTTTCTCCTGCTTGCATAGAGCTGCCATCTGGCTGTGTCCTCACATGGACTCTCCTCTGTGCATGAACTCTCCTAGTGTCCTACGTGGGCGCCAGTTCCGCCGGATTAGGGCCCTACGCACCCTGTGACCTCTTAACCTCAAGTCCTCTCTTGAAGGGCTTGTGTCTAGATACAGTCACATTGGGAGTTAGGGCTTCAACATGCAAATTGGGTGGGGGAATATGATTCAGTTCATAGCAGCAATATATCAACACATTAAAACTTACTGAGAAAACAAAAATCAGTCCTCTCGTTTTTTAAAGGCAAGTATTTAGCCCACCAGACCATCTTCCTGATTAGCTTTTTTCCTTGGACAGTGTGGTGTTCCAGCACCAGTACTCAGTCCTAAGTAATCCACTGCTATTGTACTTTTAGTTACTACTAGTCTTAGCACATTTTATTTACTTTTAAAAAGTCTTAACTATATATTGTTTTAGCTGTGTTTGGGGCTAGTCTGGTTTTGTAGCTTATACCTGGGATTCTAATCACCATTTATAGCATTTTTTCTTTTCTTTTTTCTTTTTTCTTTTTCTTTCTTTCTTCCTTCCCTTCCTTCCCTTCCTTTCTTCCTTTCTTCCTTCCCTTCCTTTTTTTTCTTTTCTTTTTTCTTTTCTTTCTCTTTCTTTCTTTCTTTCTTTCTTTTCTTTCTTTTCTTTTCTTTTCTTTTCTTTTCTTCTCTTTTCTTCTCTTTTCTTTTCTTTCTTTTCTTCTTTCTTTCTTTCCTTCTTTCCTTCTTTCTGGGCACCTGAGTGGGTCAGTCAGTTAAGCCTCTGACTCTTGATTTCGGCTCAGGTCATGATCGCCACAGTCTTGAGCTGAAGCCCTGCGTGTGGGGCTCCATGCTCACTGTAGAGTCTGCTTGAGATTCTCACTCTCTCTCAAAATAAACAAAATCTTTAAAAAGAAAAAAGCCCACACACCAGTGGGGTGGAGGGGCAGAGGGAGAGGGACAGGCAGACTCCACGCGGAGCATGGCGCCTAAGGCTGGCCTCCACCCCAGGACCCTGAAATCATGACCTGAACCAAAGTCAGACAGTTAACCGGCTCAGCCACCCATGTGCCCCTATAGCATTGTTTCTAGGAGAGAGATCTTGGGAATTACTTAAAATTGATTTAGATATAGGGTTGAATCAGCCTGTTTAGTTTCAGAGAGTACGTTGTAAATCAAACAGCAATATTGCTATGCCATTGCAAAAAACAGGTCTTCCCAGTGAATGAATGAGAGATGACTTGTATTTTTAAAGTATATAAGAAACTGAAGCAGAATGTTGACATTAAGAGTTTTTTCTAAAAACTAATACCAGTCCTAGGGAAGGTTATGAATGATTTTATTTAGCACTTTTATTTTCCGCACTGGATAATGTGAAAGGAACAGGTGAATACCTGCACACTTCTCTTACCTACAAAACCAGGTTTTGCACCTCAGAGTGTAGAGGAAACGGCAGTGGGTGAGAAGTGCATTTAGGAATCCAGTATCTATATTCTTTCATTTTGTGAATACAGTCCTAAGATGCATAAATAAAGAAATACCACTAAATGATGCATGAAAATCTAGTTCTTTTGTGTTGGGTTACTCACTGTAAAGAATTATAGAGTTTATAAGGAATTGGCATTAACCTGAGCATAAGAATAAATTGATTTACATTTTTCTAGAAACTCAGTTGGTCAAAATGGCAGCGTTGATTGTGAATTGGGGCCTTTCGAAGTTTATGAAGGAGCTCCTTCAGTTTTTTTTCTTTCTTTTTTCTTTTTGGATTTTGCCTGAGAAATAAAGGTCTCCATTGTAAACAAGAGACCAAAAATGTTAAGCTCAGGTTTTTTCCTTAAATCTTTTTTTTGTTGTTGAATTAAAAACACATAAGATTTACTGTCTTTTTTAACAAATTAGTTTTTGTTGTCGTTGATTTACTATCTTAACCATTATTAAGTGTATAGTTCTGTGGCATAAATTATATTCACATTCTTGTGCAATCATCCCCTCCATCCATCTCTAGAACTCTTTTCATCTTGCAGAATTGAAACTGTACTACGTACTATTGAATCATGTCCATCCATGTGACTCAGCCTTTATATCTTTAGATCTGTGGTCCTTGGAAAGAGGACCCACTACCACCCATGACAGCCTAACACAATACACAAGGCACTTAAGTGTTTAAAAAACAACAGATAAGAGTAGCTGGTCCTTGGTTTAATATTTTTGTTCAGTCTTAAAACACTAACTTAAAACCGTATCTAAACTTGATGATCTTTGAACAATAACAATGTATTAAATCTTTAATGTGAGGCTATTTAGCCCTTCTGTTACCGTGTCATTGTAAATTGTAAATTAATATGCGAAAGAGGCTTTTGTCCATCGTCAAACTCTTTTTAAATGCAAGATGTTAGTTGGAAATTGCATTCGGACAGCCTGGGTCTGGGTAGCCAACGTGATAATTCTATATGGGGACAATCGTTTTGAGTTTCATTTTGAAATTTTCTTAAAATTCAGTCTTTTAACTAACTGATTTTAGGAAAACCTCCTTCATCTCTTTGGGCTCACTTTCCTTGTCTGTAAAATGAAATTGTCACAGTAAAGTTTTTTTCTAATTTGAAAGCCTTAATTTTAAGTAACAGGAGGGGTCAGTGATCTTTACAAAATGTTTAAAAGGAAGAGATAACATTTCACTGATTTTACTCTTTTTTTCTCTGTAGACCATGGAAGGGAAGTGGTTGCTGTGTATGTTACTGGCCCTTGCAACTGCCGTTATTCAGGCTCATGAAGGACACGATGATGATATGATCGATATTGAGGACGACCTCGATGACGTTATTGAAGAGGTAGAAGACTCCAAATCAAAGCCAGATACCAGCGCTCCTCCATCTCCAAAGGTTTGAAGTGGTCTTTGAATCTATTTGACTTCTCGAGATAGTCAAAGGATGACGGTAAATTTGGCTTCTTTTCCAAGGGGAAACAAAGTTGGCCAAAATAGCAGCCTTTCTTATCTGTTGCCAATGATAAATTATATATATTGCATCGTGAGGCAGCTATAAAAGTTTGGGATAATTGAAAGCAAATCTAACTAAGAAGGGAATCGTGCTGAAAATTGCAATTCTTGATACATTTTTATATTTAACACAGGTTACATATAAAGCTCCCGTTCCAACAGGGGAAGTGTATTTTGCTGATTCTTTTGACAGAGGAACTCTGTCAGGGTAAGTGTTTCTTAGGGAAAAATGTCTTGGAGGCAAGCATCATGTAACTAAGATGTGATAGTGGATTCCTTTTCAGGTAGCATTTTATATAGTAAAATGTCTTAACTATTTTATGTCCCTAGTTTTCGTCGTCATTTAGGGGAATTTAGAACATGTCCATTTAGAAAAGTTTTTTAGAATATGTGGGTCTAATTTCCATTTCTCTTTCCCCCTTGACCTTATATATTGTTCTTTTGAACTGAGATATTTTTTTCTCTTGAGTCTTAAAAAAGAAAGTCCTAAAAAAAAGTGGATGACTGGGTGACTCAGTCAGTTAAGCGTATGACTCTTGGTTTCAGCTCAGGTTCTGATCTCGTATTCATGGGATCGAGCCCCACATAAGGTTCCATGCTCAGTGCATAGTCTGCTTCAGATTCTCTCTCTCTCTCTCCCCCCCGCTCATGTGCACTCCTCTCTCTCTTAGTAACTAAAATCTTAAAAAAAAAATAAAAAAAAAGGAATTATTTTATGGGTTTGGTACTTTTTCTTATTGGTTTGTTAGTTGAATAGTATGTATTTCTGTTTGTGTGGCAGATTTAAAAGTTGAAAGTAGTAGAGTGGTAGTAGGCTAAGAAGACTTGGATAGACGCAGCTTTTGTTAGTATTTACATTGTTTCTTTTCACAGGCCAGCTGGCATTTAAATCTTAATTTGGGGGTTTGTCTTAATTACAGGTGGATTTTATCCAAAGCCAAGAAAGATGACACTGATGATGAAATTGCCAAATACGATGGTGAGAGTTCCATTTGATTTACATAGAGTAGCAGTGTCTCTTAAGGCTGGTTTGAAGAGTGTATACATTTTAAGATTTTTCCCTTGGAAACTTTGCTATCTCTGTGTTCATAGGATTAGACCTGTTGACTGCTTTACACCATAAAGTGGAGAGGTAATGTGTCACCTGTGGTGCTGTCTGTTGGAAATGGAAAGTCTTTCTAGGTATTGATGAAGTGAATAAGTTACAGGTTTAAAAACCATATCCTAATACTTGTCACGTGTGTGGTTAATAGGCTAGCTCTCATAGGTAAATGGAATAGGTTAAAAATTTGCCAGTATGATAGATGTGCACAACTTGGAGTTTTCCTTGTTACCATTTAAGAGATCTTCAAAGGCATAATTAGGGAGTGGATTTTTTTTTTCCGATGTCTTACAGGAAAGTGGGAGGTAGATGAAATGAAGGAAACGAAGCTCCCAGGTGATAAAGGGCTTGTGTTGATGTCTCGGGCCAAGCATCATGCCATCTCTGCAAAACTGAACAAGCCCTTCCTGTTTGATACCAAGCCTCTCATTGTTCAGTGAGTGAAATGTTTGGTTGATAGAAACTTCCCAGATCTCAGGAAATTATAAGAATAATTATATATTACAGTAGCAGGTTTGCGGTGTATTTAAGCATCCTGTAATCCAGTATTTTTTTCCTGCCCAATAAATTCTTTTGAAACAGATTGACTTATTTTTCTCCTGATAGCAAATGATCAGGATTTTGTCAAAAGTGTATACTGGGAATCTGCATTAAGGTTTTGTTTTATCTTACTTATGTTTTGGGGGTGATTGACTAGCCATTCAAAAGCAATAGAAAATGAGGAGTGCCTGTCTGGCTCAGTCGGTAGAGCATGCGACTTGATTTTGGGGTGTGAGTTGGTGCCCCAGTGGGGTGTAAAAATTACTTAAAAAAAGAAGTCGATAGGATGGAATTTTTCTTAAGGATAAACATATGACCTGTGATAAAACATGTGACCAAGACTGGGGGAAAGGGGAAGTAAATTAAGAAATTTGATCTTTCAAAATGCCTTACGGTTTTCTGCTTTTCTCGTTGAAATCAGGTATGAGGTTAATTTCCAAAATGGAATAGAATGTGGCGGTGCCTACGTGAAACTGCTTTCCAAAACTCCAGAACTCAACCTGGTAGGTCCTTCCTATTTACTTATGTGACCACCCACAGTTGGTCTTCTAAGAATCTTAAAGAAAAGGAAAGAGAATCTTATTAGACCTGGGAAAATGAAGGCCTGAGGAGGCCTACTGTTGGAGGCCTACTGTTGAAATGTTTAGAGTATTGGGAATATTGACTTTGATGCTTCTTTTTTATTTGAAATGTGAATTTCAAAGCCATTGTGCCTTATCCCTGATTTCTGTTGTGTAATTTTTAGTTTTCGCAAACTCACTTCTTTGTTTTATGAAAGAAGCAGTAATTATCTAGATATATGCATTACTCTTTTTTTTTTTTTTTTTTTAAAGTACTTTCATATGTCCTCATGTAAAGTTCCCTGGTAATTTCTGGTTATTCCTTTTCACAGGTATCTATATAAGCCTCATAAATGAATCAACTTTTTCTTTAAGGTGCCAAAATTTTACTTGGGATTTTATTAGAGGAAAGGGCACATTTTGAAAGTTTGCTTTTAAACACTTTGATTGAGTCACTTAAAAATAATTCGTTTTTGTTTCTGAAGGATCAGTTCCACGACAAGACCCCTTATACGATTATGTTCGGTCCAGATAAATGTGGAGAAGACTATAAATTACACTTCATCTTCCGCCACAAAAACCCCAAAACGGGTATATATGAAGAAAAGCATGCTAAGAGGCCAGATGCAGATCTGAAGACCTATTTTACTGATAAGAAGACACATCTTTATACATTAAGTAAGAAAACATATTAACTTGGGGGTATTATGGCATTATACATTTATCATCTGTTTAATTTAAAGATTGCATATCTGGAGAAGACCCAAGCCTGCAAGTAAGAGTCTCTGTTGATTTAATATCTTCAGTGGTGAAAAGAACTTAATTTTTCTCATAGGTTGAATTGAAAAGTGGGGTTTGAGACCATCTTAGGAGTAAGCTTGTATGTTCCATAAAGAGCTTTGCTGATTCCCCTCATGTTCTATTGTGTATTTTCTTGTTGATAACATGTTAAATAATGGGACACAATAGAAATATATGTATTTTTTTACAAATTATCTTTCAGTTGAACTTGGGATGCTCCAATACCTAGACAGTTGAGGTTTTGTGTGTGCATGTGCTTTTAAGATTTTTTTTTTTTAAGATTTTGTTTCTTTGTTTGACAGAGAGCAAGAGAGCACAAGCAAGGGGAACAGTAGAGGGAGAGAGAGCCTGACACGGGGCTCATCCCAGGACTCTGGGATCATGACCTGCGCTGAAGGCAGACGCTTAACCACCTGAGCCACCCAGGCGCCCCTGTTTTTAAGATTTTATTTATTTGTCAGAGAGAGAGCACAAGCGGGGGGAATGGTAGGGCAGAGGGAGAAGCGGGCTCCCCGCTGAGTAAGAAGCCCAGTGTGGGACTCAAGATCCCAGGACCTTGGGATCAAGATGCTTAACCAACTGAGCCACCCAGGCGTCCCTAGACAGTTGGACGTTAGAATGCATTTTTTATTTATTATTTTTTTAAAGATGTATTTGTTTATTTTTGAGAGAGAGAGAGAGAGAGAGAGACCATGCAAGGGGGAGGGGAGGGGAGGAGGGAGAGAGAGAGAGAAATCCTCTGCACTGAGCGCAGAGCCTGCTGTGGACTCGAGACCAGAACCTGAGCTGAAACCAAGAGCCAGCTGCTTAACCAACTGAGCCACCCGGGGGCCCCTGGAATGTGTTTTTTATTTTAATAAAGCTTTTCCTGCTGGTTTGAGTATATGTGGACAGGCCTCTTTTCCTAAAGAATACAGTAACCTTTTTTTTCTTTATAACAGAAGTAATATCTACTCCATATAGAATTCCAAAGCTAGAAATAAGCAAAACAAAATACATTTAAAATTATCTGAAATATCAACATTGTAATATGTATTTGGCTGTATCTGTATAAACACGTGTAGTGTTTTATTAAAAGGTGAATGCGTTAGGGGCGTCTGGGTGGCTCAGTCGTTGGGCGTCTTGCCTTCAGCTTGGGTCATGATCCCGGGATCCTGGGATCGAGCCCTGCATCAGGCTCCCTGCTCAGCGGGAAGCCTGCTTCTCCCTCTCCCACTCCCTCTGCTTGTGTTCCCTTTCTCTTTGTGTCTCTCTCTGTCAAATCAATCAATAAAAAAAATCTTAAAAAAATAAAAAAAGTTCTATTGGACTCAAAAGTACAACCATAAGTAGACAGGTGTTTAATAAAATCAAAAGCTTGTGTACTTTGACATTTTGGTAACATAGATGGTAGTAGTACCAATTCAAAAAATGAGGAAATGGGCTTTTTTTTGTTGGGGGGGCAGTAGTTATAATAAATAAACTTACTTGCCTGTTTACTGGCATGTAACCATTTGTGTTAGACCATAATTGCGTTAGTTTATATACCTTTGGTGTTTTGATGTTTTTAATGTCCATAAGTGAAGTCTTCTGGCATTTTAAATTTTATGTATCATTTGCTTTAGTTTTAAAATCCTGAGGAACTAGCATTTATGATTTACAGATGAGGAAGAGAGGATTAACTTATGTAAAGCTCCAAGACCATATTCTGACTCTGACACCCTGAGGTCATTACTCTGTGCTTCCGTTTCCTATTAGAAATATGACCTTCTGGGCGCCTGGGTGGCTCAGTGGGTTAAAGCCTCTGCCTTCAGCTCAAGTCATGATCTCAGGGTCCTGGGATCGAGCCCCGCATCGGGCTCTCTGCTCAGCAGGGAGCCTGCTTCCCCCTCTCTCTCTGCCTGCCTCGCCTACTTGTGATCTCTCTCTCTCTGTCAAATAAGTAAATAAAATCATAAAAAAAAAAAGAAAAAGAAATATGGTCTGCTGTGGTAAAGAGAACTTGGGGAATGAGTGGTTAATTTACTTTTCTAAATTGCATTTAATTTTTTTCAGTCTTGAATCCAGATAATAGTTTTGAAATATTAGTGGACCAATCTGTTGTGAATACTGGAAATTTGCTAAATGACATGACTCCTCCTGTGAATCCTTCACGTGAAATTGAGGACCCAGAAGACCAGAAGCCTGAGGATTGGGATGAAAGACCAAAAATACCAGATCCCGATGCTGTCAAACCAGATGACTGGTGAGTCTTTGCAGTGCAGCATATGTTCCATGTGGCTTAAGCAACTGATGTCGGCTAAGATCTCATAATTTCAATAATCTATGATGCTGTCTAAATGGTAGGAAAAATGAAGACCACTATAGCTGAAAAGGGGCCATAGCGATCATCTGGATTGCCTAATACATTTTACAGCCCACAAAATGCTGAAATTGATGCTAGAGTTTGCTTGTGGTAACATGGCTGGTTTGTAGCAGAACCTTTCTTGGCTTGGCCCTTCCAGGGCTTTTATGAATTTACATTTAAAAGTCTTGAAATTTTATCTTATTTATTTTTTAAAAGATTTTGGGGGCACCTAGGTGGCTTAGTCAGTTAAGCATCAGCCTTCGGCTCAGGTCATGATCTCAGGGTCCTAGGATGGAGCCCTGCATCGGGCTCCCTGCTTGATTTTATTTATTTATTTGAGAGAGAACTCACACGTGTGCATGCACAAGTGGGGAGGAAGGGTCGGGGGAGAGGGAGAGGCAGACTCTTCTGCTGAGCAGGGAGCCCAAAGCGGGGTCCATCCCAGGCCCCTGAGATCATGACCTGAGACAAAGGCAGACGCTTAACTGACTGAGCCACTCAGGTGCCCCCAAATTTTAAATTTTAATTTGTAAAATAACCTTTTTCCCATTTAAATAACACTCAAAAGACTTCTCTGCTCTGTAGTGGGCAGTAGAATACAAAGCCACAGGGATACCAGCTGCCCACACGGCTCCTAGTCGAGTTGTGAGCCGAGCAGGCAAAGTCGGCGTGCGTGTGGGGAGTGATCTGACAGTAAGTGTGAGTGAGTGACCAGAGCATCAGGTGTACCTGGTCAGAGGCAGTTTCTTGGAGCAGGGAAGGTCAGACTGAGACTTGGAAGTGGGGTAAGGAGTCAGGCAAATGGTGAAGACGGGGAATGGTATTCCCAGCTGAGGAAAAGCAGCGTGTGCAAAAAGTAGAGGAGTAGGAGTGAGCTTGACATGTGTGAGTGAACTTGAATATATGCTGTATAGCCTTTCTTGTTGGGTACGAATTGGAGAGTGATGAAAAGTGAAAACAGGCATACTCTTGTGTGTGGCCGCGTTTGAACTCCGATACGGTGACTTTCCGAAATATCAGGAAGTGACAAAGAGTAGTTAAATTCTAGCTGATGTTTTTCCTTCCTTAAAGTATGTGTACCTGAACTTTTATGCTGCTGATTCAATGTAAACACTGAATTTATTTGTATATTTGTGAACATAGACCCGGACTCAGCCTATTTCAGTATCATACTCCTTAACTGTTTTATTTTGGGGTGGGAGTGTGAATGTTCAGCTTCATTAAAAGGGCCAGCTGAATGTTATACAATGTTATGCAGTGTTCTCATGCAATTAATTTAAAACAAGCATGGGTCAGAAAGAAGCATAATCCTGACAGAGGATAGAAAATGTCTTTGCTTACCAGTCAATGTGGGCACTGTTTCATAAGAACTGCATAAAACTTTGAAATTAGCTACTTTTTGATGAACTTTTAAGAGTAAATGTTTGAGTTACAATTCACATACTAAAATCCACCCTCTTAATTGGTACAGTTGAGCAGTTTAGTATATTCAGAGAACCATCCCCACTGTCTAATTCCAGAACATTTGTATCACCCAAAAGAAATCCATCCCCATTAAGCGGTTACTTCCTGTTTCCCCCCTTCCACCAGCCCCTTGGCAATCACTAAACTACTTCCTGTCTCTCTGGATTAATCTATTGTGGACATAGCGTACTGTAATATATGACCTTTTGTGTCTGGGTTCTTTCACTAAGTATAATGTCTTCAGGGTTCATCCATGTTGAAGCGTGTGTCAATACTTCATTCCTTTTCTGAGCTAATAACAATCCATCGTGTGGCTACTACTGCACTTTATCCATTCCTGGGTTGACTGACGTTTAGGTTGTTTCCCTCTTTTGGCAGTGGTTATGAATCATGCTGTTATGAACAATCATTACAGGTTTTTGGATGGTTCTCCGTTTTCATTGCTTTTGGAGCAGAATTGCTGCTGTTTTACTTTCCCACTAGTGACGTTACGAGAGTTCTGGTTTCTCCACATCCTCGCCAACGCTTGTTTTTTTTTTTTTAAGATTTTATTTATTTATTTGACAGAGAGGGAGAGAGATCACAAGTAGGCAGAGGCAGGCAGAGAGAGAGGGGGAAACAGGCTCCCTGCTGAGCAGAGAGCCCGATTCGGGGCTCGATCCCAGGACCCTGAGATCATGACCCGAGCCGAAGGCAGAGGCTTTAACCCACTGAGCCACCCAGGTGCCCCGCCAACACTTGTTTTTATCAGTCATTTTTCTTAGAGCTGTCCTAGTGAGTGTGAAGTGATATCTTATTGTGGCTTTGATTTGCATTTCCCCGATGGGTAACGATGTTAAACATCATTTCATGTGCTTTTTGGCCCATTGTGTATCTTTGGAGAAATGTCTGTTCACATCCTTTGCCAGTGTTTAAGTTGGGTTGTCTTTTTATTATTGAATTGTAAGAGCTCTCTATGTATTCTGAATACTAGACCACTATCAGATGAATGAATTATTCTCTTCGTTTTCTAGAAGGAATTATTTTAAATTTTGAGATTAAGCGTGACTGAAATATTTTCAGATTGCCCTGTTTCAGATTTATAATGTGGGATCACATTGTGATTCTTCTGTCAGTGTTGTCCTGACTGGCTTTTTCTTTTGTATTTAAGGGATGAAGATGCCCCTGCTAAGATTCCAGATGAAGACGCTACAAAGCCTGAAGGCTGGTTAGACGATGAGCCCGAATATGTACCTGATCCAGATGCGGAGAAGCCAGAGGACTGGTAAGAGCTTCGGTTAACTTCTTAAATTACCTGCTTTTCTATTGATGTAAAAGTTAATGATTAAATATAGCCAGCTGTCCAGTTTAAGTGTAGAGCTCAACAAATTAAATTACATGTTTGTTTTGAATGCATCTGTCCTGAAAAACCCTTGTTACTGGAAATACAGGGACAAGATACTCTGGTAACACAGTGTGACCCTGGAAGCATTACTGCAGGATCTTTGGGGAGCCTTGGCACGGCTGCCCTAGTCCTGCATCACAGAATCCGTTTGTAATTGGTTTATATCTCCACAGGGATGAAGACATGGATGGAGAATGGGAGGCTCCTCAGATTGCCAACCCCAAGTGTGAGTCGGCCCCTGGGTGTGGTGTCTGGCAGCGACCTATGATTGACAACCCTAATTATAAGGGCAAATGGAAGCCTCCCATGATTGACAATCCTAACTACCAGGTGTGTGCCTCCTCATGGTTGAGTCGCCTCATTGATCTGTTTGTTTGGAGAGAAGTTTTGCCTATAGTGAGGCCGCGTGGTTGATCACTGTATTCAAACAATTGAATTAAAGACAAACTTCAGGGGCGCCTGGGTGGTTCAGTCAGTTGAGAGCACGACTCTTGCTTTGGGCTCAGGTCTCAAGAGTCAGGGTGGTGAGTTGGAGCCCTGCGTTAGGCTCCACGCCCAGCCAAAAAGAAAAAAAAAAATCGAAAAATACCCAAACTTCAGAATTGAGAGAGAACTTATATGTTAAGCATTGAAACAATAAACCTAGGGACTGGAAAGATGTTTCATGATTGCTTTGTAACTTGTGTTTAAAAACAGAAAGAGAAACTGAAAGCTTGTGATTTGGGCAGCCTGCTCTCATGTGGTAGGGGTGTTGCAGCCACTGGATCCAAACTGGCGATCGGTGGATGCAGTGGAAATGGGAGGGGGCTCCCTGACCGTGAGTCCGCTCAGTGCTTCACCTCAGTATCTCAGCTGTGAAAAGACCGAGAGGTGGAAACAAAATGCTAGGAATACAGGTGGTGGCCACTCAGAGCCTGGTCTCCTCAGTTTCTGTCCTAGTTAGATGATTTGTCATCATTAATTTCCACTTTGTCCCCCTTTATTGTATCTTATTTTTCACAAAATATTTATTTCGGAGAGCGGGAGAGAGAGAGCGGGAGCATGCGGTGAGAGGGGTAGGAGAGGGAGAGAGAGTTGTTAAGCCAGTTGTACTCTGAGTGTGGAGCCTGACGTCAGGCTCTATCTCAAGACCCCGAGATCACAACCTGAGCCCAAATAAAGAGTCAGATGTTCAACCGACTGAGCCACCCAGGCGTCCTTTTCCTCCTTTAAAATGTAAGGTATGGGTGTGTGTCTCTGTGCCTATACTGTGTCTGTACTTTTCTGTTCCTAAGTGTATTTTTAGTTGTGCAGTCAAACAATAAGATAAATTAAAATTGCCTTTTAATTAATACGGCCCTTTAGCTGTTCTGTGGATGGCCATTTGGGTGGATTGCCTGCCACCCATTTTTGCTCTTCAGAGTCTTTTTTGCTCTTCAGAGAGTCTGCTGCAGTGATCACCCTTACGCACGTCTGGGTATGTGTGGTAACTATTCCTCTAGCTAGTTATCAAGAAGTACAATTGCTGGTTGAAGGTCGCGTACATTGCAAATCGCCACTGAGCAAGCCTGTGCTTGTTCAAGGCTGTTCGTTGATAAGAGTCTGTTGGAATGTGCCAGACAGCGAGGTGTCGGTTTGGGTCAAGATCAGGGCTGAGGTTAGAAATTGAAAGTAGGGGCACCTGGGTGGCTCAGTCGTTAAGCGTCTGCCTTCAGCTCAGGTCATGATCCCAGGGTCCGGGGATCGAGCCCTGCATCGGGCTCCCTGCTCAGCGGGAAGCCTCCTTCTCCCTCTCTGACTCCTCCTGCTTGTGTTCCCTCTCTCTGTCAAATAAAATCTTAAAAAAAAAAAAGAAAAGAAAACAAATTGAAAGTAGTGGGAGTCCAGACATCATCATATACTCCCTGGTACTCAGTTACATTTTACAAAGTCAGCACTTACCTTCGTTGATCATGCGGAATTCATGTTAATTCTTATTTAGGTTCACCATACATTTGTGTTGTTCATTATTTGAAATGTTTTAAAAACTGTATTTTTTTCTCCAGGGAATCTGGAAGCCCCGGAAAATACCAAATCCGGATTTCTTTGAAGATCTGGAACCTTTCAAAATGACTCCTTTTAGTGCTATTGGTTTGGAACTGTGGTCCATGACCTCAGACATTTTTTTTGACAACTTCATTGTTTGCGGGGATCGAAGAGTAGTTGATGATTGGGCCAACGATGGATGGGGTCTGAAGAAAGCTGCTGACGGGGCTGCCGAGGTTCGTGCTCACTTGCTTCTTATGCATTTATGTGTTATTGCTGGTGACAATTTGTTCCTTTTACGGCGGGCTATCTTCTAAGATTTGTCTTTTCCCTTATTTGAGAATATTGGCATAAAATGTGTGACCGGATGCCTGCTAAAGACAAAATACTGGGTGTTTGGACATGATTTCATTAGTCTGATGTAAGAGCTTTAGATTTCCTATTTATGTTATGGATAGGGTGTGGGGTTTCTTTTGTTTTGTTTTTAATTAATGTGCTAAAATATGTTTAAAAAAAACTTGCCATTTAGGGTATTTTAATGCACTCTTAAATGTTAATCTCGGTTTACCAATATACAAAATTTTCCCCCAGTTTGGCCACATGGCCGAGCTGTGAGTGGGAGAGGCAGAGATACTGAGATCAAGAAATTCTTTAAACGCTGGCCCTGAGGTTAAAGGGGCCTCTGGCAGGCGATTAAGAAACCTGCGTTCACATCTGTGAAAGGGAAATCACCTTGAAGATAAGAGTAGGGGGGGAAATGGAAGCTTTTCTCTTACTTCCTTTTCAGGTTGTATGATTATCTTGGCTTGAACCCTTAGACAGAGGAGGAGCCTGAGTAGTGGCACGCAGAAATTGAACAGTGGAACAGTGCAGCCGTATTTGGTGTCAAAACCCGAGGACCTGAAATCTGTCCTTTCCTGTTTTTCAGCCAGGTGTAGTGGGGCAGATGATTGAGGCTGCCGAGGAGCGCCCGTGGCTCTGGGTGGTCTACATTTTGACTGTAGCTCTGCCCGTGTTTCTCGTTATCCTCTTCTGCTGCTCTGGAAAGGTAGGAGTTTTTCTGTTTAGTCATTTTTTAAAAAAAGAACTCTTTTTATATTAGTATCAGATCTATTGCCTGAGGTTTTCTCAGTAATGACTGGGCCACATCTGAAACCTTATTCACTGCTCTCACTGGCCATTTATGGTGCCCAGATGGGAGTAGGATTTACAGGCCTTCAGTTTCTACTGGTATTTAAGCCTGCTGTATTACTCTTCCCAAATATTTGGCAGCAGTTTTCTGGAAAACAAAAATAAAAAACCCAACAACTTAGATACAAAACCAGCCATCTGGTCCCAAACCAGCTTTTCCCCCTTGGCCTAGCTGTTAGTATTCATATACTTCATAATTCAGTCTTTGATTTTTTTCATTATCCATTCTTCCCTCATTATCCCTACCCTTCCCCCTAAAAAACATGTGGGGATAATACAGCCTTATTTTATTTTAAAGTTTTTCTTGTTTAGTCTTTGTTGTATGCAATCCAAAAACCAGGAAAGAACATTCTGTTTAGGCGCTCTACTTCTATTAAATGAGGATTGTGTTTCACCTTGCAAATGATATGTTTTGTAACCTGATCCCCAAAGTTCCTTTTTCAACCTTCTCCCCGACCACGCTTCTGTCTCTGTGTCTGTGCCTCAGTCATCTTGACTGTTTAGATCTGCATGTTCCTGCCTCACCCCTTTGTTCTAACTCTTCCTTCTGCCTTTGACCCACACACATGCTCACCGAAGAGAAAGCTCTCGGGGCGGGAATGTCTTAATGCTTTTATTTATCGGGGCACCTGGTGGCTCAGTGGGTTAAAGCCTCTGCCTTCGGCTCAGGTCATGATCTCAGGGTCCTGGGATCGAGCCCCGTGTTGGGCTCTCTGCTCAGCGGGGAGCCTGCTTCTCCCTCTCTCTCTGCCTGCCTCTCTGCCTGCCTCTCTGCCTACTTGTGATCGCTCTGTCAAAAATAAAAACCCAAAAAACACTTTTATTTATCTACGCCAGTGTAGGGCCTCATGCAGAACTTTGCTCGTAGGCATTCAATAATTATATAATAACGTAGTACATAAAAACGTGAACAAAACTGCTGCACTTTGGGGAATATTTCAGAAACAGTCCAGTCCCGTGGAGTATAAGAAGACCGATGCTCCTCAACCAGATGTGAAGGAAGAAGAAGAAGAAAAGGAAGAGGAAAAGGACAAGGGAGATGAGGAGGAGGAGGGTGACGAAAAGCTTGGTAAGTAGGCCCCAGAATATCTGCTTTAAGCCAAGACCCTAAGGTGTTTCAAACTCAGAAGCAAGTGACGATAAAGATTGCCCTGGACTCCAGAAGTGTGTTCTAAGGCTGCTGGTCTCATTATCAAAAATAAGTATGAGGTTTTGCTCACTTTGTTGTACTTTTGGTCTCTGTCTCAGAAGAGAAGCAGAAAAGTGATGCTGAAGAAGATGGTGGCACTGCCAGTCAGGAGGAGGACGACAGGAAACCTAAAGCAGAGGTAACGGCAGGGGGAGTACGTTTTCCAGCCCAAGCAGCTACGGGGGAAGGTGCATTTAAGTACGGGCTTGTTTTCAGAAGGTAATTTTCATGGGCTGTGGCAGTAAAAAAAAAATCTGCGAGGATTAATTTTGTAAAAGTGGAATTCTTAGCAACACAGGTACACATTTCCTTGGATCATTTTAAACTACATCTGAATCTCAGAAGTATTTTCTGTGCTGCAGTTGAGTTTCTGGAATAAGCAGAAGGTTTTAGGGGAAAACCAATAAAATGTTTGCAAAGATGGTAACTTCAGGTTATTATCGAACACATCTGTCTCCCCTCTCTCTCTTCACTGAGCCCTGAAAAAGTATTTCCTTCCCTGGTGGTCTAGTGGCTAAGAGGGGGAAAAAAAAAAAAAAAATTATTTCTTGAACAAAGATTTCATTGTTATTCTACAATTTTTGTCCCGGTTGCTCATGGATTTGTTCATTCAGCAAGTATTTATGGAGTGCCCATCACGGGCCTCACATTGTCAGTGAACAAGAGACAACGATACCCTTCCTTTGGGGAGCCTAAATTCCAGTGGGAGGAAACTGACAATAAGCAGTAGGAGTTATAAGGAAATAAATGAATGGTATGTTAGGAAGCGATAGGCTGTGAACAATAAAAGTAGAACAGTAAAAAGTATTGGAAGTACTGGAGGTGGAATGGGGTGCAGCGTTAGAGATGGTAGGCCTTGTTGAAGAGGTGACCCTGGGGCCAACTTGAAAGAGATAAAGGACTTTGCCATAGAGATGTCCATGGGAAGAACATTCCTGCAGGGACAACAGCCAGCACAGAGGCCCAAAGTCGTAGTCTAGAAGACCATGTGGGTCAGTAGAGTGGGGGGAGGAGAAGGGGAGGGAGGGGAAGGCTCCAGGTTAGGTGGAGCCTCCCAGGCGGTGATGTGGGCTTGGCTTCTCCTCGTGGATGGGCAGCCATTGCAGGCTTTGGGGCACAGGAGTGACAGGATCTGATTACCCTGGCTGCTGTGTTTTCTACAGACCGGGGAGAATCAACGAGACCAGGTGGGAGGCTACGGTGATAATGCAGGCAAGATACGGTGGCTCCAAGCAGGGTGAGAGGACAGGAGAGTGTGAGAACTCACTGGGCTTCTGGGTCCAGATATCAGGTGGATTGGATAGGATGTATGAGGGAAAGAGAATAATCTACATCTTTTTTGGGGCCCTTTTGCAAGCACTGCTCTGTTTCAGTCTGTTGCTTCCTGGAAAACCCTACCCAGTTTCCATTCCAGCTTCTACAACTGGCCCTTGTTAAAGCTCAATGCTGTTGATAATTTCTGTGGCTATATTCTGTCTCAACTGCAATGTAGACTTTCAACTCGATGGACTTCTTTCAGGTAGGGACCGGTCTCACACACATATTTTATATTCCCCAATCTTCTTCACAAATAGAAGTCGCTCTGTAGAGTAGGAGGAGCCCTGGGCTTAGTCTTGAGTGCTGTGTGGGGCCCTGCTGGGACAGTCTTCCATCCCCTGAGATCCTAGCTTTCTCAGCCTCAGCATGGGACTAATGTGCCCACAGGCCAGTAGGTTCGGTTATTCAGGACTGAGCAAGATCATGTGGGAAAGCAGGGCATCTGGTCCTTTTTAAAGAAAATTTTGATGGGTTAGATTGAGGAAAGTGAATGTTTACAGAAAACAATACAGAACTCTGCCACCTCTGAGACAACCGTTGTTTCTGGTGCATTTTCTTCTAATCATTTTTCTTCTCTTGTTTTTGCCGCAGATGGGTTACCCTCAGCCTGGCTGATCTTGAAAGCTTGGTGAAGTTTTCGCTTGTTTAAAGCATTGCTAATTATGGTGAATTTCTTATTTTTTCAACCAACAGGAGGATGAAATTTTGAACAGATCACCAAGAAACAGAAAACCACGAAGAGAGTGAAACAATCTTAAGAACTTGATCTGTGATTTCCTCTCCCTCCCCTTTCCTTGCAAACGTGGTCCTAGGAGAGGGCCTGGCACACCTTAGGTTGAGACTCAGAAAACCTCCAGATGTCACCATCAACAGGCTCCAGTCGAACACTAGCCCGTGTAATTGTAAACATCTAAGCAGTCAATAATTGCAGTTGTGACATAAAGGACCCTGTGTCTGTAGAAAGAAAGCATATAACATTAATGGTTGTGAAATGTAACATGAAGCAACTAACTCGTATTTTGTTTTCGTTTTTGTTTTTAAACATCTTTGTTTTTTAAAATAGAATGATAGAACTTTGCCAGTCTTTAAAATCTTGGCTTAATTTAATATATTAATCTGTTCATGCAGAAATAACACCAACCTTTAGAAACTAGGGGATGAATTGCAGTTTTTAGAACCAAATTTGTTTTTTAAGTTTGGTATTACAAAACATTTAAGTGTTCTCTGTCACTTGAAATTGATAATCATGTTGAAAGCGCAGTCGTTCATGGTTATAATCTTGTTTCGCTTGCTTCCATGGCCCAGTTCCTCCTAAGGAAACTGAGATGGACTGGATGGAAGCCCAAATTTATGTAAAGGTTCCGTTTGAGTTGTATTAAAAATAGACATACAGAAAGAAGAAACTTTTCCTCTTGATGTTGGTAGACCATACAGTGCGTGTGTTCTGTTGCCCTTGGAACAGCTCCGTTCCCAGACAGCTTTGCAGTCAGTGGAGGAGGTGGCATAAGGTGGCACTCGGGCAGTCATGCTTCCCAAACTGGGGGAGTCTGGGCGCCAGCCGTCCGGAGCAGGGGGCTGTTTAAGGAATGCTCCCAGGCCATGGGGGCTCCCAAGTAGACTCAGATGTTTTCATCACTTCTTCCACTGTGTTGACACTGTTTCCTTCCCTGTTACCCCAGATCCCCAGCTTTCTCCTCTGCTATGCATTTTCTTCACAGCGCAGCTTGCAGTTCGTCGCTGAAAATGATTATATGCTCCGCATAGTGTTAAGCTTTATTGTGATTAAGTGTATGTTTCTTCTTCCTTTTTTAAGCAGACCCACACCTTTCCAGGGTCAAAGTACAGGATAGAATACTGTCTTTCATCTTTATCCATTTCTTTTACTCTCTGTAAAGACTTGAGAAGTCTAAGCCAGAGGTGAGCCAATTTAGAATTGACTGTAATTGAACACAAGCTAAAAGTATTTATGGAAGGAGTGACATACAGCATGAATTATCTTTTTTTTTTTTAGCTGCTAAACTTTTTAAGTCTTCATTTGCAGTTCATGTAACATTTGTGTCTTAAATTACATGATAAAGCAGTCCTGTTGAAAAAAAAATTTTTGTTTGGGTATGTGGCTTGTAGAATTCTTTAAAAAGTGATCTTAGATTTGCTTTTTTCATGTGGAATGCAGATGGGTGCTATCAGAGCCTCTCCCCCATCACTCTAGTGTAATATCATTATTACACCACACTGAAGTGTACTCAGAATTGTTTTAGCTTTATTCTTTCTTCAGAGGTGTTTCAAATGTACCGATGACACTGTTTCTTGCACTGAATATATAAACACTCCAAAGTGTTTATATCGGGGAGATTTGGGGAGGAAGTATATTCGTAAAAGATGAAGGCTGTATCTGTTTATTTTGTTTATCTTCAATTTTTTACTGGTTCACTGAAATTCTTATGAGGGTGGGATGAATTTTTCTTGCTGTTCCGTGCTTTATCCTTTCCATCTGTTGTTCTGTGGTCACAGTGACCTTAGCTATGTAGCAGACTTTCCCAAATGTATTGAGTGCAAATAAACAGTTACTTAGCAAGACCTGAAAATATGTCTGCAGGTTTCTCCTTGAAGCAAATGTGTGGGATTATTGTATTTCCAGAAACCTGCCTTGCTCACTGTCCGCTGACCTTACATCTCATGTCTCACCTAACAGTTTCTTCCAGCTGAGCTGTGGAATGACAAGTACAAACTAGAATGTTCATTTGCCTTTCCCAGATTATTTAGTAGCAAAATTTGTCAAAAAAGAAAAAAGAAAGAAAAAAAAGTCTTTTCTTGGTTCTCTTTGTTGAAGGTGTAGCCTTCTGATTAAATGTCTGACACATTAATGAATGACCAGCAGTATTTAGCTCTTAAAATGCACTTACGTTAATAGTTTTACGTGCTGGCTGTCTGTCAGTGTTGTAAAATGCCCACTCCATCAGATGTGTTTCTCAATTTCTCTTATCCACAAAATACTCTCCATTTTTCTCAAATTGTCACATCACTAAATGGTATTACATTAAAGCCCTGTGTTAAGTGTCTGCTTTCGACTGAACTTCTTCATGGTAACTTTCAATTCAAGTGTTATTCTGCAGAAAATGTGGATGGTTGAGTAATTACATCATGTCACCGTGTGGATTTGATCCAGTCAATTCAGCGTAGATTCTGCCTTCTTTCTCTGCTAGATTGCGGGTCAGCAGTTCCTGTTGTACAATAGGGATAGCAGCTCAGAAATGGGGGAGGAGGCAGTAATTTGTAGGTTTTTTTTTTTTTTAAGATTTTACATATTTCTTTGACAGTACAAGCAGGTGGAGTGAGAGGGAGAAGCAGGGTCTCTGCTGAGGCGGACATGGGGCTCTATCCCAGGACCCTGGGATCATGACCTGAGCCAAAAGCAGACGCTTAACTGTCTGAGCCACCAGGTGCCTCCTCTCCGCTGTTTTTTTTTTTTTTTTTTAAGATTTTATGATGATAATATTCTTTAAGATGTATGGGAGCCATTGAATGCTTAAATTTTTATTTATTATTTATTTTTATTTCAGAATCAGACTCCATCTTTCACATATCTTAGGGATGTTTTCGAAAGGCCAAAACTTATTAAATATGTGCTTTTGGATTGCTTACCACAAGAGAAGTACACAGTGTAGTACTCTTAGTTACTGTTCTCTCCCCTATTAGAAAATAGTTTAATTCTAACGTAAAATATATGTTTGAAGACTGGAAAAAAAGCAGAAGCATTGATGTGGCTTTCATGAGCTCCAGACACTTTTGCCTTGGGCCACTTGTATTTATTTTTTACTGCTTTGGTATAAAAACATACTACTTGAATAAGAACTTTTTTTTCCTTCTGATTTTAAAATAAAATATTTCTGTGGGCCCTAGCAAAAAGTTATTGTAACAAATGTTAGAGCTGTTGGCGGTCCTGGCACCTCCTGTTTAACTTTTTAGCAATTAGGGTGCCCGTGACTGTTTCTCCTCTTGGGCCAACGCAGGCTTAGTTACCTAGTTTTAGTACTGAGTTACTACTCCTGTCTTTTCCTCCTAATCTCCCACCCCTTATGCCTACTGGTTATAATACTAAACGTAATTGTCTCTGGTTGGATTTTGTTGAGTGACTCAATTTTACCTAAGCCACCAACCAGGCTCCCTGTTTTTTTGGCTGAAGCATCATGCTTTACAGCTCTCGTCCCCAGTAATGGAGCCACATCTGCTGGGGCTTTTTTTTTTAAAGTAGTACTTTTGAAACTTGTTCAAACTTTTATATTAAATGGAAACTGACAGCCCCCGTGATTCAGAATGGTGCAAGAGGAAGCCTCTTCCAGCTCGCTCGTGGACAATTCCGACCAATGATGAGGTCGGATGTAAGGAATGCGGTCGAAAAACAGCTGACACTGAAAAAGCGTGGCTACTTTTGAGTTTATGAAAACAACTCAAAAAGGCTGCAGGGGAAGAAAATGGTGAAACGCCGTAGTGCCAGGCGGGCGTCTGGATCGGGCAGTTACGCTACGCCGCGCGGACTGCCCCTTTCCTCCGCGGGCCCGGAAGGGCCTACCGGCGAGGGGTGGCGTTTAGGACCGGCTCCTGTCGGTCATACTTGGCCCTTCGCCTTGCACTGAGGCCCGCCCAGGGGCTTCCCTCCGCCCCTCACTTGAGAGTTCCTTTTAAACTCCGCTCGAGAGCCCCAGCGCGCCTCTTGCGTACTCGCTCCCGCCCCTCGGGCGGCCCGCTCTTCCTGCTCTGATTGGTCGCAGTGCCTGCTCGTCCGCCGTGACGCCGGGGTCGCCTGCCGGGGCCCCGGCCTCTTCCGAGAGCCCTGAAAACAATTTTAAGATGGCGGCGGCGGCGGCGCGGAAAACAATGGGGCCGGGGCGGCGGGGACAGGCCGAAGCCTGAGGTGGGCAGCGAGCGCCGGCCCGGGTCGGGCCGAGCGGGGCCCAAGGAAGACCCGCCGCCGCACACGAGCCCGCTCCGCAGCCTGCGGGGCCATGGCGCGGCCGTGAGGCGGCCGGGCCGCCGGCGGGGAGCGGAGCCCGCAGTGCCAGCCGGCCCCGAGAGGCCCGCCCGGGGCCCGGCCCGTGCAGCCCGCGGCCCATGGTGCTGCCCACCTGCCCCATGGCGGAGTTCGCGCTGCCGCGGCACAGCGCGGTCATGGAGCGCCTCCGCCGGCGCATCGAGCTGTGCCGGCGCCACCACAGCACCTGCGAGGCCCGCTACGAGGCCGTGTCGCCCGAGCGCCTGGAGCTCGAGCGACAGCACACCTTCGCCCTCCACCAGCGCTGCATCCAGGCCAAAGCCAAGCGCGCCGGCAAGCACCGGCAACCGCCCGCCCCGGCCCCGGCCCCGGCCGCGGCCCCGGCCCCCGCCTCCGCCCCGGCGTCCGCCGCGCCGGCCTCGGCCCAGAGACTCGACGCCGCAGACGGCCCAGAGCACGGCCGCCCCGTCGCGGTGAGTAGGGCATGGGGAGCAGCCCCCTGTCCGGAAGACGCTGCCCCTGACGCCGCCCGGCCGCCTTCAGGCTTCCCCGGTGCCCGCAGCTCCTCGGGTCTGGCTCGGGGGAGGCTGACATGGCAGGGACGGAGCGGTTGTCATCTGCGGGAAATGGCACTGTGGCATTTACTTTGGGAGAACACGACCGTAAGGACCTGACTTACATTAAGGCCCCGGCTGGGGAGGCTGGGGAACGGTGGCTGAAAGGTTGTTCTGCCAGGCTTGATTCCGAATTTTTGGTAACTTTTTGGGGGAACAGACTGGCACAGAGTTGCCTCTGATGGTGGCCTCATTTATTCTGGAATATTTATAAGGTCCTTGCTCTTTGAAGAGTCAGGGCTTACATATGGAAATAAGTCGATTCGCAGTTGTCCATATTAAACTGTTCTGAACGGGAAAACCCAAAAATCTTGGGAGATCGTAGTAAAAGGCATAATACCGCTCATTGAGTTGCGAAGAAAGTATTGCTTGTTTAGGCAGCCCCGAAATGTGTGAACTTGTGATTCCAGTAATATTGTTGACAGTTCCCGTTTTAATTGATAAGCCTCTTTAAAATCTCTGATGATGTTAGAGAATTTGTTGGTTAGAGGTTTGCCTCCCTGAAACTGATTTATAAAAGGAAGATAATAAGGGGTTTTTTTGGTGGTGGTTTTCATGGTGATTTAAAGTTTAAAGCAAATGTTACCGGTCTCGTTTGTTCTGTGTGTTTTTTAAATTTGTGCCTTTATTACCTCTCACTAGGCTATTGCTGTGCTGGTCCTTTACTAATCTTTGGTCTTTCTTCTTCTCTAAATGCTCTGCCCCCACAGATCCTATGCTCTGGTGATTTCTTTTCCTCATTCTTTCCTACACTGGGCTGCTGGACATTTCATTGCATATTGTATCGACTAGTCCAGCCTTCTGAACCTCACTTTTTCTGTCTGTAAACTGGGGATGTTGTTTAGCTTCTTATCCTCCAGGGTTCTTAGAAGACTCCAACGAGTGCGGATGTGAAAATATTTCATAAACAGAGAGGCTGCTGCCCGTAGGACCCTTCTCCCCTTTCAGAATCCTGCCATCATCCTTTGGCTCATCTTCCTCTTCTTTAAAGCTAGTTTCTGACCACCCTAGCCCACAATCAGAGTCTTCTTTGTGAAAACATTTGGAAAAGGTATGGCTGTGCTATTTATTTTTAGCACATAGTGGTACTGCTTTAGGTCATGTCTTGCCAAGTAGACTGTAAGCCCTGGGAGGCAGGGAGGAGTTTGGCTCAGTCCTGTGCACATCTTAGGCCCTCCCCACGTTTGTTGAGTGATTGATACTCAGCTTTGTAGTACTTTACTCAGTCATCTATCCTTTTACGCACTAACCTCGAAAAGTAAAATGGCTTAATTTCATGAGCCACCTTTACTTACAACTCTTGTTTTAAGGAAAGCCTGTAAGAGTAGTGGGTGGTCATTGCAGTTTAAGTAAACAATGAAAGCTCATAAAAATCCTAGTTTTATACTCAAACAGTTGCCTTGAACACTCTGTAGAAGGTATCTGAGTAGTGATTCAGTTTGTTTAAGGAGAGTAAGAGCTTAGACTCTCTATGTTATTTTTAGTGCTGATTTACTGGAAAGAAATGAGGCACGCTGCCGTTTGAAAAGAAATTAATTCTGAGTCTGTTAGAACTTGAATCTGCCTTGTCAATCATTCCTTTGGGCGTTAGAGCCTGAGCAGATGGGCCATGTTATGTTGATATCTTATCACATTAAACTTTGACCCATGGATTTCATGAGTTTAAACTTCAGAGTGGAAGTGCTCTTCCGCCTCCCTCTTAGAAAGGGGCACCCTTTTCACTTCAGTCTACAACTGATTCTAGCTGAGCTCTTTGGCCTTGGAATGGGGGTGGTAGTAACAGTTGATGGGTGTCACTAAGAAAACAGTGCTGTTTTCCATTTTAATGGCTTCCTCAGTTCAGAGAGGAGGGTGTCCTTGCCTGGATAGGACTTTGGGTTGGAGAGAGAGCACAGCTTTGCACAGAGAAATGGAGTGGAGAAGGTGCCTCTTAGTCATTGTTATTTTGGACAGTTCTATATATGTACTTGATCCAATTAATATCCCTTATATAGGGAATATTATTAGTTCTTTTTTTTTTCCGAATGTACTGTAATACTGGTAGGCAGCTGTTTCATCAGCAAACCGTTTGTAAAACTGAAAAGGGATCAGATTTACAATAGAGTTCAACCTTCAGGTCTTTTCCTTTCTTAGGATATCCCACCACCAGCGGTCTTAACCTCTGTCTGCTTATTCTGTTGAAGATGGATCAGAAACAGTGCCTCAGACTTTTTTCTAGTTTCTTTTTTAGTTGTCAAGGAATGGCCTTATTGGGTTTTCTTTATACTGTATGTGTATTAAAGACCAGATTGTTTTTTGTTTTTTTTTAAGATTTATTTATTTGAGAGAGAGAGCAAGCAGGGGGAGAGGCAGAGGAAGAGGGAGAGAGAGAGCCCCAAGCAGACTCTATGCCAACTGTAGAGCCCAGTGCAGGGTGTGATCCCAGGACCCTGAGATCATGACCTGAGCCGAAATCAAGAGTCGGAGGCTCGACCGACTGAACCACCCAGGTGCCCCCAGGGTTGTTTTCTAAGGACAGTTAAGATTGACTTCTTTTGGAGCACCTGAGTGGCTCAGTCAGTTAAGCATCTGCCTTCGGCTCAGGTCAGGATACCAGGGTCCTGGAATCGAGTGCCGTATTCGGCTCCTTGTTTAGCAGGGTCCCTGTTTCTCTCTCTGCCTGCCGCTCCCCCTGCTTGTGCTCTCTCTCTCTGACAAATAAATAAAATCTTAAAAAAAAAAAATTGACTTTTTATTAGGAATGCTAGATTATAGAGAATTATCCAACCACATTATACAAGCATTCTGTAATGAAAATAGTCTTATGCAATAGCTTGAACATTTTCTTTTAGTAAAATGCCATAAAGGTTTATGCCTCATCATTTTTGCTGCTTATTCCTTAAGTAGTTGTGAAAGTCTATGGAGAAATTTGGCAGTTGCCTGCCAACCATTCATGGAAGTTGCCTTCCCTGCTTAGTTTAGGTGTGAAAACTTTCCCTTTCTCTCCGTCTCTTTAATTTTTTATTTGAACATAATTTAAAACTTAGAGAAAAGCCACACAAATAGTACAAAGACCATCTGTACATCCTTCACTTAGATTCTGCCCATATCACCATTGTGTCCCATTTGCTTTATTATTTGCCCACACGCTCTTTTTTTTTTTTTTTTTGAAGATTTTATTTATTTATTTGTCAGAGAGAGATCACAAGCACGCAGAGAGGCAGGCAGAGGCAGAGGGAGAAGCAGGCTCCCTGCTGAGCAAGGAGCCTGATGTGGGACTCGATCCCAGGACCCTGGGATCATGACCTGAGCTGAAGGCAGCCGCTCAACCAACTGAGCCACCCAGGCGTCCCATGCCCACACGCTCTTTATCTCCTGTCCACATCCATTCATCCATCTCTTTCTCTCTTAAAAAACCTTTGTTCTCTGAACTACATGAGAGCACTACCTGCAAACCTCACAGCTCTCTACTCGCAGACACCCCAGTGTGTGCCTTCTAAGAGTTAAGAAACATGTACAGCATTTTAATAATGATTTTGTGGGCCAAACTGTGTTAGATTTATGCAAATAACAAATTACTTCCAAGGAGTAGATATTTCTGAACGTAAAACAGACATCGTACTGTAATCATGTGGGATAGTTTTAGAGAAAAGATGACTAATGTGGCTTTAGGATCCCATTTCTTCCTATAACATCCGGGACCTTGTCCTGGCACTCTTTCCTTTTTTATCTTTAGTATCTCCTTTCCCACCGGCCCTTCCCTTCAGCTTGAAAACATAGGCAGTTATTCTCCTTTCTTTTGTCTTTTCTCACCCTCAAAATAGTATTCCATCTTTTTCCTTCCCTTTGCCCTTTACCCTTGAACTTCCCATTTACTCATGAGCCCATTGTAATCTGCCTTTTCCCTCTTCTTCTCTTCCGAAGTTGCCCCTTTAAAGGGCACCAAAGATGGAATTGCCAAATTCAGTGGCTTCTTAGTCATCATTCTTTTTGACTTCCTCCTTCTCAAGGCTCTTCTCTTAGTTTCTGCTCTCTTCTGATTCTCTTTCCAGCCTTCTGTTTTTTTTCTCAGTCTCCTGCTTTCCCTTAATAATTCATGCAACAAGTACTTGAGTGCCTACTCTGGGCCAGAGGGGGTTTTAGGCTCTAGAAATACAGCAGTGAACAAGACAAATTAAAACTCTGCCTTCACGGAAAAAGAGATAGATAATTTTAAAAACTAATTTTTATAATATTATAATGCTAAGAAAAAATGAAAAGAGTACTGTGCTACTGGTTGACTTAAAGTGGCAGCTTTAGATAAGATGCTCTGTCTTTATTTGGGCCTGATTGACAGGAGGTCATCAGTTAGCTAGAAGTCTCAGAAAAGAACATTCCAGTTAGAGAAAAACACCAGCACAAAGTCTCTGAGGCAGGAACCTTCTGAGCTTGCCTGAAGAACAGAAAGGAGGTCAGTGTGGCTGGAGAGATGGCAGGTAGGCAGCTAGTATGAGAGGTGGGTAAGAAGGACCGGATGAAGTGCACTGGGAAGCAGTTAGCAGGGTTTTAAGGAGAAGCATGACTTATGTTTTAAAGGCCATTCTGGTGCTAGATGGAGAATGCTTGGGATTGGTGTGCACAAGAGTGGATGCAGTTAAGGCTTTCGCAGTGGTCTAGACTGGGGCTGGGAGCGGCAGTGGCGATGGAGAGGAGGAGGTGGGTTTTGTACAGCTCCCAAAGGCAGAGGCGACAGAGACCAATGATGGGCCAGATGGAGTGAATGGGGGGCGGCAGGAGAGGGGGAATTCCGAGTTTTTTTGGCTTGAGAAGCTTCCTTTGCATTGCTTTTTAAATACCAGTATTCCCCTGTTACTCTGCCCTCTACTTTTTCCACTCAGTCCTGTTTTCCTGGGTCATGTCATTGTTTCATGGCTTCATCTACCACCTATAATAATAAGATTCTGCAGATCACCAGATCTTTCTTCCAAGTTTCAGATCCATATTTCCAGCTGTCTATTGGACTTTTCCGCTTTTATTTCCCATGTATCCAAAATGGACTCTCCCTTCTTCCTGGCAATCTTATATTCCTTCTGAGTATTTTCCCTAGTCCAGTCATACAAAGTAGAAACCTATGAATTGCCCACTCCTTTCCTGACTTGCCACTTCCCATTGGTCTGTTCAACCATTTGAGCTCCTGCTTGGAGCCAGGAATCGTGGTCGTACTGGACCTAGGTCTTGTAGCCTCAGGGGGAGTAGGTGGCAAGCTAGTTATTGCACAGCTGTGTTGAGAGCTGCAAAGCCTGGGGGAATACTGCGGAAGGGATGCCTCTTGGGTGAAGTTTGGAAGGCTTTAAAGACTTGACTTTTAACTGTCTTAAGATTTTGCTAGATGCTTTGCCTAAAAGGTGTCCCGTGGAGCATTAATTTCACAGAATATTAAAAGAGTTCTAGAGTTAGAGAAATAGTTTCCTTTATTAGGAGTTTTCCAAACCTTTAAATACAACTAATATGCATGGGGACTTGAGCTCTTATCACAGGGCACATAATAGGATTTTGATCCCTTTGGGAAACTAAGCAAAAGTACAAAATTAGGACAGTAAGTAGTTCTTTGAGTTTGGGGCTTCAGGTGCCAGAATCTAGAAGATGAAGCTAGAAAGGTAGTCATATCCTGAAAAGTTGTATATTTGATACTGGGCGTTTGGACTAAATAATTCTTTTTTTTTTTTTTTGAAGATTTTATTTATTTATTTGACAGAGAGATCACAAGTAGGCAGAGAGGCAGGCAGAGAGAGAGGTGGAGAAGCAGGCTCCCCACTGAGCAGAGAGCCCGATGCGGGGCTCGATCCCAGGACCCTGAGATCGTGACCTGAGGTGGAGGCAGAGGCTTTAACCCACTGAGCCACCCAGGTGCTCCAAGGACTAAATAATTCTTTACAACACTGCGAACCCCTTCAACACATTTTTTTTTATTTATTTGACAGAGAGAGAGATCACAAGTAGGCAGAGAGGCAGGCAGAGAGAGAGGGGGAAGGAGGCTCCCCGCTGAGCAGAGAGCCCGATGTGGGGCTCAATCCTAGGACCCCGAGATCATGACCTGAGCCGAAGGCACAGGCTTAACCCACTGAGCCACCCACGCGCCCCGCTTCAACACATTTTTATGTTGACATCTAAAACTTCTTCCCAAGTTTTTAAGCTTATCAACAATCATAATGTGTTCATTGTGTTGATCAACTGTATACTTAATTGCTGTAACTCGATTTGTTAAGTGAAATATATGAAATAAGTGTATGTAACACAGTCTTATAAGTGCTACATATATTCAGTACGAATCAACTAGTTTAAAAAGAGAAAAGACAGAAAATGCTATTTATAGTTTCAGGGGATGTAGCTTTCAGAGAATTATAAATATTAACATTTAAAAATAAAATGGTTACATCACTTTTTAAAATGTAGCCTGTGGAATCTGAATACCGTAGCAGTACACTTTCATCAGCCATTTAACGAATGCTTTTCTTTCATAGAAATTTTAAATCCTTCCTTTTCCTCTTCCAACTTGCATTTCTTTAATACTTGCCCCACATAGTTTTGTTTTGTTTTTTTTTTTTTTTAAAGATTTTATTTATTTATTTGAGACAGAGAAAGCACAAGCAGGGTGGGGGGGAGGGGTGGGGAAGGGCAGAGGGAGAAGGAGAAGCAGACTCCCTGCTGAGCAGGGAGCACCGAAGTGGGGATTATGACCTGAGCCGAAGGCAGATACTCCACTGACTGAGCCACCCAGGCACCCCTGCCCCACATGGTTTTATTCTAACATGATGTACGTTTTTTTTAAAGTCTTTTTATTTTATCATTCTAGCAAATTTCTCGGCAACAAAAAAAGGCATGAAAATTGAAACTAAAAACTTTTCAATTTACTTTGACCATGAAGCTCTATGGATCTTTTTGCTCTTTTTAAGAAAGATTGATTTATACACAAGAAAAATATGTGTAGCATTTGTAAGATTCTCTGTGTTACATATTTCTTACTTCAGTAAGTTGAGTTAGAGTAATTTAGTGCACAACAAACAACAAATATGTTGTAAATTTTTATAAATAGTTACTAAGCAAAAAGAGCACCAGTTTATTAGAAATGCCTCGCTTAGGGGCGCCTGGGCAGCTCAGTCAGTTGAGGGTCCTACTCCTGGTTTCGGCTCAGGTCATGATCTCAGATTGAGCCCCAAGTGCTCAGTGCTGAGTCCGTTTGGGATTCTTTCTCTCTTCCTCCCCTCTTCCCCACTCTGCCTTCTCCCCTGCTCTTACAGGAGGTATCTCTCTCTCTCTTTTTCAAATAAATAAATGAATAAAATCTTTAAAAAGAAAAAAAAGAAATGCCTCTCTTAGTGAGATGGATGAGTCTTTCCCCCTCCTCAATTTGTTCATGGAACCACGAGTGAATATTGTTGTTAAAGTGAGAGTTCTCAGGGGCACCTTGGTGGCTCAGTGGGTTAAAGCCTCTGCCTTCAGCTCAGGTCATAATCTCGGGGTCCTGCTTCTGGTTCTGTACTCGGCGGGGAGCCTGCTTCCCCCTCTCTCTCTGCCTGCCTCTCTGCCTACTTGTGATCTTTTTCTCTGTCAAATAAATAAATAAAATCTTTAAAAAAAAATTAGAGTTCTCAATTCTGTCCCTATTTTTTGTTTTTATAAATGTAAGCCCCAGAAATTCTTATTCACATTAATGCAAAGAAAGGAAGAAACTTACTTCTAGCATTGTTACTTGTTTTTTTTTTAAATCCGAGTTGTGTACCAAAAATCACATGGTGATCTATCATCAAAAATTAATTTACTAATTAACCCCATGAATTGGTTAGGTACTCTTTCAATTTTATCGAAAACAAAGAATTAGAAGCCATCTTGGATCTAGACAGTGTAATGCGAAATAAGTGAAATAAGGCAAAGAAAGACAAATACCATGTGATTTCACTCATATGTAGAATTTATTAATTTTTCAAAGATTTTCTTTATTTGAGAGAGAGAGAGCAGGAGCAGGGGAAGGGGCAGAGGGAGAAGGAGAAATAGACTTCCCGCTGAGCAGGGGAGCCCGTCAGTGGACTTGATCCCAGGACTCTGGGATCATGACTTGAGCTGAAGGCAGACACTTAACCCACTGAGCCACCTAGGTCCCTCATATGTGGAATTTAAGAAACAAAACAAGCAAAGGAGAAAAAAGACAAATCAAGAAACAGACTCTTAACTATAGAGAACAAACTGATGGTTACCGGAGGGGTGGGAGGGTGGGTGACTCAGGTGTCGGGGATTAAGGAGAGCGCTTGTGATGAGTGCTGGGTGATGTACGGAAGTGTCGAATCATTACATTGTGCCCCTGAAACTAGTATTACACTATACGTTAACTAACTGGAATTTAAATAGAAACTTTAAAAATATTAGAAACCATCTGCTTATGAAAGGATTAATCTCATTAGTCATTCACTTACTCATTTACTGAGAAATATACAAAAAGTTTTATCAAGTCTTATCAATTGATTACCGATTATACCTGTTTTTCTTTTCTTAGAGGTACCTTGTTTCTTTCTTAGAGGTGCCTAATATTCTCAAAATTAGTTGGGCAAATCAAAATACTGTTCATTTCTACACTTTTGTCAGTACAGTGTTTTTGATAAAATACTTTTGTTGGCTTTAAATATATTTTCATCAAACTGTGACTATAGTTTGTTTAATATCGGAAAAGTGTGGACAGTCTCTACCATGGACCATAACTGGCAAAACCAATCTTTATTGTCAGATTAATTGGCCACATCAGACTCAGCTTTCTATCAGAAAAGGTTTGACTTTATTTTTCAAATACACATCCCCTTGACTTCCATCTCACTTCTGAAGTCTAAGGGGGAGAGTTAAAGAGCATGGAGCCTTGTGGTGAGTTTTGTGACCTGCATCAAATACCACTCATTGCCTTCATATTTCTTACCCTGTTCTATCTGCTTTCTCGTGGAGCATTCCTTCAAAGAGCTGGTTTGATTACTTGAGGATGGAAGAGTGATGTCTTTAAATGGAAAATGTCACAACTCCAGCTACCCGCTCTATGGTGTGTCTGAATTTAAAGCATCCTAACTCACAGACCAGACGTTGGCCGTTAAAGTGCTCAAGGCCCTGAGGTTAGCGGAGAACTATTGTGTCTGGCAGAGCAGAACAGCGGGAGAGACTTGACACATGGTAAACATTTGGAGCAGCATCGGTACCACCAGGCCTAGTGGAGCGACTGGTCATCGGCGTGGCCTCTGGTACCATGGGGATGAAGCCCATGTGCCACCCTCCCAAGATCCCCCAGATACTTTGAATGCAGTTCCTTGAAATGGCCTAAGTTCTCTTGGTGTCATCACATATATCTTTCCCCAGTCTTGTAAGGTCTGCAGCTCCTCCTCATTCAGAATTCAGCTCATATATCATCTTTTCTGGGACTCCTTTCACATCCTTCCTCAAGCTGGGCCAGGTGCCCCACCTCTGTCAGAATAACCACGTTGAGCTTTAGTTAGTGTGTTTGCTGCTCTCCAGTTGACTCTGAGCCTCCCGAGAGCAAGACCAAGAGTCTAGCACCATACCTGCCACATATTCAGCAAGTGTTTATTCAGTGAACGTTAATGACATTGTGGATGGAGCTCTGAATTGGGAATCATAAGCTGTATGTTTTTAAGCTGGGATCATTTCAGAAGTGGAGTTGGCAGAAATAAGACCTGTAGGCCCCAATTTGCAGTCCCATGTTCAGTGCAGCATTGTTCACAGTAACCAAGAGGTAGAAGCAACCTAAGCACATGAATGGATAAAGAAAATGTGGTGTGTACATACAATGAGATATTATTCAGCCTTAAAAAGGAAAGGAAGTCCTGTCATATGCTGCAACATGGGTGAACCTTGAGGATGTTATGCTAAGTGAAATAGACCAGTTGCAAAAAAAAAAGGCAAATACTGCATGATTCCACTTACATGTGATATCTAAAATAGTCACTCTTAGAAATAGAAAATAGGATGGTAGTTGCCAGGGGCTGAAAGGAAGGGGATTGGGGAGCTGTTTATTGGATACAGAGTTTCAGTTTTGCAAGATGAAAAAGGTCTAGAGATCAGTTGCACAACACTATGGTATACTTAAAAAAGGTTAAGATGGTATATTTTATGATATGGTTTTTGAAAAAAAAATTAGCTACAAGATAAAAGCTGTGATTTTACAAACCATATACCCTGGAAACTTCTTAGAAATTTTAATGGATTCTTAATTAAAGGCATATCAGTGAAATTAGAGAGACCAGTTTCATTCAAAAATCAGAGGGGGACCTCGGTGGCTCAGTCCATTAAGCATCTGCCTTCGGCTCAAGTCGTGATCCCAGGGTCCAGGGATGAATGAGCCCTGCATCAAGCCCCCTGCTCAGTGGGGAGTCTGCTTCTCCCTCTCCCTCTGTCCTTCCCCCCTTCTTGTGTGCACTCTGTCTCTGTTTCTCTTGCTCTCAAATAAATAAAATCTTTAAAAAAAAATCAGAGAAAGATGTAATAGATTCTGTGATTCTCTGCTTAAATATAAAACAAGGAAAAACTTCACGTTTGTGTATCTATATTTCATCTTTATTTCCATGTAGATATGAATAAAAGTTTGTTAATCTAAACAAAGCTAAAAAATGACAGTATGTCTTCCCTATATCTCAGGGAAGGAAGGTGCTGTGAATGAGAAAGAAGATAGTTAAAGATTTGCATGCAAAAAGGGATGAAGCTGGTTATGGGCCTGGATCCAAAAAGCCGAACACGGTGACACTTCTGGCCTAAAGTAATTATAGGACTTTAGTTATGGCACTTTCTCTCTCTCTCCTTTTCAACCTTCCTCGTCTTTAAAAAAAAAAAAGATACTAAGGGGGAAAAAAATCTAGCAGACCAGAGATTGTAAATTAAGTGGAAAAAATTACCTTTAACCAGAGAACCCAATCTAGCACGGTCTGGACTCTGGGGCATGTGGTTCAGGGGAGGAAAAATAGTGTGGTTCTTTTAAAGCCAGAAGACCACAGACCATCTCTTCCCTTGCTGGGAAAGCAGACTCCGTGTTGCTGATTGGCTAATGATAATCAGGACTTTTCCACTGAGGAAGCCCTGGGCTGCCGGAAGGTGGGCTGCTGTGAAAAGGGGCAGCCAGCCTAGGATTCGGCCTTCGGCCACCTCTGCTACTTAGATATGATGTGCCTGTCTTAGGATCCTGGTATCCAGTCAGATCTGTTTTGATCTAAGTAGTCAAGCGGCTCAGGTCAAAAGAAAATTTTAAAAGGACTCTTTCAATATGTTGTCATTCAGTCCTCACAGCGGTCTCATAGGGTGGATATGATTGTGGCCAATTTTACTTGTAAGGAAACTAAGATTCATAGGTTAACTTGTCAGGGTTGCCAGCTCAGTGGTAAGACAAGAATTCAAACCAGAGTCCAGTACCAGAGCTCTTTCTCTTTCCACTGTGCCATTTAGGTTCTGCAGATACCATACATGGGAAAGAACTTTTCAAAGATTAGAAGTCTTTTTAGAAACAAATTGCCAGTTAATACATGATTTACTGTAGCACAGTTAATACATTATTTACTATAGTGAAGATACTCTCTGTGGCAGGGGGACATATGAGAATTACTTGGAGCGCTTTTATTTTTTATTTTTATATTTTTTAAATCACTTTATTTTATTTTATTTTTAAAGATTTTATTTATTTACTTGAGAGAGAGAGAGGGAGAGAGAGAGCATGATAGGGGAGAGGGTCAGAGGGAGAAGCAGACTCCCCGCTGAGCAGAGAGCCCGATGTGGAACTCGATCCTGGGACTCCAGAATCATGACCTGAGCCGAAGGCAGTCACTTAACCAACTGAGCCACCCAGGCGTCCCTGCTTGGGGCACTTTTAAAATATACATCTCCTTGCCTACTGATGCCCTCCCTCCTCTACCTGTCCCCTGACTTTTATCCTTAGTCACCACTAAAATGAGTTGCTGTTATTGGGGCACCTGGGTGGCTCAGTTGGTTGAGTGTCTGACTCTTGGTTTCAGCTCAGGTCGTGATCTCCAGGTTATAGGATTGAGCCTGGAGTGGGGCTCAGCAGGGAGTCTGCTTGAGATTCTAGATTCTACACCCCCCCAGCCTATGCACTCTCTCTTTCTCTCTCAAATAAGTAAATAAATCTTTAAAATGAGTTGCTATTATTGATAGGAGTATGTCATATCCTTTAGTTGTGTGTGTGGGGGGGGGTTCAGTTAAATATGTGGCCTCAGTTCTTCACTCTCTAGGTCATATTATAAACCCACACCTTTGGCATAGTTTTCTAGCAGACAGAGTATACTTCTTCATCCCTTTTTTTGGGGCTTGGACATATGACTTATTTTGGCCAATGAGATATTATCGAGAGAGATTAAGAAGATGTATTATATTTATGGAACAAGAAGTTGAAAAATCCAGAAAGCAAAATCTTGAAATGTTTTGAAAATATGAAGTAAATGTGTGAACTATACATATGAAATAGGAGTAATTTTCCCAAAAAGTAAAAAAAAAAAAAAGACAAAAGAGTTGGAAAATAGGAAAGAAAATTAGAGGACCAGTGTAGGAGGTCCAACATCTGAATAATAGAAATAACAGGAAGAGAGGAAACAAGATAGGAAATGATTAATAAAAATAACTTGAGATCTGAAGAACAGGAGTTGCCAAAGGGCATGCTGTGTGCTCAGCACTGGGGAAGAAAATAGACCCATACCGGTCATAAAATTTCTGAACATTGGGTTTAAAGAAAAGATTCTACAGGTTTCCAGGGGAGGATATTAGGTCACATATCAAGAATCAGAATTGCTTTGGACTTCATGGCAGCAACATATAAAGCAAAAATTCCGAAGGCAAATGATTACCAACCTAGAATTCTAGACCCAGCCAAAATATACAACAATGAGTATAGAATAGTCATTTTCAAAGATAAAGATTTTTAAAAATCTAACTGCCACACACGCTTTCTCAGGGTGCTACTGCAAGATGTACTCCACCAAATTGAAAGGATAAGTCAAGAAAGAGTAAGACATGAGGTACAGAAAAGACGAGACTCAACATAGAAGTAAACGAGGAAGGAATCCCTTGGAGGATGAGGGAGCACTCCCGAGACGGCAGCTCTGCGGCAGATGTGGAGAGAGCTGAGCCATCCCGCAGCGGTGTGACCCCAGAGAGAGCTGGGCATCACGAAGCCCCCTCCACTTCCATCGGGCCATCTTCTTCAACCAAGGACAGAACGCCCAGGACAGCCTGGCCCAGATTCTCATGAGGACTTGGCTTCTCTTGACCATGTGCTCCAGAGGGTCCCTCCCCTGATGCTTTGCTGAGCGCGTGCGTGTCCCTCACAGAAGTTTTCAGCTTTTCCCAGAGAGCGGGAGGCAGCCCCTTCCCTCTGACCGTACTTCTGCCGCATGTCCACTGCCTGGTCCACACCTCAGTCTTGCTAAGCACCCCAGTGTGAAGAGCCCCATGTTGCCCGAGCCTCACCCGTGACCTTGCTTGCAACTTCCCCAGAAGGGGCCTTGTCAACTCCCAGGGAAGGGGAAGTCAGACTACGACCCAGAGACTGTTCTCCTCACCTCCTTCTGGACCTTCTGTCCAGTGGGGGCAGCGCTGCCCTCTCCTTGCACAGCTGGTGTGTGCTTGAGACTAGGGCAGCATATTGTTTGGGGATAGATTATGTGAGGGTGGTAGAGCTATAGACAAAATCAAATAACACAAAACCAGGACATTCGTTCTCTCATGTGGGGTGAAGAGGGAGGGTGCAGGAATTTATAAGGAGAGCTTCTCAGGCTTAATGTGTGTGTATGAATCACTTGGAGATGCTTTCAAAATGCAGATTTCTAGGGGCACCTGGGTGGCTCAGTCAGTTAAGCATCTGCCTTTGCCTCACATCATGATCCGAGAGTCCTGGGATCGAGCCCCACATCGGGCTCCCTGCTTAGTGGAGACCCTGCTTCTCCCTCTCCCTCTGCTTGCTGCTCTGCCTACTTGTGCTCTCTCTCTGTCTCTCTGTCAAATGAATAAATTAAAAAAAAAATCTTTAATTAAAAAAATGCAGATTTCTAAGACAGAGGTGGCAGTGACAGAGATGAAGCATTTTGTAACCTCTCAGGTGATGCCAGTTCTGTTGGTCGTGGGACCACACTTTGAGTGCCAAGGTCTGAAGTGTTTCTTAACTTGAGCAGTTGGAAAATGGTGTTTGTTTTATTACTATTCTTTGCACTGTGGTGTGTGCATATGTGTATGATACCCTTCACAACAGCAACAAAAATGTTCATTGCTAAAGAAAAATATGAGAAGGATGTGTTGAGTAATAAGCCTGGAGACATAAGCAAGTCAAATCATAAAAGCCTTACATACTGTATTAGGGTTCTCCAGAGAAACAGAACCCTCTGTGTGTGTGTGTGTGTGTGTGATATTGATTGTGATATTGATTGGTTGGTTGATTATAATAAGTTGGCTCGTGCAGCTATGGAGGCTAGCAAGTGCTAAGATCTGTAGTTGGCAACCTGGAGACCCAAGAGAGCCAGTGGTATAGTTCCAGTCCAAATGTTGGCAGGCTTGAGACCCCACAAAGAGCCAGTGTTTCCCGTTTAGTCCAGAGGCAGGAAAATCCTCATGTCTCAGCTCAAGGCAAGTAGACAGGAAGAGTGCCCTCTTACTTCCATCTTGTTCTGGTAGGTCCCAACTGACTGAATGAGGCCCACCCAAATCAGGGAGGGCAGTCTGCTTTACTCAAGCTACTGACGCAGATATTAATTTCATCCGAGAGCCCCCTCCCTCACAGACACACCCAGAATAATGTTTGGCCAGATAGACATTTGGACACTCAGTGGTCCAGTCATGTTGATGCCCAGAATCAACCAGTGCGTATACCATGGCGGGGAGCTTGAGCTTGATTCTTTTCTCTGTACCATGGAGAGCCGGTTAAAGGATTTAAATAATGGTGAACCGTCGAGTAAATTTGTACCTTAGATAATGTTTGCAGTGGTGTGGAGGATGAATTGGGGGTGAGCATAGGTAGTAGAGAAGGGCTGTTTCATTGGCCTAGGCAAGACATGATCAGGAGGAGCTAGAAAGTGGCAGCGTGGGAACGGTGGAGAAGGCCAAGGAGATGGTAAAACGAACAGGATAGGGTGATTGATTAATGGAGGAATTGGAGGATTGGGGGATGAATCAAGAGGCTCTGATTTCTAAGATTCCTTTTCCTGATCCCAGATCAGGAGAGCCCCTCCTGGGCCAGGAGTTGCTGGGAAGTTGCATTTAGGCTCGTGGGCCTCATTAGTGACCTTGCTAGGGCAGTTACGCCTGGGGGGCGGAAGGGGGTGGCATCAGATGTAGAGCTAATCCCTGGCTCCAGATATGCAGAGGTCTTGAGCTGCAGCCCCTTTGGAGCTTTGCCTAAGGTGCACTGTTAATGTCTCACTGATCCACTTACAGTTCCCACTTCAACTTGCCTCAGGTTGTCTCTTTCACCTCCAAGGTTCTATTTGAGAAAGTTGAGATTCTGTGCTGTAAGTTGGGTTGTGTGGTACGACGTGATCACATGCGTGCAGCCTAAGTCGTTATGTAGAGAGTTAAGAATTTACGTGTGTTCTGGGTATTATGCCAGCCTTTCGTGTGGCAGGCCGCCAGCCACCCCCAGGACTGTGAAACGGCAGGGGGATGTTTGTAGTTCTATCCCAGGGTGTTCTCCACTGTGCCTTCAAGGGTTGTTAAGATGTGAGCAGCCGTCACTCCCAAGTTCAGTCCACACCCACATACACATACACACACACACACACACACACTCTCCTGCATTGCTTCTGAGCTGTAGTTATAACCACCGATCCTCCTCCTCCTCTTTGCTCTGCTTACTCTCTCCAAGCCTTGCTTCCCTTCCCTCGGAAATGGTGACAACAACACCCGCTTTGCAGAGTTGCTCTGCCTGGAGCAGAATAGGTGCTTCATAAATGGTTGCTTTTGGGGTGCCTGGTGGGGCTCAGTGGGTTAAGCACCTGCCTTCAGCTCAGGTCATGATCCCAGGGTCCTGGGATGGACTCCTGAATCAAGCTCCCTGCTCAATGGGGAGTCTGCTTCTCCCTCTCCCCCTGCCCCTCCCCCCGCTTGTGCATGCTCTCTCTCTGTCAAATAAATAAATAAAATCTTTAAAAAAAAATGGTTGCCTTTGGTGGTTTAGGAGATTTCTTTTTCTTTTTTCTTTTTTAATTAATTAATTAATTAATTAATTAATTTATTTTTTAAGTAAAATTTGGGGCTTGAACTCATGACTCTAAGATCAAGACCTGAGCTTGGTCAAGAATGGGATGCTTAACTGACTGAGCCACCCCGGGTATTTGCTTTTTTAAGTAATATACCCAACTCGAGCTCACAACCCTGAGATCAAGACTTCTGACTGAGCCAGCCAGATGCCCCCAGGAGATTTCTTTTTAAATGTTTATGTGTTGTTTTTGATCTCCTGATTACCTCTATTCATCAGGTATGAGCCTTTGCCAGAAGACCTAGCCAACCACGGACTGGGACTGTTCTTTTGGTTGGCAAACTCTAGCGGGTCCCAACCAACAGGCAGGATTTAGGAGAGCTGCTTACTGAACGCTGGTGGAGATGAGTCAGGTGCCATCTGGTCCTGCAGAGACAGGTGAACGAGGGAGTGGCCGTGCCCCAGGAGCTGACAGAGACAGATGCCAGTCATCACTGCGTTGTGTCATATGTGCCACACCCGAGGATGGTCCAGAAAGCTAGTGGCAGACTCTTTAGTCACCTTTGGGAGTTGGGGAAGACTTTAAGATGTGGGTACTACGCGCTGTCTGCTCTCAAGTGCAGGGGGCTGCCCACAGAGCTCCCTTTGCTCCTGGAAAAGCCACTTCTCCACCTCCCTCCATCCATAACCCCACAGACCTGTGGCCTCTCCCCGTCACCAGCCTGAGAGTCCATCGGGACCGTGCCCAGGAGCCTGAGCTCTCTGCTGCCAGCTGCCCTCACTCACTGCACGCTAGCCAGGGAGCCTGCCAGGGACACTTGTCTCCCAGAGACCCTTGGGCCAAGCGCTCTCAGCACACCTCACCAGCTGTGCCTTCCACGCACATCCAGAACTGGCCACTTCTCACCACCTCTGCCGCTACCACCTGGGTCTGAGCCGTCGGTTTTCTTACCTAGAATATTGCTTCCTAATCAGTTTCCCTGTCTGCCCGAGCCCTCCTACAGTCTGCTCTCTGTGCAGCAGTTGGAATGAACTCCTTCCCCTGCTCAGTGTTCCGCCTCACCGAGGGAAAAGCCCACCCTTAGCCAGGGCCATAGGCCCTGTGCAGTCTGGCACCCCTGTCCCTCATGCCCTGTCTCGCTTTCACTCTCTTCCCTCCTCCAGGTCCCCTCTCCCACCATCTTTTCATGCACCCCACCTGTGTCCCCCAGGCATGCTCCCACTTGGCCTCGTGCCCCTCTTCACTCAGCCTGGACCCTCTTCTGAAGATGTCGCCATGGCTCACTCTCTCATCTCCTGCCAACTTTGGCTCAAACTTCTCGTGCTGTGTAAGGCTTTTCATGAGTATCTTTTTAAAATTGTAAGCCCCACCAACTCCCTTTCTGTGTTTTTTTTTTTTGTTTTTTTTTTTTTAACTTGGGAGCACAAGCCAACTAGTAGCTTCCAGGAGAGCTAAGGGGTTGTCTGTTTTGTTCTTTGCTGTAGTCCACGGCCCAGACAGTGGCTGACTGAGCTCTCAGTAACTTTTTGTAGAATACGTTGAATAAGATCATGAGGGGTGCCTGGGTAGCCCAGTCAGCTAGGCGTCTGCCTGAATTCAGCTCAGGTGTGGGATCCTTGCTTAGCAGGAAGCCTGCTTCCCCCACTCCCCCTGCTTGTGTTCCCTTTCTTGCTGTTTCTCTCTCTGTCAAATAAATAAAATCTTAAAAAGAAAAGAAAAGAAAACCACTGCTCTAGAACAAAACATTGAAGTTATTTTGTTTGTTTATAAATGAAAAAATTTTTAAAGATTTTACTTTAGAGAGTGTGTGTGTGAGTTGGGGAGGGAGGGCAAAGGGGAAAGGAGAGAGAATCTGAAGCAGACTCTGTGCTGAGCTCGGAGCCCAACGTGGGGCTCGATCCCTGAGATCAGGACTTGAGCTGAAACCAAGAGTCGGACACTTAACTGACTGAGCCAGCCAGACCTCCATGTTGAAGTTATTTTTGAGCTGGGGAGGGGATTTTTTTTTTTTCTTTTTAAGTAAGCTCTACACCCAGCATGGGGCTTGAACTCATGACCTCCAGATCAGGAGGCGCAGGTTGCACTGACTGAGCCAACCAGGTGCCCCGGAGGGGGATGATTTGAAGGGGAAAATTCTCAGATGAGGCAGGTCCAGAAGGAGTAAGAAGGTGCAGTGGAAAACGGTTAATATTTGCAAGGAGAGATGTTTTCCTCTCAGAGAAGAGGGAAAGAAAAGTGAAGACTTTAAGAAGTTTTGAGATGAAAAAGAGGCGCATTTGATGGAGTCACAGAAGTTGGACTTTGGGAAATGACTTTGAATTAAATAAATCTGTTCAAATCTTGGTTTTGTGCTCCCTTTGCAAATGCTTTGACTGCTTTAAGCCTCAGTGCCTTGATCTTGAAGTTGGGGTAATGGTACAGCACGGACCCCAGAGGTTGTGAAGATTAAGTGAACTAGTACTGTCTCCATTATTGGGCACAGAAAGCCCATGAAACTGAAAGACGGATGTGCCCGAGGCCAAAGAACAGTAGAGTGACCATGAAGAGGACTGATGGGGCAGGAGGGAGGCTTCCTCTGGAAACGGTCGTTGGGCACCTGCAACTTACTGGCTCTGGGAATGGAGAGGGCAAGGCTCCTGTCCTCCACAGATGGGGCAAGATGCAGAGAAATAGGTCAGTGTGTGTTTTCAGTGTGGCTCCATGCTTTACCTTGAACGTGGAATATACTTTATACATAAAATGCTTTGTTAGAGCACTAGGGATGGAATAAGGAACTTGACCAGGTGTAGGGTAAGTGATCAGGGAAAAAATACTACAGAGGAGTTGATGTTTGTGCTGAATCTTAAAAGTTTAGTAGGTGATCACCAGGCTAGAGGTATATTCTCAGCCCTGAAAGAGAAGTTCACTGTAAGTTGGGGCCCCACGGGAACGGCAGGGGATTAAGCAGAAAGGCTCATTGGGATCAAATCAAACAAGCTCTTGGTGCCAGAATAAGGAATTTGAACTTCATCTGTAAGTGAGGGGGGAATAAGGGATTTAGAGTGGTTCAGGTATGTGTTTTATAGAAATCACTTGATAACATCATAAGGGGTGGATTGGAACAGAGAGAGAATGGAAATAGATCAGCATGAAGTTATTTCAGTAATCTATTTAAAAAAAGAGAAAATAGGCATTTAAGAGGGAGGTGTGGTAGTGGTGTGGAGGGATCTCACTGGAGACTGATTTAGGAGGTAGAGTCAGGAGAGGACAAAGATTGAGCCATGCACTGAGTGAGGGAGTTTGGGAGGAAGAGCCAGGTTTGGAGGACATCCTGTTGGATATCCATGTGGAGATTCCTGGTTAACAGTTGAATATACGAGTCTAGAGCACAGGAGAGAGAGCTGGGCACAGAGGTGAAGATCCCAGGAGCGCCTGGGTGGCTCAGTCGGTTAAGCATCTGACTTCAGCTCAGGTCATGATCTCAGGGTCCTGGGATCTCATTGGGCTCCGTGCTCAGCGGGTAGTCTGCTTATCCCTCTCCCCCCGCCCCCCCGCTCGTGTGCCCCCTCTCTCTCTCTCTCAAATAAATGAAATTTTTTTTTAAAAAAATGAAGATCCAGGAAACGTTCACTCAGTAAATATTTGAGAGGCCAGTCTGTGCTGGGTCGTCAGTCTGTGGCCGAGGCCCTGAGTGTGGATGGTGTACCTGGGAGAGGACACCAGTGGAAAGGGGGAAAGGGGAAGCGTGAGAAGCAGCAGCCTGCAGAGAGCCTTGGAGGCAGGTCCAGAGAGCCGTCTCTTGGGCCTTAAGGGAGGAACATGTTTAGAGAAGGGAGGAGTGGTCATCAGAGTTCAAGTGCCTCAGAAAGGTCAAGCAGATACAGTTTAAAAGTGTCCCTTGGATTTAAGATCCAGGAGGTCACCTTGGCACATATGGCAAAGTAGAGACCCATCTTTGAGGAAGCTCCAAAGTGAAGGAAGGGGATTGGCTGAAGGGTGAGAATGTTATTAGCTGCCCGGTTAAGCGGTAGGGGTGTGCCTCGCAGCTCCCCCAGGAAGCGGCTGTTCTCCCCACACCAGCACCACCCCAGCCCCTCTTTAGATGAGGAACCAGAGCTTCTCGAGATGCTTAGTAATTTGCCTGTGCGCACACAGCTGTTAAGCAACCAGAGCAGGATTTGAACCCAGTCTAGCTGTGCCCTTAACACTGAGCTAAATGTAGAGTAGGATGGGGGTTAAAAGATGGGGATACTGGGCATTGCAAATGCTTAGGGGAGGGAAGATCTGGTAAACAGGGAGATGGATGGAATGGGAATGGGATAGAGAACCCAGGTGGAGGGTGCGGCTTGGGAAGGGAAGGGTATCACCCTTACGTGCGCAGCTTCATGCACAGCCCCTTGGTAAGTCAGGATTGCCTCGTACAGAAGATCATGGTGTTTATGCTTTCAGTAATTTATGGTGCATCTTTTTCATATTTATATATGAATGCCTGATTGCACAGAATCACAGAGTTCCAGAGGATTTTAGAGATCTGCTCTAATCAATAATTATCTGCTGTTCTTTTTTTTTCTTTTTTTTTAAGTCTTTAGATTTTACTTATTTATTTGTCAGAGAGAGAGAGCACGCACAAGCAGGGGGGAGCGGCAGGCAAAGCAGGCAGAGGGAGAAGCAGGCTCCCCGCTGAGCAAGGAGCCCGATGTGGGACTCAATCCCAGGACCCTGGGATCATGACCTGAGCTGAAGGCAGCCGATTAACCGACTGAGCCACCCGGGTGTCCCTTATCTGCTGTTCTTTAAGTGAGCTCAAGTATTATTCCAAAATAACCCTCCTTTGACCCTCTCTGGCTACTGGTCTCTTTCTCTCACTTTTAAAAAAAATTATTTATTTATTTATGTACTTACTTACTTATTGAGAGAGGAAGAGAGCGTGTGAGCCAGGTGGGGCGGGGCAGAAGGAGAGGGAGAGAGAATATCAAGCAGACTCCCTGCTGAGCATTGAGCCCAATGTGGGGCTCTATCTCAGGATCCTGAGATCTGACCTGAGCTGAAATCAAGAGTCGGACACAACCGACTGAGCCACCCAGGCACCCTTCCCTCACTTTTTTTGACCTTTGTTGAGATACAATTTCCATACTATGCAATTCACCCATTTAAATTCATTTCCCCCATACATTTCAGTGGTTTTATGTTTATCCACAGAATTTTCTGACCATCAGCACAGTCGGATTGTAGAACATTTCCTCACTCCAGAAAGAGGCCCCACAACCCTAGCTGTCACCCGTCAATGCCCCCACCTTCCAATTTCCGTCCAAGCAATCGTTTAATCTACTGTGTTTCTCTGTCTCCCTTTTAAAATTAAACTTGAGGGGGGCTCCTGGGTGGCTCAGTCATTAAGCGTCTGCCTTTGGTTCAGGTCATGATTCCAGGGTCCTGGGATTGAGCCCCACATAGGGCTCCCTGCTCAGCAGGAAGCCTGCTTATCCCTCTCCTTCTCCCTCTCCCTTCCCCTGCTTGTGTTCCCTCTCTCACTGTCTCTCTCTCTGTGTCAAATAAATAAATAAAATCTTTAAAAAATAATTAAATTGGGGCCCTGGGTGGCTCAGTGGGTTAAAGCCTCTGCCTTCGGCTCGGCCCGGGTCATGATCTCAGGGTCCTGGGATCGAGCCCCGCATTGGGCTCTCTGCTCAGCAGGGAGCCTGCTTCCTTCCCTCTCTCTGCCAGCCTCTCTACCTACTTGTGATCTCTCTCTCTCTCTGTCAAATAAATAAATAAAATCTTTTTAAAAAAATAATAATGAAATTAAACTTGGGAAAGAACAATTCATACTCTATTTACTTGCTTCCCAGTTACTTCTGAAGTCAAGGGTTTTTACTCCAGTCAGCCTTCTGGAACTGCTTTGGGCAGTGGCATCAATCAGCGAGTGACCCTTTAGACATGTTCAGACCCAGTGGACATGTTCAGCTTTTATCCTTCTGGACCTTTCAGATGCATTTAACCCATCACTCTCCCTTGTGCTCCGTCTTCATTATGGGCACTTCATCTGCCCCTTGGCTGGCTTATCGCTCTTCCTTGAGTGAATGAATCTGTGCTCATGGTTTCAGCTGCACGCATTGCTGGTCACAGTCTTCCCCCTGGACTCATCATCAGTGTTAGTCACTGCCTCTTGGACATGACCTGAATGGTCTAGTCATCTCTTCATGGCTAAAACTAAACTAACGCCTTCCCCCACCGAAACCCTGCCTTGCCTTTGTTCTCTGTCTTACCTGTGTGCCCAAACTAGAGAGAAACTCCTTTCTCCCTCAACCCTGTATAAAATCAGTCTTCAGGACCTGCTGAATTTCCCCCACCTCCCAACCCGCCAACTCTGAAATCCTCTCTTCTTCCTCATGCCCGCTGTCTGGTCCCTCATCTCTTTCACGGACTACTTCCGTAGTCTCCTCCTTGGTGATCACTCTGGCTGTGGCCTCCCTTCCTAAAATGTATTTGCCACAGAGGCATTAGAGATAGCTTATAAAAATGCAGATCCAAAAAGAAAAATAATCAAGTCTGACTTCATCTTGCTAATAAGTTCCTATTAAAATTACATGCAGGGCAACATCACGTTTAAGTATTTATGTAAAAAAAAAAATCAAGCTTCTATCAGTTTACTGGAAATACAGAGGATAGAAGAACTTGTAAATAACACCGTGGGGGGGGCGCCTGGGTAGCTCAGTGGGTTAAGCCTCTGCCTTCGGCTCGGGTCATGAACTCAGAGTCCTGGGATCGAGACCCAAATCTGGTTCTCTGCTCAGCAGGGAGCCTGCTTCCCCGTCTCTATCTGCCTGCCTTTCTGCCTACTTGTGATCTCTTTCTCTCTGTCAAATAAATAAAAATAAAATCTTTAAAAAAAGAAAAATGACATCTTGGGGAGGAGGGCATACAATCAGCCTACTGTGGAAATGGAAAATTCTACAGGACAGGTGACTAAGTGTCTTGGACAAATAAATGGCAAAATTAAGAAAGGGAGAGAGATTTGTTACCTACTAAGTCCTAAGAGCATGTCAGCCAGATGCAGTGTATTGGATCCTGACTTGAATAAGCCAACTGTAGCCACGATTTCTTTTTTTTTTTGACATTCACTAATGGTTTTGTGGTTATTTTTCGAAGAACTTTCATATTTTAGTGATGCATGCTAAACTATATAAGGAGAAATGATGTGACTGCTAGGTTAGCCCAGGGGTAGAGTATGAATGAGACAAAATGGGCCAGGCATTGTTTAACTTGGGCAGCGAGTGCATGGAGGGTCATTCTACTTTCTCTCTATTTTAGTGTATGTTTGAAAATTTTCATAATAAAGGGGTTATTTTGTTTGTTTGCAAAAGATCTTGAGACAGGGAAACTTGAACACTGCTGGCCTACAGGATAATAATAAAGAATTAAAAAATTTTTAATTGGTTTCAGCTCAGGTCGTGATCTCAGAGGGATGTGGGATCGAGCCCCATGTTGGGCTCCACACTCAGCATGAAGCCTGCCTGGGATTCTTTCTCTCCCTCTCCCCTTAAAAAAAAAATACACGTGTGTGTGTGTGTGTGTGTGTGTGTGTGTGTGTGTATATAAATTTACTTGCTTAACCATTTTTAAGTGTACACACTAGTATTAAGTACATTCGCATTATTTGTGCAACCACCACCACCATCCATCTCCATAGCTCTTTTCATCTTGCAAAACGGAAACACTAGCTGCCTACTTCCCTCTCCCTGCAGCCCCCGGAAACCACCATTGTCCTTTCTGTCTCTATGAATTCGACGACTCTAGGTACCGTACATAAGTGGAATTCTGTAGTATTTGTCCTTTTGTGACGGGTTTGTATCACCTGACATAATGTCCTCAAGGTTCCTTCACATTGTAGCACGTGTCAGAATGTCTTTGCTTTTTAAGGCTGAATAATATTCCTTTGTATGGAGTTTATTCATTCATCCATTGATGAACTCTTAGATTGCTTCTACCTTTTGGCTACAGTGAATACGCAGCTATGAACACGGTCTACAAATACCTGTTCAAGTCCCTGCTTTCAGTGCTTTTGGAAATGGAATTCTTTTAGAAATGATATTCCTGACTAATATGGTAAATCTAGGTTTTTATTTTTTGAGGAACCACCAAACTGTTTTCCATAGCAGATGCACTATTTTCATTCCCACCGACAGTGCACAAGGGTTCCAATTTCTCCATGTTCTCGCCAACACTTGCTATTTCGTTTTTGTTTGTTTGTTTGTTTTGGGTCGTAGCCATCCTAATGTGTTTGAGGTGGTGATAATAATCATTAATGTTTTAAGCGTGATAATGGTATTGGGATATTATGCACCCATGTGTATTTTTAAGAGTTTTTACTTTTTAGAGATATGTACTGAAGTATTTGTGAGTTGAATGGTATTATGCCCAGGATTTCTTTCTTAAATAATCTAGTTTGGGGGGCGGGGAATAGGGAGGTTGAAATGCAACAAAATGGCCGAATACTAATAGTTGTTTAAGTTGGGTAAGGGGCGCATGAGGGTTCAGTGTACTGTACTCTATGGTTTTGTGTATTTTTTGAAATTTCACATTATTAAATAACATTTCGGGGCCATTGGCATCATTCCCATCCTGACTTTCAGCACTTCCTGTTGTGCCATTTACACTTGAGCAGCCTTAAACTACGACACATTTTTTCTGCTTGCCTCCTTCTGTCCACTCCCACTCTCAGTGCTCGTGTGTGTATCCTTGCCTGTGCCTCTCAGCCTGGAATGCCTGCCCCCTACTTCTGGATGACTTCTTTGTTCTTTTAATACCTAAGTCCGGTGCTCCCTCTCCTTCCGCCCATAATACTCCATCCTGCCTCCATCGCTTCACCATCTCATCCCAGCTGGTGGGAGCAGGAACTATGCCTTATTTGTCTTTTTATCCCAGGGCCCAGGGCCCTGCCTAGAGTATAGTAAAAAACCAAGTGCTTATCTGAATTTACGATTATTTTGTGCTCAACTTGTGTAGGACAGTGTCTGGCACATAGTAGGATCTTGTGAATGAGCAGTGCATGGGGACATTGTTGGGGAAAACTGGGGGAAAGATACACAGGACCTCTCTCTCTGTGCTGTCTTTCGAATTTCCTGTAAACCTCGAATTTTTTTTTTTTTTTTAATTTTTTTAATTTGAGTGTAGTTGACACAGGAACCTATAATTCGTTAAAAATAAAACATTTTAAAAATGATGGTAAAAATGTCTGGACCCCAAAGTATAAAGTTTCTGGAAAATGCATTTCTTGGAACTTGCCATTTTCAGCATGTCCTTATAGGTGGATTCAGTGGCAAGAAGCAATGTTTGCCGATCTCTGTAGTATTTACCATACTTCAAAATCACTGATGATTCCAAACTATAAAGGCGAATAATATCTTAAAAGTGGGAATCTTGGGGTGCCTGGGTGGCTCAGTCATTAAGCGTCTGCCTTCAGCTCAGGTCATGATGCAGGGTCCTGGGATTGAGCCCCGCGTCTGGCTCCCTGCTCAGCGGGAAGCCTGCTTCTCCCTCTCCCACTCCCGCTGCTTGTATTCCCTCTTTTGCTGTGTTTCTCTCTCTGTCAAATAAATACATAAAATCTTTAAAAAAAATAAGGAATCTTTAGGAGCAGGTTATATTTGGTTCTGTGATATTTTTATTTTTCTTTTTCTTTAATATGTGTGTGTGACTTCCTCTTGGCCCGGCCCGTTTTTCTGGTCACAACACCTTGATGGGCTTCTTCGTGCTTGGCAGAGGGGAGGTGCTCTTCTCACAGCTTGAAGCTCTGACTCACTCCCAGCTGCCTGTGTTTCATACCAGACGCCTCGCTCAGCCTCGCAGTTGGAAGCAGAGTTGACGCGGGCTCTTCCCAGTCTGACCAGGAGGGAGGCAGGGCTGCCAGGATGGAGGGTCGGCAGCAGAACCTTCCCATGAGCCCTGAATGCGCCCACCTTGGGAAGCCTCATGCGATCTGACTTTCATCTCCTGGAAGACAGGACCAGTGATTCTCCTTCGCAGCGTGCCTTTGAAGGTTGCGTGAGATTCTGACACTGTGAGGAGTAGCTAAGTGCAGGTGCTGAGCGGTCAACAAGGCCACTGAGGAAGTAATGACTTGGCCCTGGCATTTAACTCAGATTTATGCCTTCCCAAGGTTGCTGCTCGACACAGGTTTCCCGCCTTGTCCCTCAAATCATTGAAATCTTGAATGGTGCCTGAAAGTAAGTCGACTTTACCTGGAGATGGTTTTTTCCACCAACAGTCAGGGTTCCTGAGTGTCCGTACAGGGTGCAAGAAGAACATAGGGGAAAAGGAAAAGTGAGCATGGTATTAGATTGAATTGCTGCCTTTAAAAGTTAAGGATATATATGTTTCAGCCTACACTTCCACGGCATTCCAGCGAGCTATAGCACTGGTGTACAGCATGGTCGTGGTTGGAAAGTTGGTGGAGAGGTAAAGTAGTGTCGGAGCTAGGACGGTGGAGCCGAGCTCAGGCTTACCAAGACCTGAGGGCAACGAGGTGCCATTGAAAAGCTTTCAGGAGGAGAGGGACAGGATCAGATTTGCCCTTCGGTGCAGTCACTCTGACCGTAGCGCGGAGTGTAGGTGAGGGCAGAGATTGCAACCTAGCTGTAGATGTGGTTGAAATGATTCAAGGAGGAGAAGTTAGTGTGTAGATCCAAGAATGCTGAGGAGGTGGGCTCAGCAGGACTAGGGTGCTGATTGGATGCGAGGAGTGAGAAGGAGGGGTAAAAGTGGCTCTCCGGTTCTGGCTTATGTGACTAGGTGAATGGTAGTGATGTTGTTGGGGATAGGAACAGAGAAAGGAAAACGGGACTGGGGAGACACTGCTTCAGGTTTGGACAGATTAAGTCTGGATTATCTGTGGTACACCCTACACATCAGGTAGGTGGTTGGACAGACAGGAGTCTGGAGCTCTGCCAACATGGGGGGTAGGAGCACATTCATTCACAAATACTTATTGAGTGTCAGGCACTCTTCTAGGTACTGGGTCTCTGCTTTTCATTCTAATGGGGGAAGCTGGGCTTATTCACATGCGTGCCTCCATGGGGGGATTAACGAGGAGATAGGTTGGAGAGATGGAGAATAGTCGTTCTATGACTTTTAGGAGATAAGGGATCCAAATTATGTGCAAACCACGCCTAGGGAGATGGGGGAAGAAGTATTTTGGGCAAAGAGAACAAGTGCAAAGGCCCTGAGGCAGGCAGCATGTTCGCAGAACTGTAAGAAGGCTGGTGTGACTCAGTGTGCTGGACCGTGGGGAGCATGGAAAAGGAGGCCGGATGGAGGGCGAAGGCTAATAGATCGGCATTTGGTCCCTGGCAGTTGGGTCCATTCTGAGTGTGATGTTCAGTCACAGGAATTTGAAGGCATGGGAGTAGATAAGATCAGAGTGTGTACAGAATAAAAGAGGAGGGGGCAGTTGGGTGGCTCATTTGGCCGTCCGACTCTTGGCTTTGGCTCAGGTCATGATCTCATGGGTCATGGAAGTGAGCCCTGCATTGGGCTCTGTGCTCAGTGAGGCGTCTGCTTGGGCTTCTCTCTCTCTCTCCCTTTGCCCCTCCCCCCTGCTCGTGCACTCGCATGCACACACTCTCTCTCAAATGAATCAATAAATCTTTTTTAAAAATTAAAAAAAAAAAGGAGAGAGGACTCCCATACTCATTTGAAGGGGACACCTACCTCAAAGGAGACTAGAAGAAACAACCAGAAAAGCAGAAGAGAAAGCAAGATAGTGTGGCAAAGGAATATGAGGACAGAGAACTTTAAAATGCAGGGAATTATTAAGAGGCAGATGATGAAGGGAAAGACTGAAATTGTGGACTGCGTTTAACAGCACCAAGGTCATTGCTGGCCTCGGGGAAAGCAGCCCTAAAGTCTCCCTTCCTACTCATCCGCGCCCAGCATCCCCAGAGGATGGAAGCCATATTGCAGTGGGTCAGGGTGCTGACTCTCCAGGCGGGGGTGGGGTGGGGTGGAGGAAGGTGACCCAGGAGAGAGAGGACCCGAGAAGGGGCAGGAAGCCCTCATGCTGCCCAGGTGACTGCCCACATGTGAGGAATATGGAGGAGAGAGCCACCCCTGTCTTAAGCAGCCACATGTGTTTGTTAGCTCGGTACAAGAGTATCGGTGTTAGCCTGTGGTTAGTCTGACCGGAAAGCTCACTGGAACTTCAGTGGTGGGTGGCAGAGGCCTGCAGGGTGCTTTGGTGGAAGACTGGGTGAGCATGCAGGGCCTCCAGCTTACCATTGGGCACTTGGTACCCTTTAACAAAACCCCCTTGCGAAGGAAACGAACACTAGATCGTATTACCCAGGACCGGATCCTCCTGGAGCCCTGATAGTTAGGAGGGGAGCCTCTGCGGTGAGCACCCACAGGTACCAGATCTGCTGAGAGCAAGCCTGTGTGTTTATCCATGGCAGCCGGTGTTGTATGCTTTATGTCTCTGACTGTATTTGTTATTAAATAATTTACAATCCGTTCAGGCTGTCTGCCCATCTCTGTTGTAAATTCCTGGAGATTAGTCTCCATGGTTTACCCATCTTCGTCTTCTGCTTAAGTGCCTGCACATATCAGGCATTCCTGCAAATGCTCCAGATTTAAAAATCTGTCAGGGCCACCACATTCCACACTCCTCACCCCCGCCTACATCATTCCAGGTACACTTTGTGAGCAGTTGAGAAAATGGCCCGGTGTTTCCTTTGGCCGAAAGTAATGGGATTGCAAAATTGAGTTGTTCCTTTGGAACTTGTCTGCAGCTGTTTGCATGAGGATATTGAAAGAGGGAGTGGTGGCTTTTATAATTGTTCGGGCAAAGAAAGATTCTTTTTCTAATCTGGGACAACCAGCTGACTCATCAAGTGCCCTGACCTAGGTTTCCATCTTCTCAGGAGAATGGAAAACTGATCTCCCATGTTCACAGATGGCCCCAAGCTGACACTGAGGAACAAATGATTTTCCAAAAAGAAATAATAGAAAGAATGAAAATCCAGGGAAAATCAGCAACTCATTTTGTTTCCTTGTGACGGATTAAATGGCTGTGAATTGACTGCCCCAAAGGAAATTTTCCAACAGAAGATCTTATAAAGATCCATGTTAAGAGCATGGGTCCCTTCCCCCCTCCCGCCTCTAGGTGGCAGCAGGAAGCAGAAGAACCCGCATGAAAGGACGGCCGCTGTCTTGTAGGGTCCTAAGATCCTGTTCAGTTTACACCTCTGCCCTACTGTTCCACCTATTGAGTATCCCTAAGTTTTTCTGAGCTAACTAAGGTGCGCAGACACGGATTTAGAGAAATACAGACTCAGCCAGGATTTATAGAGCCCTGTGCAGTCGGCTTTAACAGTAAAGAAATGAGAAAATCTTGAAGTGGGGATAAACAAAGGAAAGGGAGCATTGGGATTGGGACTCCAGATTGAGAAAATTGCCCTCCTTGTTTCCTTGCTCATTGCACATTTGTATCTAGGAGGTGGTTTGCTGCTGAGAGCTAGTGCCCAAGGAGTCGCCTTGGGCAGGAGCCCTGGTCAGAGTGCTCGTGCACGCAGGCTCCTTGGGCCACTGCGCTGGGTCCGTGTAGCCCTTCTCTGTAGCCAGAGGACAGCAGTATGGAGTTCTGGGTGCTACCCACCCCTCTGGTGGCCATTTAAAGATACTAACGAAAGCTACTATTCGGAACTTTGTAAATAGCATAGTGTAGATGCTTAGGGTCAGTGGGAGGGTGGGCGAAGGACAAAAATGTAACCAAAGTCAGCCTGAAAAGGAGCTGCACCCTGTTTAGAACTAAGTGTAGGCACCTCCACCTGGAGGAGTCATGTCTTCCACAGCTGAAAACGAGGCTGGGGAAAGAGTGGAAAGATACCACCTTCTGTCTTCCCCACTCTCATTGTCGTGTTCTCGTCACGAAACTCTTGCGTCTAGAGCCCTGTCTCAGGGCACTGTTGCTCAGCTGCTTGTGGAGGGCATCTGTCTTCTGTAGCCATGTCTCCGTGTGTCCCGTGGTCCCTGAATTCCACAGGAACCACCTCTTTTGTCTTGATCTGCACACAGCACTTGTCCCCGGCACAAGGTGGACTGTTAGGAAGGTTAGCTGAACAAATCTCGCTGAGGAGAAGAGGGGGAAGCAAGGACAACAGTGCAAGACAGATTTGCTGTGTTTAGAGGAATGCTCTTGATAAGAAGTGGTGGGGTTTGTGGGGGCTGGTGACTGGGCACAGGGGATTGGAAGCTGCTTCGGGCCGGCAGGGAGGAGGGTGAGCACATGGGAGCAGCCCTGCCTGGGGAGAAGGGGTGAGGCCGGGCAGTGGCTCCTCGAGAGGCTGCACAGGACAGGAAGAGTGGCCTGAGCCACATGACAGCAGCCTGGTGCTCGTGAGCTGCCCTCACCAAGGCCTGAGAAGGAGCCCCTAGCAGCCAGGGCTCCTTCCCTCGGAAAGCGATAGAAATCAGAGTTAAATCAGCTTAAACACGAGGAGGAATTTTTTGGTTCCCCGAAATGAAAAGTCCAGGGGCTCTGGTCTCCTGTACAACCCGGACTTAGGTGGCACCCTTGAGAACGTATATATATCTTCTAGTTCTTTCTCATTGGCTCCATTCTTGGGCACACTCTCTGACTAGATAACTGTGGGCAGCATCGGGCTTGTGTCCTGTGGGTAAAGAGGACCCCAGAAGTCAGGGACCCATCGCTGACTGGTATGGGCTTGCTTTCCCGCAGCGCAGGTAGTGGTCGGGACTCAGGCCCAGCCGTGGGACCTGGGAGAGAGGAAGTGGGGGCAGGGGTGTGTGAGCCGGACAGGCACAGTCAGGAGAGTGCTGTGGGATGTGGGGGTGTGGGCCCACTGGAGGTCACCAGCAGATGCGGAGGTGCTGTGTCTTAAGTTGCTCTTGTCCATGTTTTGCAGCATCTCCACGATACGGTGAAGAGGAACCTCGATAGCACCACCTCCCCTCAGAATGGCGAGCAACAGAATGGCTATGGAGACCTCTTTCCTGGACACAAGAAGACCCGGCGCGAGGCCCCTCTGGGAGTAGCTATCGCTTCCAACGGCCTGCCCCCGGCCTCTCCCCTGGGGCAGCCTGACAAGCCGGGCACCGAGGCACTGCAGGCCGGCGGCAAGCACTCCCTGGGGCTGGACTCCCTCAGCAAGAAGTGTCTGGCAGACGCAAGCCTCCACTTGAACGGGGGCAGCAACCCCGGGGAGCCCTTTCCTCTGAGCCTGAATAAAGAGCTGAAGCAAGAGCCTGTCGATGACCTGCCTTGCATGATCACAGGGGCCGGGGGCTCCATATCTCAGAGCAACCTCATGCCTGACCTCAACCTTAACGAGCAGGAGTGGAAGGAGCTCATCGAGGAGCTGAACAGGTCAGTGCCCGATGAAGACATGAAGGATCTGTTTAATGAGGACTTTGAAGAGAAGAAGGACCCAGAATCTTCTGGGTCAGCCACACAGACCCCCTTGGCACAGGACATTAATATTAAGACAGAATTCTCTCCGGCAGCCTTCGAACAAGAACAGTTAGGCTCTCCACAAGTGAGGGCCGGGTCTGCAGGACAGACCTTTATGGGGCCTTCAGCTGGCCCCGGGAGCACAGAGTCACCCAGCCTGGGGGGCACTCAGCCTCTATTCCACGCCTCTGGTCAGCCCGGGGCCGACAACCCCAGTCCCACCCTGATGCCGGCATCAGTGCAGGCCCAGAGCGCCCCAAGAGCCCTCTCTGGTGTGGTGTTGTCTAGCCAGGGCCCAGGAGGGACCTCGGAGCTGTCCTCTGCCCACCAGCTGCAGCAGATCGCTGCCAAGCAGAAGCGCGAGCAGATGCTCCAGAACCCGCAGCCGGCCGCCACGGCGCCAGCCCCAGGCCAGATGTCCCCCTGGCAGCAGACGGGCCCCTCCCACAGCCCCCTGAACGTCCCCTATTCCCTGGAGAAGCCTTCCAGCCCTCCCGGCTACAAGCAAGACTTCACCAGCCCCAAACTGCTCATGATGCCTGGAGTGAACAAGAGCTCCCCGCGGCCCGGAGGCCCCTACCTCCAGGCCGGCCATGTGAACCTGCTGAGTCACCCACCACCAAGTAACCTGAATCAGAGCGCTGTGCCAAACCAGGGCTCGGTGCTGGACTACGGCAACACCAAACCCTTGTCTCATTACAAAGCCGACTGCGGGCAAGGCGGCCCGGCATCAGGCCAGAGCAAGACCGCCCTCATGGCTTACCTTCCCCAGCAGCTGCCTCATCTGAGCAATGAGCAGAACTCCTTGTTTCTGATGAAACCAAAGCCAGGGAATATGCCCTTCCGGTCACTGGTTCCACCTAGCCAGGTGAGCTCGTGGCTTCCCCCTCTGTCACTGTGCACACCTGGGGTCAGCGGGAGGGAGGCAGGGTGCAGCTACCCTTGGCCTTTGAGTCTCTGGAGAGAGAAAATCGGCCGAGCAAACCGGGCTTGGTGCTGAATAAACAAAAATAGGGTAAAATTCCCTGGTGTAACTTGGTTTAAAGTATGCCTACGTTTGAAGCATCACCAGGCACTGGGCAGAGGCCTAGTGTCCTGCCTGCCATGCAGCGTCAAGTCAGTCAGATGTGGGCTGCGTTCTGCAGGTAAACGTCACGTTTAATGTGCTTCTTGGAGGCTTTGCCTTTTTTTTTTTTTAAACCACCTTTCAGATCTCTGCAAAATACCTTAAGATTTAATGAGGGGAGAGCTGATCCCCAATGCCTATAAACCCCGTGGTTATTGAGCTATGGCGCTGCAGCGTGGCAGAGTCACGGAGCTCTGTAGGGTGGAGAATGGTCAAGCGCCAGTCTTACCATGATCACTATTTGTATTTCCACTCACGGTCAAATATGTTCTAAGATATCTCTTCCCTGGCAACCTTCTCATGGCGAGGGCTTGTTCCCCCAACTTCCTCCAAGACAGAGGGGAGCACACTTGCTTTTCTCCGTCCACGGCGTGTCCCGGACTGTCCTTCATGTCCGCACACGTAGATCCCTTGATACTTGTTCACAGTCATGTGGCCGCGTTGTGGGGCATGTCCTCCTGTTGGTGTACCCCGTCGTCTCCGGGTCTTCATGACTATAAGGAAGCCTGCGGCCAGTACTCTTGCAACTACCGGTGTGGATTTGTGAAATTTTAAAAATTAGAAACCCAGAGTTGGTAATAATAATAATTGGGAAGTTGATATCCCTCTGCTGATGAGGGTCTGTCCACGGGCCTGGTGCTGGTGGGAAGTAATTTGGCATTAGATATTCTTCTTAAGCCATAAAAACGTTCATACCCCTGCAGGAAATAATCCCTAAAAAATAGGAAAGTTAGATACAGGATATTCATTGCATCGTTATTTCTAATTGCCCCAAACTAGAAGCAGGTCGGGCATCTCCCAGCAGGAGCACACGCGTGTAAATGTTGATGCTGCTGCTGCCGCCAGCGGGGGAAGTCAGCACTGCCCCTGGGAGTGTCCTTAAGAGCGTGACAACTGCCAGAGCTTAGCGCCTCACAGAGCACAGCTTTGGGCGGCGGGGAGTGGGGGGGGGGGAATGGGGGGTGGTGAGCAAATTACCTCACCGTGCGTCTGCTCCGAGGTTAGACTCTTGTAAGGATGAAATATCCAGGCCCATAAGGACTGGGAAGGAGCTCAGAAAGTTGAGCTTGTTTAAATGATCATAGCTTTTTACCTTTTTCCCGTTTCGAGTTAAATTTCCCTATTAAGTGTAAATCACGATGGCATAATACTGTGGAGCCTCAGACACGAGTCTCCCTTTTAGCCCACATATTAATTGAGAATACTTATTCAAGTTTTCATTGATAACTCAGTATTTTGTGAGTTCCCAGGACAATGCCCTACACAGACACGTGATACGGTTTCAGGCAGTTCAGGGACAGCCCCACAGCTGGGGACCCAAGGTTGGCCCACTTGGAACATCACGTCTCCATCCGTCAGAGTCCCTCAGAGTGTTCCTCCTCTGAGGGCTCATCTGCACCCACGCATTCCAGAAAGTGAGCATTTAGAAGCTCCAGGTGCCGACGGGAAGTCATGCATGCGAATAGATGGGCTTAGATGTAAAGTCTTGCCTTTGCCGCTGGTGACACTGCTCCTTGCTATGCCTGGATACTCGGGTGTTCGCGCCTCGGCGGGGCCCTGGAGGACGCGTGCCCTGGGCTCTGCAGGGGCGGGCGGGGGGAGTAGAAGCTTATAGACTTCACCGTGTGCCTCCTGACCTGAGACACCCTTCTCCGTGCTCACAGGAGCAGAACGCGCCCAGCGTCCCCGTGGCTGCCCCGGCCGCTGGTGTAGGGAGCCAGCCGCCCGCCGTGTCCTCGGCCAGCACGCGCAGCAGCGCCCCCTATCTCAGCAGCCAGCAGCAGGCGGCAGTCATGAAGCAGCATCACTTGCTTTTGGACCAGCAGAAACAGAGGGAGCAGCAACAGAAGCATCTGCAGCAACAGCAGTTCTTACAAAGGCAGCAGCACCTTCTGGCGGAACAGGTGAAGCGAGAGGGGAAGACGAGCGTGGCCACCCGCAAGTTCACCTGCCTCCCGCGTTGTTGCTCTGCCATCAGCCCCATTGTGTGTGTGCGCTTGTGTGTGCGTGTGGGCCTGCGTGTGTGTGTCCTTTGCCCTTTTTAAAAAAATTTTTTTTAAAGATTTATTTATTTTAGAGAGAGGGAGAGACTCTCAAGCAGACTCCCCTCAGTGGACTGAGCCACCCAGGCGCCCCTCCTTTGCCCGTAAGCCCCTTCTCAGGAGCATGGCGTTTCTCAGCAGTGGCCTGTGTCACAAGCAGCTTTCATGTCACTCGGTCGGGATTTGTGAAGGCGAATCTGTGGCTAAAACTGTATTTGTTAGGGACGTTTTTCCATGTCCCGTGTCCGCAGCTGCCAGAGCACTGAGCTCCCTGGTCTGCCGGTTCAGTGTGGGATCCAGCTTTGTTGTAAGTGTAGTTTGTGATGAGCCAGAATAAGACACGGGGAAATGGAAACGTCCCTGTTGCCCTCGAGCTCTGGAATCAGGCCCGCCAACCCCCCCCCAATCCTGCAGGCCACCCGCTCGGTGCCCAGGCGTGGTGCGCAGGCACCAAAGTGACAGCAGTGCTCAGGATTTCAGATTCCATCTTTAAAGTCGTAAGAGAAGCAGCTACCCAGAAGACGAAGGTGATTGAGAATGACTTTAAAGCCCACATCTCTGCCTCAGTTTTGCCATTTTTAAAAATAACAGCTTTATTGGGACTCGAGTCATGTGACCTCGAAACCAACCATTTGAAGTGTACAATTCAGTAGTTTTTACTATATTCACACAGGAGTGCAACCATCACCGCAGTCGATTTCATCTGTTTTCAGCCCCTGAAAAGAAACCACATGCCCATTAAAAGCTAGTGCCCATGTTGTGGCGCGCGCCAGTATTTCCCTCCTTCACGTGGCTGAGCAGTACTCTCTTGTGTGGATAAGTTCCATTTGATGTATCCATTCACTGGTTGGTGACATTTGGGTTGTTCCCCCTTCTTATGGTTGGAGGTTTTTAAGCTCTGTTGAGTGTGTACCCAGGGGCGGAATCGCTGGGTCCCGTGGTAGCTCTTACATGGGGCCCTGCGAGGAGCTGCGGGACTGTTCTGCCAAGCGGCCACACCATTTTACATTCCCACAGTGGTGTGAGGGCGCCAGTTTCTCCTCAGCTTTCCCGTACTTGTCTTTTTGGTTCTAGCCATCCTGGTGGGCGTGAAGTGGTATGGTGTTGTGGCTTTGATTTGCGTTTGCCTGATCTGCCCTCCCAACTTTGGGAGAGGGGTAGGGGGAGAGAGAGAGTCTTAAGCAAGCCCTACGCCCAGCTCAGAGCCCGATGTGGGGTTCCATCTCACGGTCTTGAGACCAAGAGTGGGACGTGCAAACTGGCTGAGCCACCTAGGCGCCCCCTGCCCAACATTTTTTTAAACCCATACATCACCGTTGTTTTTGTTTTTTGTTTTTTAATCATTGCTCCTTAGATCTGCCCCATCCTCTGTTCCACCCAGTTTATTAAAAATCCCCCAAATGAAACCACAGGCATTCTGTCCACAGGAGCGCACCTGTGAGTAACAAACGTAGGGGTGTGCTTTTGTCTGCTCTGACTCTCTTGTTTTTGTTTTATGTGGGTCTTGTTGTTTTGTTCTTTTGTCCTTGGCGTTTTCTAGGAGAAGCAGCAGTTTCAGCGGCACCTGACGCGCCCGCCTCCCCAGTACCAGGACTCAACCCAGAGCACCTTCCCCCAGCAGGTCGGACAGTTCCCAGGTGAGGGGACAGCAGAGGTGGCGCGGGTGGCACAGGACAGAGCGGTGGCTCTTGCTATCTGCCTGGCTTCCTGCTAGGGGCTAGCTAGATCGACCGGCTTGTGTAAACTTCAGTGTGCTGGTGGAGCCTGCAGGCCCACGCTCAGGGGGAGAGGGTCGCAGCGGCAGACCACTCTGGTGAGCACTCTGGCCGCGCTGTCTTCTGAAGCAAAATCATTTCTGGCGGGAGGATAGCTTATCAACAGGAAATGGCTTCTGTAATTCTTAAGAAAGTTCTTTGTTTCTGCCGTGACGTGCCTTGAAAAAGCGACCCTCTTATTTTCCAGATGAGGAGAGACTTGGGGTAGTTTGTGTGGCCTTTTTACTGCTCTTTCTTCCTGTCGGCTCACTTTGGTGTCACAGGCCAGAAGCACTCTGAGGTCTCAGCTGTCACATCTCACATGTGCGCGGGAACCCGACTACCCTTGCTCAGGCTGTCCCTCCGGAATATGACAGGACCTCACACCCTCCCTCTTTCACCCCCGCGGTGCCAACAGCTCGTGTACCCCTCACCTGAGTGATCTGAGTAGCTGCCACCCGGCCCCAAAGCCACCGTTGCTGTCTACTCGCCCTGTGGCCCTGCAGCCCTGCCCTTGATGTGGCCGCCCCAGCTCCCCTGAGCCTGGCCTCGGCTTTCTGTGCAGCTGTATGTCCAGCCTGTGGGGACACCCTCCCCATACCCCAGCCACAGAGCTCCCCACACAGCCCACCTCTCCTAACTCTGCGTGTTTTCACATTCTCTTCTCTGTCTAGAATACTCCGGTTCTCTAATCTGTTAAGTCACTACAATTCGGCCCTTTGAAAATGCAAGGTCTTTGTCACCATTTTTCTGAAGCTGTCCCCAGATTTTCCCAGGCACTGAGCCTCTGGTCCCCTGCCCTGCCCGCTGTTGTCGTCACCCTGTCACACCACACGGAGCCTTTGCCTCCCTGAGGCAGACCCTGGGCTAGATCCGTGTCGGAGTCTGCCGTGCCGGCGTGGGGCTCCCACGGAGCAGAAACAGGGTGGGCGTTTGATGGGTGAATCATTGAGTCCCCTGGCTTCCCCTACCCTGGGCTTCAGCCCCTTCCTCTTAGCCGGTCTTCAATTCGTCACTGCTCCAGACTGGCTTCCGTTCCACCCTGTGGAAAACCGGCTCCCCTTCGGCCCCCTGGGCTGTCTTCTTCGAAGCTCCACTGACCTTAAGATACCCGGTGCTCTGATTTGGCCTTTCATGCCCGAGAACAGCGCCTGCAGCTGGGGTCCTAGAGCCTCTCCGTGGCGGCGGGCCCAGAAATGCCAGCTCGATTGACTGGCTCTTCTCTGCCTTCCAGGGTCCTCCGCTGCTGTGCCTGGCATGAACAACTTGGGGCCGTCTAACTCCAGCTGTCCTCGAGGGTTCCCTCAGGCCGGGAATCTGATGCCAATGGGCCCCGGACACACTTCGGTTTCCTCTCTCCCCTCAAACTCAGGCCCGCAGGACCGGGGTGTGGCTCAGTTCACTGGCTCCCAAAGCCTGCCGCAGGGCGGGCTCTACGGCATGGCCTCCGGCATCACCCAGATCGTTGCCCAGCCGCCGCCTCAGGCCACCAATGGACATGCCCACATCACACGGCAGACCGGCGTGGGCCAGAACACCGCGGTCTCTGCTGCCTATGGGCAGAACTCTCTGGGGAGCTCCAGCCTCTCCCAGCAGCACAATAAGGGGACCCTGAACTCTGGCTTAACCAAGCCACAGGTCCCAAGGGTGTCAGCTTCTATGGGAGGCCAGAACCCCTCGTGGCCACATCAGGGCCTGCCGAACTTGAGCGGCCAGACCCCGGGGAGCAGCACCGTGAGCCCCTTCACGGCAGCCTCCAGTTTCCACATGCAGCAGGCCCACCTGAAAATGTCCAGTCCCCAGTTCTCCCAGGCCATGCCCAGCAGGCCCATGACCCCCATGAGCTCGGCAGCTGCGGCGGGGTCCATGTTGCCCCCGGTGAGTGCACAGCAGAGGACCAGTGCCCCCGCCCCAGCACCTCCCCAGGGAGCCCCACAGCCGGGCTTGCCGGGCCTGAGCCCCGGCGGGCCTGAGCTGGGGGCCTTCAGCCAGAGCCCGGCGCCACCGATGGGGGGCCGGGCGGGACTGCACTGCACTCAGGCCTACCCCGTGCGGACCTCGGGCCAGGAGCTGCCCTTCGCCTACGGCGGGCAGCCGGGTGGCAGCGGGCTGGCCAGCATGGCCGGAGATGCCGACCTGATTGACTCCCTGCTGAAGAACAGGACTTCGGAAGAGTGGATGAATGATTTGGACGACCTTTTAGGGCCTCAGTAACTGGAGGGTTTGCGGTGTTCTCAGTGTTCATACAGCCTGTATTTTTGTTCTCAGATTCAAGAAAAAGCAACTACTTTGGACCAAAAGCCCATGGCCCGGAGAACCGGGCTGGGGGTGGGGCTGAAGCCCCCGGGCTGAGGCGGGCCCTGGCCAGGGTCTGCGGGGGGGGGGGGGGGGTGCCCCTCAGCTCCCAGCCAGCAGTTGCGGTCTGTCGGGCTGGCCCCAGCCCCTCTGCTGGCATCCACTGCCTGGTGTTGGGACAGCAGGACAGGGTTCTGCAGGTGGTTTTCTATCTAAATGACCAAAAAAACCCAACAGTAACGACAGTGAAACCCCACGATGTGTGCCATCCTGCCGACTTAGTCCAAGATTTCTTCACAGGTTTCCTTGCAACTTCGTATAGCAAAACCATTTGCAATTTGTAGCATAGAAAAGATTTTTAAAAAATTTTTTTAAAGATTTGAAGACCGATTAGATTAGGTGGTGGTTTAAACTGATTGACTGGCATTGGGAACTGAGGGTTTCCTTGTGGTCAAGAGCCTTTCTTATTCCTGCTCTTTGTCCGCTTTCTGGGGAAAGGGAGGGTCCCTGGGAAATCATTTCCGTCAGCACAACCTGTGACTGTATGTGCCAAAAAGGAACAGGATGCCATGAGGTGGCAGAGCTGGGGACACAGATGCGGCCTCTCCAGCTGCTCGCCCTCTTCCTCCTCCCACAGTGCTGCACCCCCCAGGTCAGCACTCGCGACGGCCAGCCCCCAGGCAGCCCCCAGGCTACGTGCTGAAATGGAATGTTTGGGGTGCCTGTGTCTTCTCTCCTCATCACACCCCACCTTCTGCAGTTTCTCTGAAAGCTGGGATTTGCTGTGTCAGGAAGGTGATCCTAGCTGAGCTGTGCACAGGGGTCTTCACCCCATCTCCAGTTCCCGTGACCTTCCTGCCTCCCCTTCTTTGTCTCTCCAGCCCAAATGGAAAACTTCATGAAGGCAATGTACTAGATTGGTGGGGGGGTCACTAAAATCCCTTAGGGAGCCCCAGCGTTGTAGGTGGGAGGGCGTCCCCTTCCCAGAAAGCAAGGGTGCAGGGGAAGGAGGGAAAGCGGGGAGCGTGGGGACCGGGAAGGGGGAGGGGCACAGGCCAGGCCAGAGGAGAGAATTCCACTTGGTTTTACCGCTTTGGCCACTCTCCCACGTCACGTGACTTGCACTTTTTAAAGAGAATGGCTTTATAACACTAATACATCCTTCTTGAGATTTGAGTGGATGTCTCTCTGAAGGTCTATGGACTTGACTAAGCTAAGAGTCCACAAAACAGAGGATTGCCTGTGGGCTGTTTCTGGACAGCACAGGTGGAGAGAGCACTTCGGTTAGAATGAAAGCAAAGTGGTAAGTGCAGGGTGAGACCCTTTTAAACAGAGTGTCGGAGAGCAGATAAGGACACTGAGAAGAGTGGCTTCCGTGCGGAGTGGTCTCGGGAGAAACCGAAACCCCGTATTTATTTCCCTGGAGCCTCAAAGTGGATGATTCAAGGCGTGTCCTATGTAAAGAATTGAGCCAGGGAAGATAATCCGTGTGGGCAGCATGGGTGGCTTTTGAGGGGACGAAAGGTTGTGCACACAGGGGTAATTATTCTGCACCAGCAGTGCCTTTCATGGGGGTACTTGGACCCTCAGATCCTCTTCTCTAATAGCCATTTGCCCCCTTGGGTGGTGTCTGGGCCATTTCCCCTTTAAACGCCCTCCCCTGCCCTCCCCTGCCCTCCCAGATGCTGAATTTAGCTTTCAAAGAAGGGAATGAATCATAAAGCCAGTGAAGACTCCACCCTCTACTGAGTTCCCCAGTCTGAAGGGGAAGAGGGTGACTTCAGCGGGTTTTCTACCAAAAATAGCGGGCTGAAGGCTGGTGATGGGTCCTGTTCCTCTCCCAGTCTGCCTCTGGCTGCTCACCTCTGTCCCCTCCTGGGGAGGGCTGCCCCTGCCTTAGTCCTCGGGCCGTCAGACAGTCAGCAGGCTTCTCGCTGCAGTTTCGGAGCAATAAAATGTGATGCTTGGGGTCCCTCCAGGGAGCTGCCCGTGGCTTTATTTATGAATCTGGTTTTTGGGGAGTCAGGGGAGGAGACGCCTCCGCTTCAGTGCAAATCCCCTCTTCCAGGAGCCATGACTCAAAAGAAGGGTGCTCGGACTTTGTTATACACATTTGCTTTGTGTAAATAAATGTTTACAATTTTATATTAAAGAGGAAATAAGCGTTAGAGTTTCTGACTGTATATTTTTTACTTTTATAGATTTTAAAACTATGATCCTTTATATATGTGTTTTGGGGGAGCTATGATAAGTTTTATGGCAAACAGTTGGTATTGTTAACTTTTTATTGTCATCAAAGTACATAAAAATCCCATTAATTCCCTTATTCTTCTACCGCCCTTAACTCTGGTATACACCAAAAAGAAATCTTTACTCTCCTTCTTTTATCATTATAAAATAATAAAAGTATTTTGCTAGTATGGAAACTGCCTGTGTCTTGGACCTCACGTGGCCGCGCCGGCAGGGTGGGTGGGGGGCTGGCGTGTGACTTCTTGGGGTAGTTGGTTACCATCCGGGAGGCAGCCGCTTGCCCCACTGTGCAGTGGAGGGAGGGGGGAACATTTGGTCTGATTTCCCTCAGAGTAACTTCTATTACCCGATGATGGGTAGGAGCGTGGAACTCGGGGCCACCAGCCTCTCCCCTCTCAGGGGCCCTCCCCCCGTCCTTATGTCTATCGGGAGGAAGTTGGACCCTGTGACTCGGATACTTTAGGTGGTTCCCAGCAGTTGAGATGTTTTACTTGAATCCCAGAGGCTTACCCTCCGAGCAGCCCCCCCCAGGTCCTATTTAGTGTCCCCCCCTTTTTTTTTAGAAGAACATATGCTCCGGCCCACCCACCCATTGTTGTCACTGTCGCACTGTGGGGGTCGTCACACAATGGACCCACCCCTTCCCCTTTTGTCTTCACACTGGTAATGCACCTGCCCCTCTTCCCTCTTCCCTCTTGGCTGCGCTTCCGTTTCAAAGAGACCTGGCTGGCTGAGTGGCCGCTGTAAGCTCAGCCCCAGGGGCAAGCCAGTGCCTACAGACCTTCTCGGGAAGGTTGGGAAAGGTGATCTTTGGACCCTCACCCAAAGTGGAAACTGATGGTAGGGAAGACGCTAGAGTTCCAAGCCGTTGGCTGAGAAAGAACTCTTGAGACGTCTTTGGTGCCAAAAGGTGATTAAAGCACAGGGACAGGACCTGTGGGCAGAAAGAGCTGCCCTGGGGTCATGAGGAGTGGCCCATTATACACTTTCAGGTTGGGAGGGCCTTAGGGGTAGGGTTAAAGCACTAAGGAATTTTGGAAGCAAGGTTTCCAGGGCCTGAGGCGGCTAGCTGTTGTTGAGAAAAGGTCATTTGTTACTGTCTCATAAAACCTGAGTCACGAGACCCTTCAGATGTATATTGGTGGGCCGTATGCTTAGGGGATGATCGCCAACGCATATCTTGGGGGGTTAGAGATAAAGGAAGTTTCCAAAGGAATTTTTGTATGTTCAAGTAGGCTCACAGAGTCCTGGGGGTTGGGCTAGGGTTGCCTTTTGCTTGAGGCCCTAGAGAAATGTCACTCTGCCTGTTTCAAGGATTTGTCAATGGGCTGTATGCGATAACATTTAATAATTTTTCTTCCGCCTTTGTTTCCCACATTAGAAACCAGCAGGACGAGGACAGAACTAACCCATCTGCCTTCATATCTGCGTCCTGGAATGCAGTCTCTGAGGGGACTGGCCTGCGTGAGGGGAAGGGAAGGACACGCTGTCTGCTGCAAAACCATAATGACAACAGCTAGAGCCGGAGCCGTGGCCGTGGGGGCGGGAGAGGGCGGTCCAGCGTCTTCCCTGCTCCAGGCCGCAGGTCCCGGCCAGCCGGAGGGCATGGAAGGAGCAGAAGCCACAAGGCAACAGCCCGGAGACTAGTAGCTCGACAAGGCCAGTGCGGGAGGCCTGTCGCTGTCCCTGGAAAGCCTAACTTTTCAGGATTGCCGAAGGAAGAGCTGGAATTCTATACTCAAGTCATGGAGGAGGTAGGTCTCCTTGACGCAGCCAAGGTGAGTGCTTGCTGAACTACCTTTGGGTCTCTCCCTCCTGACACACCATCGCCGGCTCTCTCCTCTTGAATGTCAAGGTTTCAAGTGGGTTCCGTATTTTCTTAAGTACCTAGCTGCTTCTCTGCAATGTGGGGGGCAGAGCCCAACCACTTACTGTCATCTTCAAGGTCAAGAACCGCAGAGAGCCCATCACTGTGTCATGTATTCTCGGCGATGGAGATTCAAGGGGGGGCCTAGACCCTGAGTAGTAAAACATTTTTTTAAAAATCCCACCTATTAGTTATATCTGCCATCCCCACACCATTTCTTCTTTTTGATATTGGCTTGTGCAGTAAAAGAGACTTTGCTTAAATTCTGCGCGCGAGCGTGCACGTACTTCTATATTTGTGATGGCCAAGTAGGCCCACCAGCCAAGTATGTTCCACAAAGGGACCCCGAGGACGTACATGGACACCACCCCTTGAGCAAAGGAGAGACCGGACCCCGTGAGGGGGGCCTCCCCCCCGCCCCCCCCCCATCGCCGTCGCTGTGCGGGATACGGTCGTGATTCTCCTGATGCTTCCCAGAGGGGCCTATGCCGTTTACCCAGAGAACCGTACATAACCCAGGCCAGACGAATACCTAATTGCTTTAGGACTCCACTTGGACACAGGATCTGAGCTGACATTGACACTGAGGATGTCAAGCGTCCTCGTGACTCAGGTTAGGGGAGTAACAGTGGATACACAGTAAAAGGAGCCCCACCCGGGCCCAGCTCATAGTGGGACAGCCGGATCCACAGCCTGGTCCGGTCATTTCCCTGGCCCTGATATTTAATCAGAGTGGACACCCTTGCTTGTGATAGAAACCTCCCATGGGCCAAGTGGTAGCCTCCGAAACTGCCCCTCCGAGTCAAGAGAGTCCACGCTTAAAAGCCTTATAGGATGCCTGCGGGGTCAGTGGGGTCGGGGGGGGGAGGGGGGTGTTGGGGGGGCAGTGGGAGGTGTCTCCCTCACATATGCCCATTTAGTCCACCAGTCTGGTCTTCCCAAAAGGCAGATCACCGCTGGCAGTTACAAACTCAACCAAGTCCCAAACCGCAGCTGCAGGGGACATCAGCCAGCCTCTGCCATCGCACTCCCCGCTTCCCTGTGCTGGAAAAGGGGGCTTATGAGGTGGAGGGGGGCGTCTCTGCAGATCCCGGCAGCATGGCTCTGACTCACCCAGGAGCTCAAGCTCCATCACTGCTCAGTGTCCACCCCGCCAGCGACAGAGACCAATGCCCAGCCTCTGAGTCAGCCACGTCTCGAGACCAGCTAGCCGCTTGGTACTACGGTCGTCCCTCCCACGCTGGGAAAAGATGGTGAGTCATCTTTTTTTTTTTTTTTTTTTTGCTTTTTTTCTTTTCTGGCTTTTGGTTTAGCTAGAACTTCAGATGTACCAGAAAAAAAAAAATGTGAAAAGAGGACTAAGATTGCAAAAGTGTGCTGAGTCCTGATGGACACAAAAACCACGTGTCACAGGAATGAACGGATCCCTTTATGTGAAATGTCCAGAAAAGGCAAACCAATAAAGACGGAAAACAGATCTGGGCAGCCTGGGGCTGGAGCTTGCTGGGGTGATGAATTTGCTCTAACACCAGATCGTGGTGATCCTTCACACGGCTGGGCAAATTTACTAAAAGTCGTTGAGTGGGACATTTAAGATGGGTGAGTTTTATGGTATGTAAATTCTATACTTGAGCAAAGTTGTCTTTCACAATACTTAGATATGGTTCCCCCAGCTTCCCCATCCTTTATAGCAACAGTATAATAATTTTTTTAATGATTTTATTTATTTATTCGTGAGAGGGAGAGAGCACAGAGGGAGAGGAAGAGGGAGAAGCAGGTTCTCCACTGAGTAAGGAGCCCGATGTGGGACTTGATCCCAGGACCCTGGGATCATGACCTGAGCTGAAGACAGATGCTTAACTGACTGAGCCACCCAGGTGCCCCAACAGTATAATTATTAAAAATAGAAAATTAGGGGCACCTGGGTGGCTCAGTCGGTTAAGCGTCCGACTCTTGATCTCAGCTCAGGTCTTGATCTCAGGGATGTGAGTTCAAGCTCCCCCAAAAAATAAAATTAAAATTAAAAATAGGAACTTAACATTGAAATGAAGACTGTCAACTAATCCACAGATCTTATTCAGATGTCAGGAGTTGTCCTGTAATGCCCCTTTTTCTGGTCTGGGATCCCATCTGGGGTCACACTGCATTTGAGCTGCCAGCCTCCTTCGTCTCCCCTGATCTGTGTGGCTTCCTCAGTCTTTGTCACTGGGGTCCTTGGTCGCAGCCATTCATTCACACGTCCCGGAACGGACGCCGAGTCCAGGTGTGGCTCTGACTGTCTGACGGCGAGGGTCCAGAGTGTTTGACCTGCCCCTACAGAGTCCGTCCTATGTCACCTTGGCTGGAGCGCCTCTGCACAGCAGCGCCATCACGGGAACACGGTGCAGGATCCAATGTTCCGTCCCCTGCGGACACCCAGGAGCTGCTGACCAGGAGAGCAGTACAGGTCAGGGGTCAGCTCAGTGAGAGGACCTTGCAAGGAGAGGGCGCCATCCTCTAGGAAGGGGTATACACGCCAGATCAGTGACCGGGGGACATGGGGCTCCACTAGGTAGGAGACGCGGAGGGGGAACCGGGAGCAGAGGTAGAGGTGACCTTGCTTGCTGTCACTCCGGAGACCCCCCTGGGAGAGCCTGTGCTTCCGGTCCTGCCACTTCAGGCTGTGTGCCTCCAGGGACCCTGGCTCCTGAAGGGACAACATAGCCATGAGAAGACACAGCAGGAGTCCTGTTAGGCTTGAAGCTGCAGCTGCCTCCTGGGGCCTTGGAGCTCCCTGTGCCCAGAGATCTGGCAGGAGGAGAGGACCCTGACCACCAAGGCAGGAGGGTGAGGTTCCACACTGGGGAGACCCGCTGGTGCGCCTCTTGGTACAGTTTTGGTGGCGAGGGGACAGGGGCGGCCACCAAGCACTGCTAGTACTGGGTGACCAGGGGCTTGGCCCCCTCCAGGGAAATGGGTCTGAGTGGCCCCTCCAGGGCGGCTGACGTGTAATTGGATTTACACTTAACTGGATAAAGAGGACCCGAGTGGTGCAAGGTGCGGACTCTAGGCGGCGCTGTGGCGCGCCCCCAGTGCTGCCCGCCGGGGACCGAGGGATTCTCCCTGCGAATCGGCTCCGCCAGGCGGCGGCGCGGCTCCCCTTGACGTCCCCTCCTCCCGCCGCCCGCGTTCAGTGCCACCCCGGTTCCGGACCGCCCCGAAGGCCTGCCCAGCTGCAGGGCCCCTTCGGCAGGGCGGTGGGCTGGGGCTCGGCTGTGCCGCGTCGCAGCTCAGCGAGCCCCTGCCCTGCTCGCCTCCCTCACCTGTGCTACAAGCAGGCACGTCCCGGGACCTAATCCCCAAATCCGGGACCCCATCCCCACATCCTCGGTTTCTGAGCAACCCGCTCAGTGCAAACCGGAGGCTTTGCGTTTAAGTGTTAAGCTCATCAGCATTTCAAAGGCTTTTTTTTTCTGGCCCCCAAACTGGGGGTCCCGCCCTTTTTCAGTCTCTTGGAAGAGCCTGCGAGAACGAAAAGGTGTACTTTCCCACCCCCGTGGCCTATCACACTGCATGGGGCTTCTGGAAAATAAGCAATTTCAGCATCGCGGGGTTTTTCTTTCTGATTTTAAGCTCTTCTACAATTGCAGGTAGAGGGAACGCCTGGCTGGCTCAATGGGCAGAGCATGCAACTCTCAATCTTGGGGTCCTGAGTTCAGCTCCCACTTTGGGTGTAGACAGAACTTAAAAAATAAGTAAATGGCGCCTGGGTGGCTCAGTTGGTTGAGCTACTGCCTTCGGCTCAAGTCATGATCGCGGACTCTCAGGATCGAGTCCCGCATCACTGCTCCTTGCTTAGCCAGGAGTCTGCTTCTCCCTCTGCCTCTGCCCCTCCCCCCTGCTCATTCTCTCCCTCTCCCCCTCTGTCTCTTTAATAAATGAATGAATGAATGAATAAAATCTTTAAAAGAAAGTAAGTAAATACACAGGTAGAGAATTTCAGTGAATGTTACCAAAAAGTCTCATTGGCCATGATATTTAAATCAGTATCTATATCATATTGTTACTGGACAGAGAACTGGGTCGGAACTCAGATTCCGCTGCTCGCTGCCTGAAAATCAATGTGGGAAAGGAAAGGCTTTATTCAGGAAGCCGGCAACCTGGGAAGACGGTGCACTAATGTCTCAAAGACCATTCTTTCCTCCCCCCACCCCGCCCAAGGGAAGCTGGAGGATTTTAAAGGGGAAAGCAGCGGGGGTGGGGGGGTGGGGGAGGTGGAGGGAGGGGTACACAGGTACACAGGAGAAGCAGGTGCTCAGGAAGTTAGTCATAGGTTAGGTAGGGTAGTTGTAAGTCCTGCCTTTAAAAACCTTTCCTTTTCTAGGGCGCTTTCGGGCTCCCCTCTACTTGCTAGATTGGGATGCTGCCCGATTCATGAATCATTTAATATTACAGCCAGTGAGATCTTCACATTTCCTTGGTTGAATTTTGTTTTCTTTTTTTAAATAACGTATTTTTTTTTAAGATTTTATTTATTTGAGAGAGAGAGAGAGACAGCACAAGAGAGGGGGAGGGTCAGAAGGAGAAGCAGACTCCTCACTGAGTGGGGAGCCCAATGCGGGGCTCATTCCTGAGACTCCAGGATCATGACCTGAGCAGAAGCCAGATGCTTAACCAACTGAGCCACCCAGGAGCCCCTCAACATATATGTGTGTGTTTGTGTGCATATATATGTATGTGTATGTGTGTATATATATATATACATATACATATATAGACATACACATACATATATATACATATACACACACAGACACACACACACACACACATATATATACGTACACCTGTTTCCCAGTTCTCTCCAACTGTGGGCAGCATGGACATCCCAATAAATAATAACAAAGAAGTATAACCCATTGAATAAAATACGAATTTTTTGATTTAAGAATTTATGAATTCATAATGATTCAAATAAGTAAACAAGTGGACGAGAAGGGAACGCTCTTTTTCACCAATAAATGTAAAAAGAATGGGATTAGAAAATCACCACTCGGGCAAGAATCCCTAATGGTTCTTAAAATCAGTCAGGGAAAGTTTGAGGAGTAACAGGATTTTTTTCCCAGAGCCTCAAGGTGTAACCCGACAAAGAGAAGTTTCAGTGGGAAAAAGAGTTATTTTTTTGTCAAAGATCTAACAAAGCCAGGCTTGAGGTGTGAGAGGTAAAAACAGACTGGGGACTCCTGCAGAGTCAGGGGCTGAGAAACCACAAGAAGCAGGTAAGACGGTTGGTCATCGTCAGAGCCATGAGGCGCTTCCTGAAGTCAGGCTTCTCCCTCCTTCCGAGGCCAGGAGACAGAGGCCCCAGCCTTCCCGAGGATGCCATTTCAAAGGGACATTTCAGAGAAGGGACTTAAACAGTTGTAAGGCTTTCATATGAAGGCCGTAAGAACGGGAGGTCAGGAGCCCATCTTCTGGGGCTGGCTGCAACAAATAGTAAATTCTTTCATCAGCCTTTAGCTTTGCCAGACTGGCACGCAAGGGGGCTGGGTCATCCCAGTGGCCTTAGGCTTAGGTCTTGGGCTGCCAGAAGCCATAGCAGAATTTGGGCATAGTCCCTTAGCGCAAGGGGTTTGGACAGAGTCGGCATGTGGAGAGTTCTTGCAGATCTCGCTTTACAGCAGAAAAGCCAGCAGACCTCATGTTAACAGCACAGTTTGAACATTTCCAGGAACAAGCCTTACTCGGTAGAGCATGCGACTCTTGATCTCTGGGGTGTAGAGATTACTTAACGTCTTCGGGGGAAGAAAAAAAAAAACACGCTAAACCTATCTTCAGGAACAGGACAGACTGACATCACGTATCTTCCTGACAGTTCCTCGAGAGGAACACAGAGCCTTTCCCCTGACTCTCCTGCTCAAAGTGCATAGTCGATTGTCATCAGTGGAAACCTCAGATAAACCCAGATCAGTGGATTTCTGCAAAATAACTGGCTCACGAAAGACAGATATCTGTGAACTGATGAACCCTTCCAGACTAAAGGGGACTGAACGCTCTCGACAGTGACACACAGCGCCGAATCCTGGCGTTTCTTTTGCCATAAGGACAGGCAATATCTCATGAAAGTCTCTTGATTCGATAATGATATTATCTTTTCTTAATTTTTATTTTATTTTTTAAAAATATTTTATTTATTTCTTTGAAAGAGAGAGAGAGAGCGCATGAGCTGGGAGGAGAGGGACAAGCAGACTCCCTGCCGAGCAGGGAGCCGGATGCAGGGCTCAATCCCAGGACCCCAGGATCATGATCTGAGCTGAAGGCAGACGCTTGACCAACTGAGCCACCCAGGCGCCCCATGGATATACCTCTTACGGTAAAATTCAGTGCTTCTGTGCATTGCAAGCCACTGTAAGGACTCTGAAGACACCAGCCTCTGGTGAAAGGGAGCCCCTCCCCAGGCCAGTTTTGGCCAGTGGCCAAAGGAGAGGTGATGGGGCTGTGGTGGTGGGTGACCTGGGCACTTCTGTATGCCCAGGACCCCCACTCACCCAATACCAAGCCTCTCTTCCCTTGTCTGGTTCCTCTGTTGTGACTTGTTGGGTCCCATAGAACCAGCTGAGATGACAGGCTACTCTGGCCACATCCTTACTAGCTGCTCCAGTGTCCCATGGCCCCATGGTCAAGATTTGCTCCATTTTCAGAATGATGTATATTTCCTGGGGGGTGGGGAGGCATAGCCTCGCTCCTGGGCCCTGAGGGCGTGCACCAGGCTCCTACTGGGGCTTGCCAGAGATACAGGACATCTCTTTCTCTAGCACAGAACTTCTAGCCACAGGGGATGTGCTGGGCTGGTGGACCAAGCAGGAGGCTGCTTGGTCCTCAGTCCATGCAGCGAAGCCTCGTCCTTGCCCTAGGTCCTATTCTCAGCTGGCAGCCTTCTGTGTTATCCAGCAAATGTGTCCCAATGGGGACCCCCAGTGCGGAACAGGCTGTATTCCAAACCCAGAGAGACCTACCACGTCTCTGTTCCTTTTCCCATTGGTGGGAATAATAACCTGTGCTTACGGGATGCCCGATAGTTCACTGAGGGGATGAGTCCCCGAGCCCCCCACCTCCGGCGTGCGTGTCTCACCAAGGCCACCCATGTCCTTGGTGTTTCCTGCTCCTCTGATCAATCACGTGACGTCGGCCATATACTGGACGCAGGTGTTTTGGGGGAAATGCCCAGAACATCGAAGTCCCTCCGAACTGGCAGAGAGAGCGGGACGATTCCAATAGTCCTGGGGTGAGAGGACACATTGTCCATCCCTTGCAAATGCAAACTGCTTCCGATCCTCCTTCCCATGGGAATGGACACGAATGCAGCCAGCGGCCGCACGTCAGCTACTCCAGCCTGTTGATGCGCTCTGATAAGTATGTCACATCTGTCACGGCTGCTGCCGGGAGGGCGGGCTCTTCTGCCTTCCTCAGAGGCCAGCCTGGTGAATAACCTAGGGATGTGATAGGAGCCACCGCCCTCCAACCGTTAAAGGCTTTTGGCTTGGCGACTTCCTCCCAGAGGCAATCTCGTTCTTTAAGATACTCTCTTGGTGATTGGGTAACCGTTTCAGGAGATGCCACTTGGTTTTTCCTCCTCCCATACCTCCTACTCTATAGGTCAAGGAACCAGTGTGTGCATCTGCCTGTGTCAGAGGCTCCCCAAGGCCAGCCCGGGTCCCATGATGTGCTGGGAGAAGCCCCGGGGCTCAGCAGCAACAGTGCTCATAGTATGACTCCTCGCACTCAGTAGAAGGCCGTGCTGGATTCCGGCCAATGGGTGCAGGGCAAAATCAGCAAAGGGGAGAAGGCACATGGGGTGAAGACTAGGGAAGCAGACACTAGCTTCTGGAATCACGCAGGATGTGCTTCATTCCTCCAGCGATAAGATGTGACGGCACGTGTGAATTATGGCCAACTGGGAAAGCTCACCAGAGACTCGGCACCCCGGGTTTTTCCTGGGGGGCTGGTCTTGTAGGTCTCATCCGTCTAGCATGAACCACAGTGCCAGACTCCCCAAAGGAGAGTAGGTACTCCCCATAAACCCAAACAGGTTAGGCATGGTTGAGCCATTCTTCTCAGTTAATGGTGGGAACCCTCCCGAAATCTTAAGTTAGCAGAGGTCAGCCAAGGGCCAGCCCTGCAAGGACAACAGTGACAGCTACGTTGTGCAAACTCTGTTTTTGCACAATGCCAACCACCTAGTACGACCGGCCAATGATACATTTAGGAACCAGAGAAATGACCCAGGGCTCTCAAGCCTGGCTCATTCACTGTGTAATGGAACTTGGCTAGGACTCCTTTTGGAAGGCCCAGAACACACGTGGGTTTGTTATCTGATTCCCGTTGGCGCCGCTGTGGTCTGGGATGGGTGATAAGAGATGCCATGATAGAACAGGGTGCCTGGGGAACAAATGGAAATGATAAGAGGCAGAAATGCTAGAGCACAGCACACAGCACACAGCCTTTGCCAGGTGTCAATGACTGCCATGATGGGTCGTGGGATCAGAATGGCAGGGTTTAGGGTGCCTGGGTGGCTCAATCGGTTAAGCGTCTGCCTTCAGCTCAGGTCATGATCTCAGGGTTCTGGGATCAAGTCCAGCATCGGGCTCCCTGCTCGGTGGGGACTCTGCTTCTCCCTCTCCCTCTGCCTCTCCCTCTTGTCTCTCAAATAAATAAAATCTTAAAAAAAAAAAAAAAAAGTGGCAGGGTCTAGAGCTATCGCTCACAGAAAGTAGGGTACTTAGTGACAAGAGTAACAGGCAGCTGACGGGGATACACTGCTTATCAGACATCATAACCAAGGAGATCCAAAACAGACAAGCAGAGAAGCCAAGTTAGCCGAGCCAGTGGACACTCATGATCCCTTGCCCGTTTCCAAACCTAAATCAGTTCTCAGACCCAGAACCCCACTGACTGAAGCAGAGGTCAGGTGTTCTGGTGAAAACCTTGCGACACTATGGCCAGTGCCCCCGCACAACCCTCCCCTAAAGGGATCTGCCCTGTGTACTCAGGTCACCTTCTGCTCACTATCAGTTCAGTGGTTTCTAGGGGGAGCAGCCCTCTGTTTCCTCATTCATGGTTCCGTTTCTTTGAGCACCCACTCCACGCTGAGCCTGGGGGCCTCAGGCCTAGGTGTCTCCTCGCAGGCCCTCCCGGAAGGGTGCGGAGATAGAACACCCAACAGGGAAGATAGAGAGGGACAAGGGCACCCAGGGAAGGGTCTCAGGAGTCCTGGCAGGTGCCTAAGGGGCCCCAGCGCCCAAAGGGCATCGGGCTGAGGAAGACCAAGGTCAGAACCGTGATCTGTGAGGGACTCTGCTGGTGGAGCGTTGGTGGGGGCTGGTTGGGGCGAAAGTCAAGAGTAAGAAGTGCCAGCATCAGAGGTCTGTCCTTCCTTCCTTCCTTCTATCCTTTCCTTTCCTTTCCTTTCCTTTCCTTTCCTTTCCTTTCCTTTCCTTTCCTTTCCTTTCCTTTCCTTCCTTCCAAAGCTTACGGTGGTGACCTATGGAATTCATGTCCCTTCTGATGTGAAGGGCACACGGCACTTCTGTGGCATTCTTGTCAAAACTGAGTCTAACCTCAGTCTAACCACGTGATAACATCCGACAAACAAGCATGGACTGGCGGTCCTCAACAGAGCTGAGATCGTGAAAGACAAACACGGGCTGAGGGACCGTCCAGTTGTCCCAGCCTGGAGGAGGGTAAGGACACATGATCCTCCATTGGATCCTGGACCAGTAAAAGGACATTATGGGACAACTATTGAAATCTGGATAAGGTCTATCGACTAAGAGTCTTGGATCAATGTTACTTTCCTGGTTGTAATCATTATACCGTAATCATTATAATCATGCTAGGATTTGAGGAAGCTCGGTCAAGCACGTACAAACATTCTTTGTACTGTGCATAAAAACAACTGCATAGAGGTATATAGTTGGCACTTAACATGGGTTTGAACCGCGCAGGTCCACTTAGACGCAGATTTTTTTCGATAAATACAGTACGGTTCTGTCAATGTATTTTCTCTTATGATTTTTTCTTTTTTCTTTTTTAAGATTTTATTTTTAAGTAATCTGTATACCCAACGTGAGGCTTGAACTCACATCCCCCGGATCAAGAGTCACACTCTCTATGGAGTAAGCCAGCCAGGCGCCCCCTTGTGATTTTCTTAATAATTTTCTCTAGCTTACTTTATTGTAAGTCTATAGTATGTAAGACATGTAAAACACAAAATACGTGTTAATCGATTACGTTATGGGTAAGGCTTCTGGTCTACCATAGGCTGTTAAAGTTAAGTTTTGAGGGAATTATACTCAGATTTTTGATTTTTGACTGTTGGTGCATCGTTCAGGCGTCAACTAACTTATATACCACAAAATTTGCCCATTTTAAGCATACCATTCAGTGACTTTTAGTAAATGTACTGAGTTGTGCAAACGTAACCTGGTTTTAGAACATCTTCATCCCACCCCGAGCCCTGGACTCCCAGCGATCTGCTCTCGGCTTCTTTTGATTTGCTTTTTCTGGACATTTCACGTAAAGATCATACAATATATGGTCTTTTGTGTTTGGTATAACTTAGCATAATGGTTTCAAGGTCTTTGTCCTATTTTGGTGGGACAGTTGGTGTACATTGAATAAGCTCTATAGAATGATCAATAATAGGTTTGTATCCACAAACTTATGTTAACTTCTCAGTTTACATAATTGAATTATGGCTTATCAGATCTTAACATTAGAGGAAGCTGGGTGAAGGGTATCTGGGAACTGTGTACTATTTTTGCAACGTTTTTGGTAAGTAAAATAATTTTAACATCTTTTTTTTTAAAGTTTATTTATTTAAGTAATCTCCATACCCAGTGTGGGTCTTGAGTTCACAACCCCGAGATTTAGAGTCATGAGCTCCAGCTGACTGAGTCAGCCGGTCACAGCAGTCCGCCCTCGCTCCCCCTCCCACCCCGCTCCCCTTTTATTATTATTCTTTAATTTAGCTTAGCGTCTGAGTTCTGCACTGCTTATCACAGTCTATTGTTCTGAAGTTGTGGTTTCTTCTCAACAAAATGGTTCTGCTGGCTCTTCCATTCCTCAGAGGTCCTCGATGAGCTCAGCTTCCAGAATGTTCCTCAGGGCCCCTCTAGAAGCCGTAGCACAGGGAATGGTCCAGGGTCACAGAGGCGTGTCCTACAGGGGCTCAGGGAGGGGCTTTTCCACTTCCCACATGATAGGAACACCTCAGGGCTGCCCAGGAGGCCCATGGCCGGAGGGGCCTTGGGCGACACCTCTGTCAGCCCAGTCAGGGGGCCTTGCGAGGCTGGGCGAGCCCAGAGGGGCGGAGATACAGATGGGAAGGTCTGGGGAGAGCTCCAGGGGTGGAGACCCCAATTATGACCTGGACCTCTGCCCAAGGACTTCCTCAGAAGCTGCTTGGGCTAGGCCTCAGCTTCCTGTTGCCAGGGCAGGGGATTGGCTTGGAGGGGAGGATGTCTAGGCCTCAGAGGAAATGAGGCTTTGGCAGAGGGGAGCCCCTGAAACGTGTGGAGACCCACAGACACACATGTGAGCTCCCACACGCGACAGGCACAGGGGCCCCAAGGGACACACACGCCATGCCTGCCCGCAGACACGCGTGGTCCTTGCAGACAGCCCCGCGGGGGTGGGAGAGGAGACTGGAGCAGGGAGGGCTGTGGTTAGGACCGCTTTCAGGGGCTGAGCGGCAGAGAGAGAGAGAGAGAGAGCGCGCGTGCGCGCGCATGAGCTGGAGGGCACATCTCTACCACTGAGCGCCTACTCCTGTAACTGGCAGAGCTGGTCTAAAGCAGGGCACTGCATGCAGCCCCACCCCTGCTGCCAAGGAGCCCGCAGCGCCCCCTGGGGAGCAGCTGGTTCCCCGGGGGCCCCTGATGGCAAAGGGCATTCCTTGGGCACTGGCCAGGCCAGGAGAGGGGTGAAAGGGGCTCTTGGGGAGGCTACAAAGCTCTCAGACTGGAACCTAGGCTTGGGGGACAGCAAAGAAGGAGGCCAGCTGGGTTGTGGAGTTATTCTTAGAAAATATATTGTAAGCCCCAAGGGGTGAGTGTGGGAGTGTCAGCAGCAGTCCTATTCTCGGGCTGAACGCAGTGGCCCGGTGGGAGCAGGATCCCACGATCCCCCCCCAGGGCATGAGTTAGGAGCTAGGAAAGAATGTAACCTCAGTCCCCCCTTTCTGTACCTGGAGATTGCTAGCACGGACATCCCGCTCCTCCCTTATCCCAGGACTGACTCCCTGCGTGCCTACACCTAGGGGAGAATGCAAGCCCGCTTCCAGATATTTGCCCCTTTGTACTCCTTTCCCCGCTTGGAGGCGTCTGTCCTTGCTTTTCTGATAAAAAACAAAATAAAAGGTCTGTGTGGGATTCAGCGGCGGCTGCTCTCCCTGGCAGAGGCAGCCCTGCACGGCTGCTCAGGTTGGTGACTGAGAACTTTATTTCAGTGCGCAACAACATTTGGCGCCCGAACAGGGACATCTTAAGGACCCGATAGAGTCCTCATCTGCACATCACTCCTCGAGCCCTAGAAAGGGAAGCGACGTCCATCCGCTCATCCAGGTAGGAACTACAGGCACCCAATGTCTGCGGCGGAGTGACCGTCGACCTCATTTTTTTCTTTCTTTTGTGCAATATTTACTTTTGATTTCTTCCTGATCTATTTTTCCGTCTCTTATAAACCTGTCAGTCATGGGAACGTCTTTAAGTAAGCAACAGGTTGCTCATAAAAAGCAGCTACACATGCTCCTACATTCTATAGGATGCAAAATAACTAGTAAAGATTCAACACAGTTGTTGTTTACAATATATGAACATTGCCCAAAGCACCTGCCTGAAGGCTCTTTCGGTTGAGGACTGAGAACATGTGGGCAAAAGGCTAAAAGATGCATTGGGTCCTCTTAAAATTTCTCATTTGAATCCATGGAATCTTTGCCCGCTTGCTATCCACTCTTTGCAGAAAGAAACGGCTAAAACTAGTTGGCAGGACTTTATTCCTCCCCCTTTCAAATCCGCCCCACCGTCCCCAGTCGAGACAACAGCCCCTAGCATCCCTCCAGAGGCTCCAACATTATCCCCTAGTAAACTGCCTCATCCTCCGCCCTCTCTAAGGGCAGAAAATAAAGCTGTCAAAGAGAGTGCCTCCTTTTCCATAAAAAGAAAAAAAATGTTATAGGAAGCCCCCCAAAAGAAGGCTTTATTTATTATTTTTTTAAAGATTTTATTTATTTATTTGACAGAGAGAAAGAGATCACAAGTAGGCAGAGAGGCAGGCAGAGAGAGAGGGGGAAGCAGGCTCCCCGCCGAGCAGAAAGCCCAATGTGAGGCTCGATCCCAGGACCCTGAGATCATGACCTGATCCGAAGGCAGAGGCTTAACCCGCTGAATCACCCAGGCACCCCAAACAAAAAGGCTTTTTGGAGCATTTCCTGTCCTTTAAGCCCAAGCCTGGCTCTTAGTCCGATTGTCCGGGCCGTGGCAAGGGGAATCTCGCCTATAATAACTTGTCTATGCTTTACAAGAAAGAGAAAAAGAACAAAACGGTTCTTAGGTGTCCCATTGGCAGCTATTTTAACCATCACGGCTGTTTCGGCCACTGCTGCCGCATCTTTTCTATCTCCCTCCAAACGGCATGACAAATGCATTCATATATGCAAAACATTACAACTAATTTAGAAGAACAGGTCGATTGAGCCACACATTTAAGCTAGACTGCAGGCTCCGAAGCCGCTGCTGTCGGGCGGGGTACATCCCTGAGCACTCTGGACCAGATCCCAATGCACTCCTAACTCAGAGTTTTCCTCCCGCCGCATTATTTCAATTCCCTATAACAAGATGAAAACTCATCTTCGTCAAGCCTTTTCCTCCTCTTTGAATCTCTCCATTGAAAATTTGAAACTTGGGGCGCCTGCGTGGCTCAGTGGGTTAAAGCCTCTGCCTTCAGCTCAGGTCATGATCTCAGGGTCCTGGGATTGAGCCTCGTATCGGGCTCTCTGCTCCGCCAGGAGCCTGCTTCCCCCTCTCTTTCTGCCTGACTCTCTGCCTACTTGTGATCTCTCTCTGTCTGTCAAATAAACAAATAAAATCTTAAAAAAAAAAAAAATCTTAAAAAAAAGAAAATTTGAAACTTAGGGAAGTCAACAAGCTACCATGAAGGTCTCAGTGAAGTTTCTATCTGGCTCAGTTCAGAAAAAAAAAGTGGTTCTCTGGGTTCAATTTCCACTCTCGGTTTGACATGGCTATACTGCTTTTAATGATCTCCTTTCTCGTTATAGTCACGAAGGCAAGAGGGAACTGTGGAGTTATTCTTAGAAAATATATTGTAAGCCCCAAGGGGTGAGTGTGGGAGTGTCAGCAGCAGTCCTATTCTCGGGCTATTGAACGCAGTAGCCCGGTGGGAGCAGGATCCCACGATCCCCAGGGGCAGGGCATGAGTTAGGAGCTAGGAAAGAATGTAACCTTGTCCCCTCTTTCTGTACCTGGAGATTGCTAGCACGGACATCCTGCTCCTCCCTTATCCCAGGACTGACTCCCTGCGTGCCTACACCTAGGGGAGAATGCAAGCCCGCTTCCAGATATTTGCCCCTTTGTACTTCTTTCCATGCTTGGAGGCGTCTTGTCCTTGCTTTTCTGATAAAAACAAAATAAAAGGTCTGTGTGGGATTCAGCGGCGGCTGCTCTCCCTGGCAGAGGCAGCCCTGCACGGCTGCTCAGGTTGGTGACTGAGAACTTCATTTCAGTGCGCCACGACACTGGGTGGCAAGGACAGAGCTCCTGGGGTGCCAGGACACTGACATGTGGAGACTCCCCCAGAGCAACCAGGCAGAGGGTGCCAGGGTTTCACAATGGCCCAGGACTAAATGCAGTGGCGGTGGCCCCGAAGACGCAGCCACTCTGTCCCTCCCGCAACCGGGCCTGCCCGTGCATGTGGCCTTGCCAGCTCCTGCCCGTGCATGCCTATCAGGCTGGGCTCTGCCACTGCTGACCAAACCCCGCTCCAGCCACCCCGAGCCAAAGGGAGAAGTGGCTGTCTTACAAAACGGCAAGGCTGCCCGGCCAGAGGGCCGTTCCGGGCAAGGTGGCCCGGGGGCTCCAGCACATCAGCCACCTCTCTCCTCCAAGTGTGGCCTCATGTTGGCTCTTCCCTCCTCAGGGTGGCCAGCGGCCATAAAGGGCCCTCAGAAATCTTCCTCCCCTCTCTGAGTTCCCGTTCCCAAAGTTCTAAGGAAGATTCCAGAACTGCATCTCACCCTCTTGAGTTAGCCTCGGCCCGCACAGTCAGTTCTGACTCACATGTCCATCCCTCAGGCCTGGGAGGGGTGGCAGGCAGCTGTATCCATACCACAGGACCTGGGAAGAGGAAGGGTTGGGACCTCCCGAGGGGGGGACGCCGGGCAGGTGGAAAGAGCAGGTGACCATTCTGGGATCAGAGCCCCAGGAGAGGATGGGCTCGACAATCCTGAGGGGTCTGACCAGCGTGCCAGGCCAGCAGGGCCGTCTTCGGGGTGGTCTGTGTGCACGGAGCCCAGGCAGCTGTGAGGCTGGCAGACATCAGGTTTCCTGAGGGGAGCAGGGACGTGGCTGTGCCCAGTGTGGTCTGGGTGCGGGGACAGGCCTGCAGCAGGGTTCCATGTTCCATCACAGTTCTTGTTGGGCAGCAGGGGAAAGAGGTATGTGGGCCGTGTATGGGTGGGGGCGGGGCGGGAAACCCTAGAAGAGCCCCTGACCTGTGCCCCATGAGAGATGACGGGGGCAGGGCAGGGCTCAGAAGGTGGCGCTGGGGGTGGATTTGAGAATGAGCAGGACTTGATGGTCAGTGGAAAGTGGTAGCAGCGGGTTGGGGTATGGGGCATTCGGGGAGGAGCCTCTGGTTTCCTGGGACTGGATCCAGGACAAGGGGAGATCCGGAGAGCCAACAGGGACCTGCTGAGGGTGCAGAGCCTGGAGGATGCTGGGGGGACAAGGGAGCCAGGCACACCCAAGGCTGTTGTAGCCTCAGGTGGGCACTCGGGCTCTGCCAGCACAACGCTAGGCATAGAAGAGGCAAGAATCACCGGGAAGGGGGCACCTGGTGGGGGCTCAGTCCCTTAAGCGTCCAGCTCTTGGTTTCGGCTCAGGTCATGGTCTCAGAGTCGTGGGATCGAGGCCCGCGTCGGGCTCCGCGCTAAGCTCAGAATCTGCTTGTCCCTCTCCTTCTGCTCTCCCTCTCTCAAATAAATAAGTAAAATCTTAAAAAAAAAAAAAGAATGACTGGAAGGAAATGGCTGGGCTGGCCCTAGGCTGCTGCTCCATCCCTCCCCGGGCTGTGTCTGGCCCTGGTTTCCGCCTGCCTGGCCGAGGTCACGCCCCTCCCGCAGGCCCCCTCCCCTGAGAGGGGGCGGGGAGAAGGGCCAGTCTTCCTTTTCTGGCCGGCGTCTGAGCAAGCCAGCCCAGTGGGGCTGAGAAGAGCTCCGCAGCGACTCTCTTCACACACCAGCCTGGGCCCGCTGAGCTGCCGGCACCATGCAGGACGAGGTGGCTCTCCTGGCCACTGTCACCCTCCTGGGAGTCCTGCTGCAAGGTGAGTTGGCTCCTGTTTTGGGAGGTGAGTGGGCCCTGGACTCCTGCGGCCTGCCTTCTGCCCTCCAGACCCCGGGGAAGGGGGAGGGGGCAGAGGCAGGGTCCCTAGCGCCCAGTCTCCCGGGGCTCCAGCTCTTCTGGCCGCAGCTGAGGGCTGAGAAGCTTGCGTGGTTCTGGCGGTGGGTCCAGAAGAGGGGCAGCCATGGGCGTGGTGCAGCCCTGCTGCAGCGGATCCTGCCCTCTCCCACTGTGCTCTTGCTGGGGTTCCCAGCAGGACCAAGCTCTGCCTTCAAAGGCATCCTCTCTATGCTGGGATCCACATGGAGCTGGACAGGGTTGGAACCTGCTCCCTGAGTCCCCAAAGGGGCCTATGTGGTGGCCTTTTAGACCGGCCCTAGAGGACACATTCCCAGGCTAGGTACCCTTGCCACTTGGGCCACCGTGACCCCACGCTGTAGAGGCTAGGACAGGGCACAGCCTGGCCAGGGGCCCTGTGGGGGCTGACTTGATCTCCTGCTGCAGGAGCAAGCTTGGCTCTTAGCCCCTCCTCGTGCAGCCACAGGGCCTCCTCTAGGTCCTACACCGATGGTACGCATGCCCTTGGCACCCACAGGGCACCCGGGAAGGGAGATGGCACCAAGGACACCAGGGTCACAGGGCTTGCTGGAAGGCAGCTGGCGACAACCAGCACTGGGGCTGTGTGTGTGGTGGGGGCCCCTGTGCACTCAGATTCTCTGGGGCCAGCCCACCCTCCACAGCCACCCATGCTGGAATGGAGGGGGACAGAGCCCCAGGAGGCCCGGGGTGGGACTAGAAGAGTCCCAGCAGCAACCACCTGGGGGTCGGGGAGGGGATGTCCGTCAGATTTAGGTCGGAGTCCCAAACACCTGAACAGAGAAACTAAGGCAGGAGCCGATACCACAGTTTGGAGGCACAGGGCACAGGCATGAGTGATCCTGGCATGATGTAGGGTCAAGAGATCCTCCCCGCCTAGTGGGCCCTTTAGGTGGGGACCAGAAACTGTAAACCACAGGGCGTGTGCTCCCCGGTACCTGGAAGGATGAGCCACCTCTGCCTCAAGCCCGGGTTATGTGCCCTGTTCAGGGAACCTCAAAGTCAAGGTCCATGTCTAAAGAGTAGGAGCTAGTCATTTGCCTGTGTTTTGCAAGTCAAAGGATTCAGGAGCCAAGTCCTGAGTTTGCAGGTCCCTCCTCGGTACAGGTGTATCTGGGGAGGTGGGGGTGGGGGTGGGGGGGACAGACCTCTTGGCGTCCCAGGCCCTCACCCTGCTCTGAGCATCTTGGATACAGGGAAGGCCTAGAAAAAAGGGATCCGGGCGAGAGATCCGCTTGGCTGGACTTTATTTTCCAGGAGAGCTTTAAAGGGGAGTCGTGACAAGCGTGGAGAAGGGCGGAGGAAAGGTGGGAACAGGACGGAGGGGCCAGACCTGACTCCCGCCGGTTCTCCTCCCCAGCCTATTTCTCCCTGCAGGTGATCTCAGCGCGCAGAGCCTTCCGCGTGTCTCCGCCGCTCACCACCGGGCCGCCGGAGTTCGAGCGCGTCTACCGAGCCCAGTGAGACTGGGCGGGAGGGCGCGGGGCAGGAAGGGAGCGAGCCCGGGTAGCGGCAGGGTCCAAGCCCCCCGCCTCCGCCGGCGCCCTCATGCCGCCCGCCCCCACCGCAGGGTGAACTGCAGCGAGTACTTCCCGCTGTTCCTGGCCACGCTCTGGGTAGCCGGCATCTTCTTTCACGAAGGTCTGCGCTCGGGACAGGCGCGCCCGCCCCGCAGCCCCCGGGTCCCGCGCCAGCCGGCTCACCTTGCCCGTCCGCCCGCCCCTCTCCCAGGTACCGCGGCCCTGTGCGGCTTGGTCTACCTTTTCGCGCGCCTCCGCTACTTTCAGGGCTACGCGCGCTCGGCGCAGCAAAGGTGAGGACCTGGGCCGGGCTCCGGGGAGGGCACCAGGGGCCGGGGAAGGCACCAGGGGCCGGGGAAGCGGGGTCGGGGGCGTCCGGGAGGGGGTTCGGGAGGGCTTGTGGGCGGGGTCTGACAGCCCGGACAGGTGGGCGGGTCCGGGCAGAGCTGGGCCGCGGGGTGGTGGGCGGGGCCGCCGGCGCCCCGCCTCCACTGAGTCCCGCCCGCCCCCGCCGAGCGCCGCCCACAGGTTGACCCCGCTGTACGCGAGCGCGCGCGCGCTCTGGCTGCTCGTGGCGCTGGCGGCGCTCGGCCTGCTCCTCCACTTTCTCCCGGGCGCGCTGCGCGCCGCGCTCCTGGGACGGCTGGGGAAGCTGCTGCCCGGGGCCTGAGATGGAGGACGCCCTGTCGGCGGAACCGGAGAAGGGCCGGAGCTTCCGGGACGACAGGGGAGGGGTGCTCGCCCCATCTCAGTCTCCGATTAAAGTGCCGAATACGCGACCCGGAACGCATTCTCTGGGTCGGAGGGGTTCGCGCACCGCGTGCTGTGGAGCCCAGCCCTGGGCCGCGGCAGTCAGGTGGGGTTCCTGGGGTGGGGGGTGCTGCGGAAGGACAGGGCCGTCTCCCGCCCTGCTCTCCCGCCCTGGGGCCGCCCTTTTCGCCGGGGCTAACCACGGCTCCTCCTCCCTGCGTTCAGCGCTCTCCTGGACTGTCCCCTCCTCTGAGGCCTGCTGCCTCTTCACTGTCCCCCAGCCGCCCTCTTCCTCGTCCCCTGGCTTTCACAGCTGACGCCAGGGCCATTTTCTGGTCAGCACTCGGTGCCTGGCGCCCAGCACGGTGTAGATGTTCACGGCACCCTGCCGCGGAGCCGTGGGGGCGACCAGTGCGGGCAGTGTAGCTGTGACAGGCGCTCTCGGGGGAAACGTCCGGGTGCCTTGGGAGACCAGACCTGGGCAAGGCCTGCTGGCCGGACAGAGCGTCCCTGAAGAGGTGATTTTTTAGCCAAGTCGGCAGAGGAGAGGAGCTTTCCAGGCAGGGCAGCCGCGCTTGCACGGGCCCCAAGGTGGGCGGGAGACCCTAAAACGTGTCCAAGACTGGGGGTGGGGGTCGTGGCGGGTGAGCGGGGCCTGGGGGACTGTGGACGAGGGCAGGGCTGGGACTCATGAAGTGGGAGATCCGGGATGCCTTGCGTTTGAGAGGAGCAGGCAGTTGGGGCGGGATGATGGGTGTTAGGGGGCGTGCCTGGCGGGGGGCGGGGGCGGTAGTCAGGAAGCCGAGGCGGCTTTGGGTGCCAGGCCCCGGATTCCGCGCCGCCTCCACCCGCGAGTCACCGCCCCGGAGGCCCGGGCCTCCGGGAAACGCGGCCGAGGTCGTGCGGAGCTGCACGGAGGGCCGAGGTGGCCGCGGGCAGGGGTGGCACTGCTGGGCGCTCGGCCTCCTGCCCGCCACCAGCCTGAGCTCTGGGAACACTCACACAGGAGGCACGCGCTTCATTAACCCTTTATTACAAGTCACGCTCTTATAGAAGTATATGTGGACTTACGTGAAAAAATCAAATGTATCCAAGAATAAAAAACACAGCACAAAAGTAGTATATGCATTCCAGTGTTCGCGCCGGAGACAGCGGGCGCCCAGGAAAAAGCTCTTCTAAAACGGCCTGGCTCAAGCCGGCCGGGGATGCGAACGGTTCCGGGCGGCAGGGGCCGGCCTCAGGCACAGTGTGGGGGCCGCCTGCCTCCTCCCGCGGCCGGGCGGGCGGGGGCAGCACCAGCTCCTGGGGCCTCCGGGCCAGCGGCGATCCCAGGCCTGCGGAGCGGGGCGCCGGGCAGAACCCCTCAGGCTTGGGGAGGCGGCAGCGCCGGGCCCTCTGGGGGCAGCAGCGACGACATCCCGGGTCTCCCAGGGGGCTTCAGGGCCGGCCAGAGTGCACCCTCAGAAGCCCTCCGCTTAGTCGGCCTTTTTCAGGAAGATCTAGAAGAGCAGGGCTCGGGGTCAGCGGGGGGGGGGGAGGGGGGGGTGGGCGCAGCGCTCAGCACTGGTCCGGCTCCCTGACCTGCCCGGCTTACCTCGCTCAGAATGACCCACACTGGGGAGTCCGTCTGGATGGAGAGGCGCAGTGCTTCCAGGGGGCCAAAGGCAGGGTCCACCTCGCCCTCTGCCACACCCTTGTAGAAGGAGCCTGAGGGAGGGCAGCGCTGAGCCCCTGCCCGCATCCCTGCTCAGCCCAGCCTCTCCCCCTGGCCTGTGCCTGCCTGCCCCCCACTCACCTATCTGGAGGTAGCCGTCAGGGCTCCGAGGGTACCGGAGGGTGGCTGAGCGGCCCTCCTGCAGGGCCTCCTTGTCTGACTGGGGGTTCTAGGGGGCAACAGAAAGGGGCTGAAGCCAGTGGCTGTGGGAGGGGCAGGCCTTCCAGCACATCTACCCGCTACCACACTCACATCAAAGGGCAGCACCTCCACTGACGTGTTGAAGAGCTTGTCCTCTGGGTGCTCGATGTTCCCGCTGCGGAAGAAGAACCTGCGGCCAGACAGGCCTGTGAGCTGCTGTGGGGTGGGGGGTGGGGGTGGGGGTGCAGGGAGGGGTTGAGGGTGCGGGGACGGTGTGGGGGGTGAGGGGGATGAGGGGTGGGGTGCGGAGAGGGGGTGGGGGAGTGGGGGTACAGCCCTGGCCCCCTGTCTGGCAGAGAAAAGGTCAGGCCTGGCCCAGGAGGGTAGCAGGTGGGCCCTGGGGTGCTGAGTGAGACTGGGGACCACCCGGGGGGAGCCGCTAGGCTGTGCAAGGCAACCAGGGACAAAGGTGAAGGGCCACTGCCACAGAGCTCCTGGGAGCACTGCCTTAGTCTTAGTACCTACTGCTGAACCCCCCTCCTCGGATAAGGAAACTGAGGCAGGGTGAGGTTAAGTGATTTGCTGGGGGCTCAAGAGGGGCATGTGGTGAGGCCTATCCCCCGGTGGCCTCCCTGCCCCTCCCCCAGGGTGGACCTGTGGGTGCCGGCACTGACCGCTCAAGGCGCAGCGGCTGGAAGAAGCGGAAGCGGATGAAGTCCCCGGCAGCAGGCGTGAAGGCCCAGAAGAAATCCTCGCGCAAGTAGGCCTTCTCCAGGGTGAAGTGCTGGTATGTCTTGAGGCTTGTGCTCACCTCAGCCGGCGGGTTCACATGCTCCTTCCTCAGTGCCTGCTTCCCGAAGTCCTTGTCCTGCCGCCGAGGTGGACAGCGGAGTTAGGGAGGGCTCTTTCTAGAGGGGGACTTGCCCTGCCACCCCCTGTGCCCGCCCTGAGCTCCCCGGGGTTCTGCCCGTCCCCAGCCAGGCCCGAGGGTGGCACAGCCCACCTTCAGTTTCTGGATCTTGCCCGCCAGTGAGGAGTGCGTGCCCACGTGCTGGAAGAGGGATGGCTTGAAGCGGATCCGCAGGTTGGCCTTCTGCCGGTCACAGTGCTTCTGCAGAGGGATGGGGATAGCCGAGGGCTCGGCTCCGCTCAGCTGTCTCCTCCTATGGGTCCATGCTGGAGGCTGTGTGCCTCCCCCACCCCGCCCCACCCTTGGCGCTGCCCCTGCTCACCGCATCCTTCTCGGGGTTGCAGACCTTCACCCACAGAATGTGGTCCAGGAGCCAGTCAATGGGCTTGTCCCGGTAGAACATGAGGATGAACTCCACGATCAGGCTCAGGTCCAGCGATTTGAACATCTTCCCTGGCGGGGGGAGGGGGGGGAGAAAGGGGTGCTGGTTGGGCAGCTCTGCCCTGCCCTACTTCCCCTTAATCCCCGTGGAGGGCGGTCACTAAGGAGGCTCCCACAGCGAGCCCCATGGCCAGCTGCAGGCAGGTGCAGGCACGAGGGGACAGACGGGGGTGGTGAGCCCCGACAGCCTGAGGCAGAGGGCGGGTGGAAACAGGCCAGTTGGGGCTGCAGGGGACACTCCTGGCAAAGCTCGCAAGCATGACCCTGTGTGGTCCCAGGGCTGCGGGGATAAGGACAGAGAGCCCGAGGTCGGCCAGACTGAGGGGCCCTGGTCAGGTCCGTGGCATGGGGTGGGGTGGGGTGGGGCGCACCAATGAAGCCCAGCTGGGAGAACTCCAGGATCATCCAGTCCTCTGAGGGCTGCTGGAGTGCGAAGTTCTTCATGGTGCTCAGGTAGTTGGGCTTGGCGACAATGTCATCCTCCAGCTGCACAGGGGTGGGCAGAAGGGGGGCTGGACTCAGGATGGGCACAGGGGGTGGGGCGGGGCTCACCACCCAGGCCCAGCCAGGGTCCAGGGCCGGTGGGGGGCAAAGCAGGGGCTCAGTGCTGACCTGCACGTAGTAGATGCCTTTGGACTGTGCATACATCATGAGGAAGCAGTAATCGAGGTTCTGTTTGGTCCTCCACCTGCGGGGCAGTGGCAGGGGCTCAGGAGCTCAGACCCCCCCACCCCAACCCCATGCAGGGGTCCTCCAATGGAGAAACGGAGGCACCGTCAGGAAGTGCCTGGGACTCGGGCACCAACAGACTGGGTTCTCAGCACCGGTGGGCAGGTGGGCAGGTGGCCAGGGGGCATGGGGAAGGGGGCAGTGCTCGTACCTGACTCTCTCCTTGGGGTCCCCAAAGGACTCTCGGAGGCGGGAGAAGTCAGGGTAGAAGTGGGGGGAAGGGGAGATGACTTCCAGGAGCCCGGAATGGATCTCCGTGGGGAACCTGGGGGGACAGAAGCCCAGTGGGTGGGCAGTATCCAGGCACGGCAGTTGGGGCAGCGCTGAACTAGCTGGACTCGGTCCCTTTGCTCAGGCCCACCAGGCAGCCATCACCCCACAGCACACCCACCCTACGGAGGCAGTGAGGCTCCAGAGGGGCTGGGCCACCTCTACACACCCACCGCCTTTCAGCAAAGAGGGGAAGCCCCCTTTCCCACATCAGGAAGGCAGGATCATGTAGGGGAAGCAGGCAGCTGCCTGCCCCGCGCCCCGCAGAGCCCTTCCCCCCACCAGCTGTATGGGTCCGTCAGTACTCACAAGGCTTTGATGTTCTCTGTCACCACCGAGGTGTACTGTGGGTCAGTCTGTGGGGAGACCAAGTGCCCTCCCTAAGCCTGGCTGCCACCCCAAAGGACCTGGGATAAGGCGCTGGGGGGAAGGGGGCGAGCTTCAGATCCCCCATACACAAAGGGAGTGAGTCCCACATCCTGGGGGCCGAGTAAGTCTGGCCTGGGGGCCACAGGTGTGGCCTTTGGTGTACCTGGGGCCCTGGGGGTGGGGCAGCCTAGGTAACTGGCGTCTCCACCAGGGGGCGCTAAAATGGCTCTTTCTTTTTAACTTCTCATGAATTTGTGAATGAAACTGACAATCGAACCTCTGATAGTTTTTTCCTCCAGAATGTTACTCGGTTCTCATTCCTCCTTATTATTTCGTGCCCTGTGTTCTCTGAATGCTCCCCCCCCCACCCCGCACCCCAGCCCACTCGCCTCGGCGATCAGCACCACGATGACCGAGTCTTCCTTCTCCTGCGGGCTCAGCTCCGAGATGAGCGAGTGCAGCGTGTCGGTCAGGTACGAGTGCACCTCGCGCCGCACGCTGGGGATGCCCATCACTACCGACACTGCGGGGGCGCGGGGAGTCGGTACCGGCGGGATGCCGGGGACCGGCGCCCACCCCCCACCCCGGCCGCTCCCGGGACCCGCCCCTACCTCCAGTGCGGCCCTGGCCCACGCGCACGGCAGGCTGCAGGCTGCTTTCCTTGGCCAGCAGGTGCGGCAGGTGGTGGAAGACGGTGGGCAGGTGCAGCACGTGCTTGTGGGAGACGTTCCACGGCTTCAGTCGTGGATCCTCTGAGCGGGTCGGGGAGGGACGGGTCAGACGAGGCGGCCTGCCATCCGCCCCGCCTCCCGGGTCGCGGCTCCCGCGCTCACCAGTTAGGCGGCCCCAGGTGCGATTGCCCTCCCCCTCTCGCAGCGCCTGCCTCTCCGACACGGCCCTCTTGATCTCGTCCAGCACCAGGTTGAGCTCCTTGGAGCGCTTGAGGCTCTCCTGCTCAGCCGCATGCAGCCGGTCACGCAGCGCGAGAAACTCCCGCTGGTACACGTCCACCACATCGCCTGTGGGTGGTTCGCACGCCGTCACCAGGGGGCAGCCGAGCACTGACCTACTGTCCCGTGAGTGTGCCCGCCCGCGCGTTCTTGTGCCCATCTGTGCGATGGTCCATCTACATCTGTTCTTGTGCCTGCGCACATGCCAGCTCTGGGGTGTGTGTGTGCGTGTGTGTGTGTGCGGGAGCGCAGGGGGAGTGTGCATAAGGGTCGCTCTGAGGTCACACTGACACACTGGGGGGAGAACAGTCTTCACTGGGAGGATAGGTACTCTCCAGTACTCTCCCCCTCCCCCTTATCTTCACCTTTGAGGAGACAGCTGAGGGAGGGCTGCGGGATCACGTCCAGCCCCAGGGGGGCAATCCTTAGACTTGAATCGTCACCCAGTGGCTCCCAAAGCCCCTCTCGCTTCTCTCTGCAGTATCCGCTCCTTCCGGGAGAAGGTGCAATGCCCAGGGTCTCCCCCAGGGCACAAGGACCCAGCCGTTCCTCAAGAGGCTTCTTAGCTCCCTGGCCTGTCCCACTCCCTCCCCTCGGCTTCTGCCCTTTAGCTCCCCACTCCTGTTCACAGAGGTCACAGGCAGCCCCAAGGCCCTCTGGGAATGGCCCTCCCTGGGTTCTCAGCCTGTCCTCCAAGTAGCACTGGGCTCCAGTGCTCATTCTGCACTAAGCACCAACTCTGGATTCTCCGTTGCCCTCCACCCCCAGGGGGTGGCTGCGGCAGTTAAGGGCCTCCCAGTGCTCCAAGGAGCAGATGAAATTGGAGAACTACTCCCGGGTCACTCAGTGAATCAGCAGCAGCGAGGGGACACAGCTCTGAACGCCCACGGACCTAGCTCTCCGGAGACCTGTACTAGGCACACACCACCCCACCCCCAACCTCCAGCCGGGCCCCAGCTGCGGGCATTAGGGGTGCAGGCAGGCCAGGAGCACCACCAGGGTGGGGCTTCCTGACAGTGGAAAGGGACTCCCAGGGTGCCAAGCACCTGGCCCCACTGGTCTGGCGAGCACCAGTGAGCAAGAATGAGACAAACGACATTTCTCCCTCTGCAGCCGGTGCAGCCAGGTCCTGCGGGGTTGTGCACTCAAGGACGTTCTCAGCTGGCTTCTGCTCTATTCGCCATCCCGTACACCGGCTTTTCCTTGTCTCCTGTCTGTGTCTTTGCGTGTGCTCTCTCTTCTGCCTGGGATCCGCTTTTCTCTTCTGGATGTAATGAAAACCCATGAAGCCTTCGAGGCCTGGTTTCAAAGTCTAGTGTTCAAGTCCAGGAAACCTTCCGGATCTCCCCTCTCATCCCTAGGCAGCTATTCTGTTCCTTGATTCCCCCGTGGGGTCCCGGCCTCCAGAATGCCCTGCGATAGTGTTGCCACCCCCGCCCAGCTATGTGCACCAAAGGTCATGACCAAGGGAAAGTTCTGTCATCTCAGGATAGCCCTCCCCCCTCCCCCCTCTGCACGGGGCAGAGGTCTAAGCGCTAAATCCCAGGAAAGAGGAAGGGGTAGCTCGGGGTGGGGGCGGGGCGGAGGGGGAGGCTGGGGAGGTGAGCCAAGCGGGCCCTCCGTAAGGCACTCCATACTCATCTGCTGGCCCCACAGGGACAGCCCTGCAGGGGGAGGGAGGAGAGAGTCGGGTTACAGGATCTGTGAGGCTCTGCACTGGGTTCAGTGGCCGGGTTACCCTGGAAACCTGACCCCTTGAACAGGAGCCAACCACCCCCATCACACACTCACCCAGCCGGCCCAGAGTGGGGTGGCACCAGGCGCCACGAGGAAGGGGGACTGGAGGTGCCCAGGCCCCCGGGAGGGAGTTCGGAGCTCCTCCGTGAAGTAGGGGGAGAGGGGCGGCCTCCCTGGCTTTCTCTGTTATGTAGGCTGAGCTTTGTTCCACCTTCACCTGCCTGGGCAGCCAAGCCAGGTGGGCAGCAGTGGGCACCTGAGTCACCCTGGCCACTGAGGCCTGGGCCCAGCCTGCTCCCTACCCTGGCCTCCCTTCCTAGGGGCCTCCCCCACCCGGGGGCCTGAACTTCCTCTGTTTACCAGGAGGGGAGAGGCCCACACCAACCCTTCTGTCATTTCCCTCAACACCGCAGGCCCTGTCCCTCAGCAGCCCACCCCTGCTCCCGCCCTGCCTGCAAGGTCCCCAGCCGGACCGTCGTCTGTGATGTCCCTGGTCCTGGGTCCACTCTGTCTTTGCCTCTCAAAGCTGGAAACTCAAGCTCTGTGCCTGCCTCTCCCTGGGCTGAGCCTTAGATGCCAGGGCTCTGCCAAGCCATCCTATGGGTGCCTATAGATGGCATCCTATAGATGCCAGGGCTCTGCCAAGCCACCCCTACGACCTATTCGGGCTGGGTGGCTGGACTGACAGGGTGAACGGGCCGGGGAGGTGGCTCAAGGGAGGGGAGGGACAAAGGGACAGAAGTTCCTGGGAGCTAGGGCTGAGGGCGCTTTGGCTTTTTCTCTGCACAGGGAGGAAGGGTGGAGGGCCTGGGCCGGGGGGCAGCTGGGGCCCCACTAGTGGCGCCTTTCCCACCCCTCCCCCCACCCAAGGCAGAGTAATCAGGACACCTGAGGCCCACAGACCACAGTCTTCCCCTGACTCCCTCTTGGTTGAAGAAACAGATTTCAGAGCCAAGCCGGGCAAAGGCCCTGTGCCACGGACTTCGGGAAGGGGAAACAGGCTCCGAGGGGCACAGGCCGGTGGCAGGCCCAGTGAAGGGGTGGGGTTAACGTGCAGGTGGGCCTGGGGTGTAGAGCGGGCCAGCTGTTCTTATCTCCTCTCCAGGCCTCGAGAACCACGGCTCGCGGGGGTCAAGGAGGGTGGCGGTGGTTGCTGACATCCGGGCTGCTGGGCTGCGGGGGGGAGAGCTGAGGCCGGCCCCGCAGGGTCTGCTGCTCTCCCCGGGGATGGGCCTGCAGCAGGTGCTTGGCTCAGGGCCAGAGTCTGAGTGCTGGTGGAGCTCTCGCACAAATCTGGTCAAGGCTGGCTATGAAAGTGGCCCCAAGCCCGGGTCCAGGGCCCAGCTGGCCAGGGCCTAGGTGTCCTTCCTGGTCCTTGGCCCTGGGCTTCCAGGAAGCCACCTGCTACCACTGCCTCCTTCCTCTTTGGCTCCCAGCCCACCTTTCTTACAGATCCGGGCTCTTCTGCCCTTCCCCTGCGTACTGGCGCCTGGGCCAGCCCCGTCCTAAACCCCTCACTCACTGCAGCCGGAAGCTGGGGTGGGTCCCGCTTCCCCGCGCGCAGGTGTCTACGTGAAGGAGAAGGGTTTGCCTAAGAGCCCAGATTCAGGCTTTTCTTGAGGCCTCCAAAGACCTGGCTTTGCCGGGCCCCCTAAAAGAGGAACAGCCCTTGGCAGGGAAGTGCCCGGTCACCCCGTCGCCGTGCCTCACAGGCCACTGAGACCCACACGTCTTTGGCCTGGAGTGCCAGCCTCCTGGAGGGCCCCTCGGAGACGGTGGACCCTGGATGGAGCCTCTGGTGTCTGCCTTCCCTTCGCTGCTCCTGGAGGTCACTTCCCTGGGCCAGCCGGGCTCCCAGAGAAGGGCTCGGGTGTGGGGGGGGGGACCCCTGAACAGGGTGCAAGGGCCCATCAACACACCCACGGGCAGACAGGTGCACCCCAGCCCATTAGATCCAGCCCCACCCTGGTCTCCATGCCAGTCTGCTTACGTGGCTACTGTCCCAAAGGTCCAAAGTGCCTTACTCCTGGTGACACACCCACCTACAGAGGACTCTGCCCCATCCATGCCTTCTCCCAGGTGACACACCCTACCTACAGACTTCCAGAGAACTCTGCCCCAGCCATGCCCTCCCTGTGCCAGGCCCTCCCCGCAGGGACCTCCCTGCAGGTCCCCTGGAGCCTTAAGGCCCCGACCCAAACAGGTTGGTGGGCTGCAGTAGGCTGGGCTGGTCAGGCAGGAGAGACAGGTGGGGGCCGTTGGGGCTTGGAGGGTCAGGAAGGTTCCAGAGCCTCCCTCAGTCGTTCCTCCTCCAGCTTCATGTAGCATGGGGTTGAGAAAAGAGGGAAGCAGGAGGTAGGAGGAAGGCAGAGGGTCAGCGGGCCTCAGCCTGATCCTGCTTAGACCTCCCGCAGGAAGGCCAGGAGGCAGGAAGGAAGCAGCTTTTCCCGGAGGTTCCTATGGTGCAGGCCGGGGAGGGGTGAGGCCTTCAGCCCCAGCGGTCCCAACCAACACCAAGCGACTCCAGCCAGTGCTGCGGCCTGCCCCTGCCCCCCCCCCCCATCCCCAGGTGTGCAGACCAAGCTCAGAGGAGTGGTGGTAGCCTGGCCAGCCTGCCCAAACTGCAGGTGGGGTGCGGGATGTGGAGGTCCGACGAGACCACACGAAATAAGTTAACGGGTAACCGGGGCTGGACAGGCTACTCACGAGGCCGGCGGCGGGCCAGGAGCCACGGGAAGGCTCCCCCAGCACCCGGGCCCCCGCCGAGGAGTCCGGGGGCCAGACGTCATGGAGGAGGGCTGCGGAGGCCCCAGGGAGCGGCCCCCCACCGTGCGCTGGGGTGGAGAGGTGGTGTGGGGTGGAGGGTGCTGCCCGGATGTCCGGCCGCCCCCTCGCACCTGTCTCAGGAACACAGTACCTGCTCCTGCCCAGGTGCCTGGAGAAGGTACCTTGGGGGCCACCTGGCCACGACCACCTCTTGACCTTGTGTCTCTGTCCCTCTCTGGAAACTCCAAGGTCCCCAGGTCGCCCGCGGGAGCGACCAGCCCTAGCATCGGCGCAGCCGTACTCACGGAGGCCGGTCCCGCGGCCCAGCCCAGGCCGGAGGAGGATATCGCTCTTCCCGCAGCAAACAAGTGGGGGCGAGGATGGGAGGGGCGTCCTCCCGCGCCGCCCGGGCAGGGAAGGGGCGCCTGCGTCGGCTTCCGGCCGCCTCCCGCGGCCACCGGCCGGACCCTGCTCCGGCCGCCGGCGCCCAGGTGAGCCCAGGTGCGGGACGCGGCGCGGGGCCCGGCGGGGGAGGGGGCTCACCTTTCTGGCCGCTGAGCGCCGCGTACCAGGAGAGCGAGAGGAAGGCGCACAGGCAGAAGAGCAGCAGCGTCAGGAAGGTGCCATTGCGGAGCCTCATCTCCTCGGGTGCGCGGCGGGCGCCGGCGGGGCCGAGGCCGCATGGCCCGGGGAGCCGGGGCCGGGGCGCGGGGGGCCGGGAGGCGGTGGGGTCCCCGGCCCCGGGGCGGGGAGGGGCTGGGGGCCCGGGGCCGGGCGGGGACGCGGGCGGGCGGCGCCGGGGACACGGGCCGGGCGCCGCGCTCACGGCTCCTCGCGGGCGCGGGAAGGGCGGCGCGGGCGGCCTCGGCTGGGCGGCTGGGCCGGGCCGGGCCGGGCTGGGCTCGGCGAGGCTGGGCGGCGAGAGCCGCGGCCCGGCCTGGATCCGGGGCCGCCGCGGAGTCGGCAGCGCGGGGCGGGGCGGCCCGGATTTAAAGGGGCCGCGTCACCCGCTGCCGCCACCAGCACCGCGAGGGGGCGGGGTGGGGTAGCGGCTCCCGGGATCCCACCCGCGCGGCCGGGACGCTGCTCCCTGCGTGGGCTCGCGCGGCCCCAGCGTCCGGCCGCCTCGGGTAGGTCGAGGCCGGGGCCTTCGCGAGTGCGGGCCCGCTGCAGTGCGGGTGGGGGGCCCGGACCCCTGCTTCTTAACCTCTCCGTTAGGACCCACCTCCCCTCCCCAGCTGGGACCCGGACCTCACAATCCCCTTTAACCCGGGACCCTCAGGCCGGTGGGAGGGGGCAAGGCGCGGCTGGAGCTGGCGGTGCCTCGAGTTGGGAGGCCGGCCCGAGTGGCCGTTGCCTGCACCGACGCCCCCGGCCCTTCCCCTTCCAGAACCTTTCCTGGTCGGCGGGATGAGGGCGCGCCGGGGGCCACCGGAGGCGTACCGCAGAGTACGGACGGTGGGCCTTAGTCCCGAGCAAAAGAGCCGCTGTACGCGGGTGTGGGGCACAGCGACCCGTCCAGAGCGGGGCTGGCTCCCGGGGTGCTGGGGCGGGTGCGCGGGAGGCGGCCGCTCGCCGTCCCTCGCCTCTCCCCTCACCGCGGGGCGCTCACGCCTTCCTTCTTTCCCCAGCCCTCGGTGAAACCGGACAGGGTACAAACAGTAAAGGGATTCGTCCAACTGAGGTTCGGGCCAGGCATTCGGGGAGGGCCCTTGTCCAATTCCTAGGAGTCCTGGTTCCCAGCATTGCCCGCAGGCTCCGCGGGTGGGAGAAGCTTTGGCCGGGGGAGAGGCTCCAGACTGGGAGTCGCTGGGGATTTGTCTTTCCCGTCCAGCGCGGGTCCACACCTGGGGGTAGGATGTGCTCCGCAGAGCAGGGGAGGGTCTGCGCGGGAGCGTCCGCAGAGGTATTTATGCCCGGAGCAAGTGAGGCAGGCCCCTGGCTGAGGCGGGAATGCATCCTGGGGCCTGACGAGATGCCGGGCCTCGCTTTTCCTGCAGACCTGATTTCACCTCGTTTCAGCGGGGACACCGGTACTGCTCTCTGCCTGTAATGACCTTTGCTGTTCGTTTGTTTGTTTTTTGGGTTTTTCTTTAAGATTTATTTTAGAGAGGGGGAGGAAGAGGCAGAGGGAGAGAGAGTCTCAAGCAGATTCCAGGCTGGGTGGGGAGTCCGTTGTCGCTGGGCCCCATCCCAGGAGCAGGAGATCAGGACCTGAGCCCAAACCAAGAGTCCGTCACCTAACCGACTGAGCCACCCAGGGGCCCCCTAATGAACTATATGAACTGACGCAAGGCCTTGCTGCATTCTTCTTCTTTTTTTTTAAGGTTTTATTTATTGGAGAGAGCGAGACAGAGATAGTGAGAGAGGGCAGGAGCAGGGAGGAGAGGGAGATTCTTCTCCAGCCCAGCAGGGAGCCAGAGGTGGGACTGGATCCCAGGACTCCAGGATCACCACCCCAGTCGAAGGCAGTCGCCCAACCAACTGAGCCACCCGGGCACTTTTTTTTTTTTTTAAGATTTTAGAGAGAGAGAGAGAGAGAGAGAGAGAATGCTTGTGTGCTTGAGCAGGGGGGAGGGGCAAAGAGAGGGGGAGAGGGAGAAGCAGACTCCCAGTTGGAACCCAGAACCCTGGGATCATGAACAGAGCCGAAGGCAGGCTCTTTTTTTTTTTTTTTTTTAATATTAACATATAATGTATTATATGGTTCAGGGGTACAGGTCTGTGATTCATCAGTCTTACACAATTCACAGCACTCACCATAGCACATACCCTCCCCAATGTCCATCTCCCAGCTACCCCATCCCTCCCCCCACCCCCAGTAGCCCTCAGTTTGTTTCCTGAGATTTAGAGTCTCTTATGGTTTGTCTCCCTCCCTGGTCCCATCTTTTTTCATTTTTCTCTCCCTTCCCCCCATGACTCCTCACCCTGCCTCTCAAATTCCTCCTATCAGAGAGATCATATGATAATTGTCTCTGGTTGACTTATTTCGCTTAACATAATACCCTCTAGTTCCATCCACGTCGTTGCAAATGGCAAGATTTCACTTTTTGATGGCTGCATAGTATTCCATTGTGTATATATACCACATCTTCTTTATCCATTCATCTGTTGAT
>CM052895.1:2931302-2968942 GCA_028534135.1 Potos flavus | reverse complement strand
CTCCTAAGAGTGCAGGGAGCAGACCATGCCCCGCGCATGTGCGGCAGGGGAAGCAGGTCACTGTGGCCAGCCCCACCTGCGAGCACGCCCACGGCGTCTACAGCTCAGCCACAACTCGGGGCACTGCTCACAGGGGACGCCCCAGCACCACCACATGGTTCTGCTGCCCGCGAGGACTGCGTACAGGGCAGCACGGCAACACTTCCCCGTGAAGCCACTACTGCAAGAGCAGGAAACAGAGCTGACCTACCTAATATATAGAAACCAACAGAATCAGACAAAATGAGACAGAGGACCATGTCCCAAATGAAAGAACAGGACAAAACCACAGAAAAAGAGCTAAACAAAATGGAAATAAGCAATATGCTGGATAAACAGTTCAAAATAATGGTAAGAGATGCTTGCAGAACTTGAGAGAGAAGTGGGTGAACTCTGAGACTGTCAACAGAGATAAAAATGATAAAAAATCCACTAGAGGGAATTGGTGGCACATTAGAGAATGTGGAAGAACCAATCAGCGACCTGGAAGACAGGGTCATGGAAAGCAATCATGCTGAACAGCAAAAAGAATAATGAAAAATGAGACTAGGTTAGAGGACCTCTAAGATATCGGCAAGCTTTAAAACATTCACATTGCAGGGGTCTCAAAAGGAGAAGAGAGATGGGGCAGAAAATTTATCTAAAGAAACAATAGCTAAAATCCTCCCTAACCTGGGGAAGGAAACAGATATCCAGGACTAGGAAGCACAGGGAGCCCTAAACAAAGGCTTCCCACACAGGATAAATAATCCAGATGGCAAAATCAAAGAGGAAATCTTAAAAGCAACCGGAGAAAAGCAAACATACATACACGGGAAACGCCATGTTATATGCTGATTTTCAGCAGAAACTCTGCAGGCCAGAAGAGAGTGACAGGACACATTCAAGGTGCTGAAAGGAAAAACCCACAGTCAAGGATATTCTACCTGGTAAGGCCATTATTCAGAATTGAAAAAGAGCTAAATAGTTCCCCGGACAAAATTCAAAGGAGTTCATCACCACTAAATCAACCTTACAAGAAATGTTAAAGGAACTTTAACAAGAAAGAAAAGCCTGTAGCTGCAAGAAAATTATGAAGGGAAAAAATCTGATAGGTAAAAGCAAGCATCTAGTAAAGGTAGAGGGTTAACCACTTATAAAGCCCCTAGGGAGATTAAAATGCAAAAACAGTAAAATCGGTATCTACAAATATTAGTCAAGGCACACACACAAAAGATGTAAAATATAACATATACATAAAACGTGGAAGGGGGAGTAACAATTTATTGCTCTTAGAATGTGTTTGAACTTACGCAGCCATTAACTCAATGTAGACTGCTATACGCACAGCAGTTGTCCTGTATGAACCCAACGGTAATCACAAATCGAAAATCTAGGAGAGTTAAAAGACAACAACAAAAAACTGAGGGGCCTGGGTGACTCAGGTAAAGTGTGCAGCTCTTGATTTCAGCTCAGGTTGTGATCTCAGGGTTGTGGGACTGAGCCCCGGGTTGGGGTCCACCGCGCTCAGCACGGAGACTGCTCGAGAGTCTTCCTCCCTCTGCCTCTGCCCCCCGGACACACTCTCTCTAAAGTAAATAAAAATTCGGGGCGCCTGGGTGGCTCAGGGGGTTAAAGCCTCTGCCTTCGGCTCAGGTCATGATCTCAGGGTCCTGGGATCGAGCCCCGCATCTGGCTCTCTGCTCACCAGGGAGCCTGCTTCCCCCTCTCCCTCTGCCTGCCTCTCTGCCTACTTGTGATCTCTCTCTCTCTCTCTCTGTCAAATAAATAAATAAAATCTTAAAAAAAAAAATAAATAAAAATCCTTAAAAAAAAAAAAAGGCTGTAATAGATGCACAAAGATGAGAAAGGATCTAAGCACAACGCTAAAGGAGTAGAGAAGAACTACAAAAACAACCAGGAACAACAAAATGGCAGTAAATACATATTATCAATGACTATTTTAAATTGTCTGCTCCAGTCAAATGGTATGGGGTGACTGAATGGATAAAAACACAAGACCCATCTATGTGCTGCCTACAACATTCACTTCAGACCTAAAGACAGACTGAAAGTGAAGGGATAGGAAAAGATATACCATGCAAATGGAAGTGAAAAGGAAGCTGGGGATAGCAATACTTGTATCAGAAAAAGTAGACTTTCAAAACAAAGACTGTAACAAGAGGCAAGGGCATTACATAATGACCAAGGGATCATTCCAACGAAAGGATATAACAACAGTTTTAAGTATCGGTGTACCCAATATAGGAGGAGCACCTAAACACATAAAGCAAATATTAACAAAGAGGGAGAAGTTGACAGTAATACAATAATTGCAGGAGACTTTAACACCGATATTACATCAATGGACAGATTATCCACATGGAAAATCAATAAGGAAATGGTCGCTTTGAAATACACATTAGGGACGCCTGGGTGGCTCAGTGGGTTAAAGCCTCTGCCTTCGGCTCAGGTCATGATCTCAGGGTCCTGGGATCGAGCCCCGCATCGGGCTCTCTGCTCAGCAGGGAGCCTGCTTCCCCCTCTCTCTCTGCCTGCCTCTCTGCCTACCTGTGATCTGTCAAATAAATAAAATCTTAAAAAAAAATTCCCAACAAACCGAAGCCCAGGACCGGGAGGCTTCACAGGTGAATTCTAGCAAACATTTAAAGACTTAATACCTATTTTCTTCAAACTATTCCAAAAAATAGAATAGGAAAGAAAATTTCTAAATTCATTTTATGAGCCTTCTACCAGCATCACCCCGATACCAAAACCAGATAAAGGCACTACGTAAAAAGAAAATTACGGACCAAGATCCCTGATGAACATAGATGCAAAAATCATCAACAAAATCTTAGTAAGCCAAATTCAGCAATATAGTAGAAGGATCATTCACCACGATCAAGTAGGATTTACTCACGGCACACCAGGGATGTTCAATATTCGCAAATCAATGTGACACACTGCATCAACGAGACTAAGGATAAAAACCATATAATCACCTCGATAGATGCATAAAAGCATCTGACAAAATACAGCATCTACTCAGGATAAAAAACTCTCAACAAAATGGGTTTAGAGGAGACATACTTCAACATTATAATGGTCATATAAGTCAAACCCATAGTTAGCACCATACCAAATGGCGCAGAAGTGAAAGCGTTTCCTCTAAGATCTCAGGAACAAGACAAGGATGTCCATGCTCTACTTTTATTCAACACAGTGCTAGAAGTCCTATCACAGCAATCAGACAAGGAAAAGAAAGAAAAGGCATCCAAATTGGTAACGAAGAAGTAAATTCGCTATTTACAGGTGATGTGATACTTAATATACAAAACCCTAAAGACTCCAGCTAAAAACTATTAGAACGGATAAATGAATTCAGTAAAGTTACAAAATGAATATACAGAAATCTGTCATGTTTCTATACACTAATAACAAAATAGCGAAAAGAAAAAAAAAGGGAGGCCTGGGTGGCTCAGTCGGTTAAGTGTCTGCCTTTGGCTCAGGTCATGATTCTCCCTCTGCCTGCCGTTCTCTCGTGCTCTGACAAAGAAATAAATAAAATCTTAAACAAAAAACAAAAAACCACCACCAAAACAGCAGAAAGAGAAATTAAGAAAACACCCAAATTTATGACTGCATCAGAAAGAATAAAATACTGGGCACCTGGGTGGCTCCGTGGATTAAGCGTCTGCCTTTGGCTCAGGTCATGATCCTGGCTTCCTGGGATCAGGCCAGTGTCTGTCTCCCTGCTCAGCAGGGAGCCTGCTTCTCCCTCTCCCCGCCCCCACCTTGTGTTCTCTCTTGCTATTGGCTCTCTCAAATAAATCTTTTTTTAAAAAAAGAATAAAATACTTAGGAATAAATTTAACCAAGGAGGTGAAAGGCCTATACTCTGAAAACTGTAAGATGCTGATGAAAGAAACTGAAGATGACACAAATGGAAAGATGAACTATGCTCATGGATGGGAAGGATCAATACTGTTAAAATGTCTGTACTACCCTAAGCAATCTATGAAATTCAATCCAATCCACAAGAAAATACCAATACTATTTTTCAGAGAACTAGAACAAATAATCCTTAAATTTGTATGGAATCCAAAAGACCCTGAATAGCAAAAGCAAACTTGAGAACGAAAAAAGCTGGAGGTATAATCCCAGATTTCAAGATATACTATCGTAATCAAAACAGTATGGTACTGGCACAAAAAACACTAGATCAATGGAACATAACAGAAAGTTCAGAATTAAACCCACGATTATATGGGCAGATAATCAAGGACAAAAGAGGCAAGAATATACAATGGGGAAAAGACAGTCTCTTCAGGGGGCCTGGCTGGCTCAGTGGGTTAAGGCCTCTGCCTTCGGCTCAGGTCATGATCTCAGGGTCCTGGGATCGAGTCCTGCATCGGGCTCTCTTCTCAGTGGGGAGCCTGCTTCCCCCTTTCTCTCTGCCTGCCTCTCTGCTTGCTTGTGATCTCTGTCAAATAAATAAATTAAAAAAAAATCTTAAAAAAAAAAGTCTCTTCAATGAAAGATGGTGAGAAAACTGGACTGTTTTCTTATACGATATGAGAAAAATAAACTCAAAATGGATTAAAGAACTAAATGTGAGAACTGAAACCATGAAACTCCTAAAAGAAAACAGCCAGTAAGCTGCTGGACATTGGCCTTAGCAACGTATTTATGGTTATATCTTCTCAGACAAGGGAAACAAAAGCAAAAAAATACTGGGAGTACATAAAAGCTTTTGCACAGTGAAGGAAGCCATTAACAAAATGAAAAAGCAACATACGGAATGGAAGAAGATACTTACAAACGATGTACCAGAAAACATCTTTAATATATAAAGAACTTATAAACACCAAAATCCCAAATAATCCAATTAAAAAATGGGCAGAGGACCCGAATAGACATTTTTCCAAAGAAGAAATACAGACAGCTAACAGACACATGAGAAGATGCTCAACATCACTCACCTTCAGGGAAATGCAAATCAAAACCACAATGAGATATCACCTCACAGCTGTCAGAATGGGTAGTATCAAAAAGACAAGAAATAACAAGTACTGGGGAAGATGTGGAGAAAAGGGAACTCTTGTGCACTGCCGGCGGGAATGTAAATTGGTGGAGCCATTGTGGAAAACTATATGGAATTTCTTCAAAAAATTAAAAACAGAAAACCATACGATCCAGTAACTTCATTATTGGATATTTTTCCATGAAAGCAAAAACACTAGCTTGAAAAGATCTCTGCATCCCTCTGTTTACTGCAGCATTATTTACAACGGCCAAGATACGGAAGCAGCCCAAGTGTCCACTGATGGGTAAATGGAAAAGAAGATGTGGTATATATCTACATAATGGAATATTACTCAGGCATAAAAAGAACTCAGAAGTACAGAGAACCAGTGGTGGCCCAAGGGGAAGGGGACGATGCAATGGGCAAAATAGATGAAAGGGATTAAGCGGTACAAACTTCCAGTGAAAAAACAATCCAAAGAGATGAAAAATACAGCATAGGGAATATAGTCAGTAAGACTGTACTAACGTGTGCGGACGGACGATGACTGGCATGGTGAGCACTGACTCATGTACTGAATCGTACACCCGAAACTAATATACCATCATATGTCAACCATACTTGAATAATGAAAATAAAAACAAAAGCAGGTCCTAGGCGAGGACAGTGCCTCGGTGCGAAAGGACCACCTGGGTGAGTGAAGGCGAGGCTGGGAACAGCTCCGCAGAAGTCCGGGGCAGGTCCCATGCTGAACAGTCTGACAAAGACCCGCCCCACCACGTCGAGCGAAGAGAATGGTCCTGACTCAGAAAAGCCCTACTGGTCAACCCTGGTTGATTCCCAGGCATCAAGCTGTCCTTGTGCCCAGGAGCTCACATCACTGAGATTGGGCATGGCAGGGAGATGGTCAGGCCAGAGAACGGAGATGGCTTAAGTCAGAGCAGACAATACACTGGGGTAGTAAACAATTCTGCGTGTGTTTCGTGGTTACTGAGACCGGAAGAGAAACACTGTCCTCAATCACTGACCTTCTGGGGCTCCAAGGTAACCTCAGCATCACGTAGGTTCTGGACATCAGGGCTGTGTGGAGGCCGGACTGTGCTCTGGCTCCATTTCCTGGCGGTGAGGAAGCACTGTCAAGAATCCAGTCCTATCGCCACACATGGGGGTCACCCCAGCACAGGGAGGCGCCTCGTCCTCCCATACAGCTTCCCACCCAGGCGGCCGCTCGGCTTCTGCTCTGCTGCCGAGAGCGGGCTGCCCGACAACACCCGCGGCAGTCCGTTTCTCTGCCCCAGAGCTCGTGGTCGCTAGAAAGTTCTTAGTTTGAATTGGAATCTACCTCCCAGTGTCCCTTGCCCTGCAGAGGCCACCCCGGATCTAGATCAGGTACTGTCTCCGAAGGCTCACGGAAACGCTGAGGAAGTCTAGAGGAGAAGAGACCTACAAGAGGTCAGGTCTTCCCCGCTACAGGCCACGACCTCCCAGAACCGCAAGCCACCCTGGCCACACTTCACTTTGTGTGCGGTCACAAGGACGTGAGCACCATAAAAGGCACCCGTGCCTGCATCCTGCCCGCCGCTGACCGCCGCACCGTGGCACCCCACAAGGCCAAGGAGGGCTTGGTGGTGACGGCACCTCCGGCCGGGCCGCTCGTCGCTCCTCCCACCTGTGAGGCACTGTGGGGATGGGGCGGTGGCTGGATCAGTGACTAGCTCGGCACCTTTTTCTAGGCAGGCCTGTGTTGAAGGGAGGCTCTGGCTTCTCTGGCCTGGACAAGGGCGGGCTCTCGAAACACACGCCTCCTCCTTCCATCCCCAGCTCTTTCGAGTCTCCTTCCAGATACTTCAGCCAGCGGTTCTCTGAGGACTGAGGTTTCTCCTGCGGGATTGGGAAGCAAGTTTATTCTCTGGACCCACATCTGCCCTGGCACCAGGAAAGGCATTTCATGGGGGGTGCGGTGGTAATGGGGAAACAGACGTCCTGAGGCATGCCGGGGACCGTGAACACTGGCACAGAGCTTGGGAAAGCTACGGGACACGACTCATCAAGGAACTTTTCAAATGTCCAGGCTCCCCGATCTAGGGGTTCCAAAGGAAGACAAAAGGCACAAGGAGGCTCATCAAAGTGACGTAAATCATAGCGAAAACTCGCCGTAGCACGAATCTGGAAGTCCTCTACGTGCCCAAACATCATGGGGTAAATATCGGTACTGCCACTATATTCTATAGATACCGGGCATCACTGCAGACTCTACAGCAAGGGAAGAATGACATGTGCGAAAACTCCACGGCACAAACCGGGATTTCTCGTAATCGTGATGGTGTAAGATGGAGTCCCTCAGCAGACAAAACTGGAAGGAGAGCGCCAACCATGTGAGGGCTGCTCTGTGAAAGTGGCGTATGAGCAATGCTCCCGTTTATAATAAAAACAAGAGCCAGCAGAGGGAGGACGTTGCCAGCACCATTCTGTGAGCAGAGGCGGGCTCCGTCCTCCGGGGGGGCGGGGAGCCTCGGACAGCTGTTCCTACGCCCCCGGCCCCGGCAGGACAGTGTTCCGTGTACCCACGGGGTCACCTCCTCAGTCACTCAAGCTCTGACACACACCGCCCACCCAACACGTTCTGAGCACCTACTTTACCGGGCACCGGGGCAGAAAACTGGACGGTAGCCCCGCCAGGAGGCTCGGTCTGGAGCAAGGGAACACAAAAGCCAGGCGCTCTGCAGCAGCATCTTTTCCCTGGCTGAGGTGTGCCCAGAGGAGTGAAGTTCAGGCTAAGTTCAGGGGAGAGCTCCCAGCCAAAGACAACGCCCTTTTCAGGGTCCTATAATTACTGCTACCCACGGCTGTCTCCAGCTCACCAAAGGGATGGGTTTACTCCTCTTTGTGTTCCCTGCAGCTTTAAGCCAAGTGTCTATTATGGACAGCATCTGCTGCACAAAACACCAACAAGAGAATAAACGGAACTCCCTCTGGGACACACTTACCTGCACACTCTCACGCTCAGCCTGCCTGGGCCCCGCAATTTCCTCTTCATCAACATTTCCAGGTTCTTCCAGAGACCTCGTGAAAGATTGTACATATGTCCTTAGTGAAATGACCCAGGAGACGAAGGGCAAGGAGACGGGGACGGCAGGATGTGAATACTCGACCATGGATATCAAGGACTGCTCTAGGAATCTTAGGATCTCATGTCTGTTGTTTTGATATAATCTGATGATCTTCACACAGTTCAGAAGGGCCTGCGAGGAGGGACCATCTGTTGTTCAGATTTAGGCTGGTCAAGCCCTCCATCAATAGAAAAGGTGACACAGGGCAGAAGGGGCTGACTGGTCACCTAGACAGACCTGTGTCTGCATCCTGGCTGTGCCAATGACTGGCCGTCACTGTCACAGTGTGACTTTGGGTTCATCAATGTACTGCAGTTCCGTCTCCCACAAATAAGGACAAGACGGCGTGGGGGACTATGAAGATGAAAGAGATGACGTGTGACCGTGCCTTGCTGAGGGCCTGGGACACAGAGTAACGTCAGCTGAAGCCTTGTGGCAGAGTCCCTCCCGTCAGCAAAGGCGAGGTCTCCACTGCATAGTTACACACGTATGTCTTTAGAGTTCTACCTCAACCCTTACGTGAGAGGAGAGGCGCTGTGTGTGTGTGTCACAATGACTTCCACCAGCCTCCCAGAGGCAGGACGACTGTCTCGCCACACGGAGAGTGGGGGGGCCAGGGCCTCCACGCCCTCTGATGGGCGTGACTGGCTGTGAGAACACTTCCGTGCCAGCGCTGGGGGCCGGAGCACAGCCACGCCCACCCACGTCGGACAGGGTGGTTACACGGCGCCATCAGATCGGAACTCTCTCCGGTGAGCGACCGAATGTGGGCCTCTAGTCTTCGGTTTCTTCATCGGGACGCAGACATCAACGATCCTCACGGGGCAATGAAAAAGAGGCGACAGGAGCATGCACGTGCAACACCTACCCGGCCATAGGGCTGATAATCCAGCGTTCACTTGAGCGGTGTCCTACCAGCTACTGGCCAGAGCTCTGCTCACCTTTCTGATTCGGGGACTCAGCTCCATCAACAAGAGACAGCTCTCAGTGGTCTGGAGATTCCAGTCTGTCTGCTCACTTTAAAGTTCCCACTGAGAAGCTGGGCATTTGCTGTTCTTTTGTAGGCAATGTCTCTTCTCTCCGGCTACTTTTCGGCTCTTCCCTTTGTCATCTGTGTTCTGTAATTCCATTATGTTACTGTGTCTAAGGGCAGATTTTTTTTAACCTTAAAAATTAACTTAAGGTATGAACATACACTCAAATTTAAGTGTATGGTAAGATGAGCTTTGACTTTGAAACTATCATCCAATCAAGATCGAGAAAAAAATTTTTAATTGATACATAATGGACAAGATATGGAAAATATCCATCACCTCCAGAAGTTCTCATATGTGTCTTTAGAGGCAATTCTCCTCTCCCCAAGAAAACCATTGATCCCTACAACATGTAGCTTTTTTGTGTCTGGGTTCTCTCACTTTGCAATGTTTTTGAGATTTGCCCAAGTTGTTTTGAACGTCATAGCATTCCACTGCATGAACATACCTGCAATTTGTTTATCCATTTACCTTCTGATTTATCTATATGTCTAGCCTTTCACCAATATCGCACTATCTCAATTACTGCAGCATTATAGTAAATCTTAAAATCAGGCTGTAGAAGTCCTCCAGCTCTGTTCTTATCAAAACTGTCTTGGTAATTCAAGATACTTGTACTTCTATATAAATTTTAGGATCAGTTTGTCAGTTCCTATTAAAAAAAAGCCCACTGGAATTTTGATTTTGATTAGGTTATCTCTACCAATTTAGAATAAACTGAAATCTTCATGATATTGAGTTTTCCAATCCATGAACATGTTATATTTCTTCATTAATTTAGCTCTTTAATTTCTCTCAGCAATGTTTTGTAGTTTTTACTGAATAGATCTTACATATTTTTGTTATATTTATCCCTAAGTATCTAAGTTTTTGATGCTGTTCTAAATGGTATTTGATTTAAAAAATAATTTTCTGGGGCACCTGAGCGGCTCAGTCGGTTAAGTGCCTGCCTTCGGCTCAGGTCATGATCCCAGGGTCTGGGGATCAAGCCCTGCGTCGGGCTCCCTGCTCGGCGGGAAGCCTGCTTCTCCCTCTCCCACTCCCCCTGCTTGTGTTTCCTCTCTCGCTGTGTCTCTCTCTGTCAAATAAATAAAATCTTAAAAAAATTTTTTTTCCAATTGCTCATAGCATTTATATAGAAATAATTTACTTTTGTATGTTGACTTTTTTAGATTTTATTTATTTGTATGAGGGGGAAAGAGAGAGAGAGTACACACGTTGGGGGAGAGGGAGCGGAGGAGGGAGAAGCAGACTCCCTGCTGAGCCCTACATAGGGCTCAATCCCAGAACCCTGAGATCATGACCTGAGCTGAAGTCAAACGCTTAAGCAAATGACCCATTCATGTGCCCCTGTATGTTGACTTTGTATCCTTGTGATCTTGGTAAAATATTAGCTCTAGTAGCATTTGTATAAGTTCATTAGGATTTCCTATATATACAACCATGTTGTTTGCAAATAATATAATGACTTGATCCAGTTTGAGATTTATTGTTTCCTAAATCTAAGAATTTAAGGCTTTGACTAGAAAATGCTCTAGTCTTTTCTCATCAAATATTGCCTTTGGCCCACTTTCTTTATTCTCTCTGGCTGGAACTCTTCCTGTAGCTTCCATGTTTCTCAACTCACATTTTCCATCTTTTTATTTCTGTGTTGCATTGTGAATACTTTCTTCAGATTTTACTTCCATTTCACTGATTCTCTCTTCAGCTACATTTAATGCTTAACCTGTCCACTGAATTTTTAATTTCAATGATCATACTTTTCATTTCTATAATCTCTTTTTGGTTCTTTGTCAATCCTATTTGGTCATTTTTAAAAGTCCTTTGCTTCCTTTTTTTTTGCACTCTGCCCCCAATGGGGGGCTTGAATTCATGACCCTGAGAACAAGAGTTGCATGTCCTACTGACTAAGCCAGCCAGGTGGCCTGAAGTCCTTTGCTTTTTATATTATTAACCCTTTTATCTCATTAAATGTATTAAATATACATTCTGTCTTCTAAAGTCTTTGTGGGTCTCACTTTCTGTTGTTTCTGTTGTCTTTTGCTCATGACGACATACTTCCTCAAGTGTTTAATGATTTTTAACTCTGAGTATATGCTTCCTGGAACTTTATCTGTGGAAATTCTTTCAGGCCTGGGTTGAAGACATGCTCCACAGGCGTTGCATTTACCTTTGCTTCCTTGGACAATTTAAAAATAAATTCTCAGCTTGAGGCTTTTCACACAGTGCATGTGAAAGGCTGAAAAGCCACGTGACAGCTTTCGTGTGTTTATAAATTCCTAGAGAGATAGTTCCCTTCCCCAGCCAATGCCAAGGTCAACATGCTCCCCATTGCAAAAATTCATGTGTTATCCATTGAGGGTGTAGTATTTTGGGGACTCAGCTTTAGGTGGTGGTCTCCTACTGACCCTCCCACACTGACCAGGCCCTAGGCCTTGTCCTTGTCCCCTGCACCCCTCTCAGCCATCTAAATGGGAGCTCCAGAGCAGCTCAGGTACTTACTCTCTGGACTTTGGCTTTTGCTTTATTTTTGGCTTGTGGTTATTTTGTTTACTTCCCTGCCATCTCATCAGGGTACTCAAAATACTATAGTTAGCATTTTTAGTTATTTTCAGTGGGAAGAGCCTTCAGGGGAACTAATCACCACATGGAAATCTAAGGGATTTCTCCACCTTCTACTTCCACTAACCACTCGAGGTGAACACAGGCCAAGACAAGATAATCATACCCTTCTCAAACAACTATACCTGAGTGCCATCTCTGAAATCTGTCCCTGCAGCAGATTTAATTTTTGTACATGGCGTCTGCAGTCAGCACCGGAGCCCTCACCGTAAGTCTGAAAAACAAAAAAAAAAAAAAAAAAAAAGTTTAAAAAGTGTGGATGGAATGCTGAGAATCAGATCCATTAGTGACGTACCTCTGGAAGGGGAAAGCTGTACTTTGCAGGGCCCAGAAGCACCATGCAGAAATCCTGATGACTGACCACTCTTTCTGGAGTAATTTATTTATAAACAGTTTCAGGAACTAATAGTTCTGAGCTATCTGGCTGTCCTTCTAAAACACTCAAACCTCTACTTATCAAAGACACACTCGCCCCCAACCCCACACTAAATGGCTAATGAACGTGAATAAGAAATTTGGAAGTAACACCAACCACCAATAAACATACAATATGATACTTAGTATTCACTGATAATCAAAGAAGCATAAAATACAATGAAGTACTTTTTTTTTCCACTTAGCAATCACTCGTTTGTTTAACATTTATTGGGTACCTATTATGTGCCAGGCCCCTGGAGTAGGTAAGGATAATACAATACAGGAGTGGACAAAAATCACTGTCATCATGTACATTCTAGTGCGAGGAGACAGACAATAAACTATGTGGCCATCAGATGATGAGAAGTACCACCCAGGAAAATAAGGCAATGAAAGGGGTAGAGTGGGGACAGAGTAGACAATTTTATATAGGGTTTTCAGGGAATAGATCACTAGGGTGACATTTGAGCACACAATAGGAAGATATGAGGGCCAAAGCCATGTAGATACTTGGGGGAAAGCATTCGGAAGAAGCAATGAAAAGGACATGAGAACAAGGACCCTGAGCCTGGCATTTTGGGGGAACCATAACGAGGCCACGTGGCTAGAGCCGAGTGGTGTGAGGGAAAATGGCGGGACAGGAGGTTTGAGTGTAATCACTACCACAAGCAAAGTCAGCCTCGTGGGCATGAGACCTGTTCTGTGGCTGTCATCTTGAAGACATTTTTTTGTTTTTTATTTGAAACTCTTAATAATCTGACCTTTGACCTTGTGTTGTGTAGGTGAAGTCTCATGGGACAATGGACCGTGTCTGTAGGCAGGGATACACACGCTATCCATGTCCACTGTTCCTTGCTGCGCCATTTGCATACAACACGCTCAATGACCCAGGAGCACAGGATCCCAGTGGACTCACAACAAACACGTGGCAGTGCTCACTGAGAGTCCAAGTGTAGACACTAAGTGTTTGCCATCTACACCTGACTATGGGCGGGGGGGGGAGGGGGGGCGGGCATCCACAGCCTGAGAGGCCAGGCTTTCCACAGAACAAAAACTTGCTTCAGATGCAGATAAAAGGCAAGCGTGTTCTAAACATACACGAATAACCAAGGATCCCTGTCATATCTTTTCTTATTCCTGTTACTTGCCTAGAACAGCTGAGTGCTTATGCCGAAAACAAACACTGAAGGAAAAGGCAAGAAAGGGAGACCCTCGTTCCTTTCCCTCTCAGTCCTTCCTTTCGCATCAGGGAGCTGATGAGGGGGAGTGTGGGGAGAATGTGTGCATATCACTAAGTAGAAAACAGCCAAATTAATTTTGTGCAGCCTTTCCACTGTTCTGGTAACAATGAAACACACAGGCATGTGTGAGATACAAAACCCAAGGAGGGCAATCTGGATGATCCTGCATACACAGTAAATGCTCTTATGTTATTTGGCGCACAGACTAAACGCTCTTTCCATTTTAAACTGGTGTTGCACGATACCAGTGGTAAAATCATTTAAAATAGTGGTTTTTCTTAACTTAGGAAGACATGCCACAGTAAATAAAAAACATTACAAGGAGTCAAGAGAGACCAGGAAAGAAAGGAAAAGCTTACTATTTTAGTATCTTTCATGGCTTTTTTTTCTGCTTTTGAACAAGGGGCCTCCCATTTTCATTTTGTACCAGGCACACTTGGCCCTGTCGGTAGGACCAGGGATTTTGCTCTAACCTGGAAGGCTGGGGAGAGTGGCTTGGCCCTGCACACATTTTAGTGGGACCTGAGGCTGCGGTGCTGAGGGCAGGCTGTGCACAGCAACGGCTATAGGCAGGAGGTTGCTGCCAACAGTGGCGTGGCTCTGACCACCGTAGTAACAAGTGGTCAGGCTAGGTACATCCGCAAGCAGAGCTGGCAAAATTTGCTGCTGGGCTGGATGAGGAGTGGTTTTTTAAAAAAAAAAAGAGGAGTCATGATGCCTTCCACGTTTTCAGCCCAAACAGCTAACAAGGGACTTGGCACGTATGTGAGGGGGAGGACTGTGGGAGAGCAGGTGGGTGGGGGGCTGGCGAGGCCTTCTGTTTGGAAAGGGGTTTCTGGATGCCTATCGGAGAATCAATAGAGAGCTTAATGGGAGGTTCAGAGCTGGACCTGGGGTCCGAGACAGACATCCCAGAACTGTTAGATGACCTCCTTGCAGACCACGAAGGGAGTGAGGCCAACAAACTGAGCACCAGAGCAATTCACACGTTTAGAAGTTGGCGACACGGGAAAAAGCTAGCCAAGAGGACTGAAACACAGCCAGAAAGACAGCAGGAGAACTAAGAATGGGATGACTGGAAGTCCAAGTGAACACAGTGTTCGAGGGGGAGGAAATGAGAAACTGTGACAGATGCTGCCAATAGGTCAAGTCCCTGGAGGCCTGAGAACTCACTACTGTTTTTAGCAAAGGGAGAGCACCTCTGACTTTGCCAAGAGCCCTTTTACTGCACTGTGGGGGAATAAAAGCCCAGCTGGGGCAAGTTCAAGTGAGAAGGGGAGAGGGGAACTGAAGAACGAAATGGCAAAGCTTTGCAAGACATTACTCGACATCCGGCATAAATGGCAGGGTGTCTGCTTGCCAGCACAGCAGGGCCCACAGCCAAATGCTAAAATCCTGCCCTCATCTGGGCACAAACTGGACATTTTCTAGTGTTCCTTGCAGTCGGGGTGGCCGTGAGACAAGGTTCTTTCTAGTGGGATGTGAGCCACTTCCACGCCCGACCCCTAAAAGCCTCCTGTGTAGCTCCTTCCTGCTCTTGCTCTTCGGTGGCCACAGGCAGCAAGAGACAGCCCTCGGGGAGTAAGAGGACCTCGAGATGAAGGGGGCCTGGGTTCCTGCACCAAGGATGGCCGCCCTGTTGCTCTCAATCCCTCCCAGGATTGAGCAAGAGAGACAACTCTATCATGTTAGGCTACCACCGTTGTGTTGTCTACGTGTCACTGTGGCCTAGTCTATGAAAGCCAGGCACCACTGCACAGGCACGGAGGCGCGAGAGGAAGGCAGGGCCCCCTCCAGAATTCGGAAACACATGCTGACACGGAAAACAAGCAGCAGTCACTAGCTCACGAGCCAGCTCCTTGTCTCCGGAGAGGCAGTCTCGGGTGGGCCTCAGCAGCTGTGCTGCTGACCAACGACCTGACCGTCCCTCCTCCCACCATCCCAGTTGGCTGGACCAGACGTGGACGTCTGGGTCAACGGGGCCGATCGGATCGCTTCTCCCAGTTTATTAATTGGGACTCAGCTACTCTAGTTGGCTTGAAGGGAGAGTCTGTGGTCTGTGGGTGGAGTATGTCACCGTGAACTATCTGGGGAGAGAGAGGAAGGGAAGGAGAGGAGGCAGGGAGAGGGGAAGGAAGATACAGGGAGAACCTGGGTGCAGGGAAACGAGGGGAAGAAAACACGATGCCTGCATCGTCCGGAGCTTTGCAGTTCTTGGGGCTGGTCCTTCAAGGGCTCGGGGATGAAACTCCTCCCTTGCAAGCCCCAAGATACCCCATTACCTTGCCAGTACATTTTTTTTTTTAATTTTGCTGAAGCAAAAATTATTTTTTGCTTATTTAACACTTATTCTGAAGTGTTCTTTTTTCCTTCTATTTGCAACTAAAAGAATCTTGGTCAAAAGATACCCTTTGAAATAGCAATTTAACTTCTAGGAATTTGTCCCAAGGAAATAACTGGCCTAGTGAAGAAAGAGGTCTTTGTCGGAAGCTTCACTGCAGAGCTGTTCATAACAATGAAAACAAAATCAGCTTAAATGCCAATCACTGTGGGCTTGGTCATTTCCTGATTCGACAAATATTTACTGGGGGAGCACTTGACTGTGCCAGGCACTGTGCTACGGGAGAGGGTGTATCAGTAAACAAAACCGGTGAAGCTTGAACTTCCAGGAGATACACCATACTCTAGTATAAACACTCAGGCATAGTATCTAACCCAGGAAAACGAGAAGAGCTGGGGGAAGCCCCGACAACGAGCACAAAGGCCGTGAGAGTGCAGCACGTGTGGACTGTTTCAAGGTCTGAAAGGAAAGGCCTTATGGCTGAAGGAGGAGAACGAGGAGCTGAGGCGGGACAGGTGGCATCAAGGGCCAGAGAAGGTGAACGAGGGGCTCAGTGAGGCAAAGGGTGCAGGACGGTTTGTGGAAGTAAAGAGATGAGGTGCAGCAACAGGTACCCGCTTGAAAAGAACTGAAGTGGCCGCAATAAGAGCTTTCACTCCGAGCTTCCTTGAGCCCATACACTCTCTCTCCAGTGTCTCCTATTGGCCTCCACTTCCTGAGCCCACCTCACCCACAAGCTGCGCGCACCAACACACACCCACCCGGCTGGGTCTGATGGCCCGGTCATCTCCTGACAGGCCCTGCATTCTCCTTGCATTTGCTCAGTCTAGTTTTAAATGACCTGTGTGTGTGCATCAGATTCTCTTCCACGTGAGCAGATCTGTGATGGCAAGAACGACAACGTTTTGCCTTCCCTTGTTTCTCCTGTGCCTATACACAGAAAGTGCTCAGTAAATACTTGACTGAATAAACAATGAAGGGAACTTTCCAGCCACTGCTCCATCCAGTTCATTTCCTGAAGGAACAGGAACCCGCGGGGCAGAAGTTCTAGATCTAGGGAACGTGGTCCCAGTAATGGAAGGCTGGGGCTCCACAGTAACACTCTTCTGCAGGGCTGGGTCCCACCTGCTTTCTGGCATGGCTGTTAGACGCCCTGTTTCTCAAGACTCACCCGCAAAAATGACTGCTTCTCTCCACAAGCTTTGCATGTCCACTTGAGACCCTTTTTCTCCTACAATGAAATTGCAAAAATTTGGCTTAGGTGATTATTTCAAACAGGTGGAGCTGAATCAAAAATAATGATTTTAAAAGATCAATGGAGAAGAATAGAAGTCTAAAAACAAATCAACATAATATGTACAAAAGCTAGTATATTATAAAGGTGGCATTTTAGGAATGAGGAAAAAACAGACTATTTATTAAATGGTGCTGGAAAAACTGGCTGTCCATGTGAAACAAAGCCAAGTAGATCTCTACTACTTCCACAACATTTAATTTCAACTCTTGATAAATTTAACTAGATGGGTTCTCTCTCAACATGAAAAAACACCTTACATTCAGCTCTAAAACTGGAAAATCACTACCAGCACTCCCATGAAAATCAAGAATTAGCCAAAAAAAAAAAGGGGGGGGGGCGCCTGGGTGGCTCAGTGGGTTAAGCCTCTGCCTTCAACTCAGGTCATGATCTCCGGCCCCACGCTGGGCTCTCTGCTCACCAGGGAGCCTGCTTCCTCCTCTCTCTCTGCCTGCCTCTCTGCCTACTTGCGATCTCTCTCTCTGTCAAAAAAATAAAAAAAGAATTAGCCCAAAATCCCCATTACTATTCAACTATTGTTATTTTTCTGCCAATGGAATTAGAAAAGAAAAATAAGAGGTAGGAAAATTGGGAGGAAAAAAATTATCGTCATAGATGATTTTTTTTTTACCTGAAAACTCAAGAATATCAAATGAAAAACTACTAAAAACAGTAAGATAATTTAATATAGTGGGGCTGAGTACGAAGTTAATAGAGCCTTTACATAAAAGTTAGTAGAGCCTTTAGATAAGCAAATACCTAGTTAGAAAAGGTAATGGAAGAGTCCATTTATAATAGCAACAAAGAAAGTGTTATCAAGGGACACAAAGGTATAAAAAAAAAAAAGGGACACAAAGCTGCTTTAAAAAAATGGAATGAAGCAGCATGCTTAACATCAAAAAGATGCCTGGGTTGATTTATCAAAATTACTATGAGTATGATCCTAATACAAAAAACATCAGTCTTTTGGGGGGAAGTACCCAAAAGGATTCTAAGGAGGACAGCAGCACCTAAAGCACCTACTACAAATTATGTGGGCATATCCTCCAATTCAGCACTTCTAATTCTCTATTATCTATCTTCAAACACCATAAAAATACTGCTTTCTATGGGTACATCTGCAAGTAAGAAATGCACTTAAAAAAAAAAAAGGTCTGGAAGGACACACAATAACTGGCTAGCTCTGGGGGTCTGGAGTCTGGAGAGAGACAGTATGGGGTAACAGGATCTTTGCAATCAGACAGCCCTGGATCTGCCATTTATTAGACCCCTTGACTTCTCTGGATTTCTGTATTCTCATCTCTGTAAAATGAGAATGATAGATACCTAATCCAGAGGGTGTTGAAATGAAATGGGATGTGTGAACACATCTGCAATTACTGTTAACTCTTTTCTCCCTTTAGTTTCAAATCACTTTTCATAGTTGAAAATGACCGCGAGAGTGCGCACATTACAAATGTGCAAAAATTGAAAAATGGAAATGATTTCTATTTAATCTCAACTCCTAAAACACAGTCCAAAAAAGTGAAGTAAGTAAGAACAATTTCTGAGCCCCCAAATAGCCCTTAGGGTCTCAGCAAGCTTACAGGTGCATACTCAGCATCTGACTTTTAAACACTGATTTTAACGAAGTTTTATGTTACCCTTTTTCAGGACACAGCCGATTAGCAGGTAACTAAGGAGAAGAGAGAACTGTCAAGAAGTAGGTACGCCCGATGGCAGTGTTAGGTGACATCAAGCAGGAAGATGAAATGCAATCCAGGAAAAAACAGGTTAAGTGACATCCCCGATCTTGCCTCTTGAAACTCAGGGAAGCAGTACGTTTTGGAAATACCGATTATACTGTTTAAAACACTCCACGTGAGGGCTGTTTACCGTCTGGGGGAATAGCCCCTAATCACCTGGTTGGAGACACCGCACAGCGAAGGGCTGGACAGCAAGGCACTCCCAGTCGTGTCTGTTTTAAAAGCTGTCATCTCCCTAGTTAATTAAGAAAGAGCCACTTTGGGAGAGGCTATCCTCAACCTGCTTTTCTCAACTATCTGCAAGAAGTCACGAGGCCGCCTCCGCAGCAACCATTACCCCCGGTTTCTACGAATCTTATAACCACATGCCGAAAACGTAAAAAAAAAAAAAAAAAAAGCCGAGAACGACGTTATGAAGGGATATCAAAACCCAGTCGTCAGGGCCAGTCACCGTCACGAGTCCGGGGTCTGGGAGACCCAAGCAAACGCACGAGACAGCGCCCACGCCTGGGGGGAAGGCACGGGAAAGAGGGCCAGCCCCCCGCGGCCCCGCCAAGTCCTGCCCGCCCTCCCCGGGCCCGGAGGAGGGGGAGGCCGGTACCCGCCCCACCTGGTGCGCCTGGAAGAGGCGACAGCTGCAGCACCGCAGCACCCGAAACCGCTGTGGGGGCGCCATTGTGGACGCCGTCGCCGTTGCGCATGCGCCCTTTACTCTTGTCCGTCCCCGCTTCGCGTTCCGCTCGCGTTCACGGTCCTTTAGACCCCCGCGCGCCTCGCGTGCGCGTGCGCTCTGCGCTTCGGCCCGCTCCAGCTCCGCCCCCCTCCCCTCCACACGTTCGGGCCTCTCTAGCCCGCCGAGCGTCTTGGCGGTCCGCCGGGGGTCTTGGGACTGTACTGGCGGCGCGGTCGGGCATGGTTTGGGGTTCGCGTCAGCCGGGTCAGCGACATGCGGTTTGGAGCGGGCTGGCTCCCGTCTCCTCCTAAGCCTGCGTTTTCGCTGGGGTTCGCTGGGAAGATTGAAGTTGCAAGGGCAGGGCCTCCAGCCGCTGCTCCGGGTCCGGCCTTTGCCCGTCCCGTTCCCTCTGCTGCTTCTAGTCGCCGACAGGGAGCGGGTGGCTCCTCCCCGCTCCGGCCCAGCCCCTGGGGCTCGGGGTTGGAATTCGAAGGACCTCTTGGAGGAGGCGGGCTTTGGTAACCTTTGAGCCCGAGCCCCGAGGGCTGCGGAACCGAGGATCCCGAGAGGGTGGCTCGTGAGCCCACGCTTCCTGGAGATGTGAAGCTGCTGTAGACTAACCAGCCCCTCCTGCAGCCCCCCCGGGAAAGCCCCGCTGCGACCCACTTGAATTTTGAGGGGCAGGACCCCTTCGGTCCCAGCCCGCCAGCCCTCCGAGACGTTCCACATGCCGATAACCTAAACCATCACCCGATCCTGACAAGGGTGCGGTGACAGGAACCCTTCTTTCCGGATTCTGGTAGAAGGGTAAAGTGGAAAACCATCTATCTGGCAGTTACTCCTGCACTAAGAAAATAATCTGAGTCACCCAGATTTATTATTTATGTACTAGTGTCCACTGACGTAGAACAGCAAAATGGAAATAGACGTGCTAAAGAATGGTTGCTTACCATAACTCAAGACCGACCATCATGCAGGTGCGTTAACAGAGAATCTGGCTTATCCTGTGCAAATGCTGGCATGTGTATTGGTGGAAAGCAAAGAAGTTACAAACAGTACATAATTACAATTAGGTAAAACCAGGCATTATTTATTTCCAGGGGCGGGGAAGGGGTACAGTTTAGATGATTTAAAGTTGTTTATATTTTCCAAATTTTGCATAGTAGCATGTATTAGAAAAAAACAAATTAGTTTAAAAAATTATGTTTGAGGGGCTCCTGGATGGCTCAGTCGGTTAAGCATCTGACTTCTGCTCAGGTCGTGATCTTGGGGTCCTGGGATCCAGCTTCCCCCTCCTTTTGCTACCCCCCCCATACTCACTTTCTTGTGAGCTCTCTCAAATAGATAAAATCTTAAAAAAAAAATGTTTAAGAGGCTGGATTTACAAACGGACTGTGACCAGATCACATATAACAACCAACCCCCAACCCTCCAAGCCAACCTACAACCTCTAGGGCAGACAGGGCTCGGTCAATAACTGCCAATTTCCCCATATTTTGCACTTCCCTCTTCATCTCAGGACCAACCAAAGAAAGCCAATTATGCTCCTCACACCAACGCAGAAGACGTCCTTCCAGTTAGCCAGCTTCCCCTTCCAGGCCAACCTCTAATCAGCATACGCCAGAAGCCTTCCCTTGTTTTCAGGCTAAGACTTTCTTTCCCACTCCTCTACCTTGAGTCTCTGCCAAATGCAAGGGATGATGGGTGACTCCTTTTCTATAGCAAGCTCTAGGTACATAGTCCCTGTTCTCGTTTGGGTGGTCTTTGTTTATTCCCACCTGTTTGAGTTATTGTGGCTAAAAGCTAGAAGGCATCTGAAAAGAGTGTTTTATACTTAATGAAAAGAGCAGAATAAGAGTTTCATGGGGCACCTCGGTGGCTCAGTTGGAGAAGCAGTGAAGCGTATGACTCTTGATTTCGGCTCCGGTCATGATCTCCAGGATTGTGAGATCCAGCGAGCACAGAGTCTGCTTGAGATTCTTTCCCTCCTGTTCCCTCTGCCCCTCCGTCTCCCTGCCCCCACGCGCATGCGCCCGCACTCTCTCTAAAATCTTAAAATTTTTTCATATGTGGTATGGGTTCAGGTTTTAAAAAGATATAGGAAAAAATAAACACAAAAATACTGAGTAATCTTGGGGCGCTTGGGTGGCTCAGTCAGTTAAGTGTCCGGGTCATGATCCCAGGATCCTGGGAATGAGTCCCCGTGTTGGGCTCCCAGCTCTGTAGGGAGCCTGCTTCTCCCTCTGCCTCTCTCTCTCTCATGAGTAAATAAATAAAATCTTTTTAAAAAATACTGAGTAATCTTAAATACTAGGAAAAATCGTTTTTCTACTTTTCCTTTTGCAATAAGTATGTAATTTTTAAAACTTCATATACTTTTCTTGGGAACTATAAAATTGACGTGGTTTGGTACAACATCGCTTGGTAAGCAGTTTTAAAATATAATTACATTCACTTACAGAAGAAAAATATTTTTAAAGCTTTACTTGTATTAGCCATCTATTTTTTAGTGTTACTGTTCTGGTTGTCACTTTGAATGTCATTGCAGGTCGAATGATTAATAGACGAAAGTACTATTGTACATTTTTGTATATTTTATATGAAAGACTAGATTCCTGTTTTATATTCTTCTGTTTAATTTGTTTGGTATATTTTCACATTTAGACTTCTACATGATATACGAAATACTTACCCAAATTTCACATAATTTAAATCTAATTGATCACAATTTAAGACCTAAAACTGCCAACTTTGTGGGATTTTTATGTATATCTTTACTTTATTTCATTATGGCCAAGAATACGGTCTTTCTGGTTTGAGTCCTTTGAAATTACTTTATGGCAAAGCATGTAGTCAGTTTGTGTAAATACTAGAAAGGAAATTACATTGATTGACATTTTTTGTTGTTGTTAAGAAAGCAAACAGTTATTCTGTTTCCTTGATGTTGTTTTGCTGCATTTACTGAGACAGGACCCAGCAGCTGTGAACAAGGTAAAACCGTGGAGACTGTTATTTAAACAACCAGCCATAAAATCTAAAGATAGAAGTAGATTAGCAGTTGCTTGGGGCTGCGGGTGGAAACAGGGATTGGCTGCACATGGGTAGGAGGATCTTTCTCAGGTGATGGAAGTATTCTAAAATTGCATGGTGGTGAAAGTCACACTATAAATTTACTCAAAATCATCGAATTGTAACTCAAAACAAGTGAATTTTATGGCATGTAAATTATGCCTCAACAAAGCTATTAAATTAAAAAAAAAACAGAGGTGCCTGGGTGGCTCCGTTGGTTAAGCATTCGACTCTTGATCTCAGCTAGGGCCTTGATCTCAGGGCCGTGAGTTCAAGCCCCACACCGGGCTCTAGGCTGGGCAAGGAACCTACTTACCAAAAAAAAAAAAAAAAAAAGAGGGGGGAAAAAAAACCCCCAGCCCCAGAGGTATTTTTCTTTTTTAAAGATGTTATTAATTTATTTATTTGTCAGAGAGAGAGAGTAAGCAGAGGGAGCTGCAGGTAGAGGGAGAAGCAGGCTCCTGGCTGAGCAGGAGCTCAATGCGGGGCTCGATCCCAGAACCCTGGAATCGTGACCTGAGCGGAAGGCAGACGCTTCACCGACTGAGCCACTCGGGGGTCCCTCAGATGTATCTTTCGGTAGGAGAGCTGCCCCGTGTGGGTGAAGGGCGAACATCAGACACTAAAGATCAGCTTTTGCTGCAAAGCTCGGGGATGCTCCCGGCTCAGTCTGTCACCTGTGGCCCCGCAACACCTTACTGAACCCGAGTGCCTGCTGCAGCCCAGGCCCAGGCCCACACCCACACCCACTGGACCCAGGCTGTTCATACCTGTGGAGCTTGGGACTTCCCCTGTCGGCAGAGGTCAGCTCCAGCTCTCCTCGGCCTGCAGCAGCATCTTCTGCGTCCTCCTTCTCCCTGGGGGCCCTGAAGCCCCACCCCTGTGGGGGTCTGAGTGCCTGGAGCCCCTGGAACGCGGCCTGGGCCCCCGCCTGGGAAGAAGCTGGAAGCCCGAGCAGTAGCTGAGGCCGCATGAAGGCTCTGGACACAGTATGATGCTGAGTTCTTTTGGGGGTTTATTAAGGCATTGAGCACAGTGTGATTTTCTGCCAACCGAAATGAATACAAGGAGATCTATCAGGACCTGAGGGATGTGCTTTTAAGGTTAATGGTGAGGCTGACGAGCTGAAAGAGCATTTAGAGTAACGCCCGCACGGGTCCGCCCTGGTGCGCAGGACACTTTCTGCCCGTGTCCCTCAGCCAGGGGCTCAGCTCGGGGCTCCTAGAGAGCACCTGGACGTTCCCACCACCTTGATGCCCAGCGGGATGCCCTGCCTGCTGCCAAATGGCAGGAAAGCCCCCCAGAGTACTCAGCTGCAGGACCCCCTCCCCCCACCCCAGGTGGGGAAGGTGCGGTGTGGCCTGGCCACAGAACGGCGCACAGAGGCACTGGGCAAGCAGGCCAGGATGGGTGGCCTCTGACACGACACAGGGACCAAGGTGGGTCCCACCAGGCAGGCAGGAAGAGGGGGCTGGGAGCCTCTCTCTGGGCCCCACTGTGGCTGTTCTGCCTTTTTTTCCTTTACAACTCACTGCATCTGGGGAGAACAGGAGGGGTGCGTCCTGGGGAGAACAGGAGGGAGGAGGGGGCGGGGAGGAGAGACAGGCCAGGTCCCCGTCAGCCTGAAACTCCAGACTGTTCGAGGTCACTGGACGTGCTGAACTGTCTCTCCACCTTCTTTTGGTCCTTGATCTTGAGTCCAATGTCCACCCTCTTCTCAAAGAAGTTCACCAGGACGGACTCTGTCAGGATGGAGGCCAAGATCTGCTCGAAGGAGATGCACCAGTCTGTGTCGACGGTGCCCCCGCTGCGGGTGGGGGTTGGGGGGCCGCGGGCCTCCGCGCCCACCAGCACCGTGTCGTCGGCCAGGTCCTCGCACTGCAGGGAGCCTGTGCTGACCACCGAGTAGGAGGACATGGACATGTCGTCTTTGGTTTCATCGTCGGACAGCAGCTGGGAGGGGGAGCCCCGGCCCTCGCCGCTGCCCCCATCGCCCACCACCTGGCTCTCCTGGGGAGCCTTCCCGAGGTGGGTGTCGCCCCCGGCTTTGGCCTGAGGGTCCCCCGCAGCTGGAGGCTGAAGCTCCGGGGCTGGGTCCTGTGCGGGGTCAGGGGCTGGTGGCTCGTCCTCCTCGGCGGCACCGCCCCTGGGCTTCCTGCCTGGCGGGACAGAAAACTTCTTCCCCACCTCGCCGATGCGGAGCAGCAGGCTGGCCACAGTGGCGATGGCGTGGTACAGGGCCTGCTCCATGGGGTCCTCGCTGAACATATTGTACAGCGTCTTGCACAGCTCAATGAACTGCTCCTTTGCAGGGGAGACACAGAGAAAAGGCAGGGAGACGGTGAAAGACGGGTCACACCGGCCTGGGATTGGCCAGACTGCCAGTGCTGCGTTGACCTGTTCGTGGTCTCCAGACCTGTGCCTTGTGCCCATTTCACAGACTGGGACATGGAGACACAGAGAGGAAAAGTACCTTGACTAATATCACACAGCCTTAGAAGGCTGTTCTCTTCCAGCTGCCTTTCTTTCAGCACAGAGAGTGACCAGGAGCCTCTCCCTGTCCCTACAGCCATGCTGCTGGCAGAGCCAGAGCGATTTCTATCAGGACCTTCCAGACCCAGCGGCTACAAGGACTTCTTCAGTGTGTTGTGCACTTGCTTTGAGTTTTTTGTATCTTTGACCAGGATGGAGGGTGAGGACAAAGCAAGCAGAGCCTGGGTCGGGTGAGGGGGTGGGGAGGTCTGACACCGCACACTCAGGCCTCCTGCCTTGCTCCACGGGGCGCCCCACTCTTCGGGACACAGGTGAGAGAGTGCACAGACTGCAGGGGGCCCCTCTGGGCAGGGCAGGGCAAGGCTGTGGTCGGGCTGCGGCCCCAGCTCCGAGACCTTGGCCAGATGCCGGGCTCCCGACCCAGAGGCCAGCAACTGAACAAGGGGCTGTGCGAGGAGGCGGCCTGCGTGGGCACGGCACCGGGAGGGGCCTGGGAGGAACAGGGGCGCTGTGAGGCTGTCTTGTAGAAGGGGTTGTGTGGGTCTCTGTGTGTCAAACGCTAACCTTCCTACCGCTTCTCTGGTGCGTAGATACCGATGAAATGTGAACGGATCATCGCCACGAAACACCACCCAGGATAAGGCCCCAAAGCAACTGGCCCCCATCCTTCTGGAATCTTCCCTGAGGGCTGTCTGACTAGCAGGTGCAGGAGGTAGGCAGGATAATTTCCGCCCTCCAGGGGCCTCTGGGAGGGAGGGCGGGGAGCCACTGGGTTGGGGGGACCCAGCCTCGGAAGTGTTGTGGGCTCTGAGTGGGCCTACCTGGTTCATTTTGGGAAGATCCTTAATCGTCTCCTTCTGAACCTCTTTCTCTTTGGCCCACATGCGAAGGTAGTGCCGATAGTCGGGAGGGCTGGTCCCCTTCTCCTCTGTGAGTTGGGAGAAAAAATCTGTCAAATGAGAGAAAGAGCTGGGGGCCGGTAGCAGGCAGTGAGCGGGTTTCGGTGTTTGGTGTTGTCTGGCACGGGGTTACAAAACACCCCGGTATATTTGGGGAGGTGGTGTTGGGAAGAACATTCCAGAACACCTGATGTCTCCCCGGAGTTCTTATGCTAAAGTAAGGCCTGAGCTAACGAAGAGGGCCCCAACCTGTCTCCCCAAGATGGTGAAAGAGGGACAATGTGGAGGCTGGGGAGAGGCTGGCAGGAGAGGGAGGGAGGCTGGACATGTAGAGGGTCCTGGCAGAAAGCAGGTGCCCTGGAAGGAGGTGGAGATGGGGGTGTGGGGGAGGGGGTGGCAGCTACAAGAGACTCAGGCCTGGGGCTGATGAGGGTGGCTTCTGCCTGCAGCGGGCTTCCCTGGGTGGGGGTCCCACCTGCAGGGAGGACAGCCCAGCCCCAGGGCCCCGGGATCTGCATCAGCACCGCGAACAACGGCCTGCCTGTACCTCCTCTTTTTTCTTGGCCGTCTTCATTTCCGCCTCCCTCTTGCTCTTCCTGCCGTAGGGTCTCTGGACGACCGGAAATGAGAAAGCACAGAGGGAACACTCTTGTGTCACGACCACAAACCGCGGAGGCCTGCGACCGGCCCGCTCCGACCTCGCAGGAGCAGAAGCCCAGCGCCCACTCGCCCTCTTCACCTGCTTACAGGGACGGAGGCGCCACCAGACCCGCCTGCCTCTCTGCCAAGGGAACACGAGTCTCGGCCCACGCTGAGAAAAGCCCGAGAACTAATTTCTGTAGTACCCATTGAAAAGGGTCAAACTGAGGGCAGACCTGATCATCAGTTCAATCCTCCACCAACCACGCCGACTGATGAGGAAGTTTATGTACAGGAATTCCGTGCTGGGTACTGTATTTGTCCAAGTGACACATTTGCTTGAGTTGCCCCACGCCGTCCCCCCTATGGAGCCCATGAACGTGGGGAGCAGCCGGCGGCCCAGCTCTCCCAGACTTGGGTGTGGCAAGGCCGCCGGGGGTCCCCTGGTGGGTTCCAGCTTCCCGGTGCAGTTAGCAGCGGGGAGCCTCTCTGGGCTCAGGCTTCTCGCTGCGGAGTGGAGACCTGCTTCCTGGGGCTGCGTGGGGGCTGAGGACAGGGCTCTGTGCCCCCAGGCCCCGGCCTTAACTAGAAGTCCCTGGGAAAAGCCGGAAGGACCTGTGATTTTCCCAGATTCTGATGGTAACAGAAGACCCATCTGCTTCTTTGGTCCGTGTACCTGAAATCAAGGTCCTCAGGCTTTCTATCAAGTTCAAATGAAGCCTTTTGACACCACCAGCAGGCCTGCCTTGGGAATCCTGACACGCACGGTGTTTAATCTCTCTTTTGGCTGCGTGTCACCCTTGCTGGGTAGTATCTGCCACGAGAACTGACAGGCTGCGGTTTGGGTCGGTTAACCCAGGCCCGGAACGTCCCTTCACCCTGGATCTGACGCCCCCGACGGGCTTTACATGTAGCAGGGAACGCCTTCAGAAAGGCACCCAGCAAATCCCTCTCTCCTGAATGGAAGAGCTGTGTAGGCCACAGGAACATTTCCCACCGCCCTCCTCCACCTCCGCCCATCCGGTTCCCACTGTTGCAACGACGGTGTCTGGACTTTCTCCCACGAGCCTGATGAGACAAGACTGTAGGCGTGCAGCCGGGAGCTGATGCCTGGGACTGTGCCCTATGTCCTCACTTACTATGCCCCTCGACAAGCACTGAGGCCGCCCCCTCCTCCCCCTACACTGCGGCTTGGTCCTGGGTCCTTCTCAGGCCTCATCCACACGGGAGGCGTCCCGGGGACCAAGCGTGTCCAGGCCTCCCGACCATGCAGGGTGGGGGGTGGGGTGCTAGGCAGACACAGCCCAGCACAGAGCGGGTGCCCCTGACCCCCAGGGACTGACCTTGAGCCTCCCAGGGCAGGAAAAGGTCCAGATCTGAGGCCAGAGGAGATGCTGGAAGGGAGAGCAGAGGAGTGGAGGAGAGAGGGAGGGAGAGGCCAAGGTCCAGGAAGGCAGAGACAAGAGAAACAGGAGTGAGAACACCCTGGGGGGCTCTCCCAGAGAGAGGCCGTCGCCGTCATCCGTGGCTCCCCAAGCCTGCCTAGGGCCGCGGGCCACCTGTGCGGGCCCCACAGCACGACTGCCCCACTGCAAGGCCGGAGGCCCCCCGCGCCGGGGCCAGCGGTGCTCACCTTCCGAGGAGCTGTCCTCGGTGAAGTAGTGGGTCGCTTCCAGGGCTGACTCGGCCTCCTCTGGGCTTAGGGCTGCACTCAGAGAGAAAGGGGAGTGAGGGCACAGTGAGGCCTGGCTCCCCGAGGGGCGTGCCCGGGATGCGGGGTGGGGTCAGAGTGGTAAAGATGACCACGGATCCCGGATATTGCTCCTTTCTTGATGTTCACGTTGTGTTGGAGAACGTCCCACGTAGCCCCTCTAAATACCTGGTCAGTTGTAGCTGGGAGCCCAGTGAACGGCCAGCCTCCCTCCCGCCCCGCTGGCGTGGTGCAGAGCATCCTGCGGGGACCAGCCACGCACAAGGGACTTGCCCTTCTCGCTCTACGCATCTCGGGCATCGTTCCACACGGGTACGTTCTGGGTGATGACGTGGTCCCCAGGGTTTGGGATCCACGTGGTTCTGGGGGGGGGGCCTCATTCTCCCCACCGTGAGGGCGGGGATGCGATGACAGGGGTTGGACAAGTGGCACTGGGGGGAGGTGGCAGGGTGTGGGCTCCGGGAGCCCCGGATGGAGCAGGGCAGACACAGGTGGCTCGGGAGTGGGCGACGGTGGCCCCATGTGCCCTCACCTGGAGGAGCCCAGCCCAGCGGGGTCTGCCCGACCCAGGCCTTTCCCTCCGCAGAGTCAGAGGTGGCTGGCACCAACCTGCCCTGGAGGCGTCCCTGAGGCCACTGTTCCGTGTTGAATTACAGGCAAAAACCAGCCCCAGGTGAGAACACCTGTGTCCAGGCCTGCGGCTTCCAGCTCCGGCCGCCTAGAATCACCCCCCGGGAGCTCTAGAACCGCACTCCGGCCGGTGAAGTGACAGCCTCCGGGCGCGCACAGCTCCGGTGTTCGAGAAACGCTAGTGGCCCACCCGGACACAGCTGCTGCCTCCCTGGGGCCGTCGGTGAGCAGCAGCAGGGACCCGGGGCAGCTCCGGCCCCGGGCAGAGGGCCCGGGCTAGAATTCTCACCGGCCTGAGTCTCCGTTTCCCCGTGGAAACAGGGGAACCTCATCTTGGAGAACTCTCCGTGCTGGGCAGGGTGAGCCAGGCCCACGCAGCGGGAACCCATGGGATCCGGGAACTATGGGATCCGGCCTGAGGACCTGCTGCCGGTCACCCTTCTTGCCACCCTGTGGCCTGTCGCTGTCCCCGGGAGGCTCAGGCACAGCGCAGAGAAGCCCAGGGAGAGCAGCTCGTACTCCAGGCTGCACAGCAGGGTCCCCACCCTGTGCACGAGAGGCCCTGGCTGCTGAGTGGGGGAGGGGGCTCTCACCTGGGGGCAGGTGCAGCTTGTAGAGGGCCTTGAGCTTGTCGGTCAGGTCCCCATGGTACATCCCACCTGCAGAGGGAGCCCAGTGACGAGGCCTGCCAGCAAGAGGGCACCAAAGCCCTCTGGCCAGTCCCCACTGGAGCCCCTGCCCTTTGAGTGGGTTCCGGTGCATCCCTCCTCCCAGCCTGACTCTCCCCTGGAGAGCTCCCTGGAGTGAGCCCCCGGTCCCCTACTTGCCCCTGAGCTTTGCCCTTCTCAGGGTCGGCAGACCCACCCCAAGCAGCCCTGGCCCGAGGGAGGGGAAGTGGAGGGGAGGACCCCACTGGACCCCACACGTCCCCAGTGGGAAAACTGCCCTTTCCAGATCAGGGCTGCTGTTGCAGTGGGAGGACTGCCATCTGGAGGCTTTTGGAGGCAGGGCCTTGGAGCTACTCACTCATCCCCGTCACAAACTCCTTGAAGTTGATCAGGGAGTCCCTGTTTTCGTCCAGGAGCCGGAACATGCGCCCCGCCAAGACTGGCGTGTGGGTGCCACAGGCCCAGGGCGTCAGGCTGGCGAAGAGCTCCCGGAACTGGCTGGCGTCAATGCGGTACTGCTCCAGGTAGGGCAGGCTAGGGTCCCGACGCACAGCAGTGGGCCGGCTGCCCCCCCAGTACTGACTTGCCAGGTGCTTGGCCTGCAGGGAGCGCAGCCTGGTGAGATGGCCGGGGGGGGGGGGGGAGGGGGCCCAGCACTTAGGACCCCCCCACTGGTCCGTGTGTCCTCCCTTCTCCTCTGTCCGAGCCTGCAGAGTCCTAGGGCGGGGAGCACCGGGCCTACACAGCATCTCACAGAACCGCCCACACGGGCCCCATCGGCCCCTGGTGGACAGATGCAGGAGTGGAGACACAGCCCTAGGGCTGCTGGCTACGGCAGGCCACAGCAGGAGAGAGACTACACCATTGTGACCGTAAGGCTCAGGTCCAAGTGCCAAACCAGAGGCCGCCGGGAACCGACAACAGACGGTCTGGACTTAGCTGTTTCTGCCTGCTCTTCACACCTGCTCCCCTTCTTCTGTTAACAGCACGTGAAATTTTTGGGCAGAGCCCCTCCTGTCCCATCCTCAGGCTGTGGGACGGGCACATGGCCCAGATTTGGCTCAAAACAAACACCCTCCTGTAGCCACAGCACCTAACCTGAGTTAGTCCAACAATTAACCCTGGAGTTTTTGTTAAAACCACTTGGAAAGAAAAGGCTCTTTCCCCTGAGAGAACAGGATGACCCTGGAGCTGCAGACAGCAGTCCTGCCATTCTGTAGGAAGAGCAGTCCAGAGGACATCTGAGGTAGGGGAGCTGGGCAGCATGTTTAAGCACCTGGATCCAGCCATGCCTGAAGCCATGAATTCCTAGACTTTCCTGTAACATGAAGCAATGCACTCCCTCTTTCGTAAGCTGACTTGAGTGGATTTGCTGCTACTTAAGAAAGTGTCCTGCCTAAACTCCATGAAGGAATAAATTCTACCATAGGAACTCTGTGGTAACTACATCTGAGAATGCTTGTAAATCGATTTCTCGGGGCGCCTGGGTGGCTCAGTCAGTTAAGCCTCTACCTTTGGCTCAGATCATGATCCTGAGGTCCTGAGATTGAGCCTCACATCAGGCTCTCTGCTTGTGGGAAGCCTGCTTCTCCCTCTGTTACCCTTGTGCTCTCTCTCGCTTTCTCTCAAATAAATAAATAAAATGTTTTAAAAAAATTGATTTGTCCTCTGGCAGACGGTTGCCACACCGAGAACGCACTTAGGAGACTAGGCTGGGGTACTGGGCCCGCCCTTGCTCTGGGCTGTCACCTTAAACACCATGTAGAGATCCTCCAGCTCTTCAATTGAGAAACCAATGTCCCCAGGTATAGCTCGGACCTAGAAGGAAAGAGCAACAGGATGTAGTGACGGATTCTCAAGTTCCAGGTCTCTGAGAGAACCCCCACGTGGACGAAGGCTAACACAAACCACCCTCGTGATGCTGCCAGCTGGCCAAGCCCGCGGCGGCAGTCCATCCAGAGAAGGAGGTGTGGACCACATGCTTGTCCCTGGTCACCCATCCCGCCACTCAGTTCACACTCTTTCAAGTTCCTTCGTGGTGAGCGCCGGGGGGCCCTTCTGTCCTGAACACCCAGTTGGGGACACAGGGTGAGGGGCAATGATGCAGTGACCGCTGTCTGGATCCTTGCAAAGACTCTGGCACTGGCTCTCGGGAAGGTGTCCTAGAACTTCCCAGTAAGTGCTCTCTCCAGAGTTGGGGAGGACAAAGGCTTGTAGTAGAGGCACAGCGAGCTGGGTGCGGGGGGCTGAGTGTCGCTACCCAGGGGCAGGGGCAAAGCCAGGCTGGAGGACTCAGCCCACAGGAGGATGACCCTCGGCTTTTAGACGCTGGGGTGTCAGAGAAGCTTCCGGTGACCAGCCCAGGAGCAGAAAATAGCGACCAGGCCCCTCCCACTACCTCAAATTTGCACCTTCACTCCTAGATTCCAGTCCCACATGAGGCAGCACTAGGGGACTCTGCACACGGCCCTGTGGGGAGGAGAAGCCCACCCGGGTCATGGCCCCTGCCCCCCACACCCCCCTAGCACCCCGCGGCCATCAGAGCCTGGCCCTGTCCATACCACGCTGCGCTTGGCCGTGTCCTCCAAGGACTGGATCACTTTCAGCCTCTGTTTAAACCGCATCTGTTCGATGTCGTCGGCCCTCAGGCTGCTGAATTTCTACCGGCCAGAGGTGATTCAGTGAGGCGAGGCAGAAGCACAGAGTAGAGAACTGCCCCAGGCCATGGCTGCCCACACCCGCACGCCCAGATAGGGCAGGCCGGCCGAAAAGCCCCAGAGGGTGCTGACCTCGTAGGACACCTTGAGGAGGTCGAAGATGTCCACTTCGGCTGGCGGGTCATCTCCACTAGTCAGCAGGGCATGGAGGTGTGGGATAGGAGGAGAAACGCTCTGCTTGTTGACCACATTATCTAGGTATCTGCAAGGATTAAAGGACAGAAGACTGGACACCCCCACAAGCAACAGGGGTGTCTTACCTGCTGAGTGACGTGGAGGGACCTAACCTGCCTAGACTCCCCGTCAATAAGCGAGGCGCCCTGGCAAGTTGGGAATCCCCCTGGAGGCAGTGAGAGGCCTCACCCCTCCTAAGGCCTGAGCACTAACTCTGGGAAGCCAGGCTGTCCTCTGGGGGTTCCTTGGGTCCCTGTTTAAGCCCAGACCCTACCACACCAGGAGAGAGGTCTGTCCCAGTGGGAGGGATGACAGGGTTCTGGGTTGGCTCAGCAGGCAGGCGGCAGCACTCCTGGCAGGCCGGGGTCGCTGGGAGTGTTTCAGGCCGGGCGACTATGCACACACACAGCCAGCAGGGCCCTACAGAGCTCAGGGCCCGAGGCCCTGAGTGCGAGGCCGGGGTGAGGCGGGGGCCCTGGAGGTGGGGGCCCTGGATGCGGGGGGCTCGGCCCCTCCGTCCAGAAAACCACTAGTGGCATGGGGAGTCCCAGGGTCAGATTCTGAGGAGAATGAGCTCTGTGGGATGCCGCTGGCTGGGGCCGGAGCAGGCGAAATGGTGATAAAGCAGGCCCAGGGCCCAGGGCCCAAGGCAGGGGGACTGTGGGCCGGCACGGAGGCAGGGGGCGGGGAGGGACTGGATCCCAGAGAGTGTGCGAGGCTGGGATGTGGGGACTGAGGAGGCAGGTGGTGGCCAGGAAGACAGGCACGTATGAGCCCGTTCAGCTGCGTGGGCAAGTCCGGCGGGGGCCCCTCCATCTGGGTGACGGTGAGGGGGAGTGACGCTGAGCCGGGGAGAGCAGCGTCAGGACTGCTCTGGGAGAAGAGCAGATTGGGGTGTCCGCCCACGGCTGGAGGCCAGGCTGTTCCGGCTCTACCCCCCCCCCCCCCCAGGCTCCAGCCCATTTGATCCACTCCCAGAGCTATCACGCCCCAGGGCTGTTTTGCCGGCCAGTTCCTGCCAGAAAGGAGGCTCCCTCCTGCCCCCCGGCCCCGGGAGTGTGCTCGGTGGGGGCGTTGGTGCGTGTTGAGCGAGGAGTGCCCGGGGCTGCTGGGGGGCCGGCCAGTGGCCCGGCAGCACAAGGGAGGCTGGCTCGGTCACCTGCCCAGGACGGTCATGGCCTCGCCCTCGTCGCCGCAGCCCAGCAGCTGCTCCATGTTGGCATCCAGGATGGCCAAGGCCACCTGCAGGATCACTTTGATGCCCTCGTAGAAGAAGCAGTCGACGATGACCACAGCGCTCTCGAAGGGCATGACACTGAGGAAGAGGGTCAGGAACCAGGACAGAGAGATGCTGGAGATCACCCCCAGGTCCTGCATCTTCTCGGAGAGCTGGGGCAGGAAGTCTCTCGTGAGCTCTTCAAAGATGCCTTGATCCACCAGGGCCCCTAGGGAGAGGATGAGGGAGTCTGAAGGCCAAGCCCACACCGCTGGCTCAGGCCCCAGGGGGGTGCGGGGAGCCCACCGGAGCCCTGGCCAGCTCTGCCCACACTCAGGGTGGGAGGGGACAGGCTGGAGGAAACAAGAGACAGAAACAGCGTGCGGGCGTCCCTTCCACGGCGTCCAAACTACTGTGGGAAAAGAACACTTGCTCCCACTGTGCCTAGATGTGCTTTGGGGGAAATACAAATCTCTCCCTTCTAGAAGCGTCAGGAGTAAACAGGAGCCTTGGTGGCTGCTACGTGTCCTGCCCTGAAGCTTGTGAACCCCAGTGGGGGAGACCCCCCAAACCAAATGGAACGGGAAGGGCATCTTCAAATAGCAGACGGAGTTAGATCTGTAATTAAATACACTGGCCAGTGTGCTTCCACTCAATCACACAGACTCTTCAGGCTGTCGCTCGTAGTCGTCAAGGCTGGGTGACAGGCACGCAGAGAGGTACTACCCCCTCTCGCTTCGAGGTTGGGAATCCTGCACAATGAAAAGCCTTACGGAGAGTTAGATGGCTGAGAACGGAGGCCCCAGGCTGACCTCTAAAAACCACTGAATGTGTAATAGCTTATCTTGCTGCCAGCAACTCCTGGGGAGTTGCACGGCGTCCGGGCGAGGCGGCCGGGGTCTGTGTGTGGCCTCTGCCTTCTAGCTGTGTGGTCGTTTCTCAGCCTCATCTGGGGAACGGGAGCCGGGAGGGTCTGCAGCCTGCCGCATGTCTGTGAGGCCCCCGAGAGCTCGCCTGTGCCGAGTGCTCGGTGCGGGGGCTGGCCCCGGGAAGCCCGCCACCCCCCACGGGGAGCCTTGGAGCCTCGGGCACTCACCCACCACCCTGGTGTTGTAATAGTCAGGCAGCATGCGCTCACAGAGGGCCACCAGCAGCCAGAAGGCCTCCTCCTCGTTGCCGTAGAGCAGGAGCACGGAGGTGACGATGTTCATGGCCTGTGGGCACAGAGACGGCAAAGGGGAGGCTCACGGAGCTGGGCTGCCGCGTAAAACCGCCCCATCCCCCCAAGGGGCCTGCACGGCCTCACTCTCCACGCAAGTCCGACTACGACAAACGACAACGGCAGGCAATCTGCCAAAAGGCCATTTGCAGGAACCCAATTTGGCAAGAACCATCAGCCAGATCCCTCCAATCGGGCCAGTGGGCACTTGGAAAGCTGAGAGGGAGGGAATGGGTGCGTGGCTCTTCAGAGCGGTTTCTGGGGTCGGACGTGTGACACGGGGCCTGGCGGATGGGTGAGTGATCCCCGTGCGACAGCCACATGGCTGAGGTGGAACGGGGGGCTGCACACAGCCTGCGCCCATAGCAAGCCTTCTCACAACAGGCTTCCATCTTAAAAATTCTCTCCAGCTGGCACGCGGACTTTCCCTGCCCCTGTAACAGGTCACGCAGAACCCTGGCCATGCGGAAAGGGACTTTTGAGGGGGTGGCATGCTTCTCGGAAACCCAGACGCTGTCTCGGGGAGACAGAACGCCATCGGACGGGGCCGGGAAAACGCCCCCCCAGACGTCAAATCAGATGCTGCCAGAAGTGCACCTCGAAACCATGATGAGATGCCACCTCATGCCATTAGGGTGGCTACGGTCCAGAGACCAGAAAACCAGCATGGCGAGCATGTGGGGCAAGTGGAACCTTGTGCATCGCTGGGGGGCGGGGACGTAAGATGGTGTCCTGGCTATGGAAAGCACTATGGCCATCCCAAAACAAAACAAAACAAAAAATTAAAGGTCGAATTAGCACACGGTCCAGCAATTGCACTTGTGGGTATGGACTCAAGAGAAGCGAAAGCAGGAACAGGAAGAGGCACCGCATGGGTCTGCTCACAGCGGCGCTATTCATGAGAGCCCGAGGAAGAAGCCACGCACACGCCCAGCTGAAGACACACGGGGGAGAGCGAGTGTGGCCTAACACGGAGTGCACTGTGGTTTGAGAGAGTCTGACCCGGGACCCAATGGGGATGAGCCCCGAGGACGCTGCGCTAATGGAGCCGGCTGGCCCCCAAGAGGCGAGTCCCGCGTGACTCCGTTTCTGGGAGGTACTTAAGGCGGGCACAGCCATAGAGACGGAAGGCAGACTGGGGATTAGCAGGGGAGTCGTTGGCAGACACCAGACCACCAAATGCTCCAGGACCCAGACCCGAGCCTGCAGAAGGCGGTCCCTGCCATGGGGCGGAGCGAGCAGTTAAGAGTGGCTCCCGTTACACGGCTCTCGGTGGTCGGGCTCTTCCGGGGGGGCACGGGGCACACTCAGGCTGGGGAGTGAGCCGCTGGCGGGAGGTGTGGCCCCTGGGCCGGGCTCACCCCCTGTACCTGACAGTAGCCGATGGTGGGGTTTCGGAAAGCGTAGGCAGTCAGCACTCGCCGGAGGGCAGCGATGCCCAGCTCGTTCTGGAAGGCGGGGTGCTCGGGCATGGAGCGGTGGAGGTCTCGCTCGATCTCCTCCGTGGCCAGGCTGTACTTCCCCGTGGACTTCTCCACCAGCTCGGCGTAGTAGCCAGGGTGAGTCACCATCTCGTTCCAGGCCCCTGAGGAGACACAGCCGGCAGCTGTCTCCCACCTCCTCCCCTCTGCTGGGGCCGTGGGGGCAGTGACAGAGAAGACTGTCAGAAGAGAAGTGGAACCCTGGGGTCTGTTAGGAGGCGTGAGGCAAGGGTTCCTTGGTGACCGCTCCAGGGAGGGGTTGCCCCACCACAGTTTGAGTGGCCTTTTCAAGAGACCGTCCAGGTGGCCATGGGTATGTGTGCTGACAGAGCCTGTCCCGAGGAGAGGCCGCCTGGTGGGGGTGAGGGGCTGCTTGCCCCCCCACTGCACGTGGGAAGGGACCATGTGGGTGACAGAGCCCCACCCTCAGTGTCTGCGCCCCAGGACGGTGTCCCCAGCTTGGGCCCCTCACAGCTCAGAGCTCCATCGCGGCCTTGGAAGGGACTGGCAGCTCCCGCCTGGCAGACTCGGAGGCCGGGCAGGGTCCGTGGGGGGCCGGGCTCCAGCTGGGGCAGCTCACCAGAGAAGAGGAGCCACAGCTCCCCACGGAGGCTCTCGGGGATGCCCTTCAGCACCAGCTCCCGCGTCTTGGCCGTGCGGTACATGCATACGCCGCGGCCGTACTCGAAGAAGTGAATGTCCCATGACTCCTCTTTCATCTTCTCCTTGGCCTGGGGGAGAAGCAAACAGGCTTTGGGCGTGCGCGCCGGGGCCCTCTGCCATCTGCAGCGCATGGCCTCGAGGGCCCAGGCCGGGCAGCAGTGACATGAGCCCGGGTCGGACAGGGTGCCCCTGGACACCGTCCCTCGGCGCCCGAGGACCTGAGGTGGCATGCAGGCACGAAGCCTCCTCCCAGGCCCGGGTCCCGCGCGGCCATGGGGCCCACGCTCCAGGCTTACCCCCTTGGCCCCCAGATCCTCCATGGGCGAGTTTCCCTGGAAGAGTTTTAGCAGGCCCTGGGAGGCAGTCGGGGCCTCCTGCACACTGGAGCCCTGGCGGCCCCCCAGGGGGGTGGTGGGGCTGGCGGGCTGATCTGCGGCCTCTGCTGGAGCCGAGGAGCACTGAAAAACACAACACGGGGCGGGGGGATGCACCCAGTGAGTGGGGCTGCCCACCGCGGGGTCTCCGATGTGCTCGCCC
>CM052895.1:2901973-2930802 GCA_028534135.1 Potos flavus | reverse complement strand
CTGATATAAAATTCTTCACTTGTGCTTTTTAAAAATTGTGTATCTTTAAAATGTTATTCTCAGTTATAACTGAGCCTGGGTGGCTCAGTTCATTGAGCATCTGACTTGATTTTGGCTCAGGTCATGGTCTCAGGGTCCTGGGATCAAGCCCCACGTCAGGCTCTGCATGGAGTCTGCATGAGATTCTCTCTCTCTCCCCCTCTGCCACTCCCTCTGGCTCGCATGCTCTCTCTCTCAAATAAAAAAATAAGTCTTAAGAAAAAAAGACATCTCTGATGCTTATTTTAAAAAACTAAAAATAAATAAAATGTTACTCTGTATAAAATGGTGCTATTTAAAAGCCTGAACCCACTCTGATGTTCTTTCATAAATGACTTGGGTCCTTTTTGACTGGTTGCCCCAAAGATTTTTTTTTAAAAATCTTTAAATAGTTTCTACTGCATTCTGTAAAAATATTGATTATTCTAGACTGGTTTTCCCGGACATATGGCATGCCCTTCCACCATGCACCGTCAAGTCTTTTTACGCAGAAAAGTTTTCTTGACTGGTAGTTTCTATCAGCCGTTAGTCTGTGCGCTTATGCATAAGTTGGATCTTCTTTGTCTGACTTCTTTATCACAGCTCCTGACCATTTTTTTCCTCTTTCTTCACTTGTTCGGCTCTCCTCTGACCCCCATCCCTTCCTTGTCCCTTCAAGTCTATTCAGTGTTGTGTTCTCCTTGTGCAATACTTATTTCTGAAAAATTTCTCCTGAGTCCTGTCAACTCTCTTTTCTGTTGACTGGTCACTTTGTTTCTGAGCTTTCTTTTTTTTTTAAGATTTTTATTTATTTATTTGTCAGAGAGAGAGAGAGCACAAGCAGGTAGAGTGGCAGGCAGAGGCAGAGGGAGAAGCAGGCTCCCCGCCGAGCAAGGAGCCCGATGTGGGACTCGATCCCAGGACCCTGGGATCATGACCTGAGCCGAAGGCAGCCGCTTAACCAACTGAGCCACCCAGGCGTCCCTGTTTCTGAGCTTTCTAAGAAATTTTATTTATAGCATTCGTTAGTAGTTTCTATTGATTTTCTAATTCTTTTTAGATCATTTTGAAATATTAGGGTACGGTTTTCGTCTGCTTTGGGGGAACATGTTCTGACGGACTTTCATTTTCTGTGGAAGGTTAGTTGGTTTGTTTCTTTCCCCCTGTGATGCCTTTGTATGGGGTGTGATCATAATCCTCTGCTGCTCGGTTTTAAATGACATGAATCCTTCTGTACTTTTGGGAGGATCGTATACATGCTGGGGAGATAACATTAAAAGCACAAGAAATAAAGGAAAAATAGATAAACTGGACTATTATAAAACTTCCGTACATCAAAGGACACAATCATCAAAATGAGAAGACAATCCATGGGAGCGAGAGAAAATATTTGCAAATTATATATTTGATGGGTTAATATCCAGAATATATAGAGAATTTCTACAACTTGACAACAAACAACCCGACTTAAAAAAAAAAGTGAGGGACTTGAATAGACATTTCTCCAAAGAAGCTGGACAAATGGCCAAGAGGACATGAAAAGATACCCGATATCACTGAGCGCTGGGGAAATGCAAATCAAAACCACAATGAGCTACCACTTTACACCCATTAAAATGGTTATTATAAAAAACCTGGAAGATAACCAGCATTGGCAAGGATGGGGAGGAACTGGAACCCTTGTGCATTGCTGGTGGGAACATAAAATGATGCAGCCGCTGTGGAGGAAGGTAAGGCAATTCCTCAAAATACTAAACACTGAATTACCCATCGACGTCTTCCCAGCAATTCCATTCGCGGTATCTCCCTCTCAGAACTGAAAGCAGGGTCTCAAAGAGATACGTGTACACCTACATTCATAGCAGCATTATACAATAGCCCAAAGGTAGAAGCAATCCAAGAGTCCATCAAAAGATGGACAGCGGCGCCTGGGTGGCTCAGTGGGTTAAGCGTCAGACTCTTGATTTCAGCTCAGGTTTGTGAGATCAAGGCCTGCGTTGGGCTCCATGCTAAATGTGGAGCCTACTTAAGATTCTCTCTCTCCCTCTACCCCCCAACCCCCTGCTCACGCACTCTCTCTCTCTCAAAAAAAACAAGGATGAATGGAAAAACAAATATGGTATACATCTACAATGGGCTATTATTCAGCCTTAAAAAGGAAGGAAATTCTGACATTGCTACCATGAGGACTAACCTTGAGGACACGACAGTAATAAGATCAGCCAATCACGGAAGGACAGATACCATAGGATTCCTGTTCTATGAGGCCCCTGGAGCGGTCAGAGTCATAGAAGCAGAAAGGGGAGTGGTGGTTCCCAGGGGAAGCGGGGAGGGGAAGGGGGGCTAGTGTTTCAGTTCTGTAAGATGGAAAGTGCTGGGGATGGACGGTGGGGGGGCACAAGAGGTGAATGGACGTCACGCCACTGAACTGTACACTTCAAAATGGGTCGGGTGGTGAGTTTCAGGTTATGTGTCCTTTACCACAATTAAAAAAAAAAAAAAAAAAGGACCTCCTGAATTTGACCACTTCTGAACTTCTCTGCTCCCACCCTTGACCAAGGCTCTAGCATTCCATGTCCTGATTACTCGAACAGCCTTCCAACTCCTGTTGGCTTCTACCTGGGCCTCTCGAGCCCAGAACTGCCCAAGAGAAACAGAATGAGAGCAGCATGTGTAATTTAACGCATCCTAGCAGCCACGTTAAAATACAGGAGAGAAATTGCTGAGATGAGTTTCAAATAACAGATTTCATTTAATCTGCTAATTAACAACCAACATACGGTTGTTACGACATGGAATTACTATAGAAAGTTATCGAGATCTTTTCCAGTCTCCTTTTCCAGAGCGAATCTTCAAGCTCTGGTGCGGAGTTCACGGTTATGACACATTTTTGCGTGGGCCGGCCATGTTTTCAGGGGCTCCAGGGCTGCACGTGGCTTCCGTACGGAGCAGCTGCACCTCTAACCCATTCCATTAAAGCACGCACAGGTCGTGTTGCTCCTCTGGCCAGAAGTCCCCCACGGCTTCCCATCTCACTCAGAGTCAGAGCTAAAGTGCCCACAAGGCCTACAGGCTTCCGTGCTCGGGCTTCCTGCTTCCTCCCTAACCTCACCTTCTACACTGGTCTTCGCTCACCTCTGTAGCCAGTGCCAAGCCCAATCCCACCTCTGGGCCTTTGCACCTGCTGTTCCCTCTGCCTCCAACGTCCTTTCCCCAGGTACTTCATGGCTTGTTCCCTAGCTTCTTTCAAGCTTGACCAGAACCCCTCCTTTCCCCTGATCCCTTTATCCTGCTCTGTTTTATTTTTTTTAAAAGATTTTATTTATTTATTTGACAGAGAGAGAGATCACAAGTAGGCAGAGAGGCAGGCAGAGAGAGAGGAAAGCAGGCTCCCTGTCAAGCAGGGAGTCTGACACGGGGCTCAATCCCAGGACCCTGAGATCATGACCTGAGCCTAAGGCAGAGGCTTAACCCACTGAGCCACCCAGGCACCCCTATCTTGCTCTGTTTTTATCCACAGATCTTATCACCACCTGCCGTATCTCAGATGTTTGCTTACTGTCTGTCTCTCTCACTAGAATACACGCTGTCGAATCTCTTCACCGCTCTATTCCCAGTGCCTGGGATAGCACCTAGCACCTAAGGGAAATGCAGTAAAACCATGTTGGTGGGGGCACCTGGGGGGCTCAGTGGGTTAAGCATCTGACTCTTGGTTTCAGCTCAGGTTGTGATCTCAGGGTCGTGGGAATGAGCCCCACATCAGGCTCCCTTCTCCGCACAGAGTCTGTCCCTCTTCCTCCGCTCCCCCCCCATGCTCTCTCTTTCAAAATAAATAAATAAAATCTTTACATAGCCCCCAAAACTATGTTGGGTAGTGAGCATTTAGAAGGGGCCCAGGGTCTGTGCTTACTCTGGCCTGGTGGGCCCCTGTCACTTGTCATGTTGGGCCTCATGAAGGCAGCTCAACATCCTTGCTTATGTCCCTTTTCACCCAACCTAAACTCACTCTCTCCTGAAATCCCAGATCAAGCCCACCTTCCTGTAAGAAACCGTTCTAAATGTCTCCAATGAACAGAGTCTGTCCAGCCCCTCCCCACCCCTTCCCTATCTACTTAACAGCTTCCTGAGCATTGACCACGGGGGTGGAAAATATAAAGGCCTCCGTGGGCCAGACGAGGTGGGGCTCTGCAGAGCTGGAGGGCACGTGCCATCGCTTGGCTCCGATGCCCCCTGGCGGGAATGTGGACCCTGTAATGCCAGGGCTGCTGATTTTTCCAGAGAAGCCAGCTATGTGGATATTTATAAGGACTCTTCTTCTCTTGAAGTGTTTTCACAAACTCAGACTGACCCACAGCACACATACCTTGTCACACCAGGAAGTGATTAAATATGGCCACAGCTGTGCCAACCTCAGTGGGCTCCCTCTGGTCGCAGAGGGACTTGAGGGTAATCACTGTCACGGACCGAGGCACATCAAGCTGCCTAAATCTGTAGGTTCATAATCATACCACGAACTGAACATCGCCAATGACGCGATCACGTTTGGAGGATACTAGAAATGCAGATCCTCATTTTAACAACTGGTGAATAAAAGCAGGGAAAAAAGATTTCCTCTGCCTTTCCTAGGTGAACTGTGCCTCAAGCAGTGAAGTAGTCGATGAGGGGGGTTCTGTCTAGGGACGGATTCCAGCTCATGAACAGAAGGACTGACAGCAGTAGACGGCCACCTTCTCGAAACCCCTGATGAATTACCGGATCTACGAAAAGCCCGTCCGGGGCTGAGAACAGCATGTGACAAGAAGAGCGGGTGTTGGATATAGCTCTCGGTGGACAACCCCGCCTACAAGCAGACCTGCCCCCTAAACATACAAACCACCAAACCTGAATCTGATCTGGGTCTCGCTATTCAACTGCCAACCTACAGGGGACAGAAGAACACGGTAAACGCCTCCAGAGGGATGCTATCAGAAAGAACCAGACCTCGAGGCCCTCTACAGCACAAATGACCCCGTTCTTTCAACAAAATCCCGCAAGAAGAGTGAGCGATGGAGCAGACATCTCCAGACTGAAAGGAATTTAAGAGACATATCAGCCGACCACATATGACCTATGTGTATTTCAAGGCCAATGATGCTCAACCGGTAAAAAGTACGCTTGCGTTTGGGGAAACGTGAACACAAGTACAGTTGACCTCTGAGCAGCCCCGGTTCCGAGTGTGTGGGCTCACTGTTTTGGATAAACACAGCACTGTAAGTATGTCTTCCTTCCCTTATGATTTTCTCAATCATGTTTCCTTTCCTGTTATTGTAAGAACATGGTATATAATACATGTAATGTACCAAATCCAGGTTAATCAACTGTTTATGCCGAGTAAGGCTTCCAGTCCAGTGTGGGCTGTTAGTAGTTACATTTTGGAGGCGTCACAAGTTCTACTCAGATTTCTGACTGCATGAGGGGTCGGCGCCCCTTATCTTTGCATTGTTCAAAGGTCAACTATATTTGATATTAAGGAATAACAGTTAAGTCTTTAAAAAGGAGGTCTTCCCCCCCTCTAAAAAAGACTAAACTAAAAAAAAAAAAGAAAAAAAAGAGGTCGTTCCCTGTGAAAATCCCTGAAAGGTTGAAGATTGACAGGAGCAATACCAGTAAATAAACCCAAGCTGGCTAGGCCTCGACAGTGTGGCAGAAGTTCCTAAGGGATAGACATGAGGTTGGCTGGTCAAGCCAGAGAAGGTTTCTTGTATGGATGGGGTTTGAGACAGGTGGGGGGCGCTCAGGAGGACTGGGGGGCGTGGTGGGGGACAGAGCCGGGTGTGGCCAAGACACCGAGTCAGGCTAGCTCAGGCTTGCCATCCTGCACCCGCAGGGGGCCCTTTCACCTGAGGCCCATGGCAGGCAGCAGCATGGAGACTGATGGCTGCCCGGGCTCTTCTCCCGGCCCTGACCGCCCCGGCCCACCACTCCCAGGGGGCCCTCTGACCTCTGGGGCCGGGTCCGTGGTGCTGGCTTTCCTTCCCCTGCCGCTGCCTCCTGGCTGCTTGGATGGCATCTTCTGGAGGAAGTCGGAGATTTTCTGCACTAAGAAATCGCGGTCTTTCAGGTTGGCGAACAGGAAGGTCATTTTGCTCTTGGTGCTGATGGACAGAGGGCTGGGCAGGACACTGGAGCTGTCAGCTTTTTCAACAATGGTCACCTGAGAAGGCAAGTCAAGCACCGGGCGTCGGTGTCCGGGGGCGGGAAGCTGACTGGCTTTGCGCACGCGGGAGCGCAGTGGCCTCAGGGCAGCTAGCACCTCCTGCGGGGGCAGCCGTGGAGAGGAAGGGACGAGCTACGGCCGGGATGCGGGAACAAGGCCAGCTCAGCATCCAGGCCAGCTCCTGCTTTTCAGCTGAGCGGACGGACGGAAGGAATGCGGCTTTCCGAGACGGTGACGAGAAGAGCACGTTTGGGGGCGCAATGTCCAGAGCCCATGGGAGGCTGGTGTGCATGCAGCCTGCTCTGAGGGGGAGGCCCTGGAACGGCCCCTGGTGGGCACACTGAGGACCATCAGCGCCAGTCCTGCTGGTCCATCGAGTCAGTCCTGCTCCCCACCTCAGCCAGAGCTCTCTGCCATCAGATGAAACTGCGAGGTCATCGGGACAAACAGAGCTGAGGGCTGCGGAGACCTCTGCACCCTCCCCCAGGCCTTGGCCCAGGTCAGACTCAAGGCCCAGCAGGAACAGGGGACGTGGGGTCAGGGGTGCCCTGAGCCGGGAGCTTCCGGAGCTGTGGCTCTTTCAAGTCCTGTGCCGCAGACTGCCCTGGGGGAAATGAGGCAGCACACAGACCCCCTCCCCACTGTGACCCCGCACCTATGACCGCTGCGCCTACAACTGGAGGGCTTTGTAAATGCAGGGGGGGCCTCACCACTCCAGGTTGTTAATAAAATCAGGATACTGTAATTTAGGTCATAACTTAGGCATCTCACTGTGCTTCACAGAGCTGAACGGCCAGTCTGCCCAGCTGGGCCGCAAGGAAAAGGAGGCCTGGGGACCTGCTCTGACCTTCTGAGGGGTCTGTCAGTGCTTTCCATCTGGGCGGGGGCCCTCTCCCTCACTGACCACACCCCTCACTGCGGCACAGGACAAACCTCCTTGCTTCCTTCAGGGTCACTGTGGAAGACTAAGAAACCTGAGGGAAAAATACCTCTGACAGGTGAGAGCCGACCCCCTACCTGAGACGGGTGAGAGCCGACCCCTACCCGTGACGGGTGGGAGCCGACCCCCTGCCCGTGACGGGTGAGAGCCGACCCCCTGCCCGTGACGGGTGAGAGCCCTGCCCGTGACGGGTGAGAGCCGACCCCCTGCCCGTGACGGGTGAGAGCCGACCCCCTGCCCGTGACGGGTGAGAGCTGACCCCCTATCTGTGACGAGTGAGAACCATCCCAACCCTGACAGGTGAGAGTGGCTTTTCAGCAGCCCTGCTGGAGTCTGAGTCACAGCCAAGACAAGTGTCGGGAGAGGAACAGGGAGGTGGCCTCTGAGAGTGACATGGTGAGGCTGTTTAGGGTCAAAGTCCTCTCAGCCCAGCCAAAGTGGGGCTTTGCTAAAGTCCAACTGCTGGGCCAGGAAGGCAGGACTCGGGGACACCCCTCGCAGGAGGCCCCTGGGATCTGATCGGGGAGGCACAGGGCTTTCCTGAAGTTAGCTGAGCTCTCCCGGCATGCCAAACCCCAGTCTGTCTCCCCACCAGGGGAGGTGACCCTGGGGGAGCATGCAGCTCACCCCATGCCTGCAGGGGCCCGGCAGGAGGCGGGGCTCGGGGAAGCTGCTGACTCATTCTGTGCCTTCCACCAAACCCTGGGGGGCTGCCTGGGCCGGTGGCCCCCACCAGGTGCCCCGGGGAGCCAGGGCAGAGCTGGGGGGGGCGGGGGCTCACCTCCCGCAGGGGTATGATGAGGTGGCAGGCGTCCTCCTCCTTGCTGGCGAAGCAGATGTAGTTGCTGGAGATGAACATCTGGCCGGGGATGTGCAGCTTGTTGAAGGGGGTCCACAGGGTACAGCCCGTGTGGCCGTCCAGGCGCTCGTCCCTGGGCAGCCGGAACGTGGCCCGGTAGCACTCGTTCTTGGCTCGGGCGTCCAGGTCTCTGCGGAAGCACGGCGGGGGAGGGGGGTAGGAAAGGGGAGAGGCGTCAGGGCCAGCGTGCCTGCAAGGGGGCTGCCACGTGGGATCGGGCTCTTTGGGGTGCTCCCATGAGCAAGTCCTGCCCAGGGATCTTGGAGTTCAATGGAACACACTTCGCAGATGGCCAGCTGCCACGAGACCCATCTGTATGACCAGCAGAGATCGGTCAGCAAACAGCACGCCCTGGAGCCCCGAGGGCTCCGGAGGACAGCCAGAGGCTTGACAGGGTTTGACAAGACACCTGCTGGGTGCTGAGGGCGGACGGATGGGGCCCCAGGGCCGGGAGGCGCCCCACACCTGTCCCACGAGCCTCTGCCGCTGCCGCAGGGGAAGACCCGGCCCCACGGGGACACCCAGACGAGCACCTCCTGAACTCAAGCCGCGGTGCTGCGGATGGACACCGAGGCACGGCTGCCTGATGAGCGTGGGAGGCGGCTGCCCGGCACCCTGCTCCTGGCCTGCTTGCTGGCTCTTTCCTTGGGAGCCACCTCTCCCCCCAGCGCATGGGGGCTGCCGGCAGCCTGAGCAGGGCCTGGCGGGCACAGCCTGATGGACACCGTCAAGTCCTGGCCCTTGCTCGTCTCCTTTCTGGAAGGTTCTAATAGCGCAAATTCTAATCACTGGCACAGGGAGAGTGACATCCTTGGACGGTGCCCTCCTGTAACTGTGGGCAACCGGCCCCTTCCAGCCCTCCCACCCGCGGGGGCTGCGCACCGCTTCAGAGCCGAGATGTTTCTGTGCGGCCGGGAGGGCCGGGGCAGCGCCTTCTCCTCCAGGAAGCCCTCACTGTGCAGCAGCTGCCGCACGGCCAGGTTGGCCAGCTGCTCCATGAGCTTGAAGGTCTCGCCGATGTTGAGGAACATGGAGAAGAAGAGCTCCTGGTCCCGCGTGTCCACACGGATGCTCTCGGGGAAGAGCAGCGTGGCGTTCTTCTCCAGCCTCGTGACGTCCACCCACTGCACCACCAGGCTCACTGGACACCAGCGGGGACACACATGCCGGTGGGTCACACGGGCCGGAGGGCGGGACAGCCGCGCGAGGGCATCACGGACCGTGGGCCCTCCCCCCCGTGCCTGAGCCTGGCTGTGCCGGGATGGGGGCTCCGCGAGGAGGGCCTGGGCCATGGGGGTCTCCTCTGCATCCCAGGCCAACCCGGCACCCCGCCCTGAGAACATCCCGGGGAAGATCTGCCCCACGAGTGGCTGAGGGGGCGACACGAGCGGCACAGGGAAGTGAGCCGGCGGGGACCCTGCCCGGTGAGGAGGTGCCAGGTGGGAGGAGGGCAGGGGAAGGGTGTGTGGCGGGTGTGTGGCAGGTGTGTGCACGGTGGGGCAAGGCCTCGCTGCGCTTGGAAGGGCTGAGCCCTTTCTGGGGGTGCTGTGGCTGCCCTGGGGAGTCTACCTTGTGCCCCAAGGCCGCAGCTTCCCCCAGTGAAGCCCCTGCACCGCATTCTACCGCTTGGGGATGGCGCCGGCCCTAGAATGTTCGACTTCGAGCCCCTGAGCTGTCTCTCTGGGAAGAACCCCAGCGGTGGGTACAGGTGGGCCAGGAGCCCCCGAGAGCCAGGCGCCTGCCTGCCTCAGGTCTGGGCCTCCTTGCCGTGAACCGCGGAGGCGCACGGGGCTTCGGGGAGATCCTCCGGGGCGGGGGGTGGTGTGCGGGCACAGAATATCAGGCGGTCGGGAGAGGCGGGGGGCCGCTGCGGGGCGGGGGCCGCTCACCTTCCTTCCCCAGCAGGAAGGAGTAGAAGCACAGGTGGTTGACGCTCAGGTAGAGCCAGCCCTGCCGGGGCACGCGGCCCTTCCAGTAGCTGCAGGAGTAGTAGTTGACCAGCTTCTCCCCCTCGGGCATCCCGAACTGCTTCCGCATCTTCAGCTCGGCCTCCTTGAATTTCCCAGGGTCCTCGTCTCCCTGCGGCTGCAGGTTCTTGTTCTCTTCCGCGATGATGCCCTGCAGGGGGACAAGGGGACTGATTCTGGCAGGCCCTGGCTGGCGGGGGGGGAGGGGGCTAGTGCTGCGACCTAGGCCTCCTGGATGCTGGCCCCAGAGCCACAAGCCGGCGAGGCCGAGGCACGTGGTGGGACAGAAGCTAGGCAGATTCCCTCAACTCCTTGAGCTAATAATACCTCCAGCATGGCCGGCCGGAAGTAGGGCCTTTTCAAATAAACATTTATTTCTATGTAAACTTTCTGAAAGATATAATAAACATGGTAAAAAACACCCAGAGTACAACGGCATATTCAGTAAGCAGGGAGCCTCCCTCTTGCCCACTCTGCTGGTTCCCTTCAGACACGCGGGCACTGATGCTCCTCTGAGCAAACATGTGGTTTTCTCTTTCCCTCTTTCTTTACCCAAATGGCACCCGGCTGCAGCAATGTTCTGTGAAGTGCTTTTCTCATGAAGAGGATGCTCTGTATTTATTGGACTTTCTCCCCCCTCCCTCAGTATACCAGGGGCTCCTGCTTCTTGACCCCACCCCCAGACCGGCTACACGGCCCACCCAGCTCGGGGCCCCCAGACCAGCTGCACGGCCCACCCAGCTCAGGGCCCCCAGACCGGCTGCAGGCCCCTCCCAGCTCAGGACATATCCATGCTGTGTTCTGCCAGCATCTTCACTGGGCTCAGGATGCCCAGAGAAACATCACCCTGGGCCACAGAGCCAGCCCAAAACCACCTGGGGTAAAAGATGTTCTTAGAACCCTTGGCTCCAAACATACATGCAGATTTTGCAGGAGGATGATTCCTCGATAAACTAAGGTAATTCAGTGTTTGGGGCCTGGCCTACTGCTCCCACCGGGCCTCCTGGTGGCCACGTGCCTCTCCATCCAGGGGCAGGGAGGACAGCCAGTTGCCTGGGTGAGGGCCAGAGGTTGCAAAGCACCTCCTTGTTACTAAGGCCCCAGGTTTGTCTTCTGCTGCCCTCAGTCCCACCCACTGGGAGGCTGGAGAAGCAGCCCCACCAATGGAGCGTGGGAGGCCATCACCCATGCCCTGTCCCACTGGTCACCTTCCTGGGTCTCAGTCGGAAGTTCCTCTTCCCTGCTCCCTGCAGCTGGGAGACCCCCAAGCAGGGAGTAGAGGGGCTGATCTCTCCTGCTCTGCCTTTTCTTCTGTGTTCTCCCGGGGCCCCTCTTCCCAACGCCTTGTCCTTTAGGAACAGTGTTGCAAGAGGAACGGTCCCTACCAATGGGAATGAGCTGGCCTGGCTCATAGGGCTGGGATTTGGTTTGTTGGCCGACAAAATGGGACTGTAAAAATCACTGGGCTGATTTTAAATGACTGAGTCCATTTCCTTAACATTTTTAGGCATATTCAGGTTTATTCTTTCTTCCTGAGTCCCAGTTTCAGTTATATTACGTGGTAGGCCAAGTAAGAGTCCCCCAAAGATGTCCACACCCCAAACTCCAGAGCCAGGGTATAGGTTACCTTACGTGGCAAAAGGGACTCTGTGGATGTGCTAAGTATGGATTCTGACCCAGGGAGAGGGCCCTGGATTGCCCAGGTGAGCCCAATATATCATCACGAGGGTCCGTGTAAAGAGGAGACGGGAGGGTCAGAGACGCAAAGGGAATGAGAGGACAGGAGCGGGGACAGAGAGGGCGTGATCTAAGGTGCCACGCTGCTGACACTGCAGATGCAGGAAGGGGCCCAGAACTGAGGAAGATGGGCAGCCCCTAAAAGCCGGAACCAGCAAGGAAACGGGTCCTCCCTGCCCTGAGCCTCCGGAAGGAGCCCGGCCTGCCCACACCTGGCCTTTAGCCCGCGAGACCCACCGAGGACTGCTGACTTCCAGAACTCCCAGATAACGGGCCTGTGTGGGGCCACGAAGCATATGGGAACTTGTGGCAAGCAGCGATGGAAGCGAACGCATCCTATTGTGAGAAAGTGTCCGTGTTGTCTAAACTTTTGAATTTCCTGGCTCGAAGCTGTTCATGGCATTTCCCTCTCTTTTCTAAAACTCTGCTTTTTTATGGTGCTCCTCCTAGTTCCTTCCCAACCCTGCTCGTTTGAGGCTTCCCGCTTTGGTCCCGGGGCCCTTTTGCCACAGGTTTCTCTCAGGTCATTTCCTGGACCTCTTGTCTGTCTGCATCATTCTCTTGTTTCCTCTGCAGTTAACTTCTGCCCTTTACTATTTCCTTCTGATTTCCTCATTTCTGGGCTCAGATGCGCTAACTTACTGACTTGGATGCTTGGCTCGTGAATGTCCACCCTTTCTCCTCCTCCTAAGATTTAAGCCTTCAAATGTCCTGCTGTGTCCTCCTTTTGCTGCAGCCCACAAATTCAGATATGCAGTGGCATTCTGATGATCATCCAGTTCTAAATATTTTCTAATGCATATTTCTTCCTTAACCCATGTGTCATGGAGAAATTTTTGTTCCATTCTGTTGGTGACTTTGCTTGGATCTGGTGTGTGGGAAGCATTTGATAATGTTGCTTCATCATTATTATTGTTCTTAGTGTTATTGCCCAGCTTGCTCACCGGGAGACGGGAGACTTGCCTCTGCTCTCCTTGCCTTATCTCGTGGAACTAGAAAGGTGATGTGGGTCCTGCTTAGAGCGCCTCAAAGCGCACGGGGAGCTGAGGAACTCTCTAGAAGGTTCTGGAATAATGAAGTCACGGGGCCCTGACCAAAGCAACCCCATACGGCTAAACTTGGACCCAGTAAGACCCCTCCGAGAAACCTAATCTAAGGCAAAACCACTGGACGGAAAGGAGATGCACAGGCCCGTGCACTCGGGTAGAGGCTCGTTACTGTGTGAATGAGCCCCCAAAGAGGAAAAGTCAAAGCATCCCTGTGGCTATGGGTTTTGGCCCACGGCTCCAGTTTTCTCAGCTGTAACGCACCCCGCGCAGTGTACCGCGTGTGACTGAGCCAGTCCCCTGAACTGGAAGGGCTGGGCGCGGGACTCGGTAGGAAGTGCTCGATAAATGCCAGGCCAGCAAGCCGCGTGGCTCTTGTTCTGCAGAATGGACCATGGCTGCTCCCCCTCCCCGCCTCGGCCTGGAGGCGCTGTTTCTGCTGCGGGGGCTGCAGGGAGCATCCTGGGACCCGCGTGTCACCCTGCACGTGTCCCTACGCCGTGGGACCAACACCAGGGAAGGGATGGGCTGCGTCAGGGGCACACGCAGTTGTAAGTCGTGTGGGTTTCCTAAGTGAAACGTACCTCTGGCTAGTCTAGTACTTATAGCATTTCCCCGTTCTTGAGCAGGGGACGGGAAGTCATGCCTAAGCGTGGTCTGACCCCGGGCCCGGCCCCGAGAGGTGGGGGCCTGCCTGGCAATGAGTTTGATCAAACGTCCCTTTCGGGAGCAGGAGAACGGGAGCACACGCTTGCCTTCACCTCTGTTAAAGGGCGATGAGGGCTACACCACGCTGTCTGACAAGTAAATGCGATGACACAGGCCAACACTGCCCGCCCCGAGCCGGGCGTGGGAACCGGAAGCGGAAAGGTGGACTTACATGGATCTTGCCCTTGACGAAGGTGGTGATGTCTTCCTCATTGTCGAAGATGGACAGCGTCTGGAGTAAGTTATTTTCCAGCCATTCCCAGTGCTTGGTGATCTCCTTGCGGGAAGAACCTGGGGGAGGTTTGGTGGAGTGAAGAAGAGGAAAACCATTACAATCACCAGGCCTTAAACACAAGTTCGGAGGCTAACACGGATGACCTAATCTACTCTACCCAAGAGACTACAATCTTCAGGCTGCTTTCTCTTTTCCTTCCTCCAGCGTTCTGTACAGGTACATAACAATAATCACGAATGGTCCTGGTGAACCCGAAAATAACGGGCAGAATCGCAGTCATGTGAAAAGTAAGGCCTGCACCTCCCCTAACACCACGAAAGACCGGCCACTAGTTCCCCATATGCCCTTCCAGAAGCAGTCTGCAGGTCTGCCGGTCTGCTGGGTTGTCACAATTTTCCTTCGGGATAAAGGACTTCGTGTGGTCTCTGCTATGCAGGGGACTAACCAGACACAGACTTGGTGTAAGGGACTGCAGTCCTCCGGAGGTTCCTTCCTGTAGGACTCCGGGCCCCTGGCCGGCTGGTCTCCTGCTGGGCATGCCAGAGGCTCTCACCCCCTCTCTGAAGCCAGATGCAGCCACCCAGGCCTTTGCCTGCGGGCCCCTCCTCCCCATCCCTGCTCACATCCCAGCCCCGCTCCTGCCTCCTTCAGGAAGCCCTGCCTGACCCCGTCAGCTTCTGGCTGGGCCCCAGTGTCTGCCCCGCCTCGGAAGTGGTCCCTGTGCTCCTCGGGGAGGGGCCCTGCAGGGCGCGGCAAGTCCAGTGGTAATGGAAAAACTCAGAGAAGGCAGTTCATCACCACTCCCAAAGGGCGGGGTGGCTGTTTTCTCTGCCCCCACCCCGGGAACTGGGAAAAGAGGACCCCGGGAGGAGAAGCAAAGGGATGAGGGAAGGTTCTGCCTGGCCTGGCTTCCCCCGCCTCTCTGGGGTTTTGCTTGTGCCTGGCAGGGGCTTTGCACTCAAGAACTGTTTTCGGAACGAATGAGCACAAGAAGAAGGGGGGGTGGCTGCCTCCTTCCAGCTGACCCGGGGTGGGACAGTTTATGGACTGAGAGTGCCCAGAGGGCCCAGCCGATCCCCTGTGACCTATGTCTGCACACTGGGCATGGAGGGAGCCTGAGCAAAGACCCAAGACCAACACGGCTGTGGACCACAGACATTTCTGCTGGGCCCCCTGATTCTCTGGTACCCCGTCCTTCCCTACCTGGCAGCACTCTTCCACTGGCTGGAGACTCCATCCTGAGCCCGCCCTGGCCAGGCCGAGTTGGTCCCCACCATCTCCTCCGTCTCAGGCACCCGCTCATTGCTCTGGCACATGTCACGGCCCAGCTGGTCTTGGTGAGGGGTGACTATCTCTTTACCTTTACCCAAGGCGCTCACTACTCTAACCATTCTGAGTTAGGGCCCTCCCCTCCCCTGTGGGCCAGAGTGAGGCTGCCTCTGTGAAGGCGATGAAAACCGAGGATCATACAACTTACGGCGAGCCACAACACACAAAGGGACCCCTGCAGGCCCCTTCCATCATCCACAAACGACCTTTCCCCCCCATTTTTCTTTGGGCTTCTCACATGGCCTCCTTTCCCTGGTGTACAGAGGCCAAGGTCTAGCTGCTAGGAGAAGGGATTTCCTTCTTTCTCTCTCTTTTCTGCCAAGATCCCACGTTTGAATTTGGAAGTTAAATCTGCAAGCAATGCAACTCGAGCGCGTTATTCTCTTTTACACTTGCGTTCCTGGCAACCTGAGACAGAAGAAATCTTGTCCACACTACCTGTGTGGATCTGTGTGCACTTTGATTATAAATATTTACATGTGTGCATTTAAAAGAGTTATTAGTTAGCAGTTACTCAGTCTTCATCGAGCACTAAGTAAACACAAACTATGCCATCTCTGTGTTAGGTTCAGGGACTATAAAGAATGTAATCGCTAATTATTATGAAAGTGCTATTTCGGCTTTCCAATCTTTTCGTGGAGTCTCTTATTTCCTTCTTAGAGAACCTTGGAGACAGTACCGTTATTTTCATTTTACAGGAGGCGACTGAGGCACACAGAGGTTAAGTAAGTGGCCCAGTGTCCCGGAGCCGCGAAGTTACCAAAGCACGATCCTAACCCAGGCTGCCTACCCTTGCCCTCAAGGAGCTGCAAGTCAAGTGGGAGAGCCAGTGAGCCTGCTGTGCGTGAGGTGCTGGCAAAGACACGGCGAGTCTAGGGGAGCAAGAAGGAAAGGCAGACATCCGAGTCTGGGGAATCTGGTTTCCCGTAGGAAGCTGACACCCGGGCGGGGTCTCAACAGAGTGGGAGGTTCGGTGGATGGGGTGGGGGGGCACCAGGCACAGGGATCAGGACAGGTGTGGCGGGGAATTTCGCGCCCTGTGAGTGTCTGTGTGGTCTGGCTGCAGGCCACGTGTGAGCTGAGGGGAGGACAGGAACGGAGGCGGGCTGAGCCCGACAGGCCTTCAGTGGCAGGCTAAGGAGTCGGGATTCACTGGGCAGGTGTCGGCATGACCAAATCCGGTTTGGCAGAGCTGGAGGGGAGGGGCGTGCCCAGGAGAGGTCAGGGCAGGGCTAGGAGGCCTGGTAGAAGCCGCAGCAGCTGGGAGTGTGTGGCCCGAGGCTAAGAACTAAGGCTCCCCTGCACGGCCACCCTCCTCCCTCACTGCCTCCCGATCTGTTCCCTGAGAAAGAACATCACGGACACAGAGGAAAACTTCGAGAGCCCATTTTAGACTCGCGTCTCTCGCTCTAGCGCAGGCACACACCAACCTCCCTGGGCCCCCACCCCACGGAAGCCCGTCTCTCCCGCAGGCTCCAGAACCAGGAGGGCCAGAGTCCTGCCACGCCGCAGCTGGCCTTGGGCAAACCCAGACTTGGAAGCCTCTGTCTATGGATTCATATGCAGGGGAAAGGGCACCGCCATTCAGGCACCCCCGGGAGGAGGCTGACTTCCAAAACCAGGGTCCAGCTGTGGACACTCTCGTCACCTTTCTCAGGCCTCCTAACCCCCTCAGGGCCACTGCTTCCTCATCTTCAAAATAGAAAACAAAAACAAAAACAAAAACAAAACCCCAAAGTTCCACCTTCTGGAGTTCTTGGGAGGTTTGCTAAGTGCCTGGCCCGCAGGAAGTGCCATCTGAGTATATCTGTGAATGTGTCCAAGTGATCTCAGCCAGGCCGGTACCCCGACGGGCACCTCCTCCCAGACCCGGGGAGGGTGCCGTGTGTCTCTGCCCCGGAGGACGGCCATGGCTGACTGTCATTATTGGCGGCAGCTGCATTCCATCACATCTTCTGGAACATGGAACGGGCCAGGACGGATCCCAGGGTAGCTGCGGGCAGGGCTAGGATCCTGTAAACCTGGGGTCACAACGTCTTCATCAACCGAGCAGCCCATGACTGGGTTTCACGCGGCTTTCTCTTTAAAGCTGCCTTATATCATATATATTAATTCCCTCCCATCGCACTCAAGGCTGGCGGCACAGGCTGTAACTCAGGCCTGAACGGAGCCCCCGAACATACGTCCTCTCTCCACGAGGCCCATCACCTCGTTTGTGTTGAGGGACACAGCCGGCGCCTTGACACTCCACTTGGGGCCACTGGCAACAGCAAAATCACCCACAAAACCCACAAAATGCCCAAAGTGTGGCCCGTAGACCTCAGAAAGGACCCCTGTTTGTAGTTTGACAGCCGTGAGAAGGCAGAAGGACACTTTGTCCCCCTTCGGCTGGGAACCCGAGTATCAGGCGACTCAAGATTTTCACTGCACATTTCCACAACTGTCCACAGGGCGCCCGTGACCATCTGAGCTGCCTTCCTAAGCGAGATGCCGGCCTGGGCCGTGTGGGCTGAAGGAAAGGCAGCATCCGGTTCTTCAGAGGCAACATCCCGCCTGGGAATGCAGGCTGTGTGTCTCCTCCCTCCTGGGGTCCCCCCGCTCGTCCAGGGCAGGCCCTGCCCCACACCTACCACACGCCACCGTCCAGTAGACCTGCGAGTCCTGGGTCTGGTGCAGGATTCGGTAAGGAGCCACACGGGCACTGGAGTCCAACACCACGTCCAGGGTGCCCACGAGAAGACCTGGGGGCAGGGCAGAGAGAGGAGGGTGAGGCGGGGCCATGCTCACAGCTGAGCCCCGGAGGCCGCCCAGAACGGCGACACCGCCCTCGATGCCCCGGCCCGGACGGAGACACGGCTGGCATCCCCCTCGTCCACCAAATGACTTCTTTTTTTCCTTGAAGGCCTATGGAAAAATCCCCTCCCACTTCTTCCTCGCAGCTTCTGCTCACTCCCCAGACTCACAAACACTTGGAGGCAGGGGCTGAGGCAGGTTTTAGGGGGCTTTCTTTATAAGCTGAAATCATTCTGGGAAGCCTTTTTAAGGAAAAATACAAAATTAGGTTGTTTTTTAATTTTTAAATTTATTTCTAATTTTTTCAAAAATTTTTTTCAAAATTCTCAAAAATGAGAAAGTACAACCGTCACAAATTAAAGACAAACACACCATCACAGATATCACAAAATCCAGACAAAGAGTACAATGTGTTTTATTAACTGCCAGACACATCTCTTAAGGTACATTTTCCCCTGACATTTTTGGCCATGTACTCCGCCGGCTTTTTTCTAAAAAAGTAAGACAATGATTTTATAATATCACTTTCTGCTATCAACAACAGGAAGATAATGTAGTCTTTCCTCTGCCAAGTAATCACAAATTTTTATTCTGGGAAGTGTTAAGAAGTTCCTCGTGGCTTCAAAAGTCATGACTGAAGAGGACACAGCAATTTTTAGAACTGTCCAATTTGGGAAAACACTTGTCCAGTTTTTTCCACCTCTGAAGCATTTTAGGGCATTTCAGATTTTCCCTTCTCCTGACATATAGCCTTTGTCAATGAGACCATCTCCCCGAAAAATCAGAAGATGTGCTTGCCTTTTACCGCTGTGCTTGATTCTCTCCTCTTCGTTAAGTGAATTATCAAGCTCTCTGAAAATCTGTTCACTGTTCCTATTTGGAATTTATGTTTTCGTCTTTGATGAAGTGCTGCTTTAGGTATGCTCTGGAAATAGTCTGTTATCATTTTCCTGTTGATGTCAGAATAATTTCTACTGATTGTATTAACTGGACTATAACACTTTTGTTTCATATTCTATTTTTAACGATTTTTTTCCCCTCCCCAGTCTTGAACAAATAAAATCACTGATTACAAAAGAAGGTACCCATCGCATATACCCAAGCTGGGAGTCTGTAATCTCTAGCTTGTTTTACTGAAATGTTCTAAAATGTCTCTCTAAATGGCAGTTAAAGTGGCATATGTTTAAGCTTTATCAGTGTTTGGAATAAACTTTTTTTCACGGTTCCTGTTGGGGTTTCTCTTCTGGTCTTGGAAACTTTATTTCTGTTGGCATATCAATGTTTCGAGATCGAAAGCTCTTTCGTGGGCAGACCATCTCGTCATACTCAGACTCTTCCTTCTTCTTCTTCTTCCCTTTTTTTTTTTTTAAAGATTTTATTTTTTTATTTGACAGAGAGAGAGCACAAGCAGGGAAAGCAGCAGGCAGAGGGAGAAGCAGGCTCCCCGCTGAGCAAGGAGCCCGATGTGGGGCTCGATCCCAGGACCTCGGGATCATGACACTAGCCGAAGGCAGACGCTTAACCGACTGAGCCACCCAAGTGCCCCTTATACTCAGACTCTTCACTGAAGGATCCAGGCTCGCATCTGTTTTTAAAAGCCATCCTGAACAAAACCACATCACTAACTGTTCCTCCCTTGGGGAGACAGGGTTCAGGAGGCCATGATGCCTACGACGGCACAGGGAAGGCCAGGTAGAGGCCATGGCAGGACTCACCAAACCTAACTGGAACGGGAAGTTGAAGGAGTGATTCCTGGGGTGGGAGGGGGCTGCGTTCCATCCTGGGGGGACACGGAGAGATGCGGGAGGTGGAAAGGGCCTTCTGTGCACAGAGGGTCCCAGCCACCCTCTGAGATGATCGTCAGAAGCACAAAGCACAGAACAAGCCGCTGGAAGCGGACTGACCAGATTGGACATGCTGGTACGCTGGTGCAACATACCAGAAGGTTCTGGGCACTGTGCCTCGCCTTTCTGCTCCGGCTTGCAGTAGCTTCTGAGGCTGACCACTGTTCAGATTCTCCAGAGGGGCTGCCGTGTCACCTCCGCTGAACAACTATCCAGAACGCGGGTCTAGCGCTGGCTCTTGGGATTCCTGAGGCTGTTGGGAGGCAGCCCGAGGCACTGAAGGGAACAGTTTTCTTAGGAAAGGGACAGTGTCTTCCACACTAGGAGGTGCGGCCCAGGAGAGGGTGGCAGAGGACGACCATGAGAAACTTCTGCCTGCATCTGGTGGGACTGTATTCGCTGCTAATGTTTCAAATCAGGATGTTTCACAGAAATTGCTGTTGGTAACTTGTAAGATCTGTCAGCGTTGGGCCCGCAGTCTTGCATGGCCACACTGGGCCACCCGGAAGCACAGACACTGGTCCCGCCCCAGTCTGCCCCAGCTCGGCTCTGGTGGTGGCCCAACGGGCTTGCAGCAGGAGGAACCTGGGACGACACCTGCAGTGGGAACGCCCCGAGGACTTTCCCTGGATCCCAGATGTCACACGATCCCAGGAGGTACCTGTCCACCGACAGCGGTGCTGCCCAGGGGGACAAAGGGGCACCTTGACTGGCTCACCAGAACAGGCCACGCTGGTAATTAGGCACCCGTCTGCTGCTCCAGTGCACTAAGAAACAGGAAAGGTGGGCGAGGAGAGACCGGAGGGATGGGGGCTGAGGCCAGCAGCAGCTCGGGGGACCTCCGATCTCGCTCAAAGGGCAATTTTGAGGGCAAGGAAAAAGGCAAAAGAGAATGTGTGCTTGTGTCACTTGGCCTCCTCGGAGGCACTTGGGGAAACTGAGACAGAAGACGAAGGCGAGGAGGTGTCGCCGACTTTCAGCTGTGAATCCCACTCCAGGAGGCTGCACGCGCCTGGGCTAAGCCTCTGGAAGCTCACGGGCACCGCGTCCGGGCAGAGGCCGCTGCCAGCCTTCACTGGGCCGCCCTGGGTCGGCCGAAGTCGCCGAACAGCCTCCTAACGCCGGCACCTTCGCCTTCCCTGGTCCTAGGCCCGCGCCCCCGGCGCGCCCCCCGCCCCCGCCTTCCGGCCGCGGGCCCGTCCCCTCCCCCGTCCCCGCCTCGCCTCCCCGACCGCCCCCTCCGCCCTCCCCCCCGCGCCCCTGGCCCGGCCCGGCCCGGCCCGGGCCCCCGCCGCCACCGGCGCGCCCTCCCCGCCCCGCCCGCGGCCACAGGCCCGGCCGCCGCGCGCCCCTCACCCGTGAGGCCGCCACCCTTGCCGTGGCCGCGGCGCCGCTGCAGCACGAAGAAGGGGTTGGCTCGCTCCGTCACCCACAGCGCGTTGGCCACCAGCACCTCCTCCGGGCCCAGCCACATCGTGGGGCCGCTCGCACCGGGCCGAGGCCGGCCAGGCGGAAGCGCCGCCACCGCCGCCGTCGCCGCCTCGCCGGAGCCGAGCGGGCGGGGCGGGGCGGGCGGGCCGAGCGGGCGGCGCCCCCTGGCGGGCGCGCGGACCAGCACACCCGGCTCCGGGCCCGCGGGGCGTGCGCAGCTCCCGGGGCCCCGCCCCCGGCCTCCCGTCACTGGCCGGCGGGGCCCGGCCGTGTCCACCGCCCTCTCGCCCAGGCTCCGGCCGGCTGTAGACTCATCTAGGAGCGACGGGCCAGCCCCGGGGACACGGGCCTCTGGCCAGAATGGCCGAGTGCCCAGGCCAGAGGAACCGGTCGTGCAGAGAGCCAGGCCCCTGGCGTTTTGTGAAAACCAATCCAGGGTTTTGTGGGGGAGGGAGGAAATGTAAAGAAATAGCGTTTGCAAAAACACTTTCGGCTGATTGTGCTGTGCACCCCAGGGCGTGTTGACTTTGCAAAGGGCTGCTGGAGAGGGTTAGAGACGATTGTCGTCATTCTCAGAATTCTGACACTCGGGCCCGAGACTAGGACAACCTCCGGGAGCACCGAAGCTGGCACGATCCTCAGAAATCCGTGCAGTCCACTCACCTGACAGATGGGGGCACTGCGGATGGGTGGTCTAGGGTTCGGGGACAGGGCTGGCGCTGGGACTTCGGGATTTTTTGCATAGGCAAGGGCAGCAGTCGTTTCCGCCCCCCCCCCCCCTCCCCGGGGCAGGGGATATGGGTCCCTGCTCTCCCAGTTCAAACACTGACCCTTTTGAAGGAAAGGGGGAGCTGTGAACTCCGTCCGGGGCAATCCAGAATGTCCACCGCTGGTTGGGTGGCAGGATCATGCTTCTGACCTGAGGGCAGAGGGAGGGGGGGCACTTTGGGATCATCCCTGGAGGTTTAGCTGGTTGCCCATTGGGTTTCTGTCACTGGCGTTCAAGACTAGGACAGATGGAGGTAAAGTAGGCAGTTTCATGGTGGACAGCCAGAGTGATCAAAAGTCTTCTGAAATGTTGCTTGAGACTGAATCGAGATGCAGAGGCCATTTTTCCCTAAGACCTTGGAAGCTTACATTGATAATGTGCTCTCGGGGGAGTAATCTACCCCCAGGAATTTGGAGTACTTGTTAACACCCTGGGAGGTGGTAAAGGGTTATTTTGTTCTTTCTCAGGCTTGAGCATGCATCAGAATCACCTGCAAAGCTTGTTAAAACACACATTGCTGGGCCCCGCCTCAGAGTGTTTGCATTTCTAGCAAGTTCCGAGGTGACGTTGATGCTGCTGATGTGAAGACCACCTTTTGATAATTATGCTTTATAAGAAGGAAAAGAACAAACATTTATTGAGCACTTAGGCTGTGCTAAACCTACTTCATTTTCCCCCTTCTTCTTAGAATTCACATTCCATAAAAGTCATCCTTTTAAAGTGCACAGCTCAGTATTAGTATATTCACAGAGTTATGCAATCATTACCACTAGTTCCATCACTCCAAAAAGAAACCTCTTACCTATTAGCAATCACTCTCCGTTCCCCAACCCCCTCCACCCCTGGCAACCACGAATCTCTTTCTATCCCTCTGGATTTGCCCACTCTGGACATGTCGTATACATGAAATCATACACACTATGTGGGTTTTGTGTCTGGCTTCTTGCACTTAGTGGAATGTGTTCAAGGTTCATGTTGTAGCAGGTATCAGTCCTTCATTCCTTTTTACGACTGAGTAATATTCCATTGTAGAAACACGCCCCATTTTGTCAATCGGTTGCATATTCGGGTTGTTTCCCCTTTTTGGCGATTATGAATAATGCTGCTGTGAACATCTGTGTACAAGTTTTGTGTGAACATGTTTTCAGTTCTCTTGGCTATGTTTTTAGGACTGGAACTGCTGGGTCCTATGGTAAAGCTGTGTAACTTTTTTTTTTTTTTTTTTGAAGTAGGTTCCATGCCCAGCATGGGGCTTGAACTCACGACCCTGAGATCAAGACCTGTGCTAGGATCAAGAGTCAGATGCTTAACCAACTGAGCCGCCCAGGGGTCCCTATGTTTAACTTTTTGAGAAACACCGAACTGTTCTCCAAAGCAGCTGTACCATTACCATTGCACATTCCCACCAGTGATTTGTGAGGGCTGCAGTTTCTTGGTATCTCCGCGTTTGTTATTGCCCATCTTTTTTTAACATAGCCACCTTAGTGGCTATGAAGTAGTATCTCATGTGGTTTAGATCTGCCTTTCCCTGATGACTTATGATGTTGGGTATCTTTTCATGTGCTTGATGGTCATTTGTATATCTTCAGTAGAGAAATGCCTATTCATATGCTTTGCCCATTTTTCAATTGGGTTGCCTTTTTATTGTCGAATTGTAAGAGTTATTTTTATATATATATATATATATATATATATTTTTTTTTTTTTTTTTTAAGATTTTCTTTATTTGAGAGAGCACAAGTGGGGTAAGGAGCAGAGGGAGAAGCAGACTCGAGCAGGGTGAGGGGCAGAGAGAGAGGGAGAAGCGGACTCTCCGCCGAGCAGGGAACTCAACACGGGGCTAGATCCTGGGACTCCAGGATCATGACCTGAGCTGAAGGCAGACACCCAACTGACCACGTCACCCAGGTGCCCCATATATATTCTAAATACTAGACTGTTACTGGCTAAATGATATTAAGCCTACCTCTTACGTTCCTTAAAATCTAATCTCCACACGTTAACTCTATGAGGTATTTTATGATCCCTACGTGAGAGACGATACAACTGAAATCCAGGCAGAAGAAATTATTTGCCAAGTTCATCTAGTAAGTGGCAGAGGTGGTAGCGATGTCCAGACCTTTTTGGGTACCAACTCTTTTCTACACATGTTGGACATTTGCTGCTTTTGTCCCAACATCCACTTCTTCCTGTGCAGTATCACGATTTTGTTGAGGAAACCCCACCTTTAGAACTCTCAGCTCCCATCTTTCAGGGAAAGCCACATTCACTCCGTGGCTGCAGAAGTGAAGCCCATGTTGGCCTCAGCCACTGGCACACACCAACTCCGTGACCACAGTGGCTGGTTCAGCGAGAGGGCCACAGGCCTCCAACCAAGCCAGTCAGGCTCAAGGAGATGCCCATTCTGGTCTGGGTTACCTCATGGGGAAGGAGCCCAGCTCCCATGCTGATGGGGCTACCGCCACCCTAAGCCCGAACCTGGAGCCTCCCCTTACCCTGATTTTGAAGCAGAGCTAGCAAGTGTGACCTGGTGTCCATGTTTGAGGGCCAACCCCTGCTACAAGGCACACAAGCACAGCCCCTGGCATTTTAGCTTTCAGGAGCCACTAAGGTCCCATTTGCTCAAGCCAGTTTGGGTTGGGGTTTCTGTCACTTGCAACCAAGGGGGTCCTCGCGGATATAGATTACCACGTGGCCAAAGCAGCTTTTTCAATAGGTTTTTATTGGAACGGTTATATTAGCAAATCCCACACATACAGGTATACACTATCAGCATGTAGGTATATACCATACCATTTCACTACTTAATTATACTTACATTAACCATGTGGACCTAGGCATTGTGCTGCCCAGGACATTTCAAAGGGCTTATAATCTGATTGCCAAGAAATCAGCTCACATTCTACTCGCAGGTATCTGTGTTCTAGACAAGGTAACTTCCCCTACAGTGAGCCCCCAAACTAAGCAAGTGATCGATGTTGCTTTTTTGGCTATTTGATGTGTGTTCTTTCTGGCACAAGCTATCCATTGGTGAATTAAAATTCAAGTGCATAGTTTCCCTTTCATCCCTCAAGGTGGAAGGGAAGTCATTTGCCACATTTAAGTATATCCCAAGCCTCCCCCACCCCCAAATTACCTGTGCTACAGTTAGAAAAATAGTTTTGTATGCCATCCTCTGAGATGTTGTGCATAGTTAGCAGGAACCCAGAATGAGAGGAGCTCTGTGAATGACCAAAATGTGAAAGGGGTAACTTGAATATCTTAGATGAGTACAAAAGCAGCTGAGGGTCAAAAACAATTGTGATACGTGTAGCCTATGGTTTGGACCAACTCCTTCTCTCATATAGGAACAGGACTGTTCTAGTAGGTGAGGGCCGTTCCCCGTACCCCAAATAGCATTTCCTAGCTTGGAGTCTTTTTCCTGTTTCTGTGATTGTACTGGTCAAGTTTCCTTAGAGTCATGGCCACTTGAGAGTGGACCTTGCTTCTCATTCTCAGTTTTAGACTTAGCATTCCATTCTGACCCCAAGCACCAGCCAAGGGCGCCCCTCCTCCAGCTGGGTCAGCTGACCAGGGGGACAAAGGACACAGCGCCCTCTCCAGGATGGTATGTGTCATTTCAGGCGGGGCACCCAATAAAGGTGCTGAGACCCTGACACTGGCCACACCTAGTGACTTGGTCCACACAGCAAGCTGTCAGTCGGTAGGCAGTTAACCTGCTTAGGAATAGCGTACTTGAGTGAAGGAAAAGAAATGGCCTGGGTGTTAAGAGTCTACCTATCCCCCACCCCCACCTTTTGTTTTTACAAACACCTCTGCTCGGTACCTACCAGTCACTAGAATAGTCCTTTAAAATCGCACAGTGTCAATACCCTTGGATTTAATTGTGGATGAAGGATAAGTCTGAAAACGAATTAGAATTCACTTTGCATTGGGTTAAATTTGTAAAAATATAGCTCAGAACAATCATCTGTAGCTTTTGACAGTTGCCAGTAGCTCTAAAGAGAGCTGGAGAGAGGGTGACAGTCCGCTGAGGGGGGTAGGTTGCTGATGAAGGCCAGCTGGGCTTGTTAGATGACCAACTGACATGATACGCGTCTTCCCTGCATGCCTGCCCATCCAACTGGGCGACGGTGGACTGGTGGAAAATGAGCCTGGTTTTGGGCCAGCATTCCACTGGGTGGGGCCCCTTGAAGCTGTGTCCCAGGGGATTAAAGATCCACTGCAGCTGAGAAAAGGGTGCTAATGACATCCTCCAGCTCTCGGCTTTTCCACCCAAGGATAATGCGTGTGGTTTATAAAGGCGCTTACCCTGATTTTGACGACGACCCTTACCTTGTGCACTGGGAGCTCTGGCAGCTGCCTCTGGGCCCCCAGCAACGCTCCCCAGGCCTGCTGTTCCAGAGAAAGTCATTCCATTCAGGATGCCAAGCCGGGTCAGCGCCACCTCGAACCTCTGTATTTTGTGGTATATGCACGTAGAAAATTCAAAGGGAGGGACTACGAAAGCCCAGGATGGAGGTCTGCATGATTCCAGCAGCACTGAATCCTTCTGAAAGTTTAATATGCAAGTATGCATGAAATTCCAAGTTAAAAAGAAATTCTTTTTCTCTTGTTTTTTGTTTGTCCTAAAGTATCTTCCTTCTTCCCCAAGTCAGAGTGAAGAAAACGACAAATGGCTTCAGCTCGAGTGAATGGCAAGAGGGAAAACCCCAGATAAGTCCCAGGTCATAGACTAGGGGCCCCCACAGGGCTTCGTTAGACCACGAGAGACCAAGAGAGTCAAGTCTTGGGGAGATACAAGTTATCCTTTGGGCAGCTGAGGCCCCTGGCGCCCCTTCCTCTCCACAGTCACTGGAGGCCAGTGGGACGCCGCTCTGGGGAACGCAGGTGACTGCTTGTATTCCAGGCCTGCTGGGGGCCCACCAGACTCTCTTCTTCAAGGCTCAGTTTGTTGGGATCTTTCAGGACACCCCTAAGAAGGACCGCACACTCCCTGACCAAACTGGCATCCCAGAGGAGCCCCATGGCCACAAGGGGGCTGGGAGTCCCAGAGTGGGGAGAAGGGGCTCAGCAGCTGGGGGAGAAAACTTTCTCCTTCTGCTATGCCAGGCTCTTCCTGCTGTTTTGCTGGACAGTATGAAAAGCACAGGTCCATGCAGATTCTTCTTTCCGTATTTCCTTTGATGTTAGGATGCTTAAAACATGTGAGTTTTCCAGTCCTGCTGAAATATCCGTGGATGTTATGTGAACACATACACTCATTTTATCCTTTTCCCAGTGGGCTTTGGAATGATTTACCGACGAGGTCACAAGAAAGGGCACAACTGCTCTTAGCAGGGAGGATGCTTCTTTTAAGCTGAGGGTGTCACAGTGGTCCTCCTATGGTAATGATCCCTTACTTGGGTGTGGAGTTGGGACTGAACGCTCAGTTGAATCATTCCAAACTCTGATTCTGGGAGTGAGTGAGGGCCAGACCCTCCGCCTCTGGCACTGCGGTCAGGCGAATGCCTCCTTTCTTGAAGAGGGAAGTGACACTCAGTGGTTTTTCTAAATTGGTTGCTGTCAGGAGCTCCTTCTGCTCATACCTTAAATGTCAGGGTCCCCAGGGCATTTTCCCAAGCCTGGCTCTCATGGCACCAGGCAATGTTAGCCCCACTCTGGCCTCCACCGTCATCAGAAATTAAGGGAACACGAGGCCCAGCTGGACCCCACTCTGGGGGATCCTAACTCTTGTGTGTGTGTGTGTGTGTGTGTGTGTGTGTGCCTTGTGTACACATCTGTGTGTGTATGTGGGGAGAGAAGGGTAAGGGGGGAGGCAGAGAGGGGAGAAGGGGGAGACAGAGAGGGAAGGGGGAGGAGAGAGGGGAGGGGGAGGGGAGAAGAGGGTGGGAGGGAGGGAGGGAAGAAGAAGGGCGACAGGGAGGGGAGAAGGGGGGAGACAGGGAAGGGAGAAGGGTCATACAGGGAGGGGAGAAGGGGGAAGATGGGGGAAGGGGGAGACGGGGGAGTGGGAGAGACGGAGGGGGAAGGGGGAGGCAGAGGGGGAGAAGGAGGGAGAGGGAGGGGAGAAGAGGGTGGGAGGGAGGAGAGAAGGGGGGAGACAATGAAGGGAGAAGGGGGGAGATGGAGGAAGTGAGGAGACAGGGAGGAAGGGGGAAGGAAGGAGAAGGTTTAGGGCATCCCAGGGACTGGGGCCTACTTTGGGAGGTCCAGGTGACAAGTTCATTTAAAACACAGCTTCCCAGGGATTGTGATGTGGAGGGGCCCCACCCTGACCCTCTTTTCCCTACCAAAGCTCTGCCTGAGGCCCAGAGCTACATCTCCAGGCCTCCCCCTAGAGGCCCTGCCAGCCTGAGATGGAAAGCGTCCCCACCGGGGCACTCTCTGGGTCCCACCAACAGCCCCCAGGTCACCAAGACCGCCAACCTGGGCTTCTGCTTCAGTCTCCTGGCTTCCTCCTTTTCCGCTTTCAGTGGGACCCCGGGGTCAGCCTAACTGCAGTGCTGTGCTCAGCCCAGGCCCTGGGGCAACCTCTCTGGTCAACACCCACCCCGGGGAGTGACTCCCCCCCCACCAGTCTGAGGGCCCCGAGGCCAGTCACACCTCTCCATGGCTGCCCTGTGCCTCTCCCTTCGCACCCAGGAAACCCCCCTTCCTGACTCACCGCATGGCGCCCGGCCTCCCACCGCAGCTGGCTGTAATGTGCCAGTTTTCTCTCACAGCCTGTCTTCCCGGTCACTGGGGTCACCCGAGCTCGGAGCGTGTGTGTTTAGCACGCGGTGAGCACTTAATCAAGGGCTCTTGGCGAGAGCAGCCTCATATTCCTGCCTTTTCCCTTCCAAATGCTACTTCCCGGGCATCAGGGTTTGTGTCTGATGACATTTAGGAGCCGCGACCGCTTCACAAGGGGCCGTGACGCGAGCACCGCCTCCTTGCTTCCCTGGAGCAGAAACC
>CM052895.1:2843878-2901473 GCA_028534135.1 Potos flavus | reverse complement strand
AAAAAAAAAAAAAAAAAGATCAGAAGTTATCTACACGTCCCCACTGATGACCACTGTGACTGTCAGACTTGCCGCAGCTGAGATGCTCATAGGTCGTGGGAGAAGTGTCTCTCCATAACCCCCACCATGCCTGTATGGTCAATGAACTCCTCAAACCTCGAACTTCTCCCAGGCAGGGGTGCTGAGAAGGTTGTTCTCCCCAAGCGTCCCCGCCCTCCAGGGTCCCTGGCGCGGCTCCCCAGAGGGGTCTCCAGCCCGCGTGTCGGCAAAAAGGCTGTTATTTGGGACGAACATTGCTATTCCCGGAGGGGATGTGACCTCCCCGCAGAAGTTACCGTCCCTCCTGACAAAGGCAGGACATTCTGTAGCTGAGCAGGGAAGTGGCCTCTATTTTTAGGGAAAAGGTGTCGAGCTGGGACCTGGGGCACTATTCTGAGTGAATTCCCCTGTAAGAAATGCCTCCTTGGCTCTTTGACAGTGAAGGCGTGCCCTAGATTTGCCAGAAACTCGACTATTGTTTAATAGGTAGATTTCTGAGGGGCCCGACTCTCTACTTCCTTCTCATGTGATTTCATTCCTTTCCTGGAAAAGGAATGTCTCGAGTGCAATGTAACACGTATGCTTTTCTGAGACGGTACAAATCAGGAGAGGATGCTGGGAGAGGGTCTCAGCTTGGGAGCGGGAGATCAAGGTTGTGGCAAGGACAGCACGGCCAGTAGTGAGCCATCTTCCCTGTCGGAGGAGCCAAGCCAAACAAAGCTAGGGTGTGTGTCGCCGGAGTGTCTGGCACAGGGAGTTCTCATCCCCTCCAGAGCCAGTCCCTCGCTGCAAAGCCGCCGGGGCAAAGCGTGTCTTTCTGGACCGTGCCCTCTTGAAACTGTTTATCAAAAATATTTTTATAGTACAAAGACCATAAAAAGGAGGGGGGGAACTTCAAACAGAAGCCCTTGGTGGAAGGTAAAAAAAGAAAAAGCTGCTGAGACCTTAACAAATTCCAGGCCGGTGCCGCCTCGCATGATTAGAAACGCGATGCTGCCGGTCACCGGGAGGCGGCGCTCCTGATGGCCCTCTCCACCGTGGTTCTCTGAGGGGTTTGGCTCCGGGGGGGCACAACCGTGTTTTGAGGCGTCTTAGAGAACAGACACGTGAGGAAGAGAAGCCAGCCGCACACGGGGAGCATGGCAAGTGTTCACCTCAAACCTGTGTTTGCCGGAGTCGATAAAAATCGACAGGTGTGTGTGTTTGGGGGGGGGGGGGGGTCCCAGGTCTGTGTGGTTTGCTGCCAGATCTAAGTCCAGAACATGGAGGCTGGAGTTTCCATTCCATACCAGGGATCTGAGGACCTGGATGCATTTATATCTCTACGTGGCTCCCGTGGGTAGGAGAAACGGGCCCAACCGTGGCTGTGTCCTCGGGCAAGAAGGATGTGTCACTCTGTTTCCTAAACGTGCTCATCGTGGCTCTGGGTCGGGACTCATGTCCAGAGACATGTTTCCCGTGACGTTAATGTCATGTCATCCCCGGCGTGTGGGAGGAGCGCGTGTGTCCTTGAATGTCCGCCATGCCGGCCACCCTGTCCTTTTTGGGAAACTCCCGTGCCTTCTTGGTGCCGATGCTGAGGCTGGCGGGAGGGCTGGATCGGGAAGGCGGAAGAGGGGCGCCCGTCTGGTCCCTAACAGCAAGGGTGTGGTTTGAACTTCTCAAGAAAGCGCTCAGGGTCATTCCGATTTTGACGCCCGCTGGCCATCACGCCCAGAGGAGACTGCCCGCGGGACCACCTCTGCACACACCTCAGCAGATGCCGAGCACACGAGTCTGCAGGCCTCACGGTCAAGGCCTGCGGTGTTTCCAGTGGTCACATAAGCTCCCGGCTCCATGCTCTGTGACGGAGGCTGGAGGAGGCAATGGGGACGACCCCCTGTCCTGCGGAGCCGGCGGGTCGCCCCCTCCCCCCGTGCTGCTCTGCGTGCTCAGTCTCAGAAGAGGGACGAAAGGCAAGCCTTTCTCTCAGGAACCTTTAGAAAGAGGCTCTTCAACACAAAGTAGAATAAGAGAGAGTAAAATACGGAGCGGGCCAGGTGGCAGCGACTCGGGGCCCATGTCTTTAAGAAGCAGCGCCTGCAAGCTTTAGTATGCGTTGTGAGTGGGGAGCACAAAAGGTATGTAAAAAAAAAACCCCAGCTGTCACCCTGACACAGAATAGCAAGTGATTGTTCAGAGACACGTTTGCTGAGCAACCCTGACCCCCACCCCCACGGGCCCCTGCTTGCCTCTGGCAACAGCCAAGCTTGTTGGGGCCCCGCGTTCCCCCGCCGGCTTGGGGCGGGTTTTCCGTCCTGCGAGGCCACCTGGGCCGTAACGCTGTCCTCAAAGCCTCCCCTTGGGGGGGACCTTGCAATTTAACCCTGAGCCCCGACCTGCTCTTGGAAAGCCCTGCCATTCTTCCAAAAATGGACGTTGACAGAAGGATACAAAATAAGAAAGGTGATCGTAAATCAAATCACAGAAGAGGTGACCCCCCCAGAGCCCCTTTAGAAAAAATCAGGTTTTGTTCTCGTCATACATGTCCAAGGAAGGTTCGATTGTGGAGAATTCACTTTCGTACACCAGGCTCCGAGGAGACAAGGAGTTTCGGTGGAAGAAGTGACCACCTGGAAAAGGGACAAGAAAAAACAGACTTAATCCGGGCGTCAGGCCTCCCCTTCCCGCACAACTCAGAGGGAAGCACATGGATTTCTCTTCAAAGCGTCACATTTTCTTGGATAGCTCCATTTTGGGCTCTTATTATGAGACAAATGGAAAGAATTCAGGGATTCCCTCAACTTAGGCACAGTATAAACATGTAAATCCCAATGTTTGGGCCCCCAAGAGACCCATAATATATATTTTTATATATTATATACAAATTATATTTATATATTTAATAAAAATATATACAAATTATATTTATATATAAAATTATATAATTTATATTTATAATATATTGATGTGTTAATGTATTAATATATTATATTATATATGATATATATTATATATTATATTATAATATATATAAATATATATATTTTCTAGAAAAAGTCCTCTGTCACACATGGTTTGCAAATATTTTTGCCCAGTTGGAGGCTTGCCTTTTTACTTTCAGAACAATGTCCTCTGAAGAGCAAAAGTTTAAAATTTTGATAAAACCCAGTTTATGGATTTTCCTTTTTATAGTTGGCATGGTTTGTGCCAGAATAAAGAAATCTTTGCCAAACCCAAGGTCATTCAGATCTTCTCCTATGTGTTTAGCCATAGCACTAGTTTGCATTCCCACCAACAGTATAAGAAGGTTCCCCTTTCGGAGTGCCTGGGGGGCTCAGTTGGTTAAGCGTGGCTTTGACTTTGGCTCAGGTCATGATCTCGGGGTCCTGGGATCGCCCCTGTTGGGTTCCCTGCTCAGCGGGGAGTCTGCTTCTTTCCCTCCTTCTGCCCCTCTCCCCACTCATTCTCTCTCAAATAAATAAAATCTTAAAAAAAAAAAAAGGTTCCTCTTTCTCCACATCCTCACCAACACCTGTTGTTACTCGTGTTGTTGATTTTAGCCATTCTGACTAGTGTGAGGTGATATCTCATTGTGGTTTTGATTTGCATTTCCCTGATGATGAGTGATGTTGAGCATTTTTTCCTGTGTCTGTTAGCCATCTGGATATCTTCTTTGGGAAAATGTTTATTCACATCCTCTGCCCATTTTAAATTGGATTATTTTCTTGATATTGAGTTGTATGAGCTGTCGATATATTTTGAATATTAACCACTTGCCAGATATACGATTTGCAACTATCTTCTCCTACTCAGGAGGTTGCCTTTTTGTTTTTTTGATGGTTTCCTTCACTGTGCAAAAGTTTTTCAGTTTGATGTAGTCCCAGTTGTTTATTTTTGCTTTTATTTCCCTTGCCTGGGGAGACATATCTAGAAAACTATTGCTAAAGCTAAGGTCTGAGAGATTACTAAGTTTTCTTTTAGTTTTATGGTGTCAGGTCTTAGATTTAGGTCTTTAATCTGTTTTATTTTTGTGTATGGTGTAAGAAATTGGTCCAGTTTCATCGTTCTACAGGTAGCTGTCCAGTTTTCCCAGACCTATATATTGAAGAGACTGTCTCTTCCCCATTGTATATTCTTGCCTTCTTTGTCATAGATGAATTGACCATATAAGCATGGATTTACTTCTGGGCTCTATTCTGTTCCACTGATGTCTATTTTTATGCCAGGACCATACTGTTTTGATTAGTATATCTTCTCATTATGTCGTTTAGGCGCCACATGTTTGTGTGTTTTCCAGTGTTTTTTTTTTTTTTTTTTTTGGTAATCGGTTTCCAGTTTCACACATTTCATTCTTGATATGATTTCAATCTTTTTTTTAAAGTAAATTTATTTATTCATTTGAGAGAGAGGGTGACAGCATGAGCAGGGAGGAAGGGCAGAGGGAGAGGGAGAAGCAGACTCCCCACTGAGCAGGGAGCCCAATGTGGGGCTCGATCTCAGAACCCTGGGATCATGACCTGAGCCGAAGGCAGGTGCTAAACTGACTAAGCCACCCAGATGCACCATGATTTCAATCTTTTAAAATTTATTGAGACCGTTTTTTGGCCTAACATGTGATCAATCCTGGAGAATGTTCCATGTGCACTTGAAAAGAATGTGTACTCTGCTATTTTTGGATGGAATGCTCTGTACGTATCCATTTAGTACATCTGGTCTAATGTGTCATTCAAAGCTACTGTTTTCTTATTGATTTTCTGCCTGGATGATCTATCCATTGGTGTAATTATATGTCTCTTTAGATCTAAAGTGAGTCTCTTGTAGGCAGCATATAGATGAATCTCGTTTTTTTCCATCGAGTCACCCTACGTCTTTTGATTGGAGCATTTCGTCCACTTACATTTATAGTAATTACTGATAGGTATGACTTATTGTCATTTTGTTAATTGTTTTCTGGTTGTTTTTATAATTTTTCTTTTTTCCTTTCTTCTTCTCTTGCTTTCTTCCCTTGTGAATTGATGTCTTCCCTTAAGAAACATTCATTTCTCTATTTTTTGTGTATTTATTATGAGTTTTTGGTTTGTGATTACCATGAAGTTCCTATATAATATCACATTTATACAGTGGTCTTTATTGACAGTCACTTATGTTAGAACACATTCTAGAAGCACATTTTTACACCCCACTCCACATTCGATGTACATGATGTCACATTTTATATCTTTCTATTCTGTGTATCTCCCTTTTTTTTCTTAAGATTTTATTTATTTATTTGAGAGAGAGAAAACACAAGTAGGGGGAGGGGCAGAGGGAGAAGCAGATTCCCCACTGAGCAGGGAGTGTGACATGGGACTCAATTCCAGGACCCCAGGATCACAATCTGAGCCGAAGGCAGATGCTTAACTGACTAAGCCACCCAGGCACCCCTGTTCTGTGTATTTTTTAACAAATTTTTGTAGATATAATTGATTTTATTATTTTTGTCTTTTGACCTATATACTAGCATTATAAGTGATTGATCTACTTTTACTATATGTTTGCTTTTATCAGTGAATTTTTTCCATTCATAATTTTCTTATTTCTAATTATGGCCTTTTCTTCTTAAAAAAAAAAAATCCCTTTAACATTTCTTGTAAGGCCAGCGTAGTGGTGATAAACTCCTTTAACTTTTGTTTGTTTGGGAAACTCTTTATATCTCCTCCAAGTCTGAATGATAACTTTGTCAGGTAGAGTATTCTTGGTTGTGGGTTTTTTCCTTCCAGGACTTTGAATACATCATGCCACACCCTTCTGCCCTGCAAGGTTTCTGCTGAAAAATCAGCTGAGAGCCTTATGGTGTTTCCCCTGTACATAACTTTTGCTTTTCTCTTGCCGCTTTAAAATCTCTCTCTTTCTCTTTAATCTTTGAGATTTTAATTATTATATGTCTTGGTGTGGACCTCCATTGCGTTGGCTTGTTTGGGGCCCTCTGATTTCTGGGCCTGGATGTGTGTTTCTGATTTTCATAGCCAGATGTCATGGAGGCTTGTCTTCCCAGTGTAGGTCCCCAGACTCAGCGGTGCCAGATGTGGGGCTTGATCCCCTCCCTCTTCAGGGGGACCTCTGTGTTTGTTATATTCCCTCCTGCTTGTGGTTTGCTGTGCTGGGAGTTTGGCTCCCTACCCAGTCTCTGTCCCTCCTACCCTTCTCAATGTGATCTCCTTATGTCTTTGTCTGTGAAAGAGCTGTTCTGCCAGTGTCTGGATGTGTCTGTGGGAGGAGGTGAGCTCAGGATCCTTCTTTTCCACCATCTTCCTGAGACCTCTAGTAGGTAGACTTTTCATTTTGTTGATGGTTTCCTTTGCTGTGCAGAATGCTTGTTTATTTATTTTGCTCATTTCCCCATCAGTTAGTCAGTCTTTTTCTTCTTTATTCTGAATAGAAGTCCTTTGTCAGATAAAAACATTGCAGGTATCTTCTTCCAAATTCTGTATTCCGATTAACAGAATTTCTTAATTTTATTGTGGACCAGATTATCTTTTATCTTATGGCTTTTTGAGTCCTATTTAAGAAAATGTTGCCTATCCCAAGGTTTTGAAGATAATTCTATTTTATCTTTTAGAAGCTTCATTGTTTTACCTTTCATATCTAGGTCTATGCTCCATTTCAAATTAATTTTTGAGTGTGGTGTGAAGTAGGGATCAAGATTCATTTTTTTCTATATAGATATTCAGCTGATCCAGTGCCATCTATTGAAAAGACCAATCTTATCTCCACTACTATACAGTGCTACCTTTGACATGAATCAAGTGTCCATAAACGCATGGTTGTTTGGGATTATATTCTATTCTACTAAGCTATTTGTCCATCCTTGCATCAATAACTCAGTCTTAACTACTGTACCTTTACAAAAAGTTTTAATAGTTCTATATTCTATAAGTTCTATAAATTCTAAAAGTTCTATAATTATAAATTTATAAATAAATTTTATAAATTTATAAATAAAATTTATAAATATAAATTAGAAAAGTTCTATAAATTATAAACTATTCTAAAAGTTCTATAAATCCTCCTGCTTTATCAGTTTTTAAGATTGTCTTGTTATTGTTGTCTCTTTTCATTTGCACATAAATTTTATAAATCAGGTTGTCAAGCTACACACACACACACACACACACACACACACACACACACTCCACTACTGGGATCTCATTAAAATTGCAGTTAATCTATAGGTCAATTTGGGGAGAATTAACACTGTTACAATATTGAGTCTTACAAACTATGTACCCGGTATATTCATTTATTTAGATCATCTTTAATTTCTCTCTATAATGCTTAATAGCTTTCTGTGTAGAAGACTTGTGCACTTTCTTTTAGATTTACTCATCAGTACTTGGTTTATTTGATGTCTTTGTAAACAGTATCTTCTTGAAAATTTCATTTTAATTGCTTATTGTTGATGTATAGAAGCACAATTAACCCTGTAAATTTACTTATTCATTTTAAGAGCTTATTTGTAGATTCTTTTGGATTTTCTAAATATACCACTGTGTTGTCTCTAAGTAATGACAGTTTTATTTTTTCCTTTCCAATTCCTAAATCTTTTATTTCTTTTTCTTTCCTTATCATAATGGCTAAGACTGCCAATACAATGTTGAAAGAGGCAGTCACGACAGGTATCCTGATTTCTAATCTTAGGGAAAGTTTTTAATATTTAATCATTAAGCATGATGTTTGCTATAGTTTTGAAAAGACCCATTATTAGATTAAGGAAGTGCTCTTCTTTTTCTAGTTTGCTGAATTTTCTTTCCTTTCTTCCCTTCCTTCCTTCCTTCCTTCCTTCCTTCCTTCCTTCCTTTCTAGATTTTATTTTAAGTAATCTCTACACACACTGTAGGGCTTGAACTCACAATCCTGAGATCAAGAGTCACGTGTTTTTCTGACTGAGCCGGCCAGGTGCCCCGAATGTTTTTTTTTTTTTTTTTTTAATTGGGAATGGATGTTTTACAATAGGTACAAAAGTGCTTATTTTGTACCTATTAAACATGATTTTCCACTTTTATTCTGTTAATGCGTTGAATCACACTGATTTTCAGCCCTGCGGTTTTTAATAAATCCAACTTGGTTGTAATTTTTTCCTATTTATATATTGTCAGATTCATTGAGCTAATTATCTTATTTACTGTATTTGCATCTGTAATCATAAAAGAAATTAACCTGCAATTTTCCTTTTTTATAATACCCTTGTTGTAATGCTAGTCTCATTCAAAGACTTGGGCAGTTTTCTTCTTTCTATTCCCTGAATAAATTTGCATAAGATTATTGTCATTTCTTCCTTAAATGTTAGACTTCGCCAGTGAAACCATGCAAGCCTACAGCTTTTCTCTGAGGGAAGATTTTATTTTATTTTTTTATTTTTATAAAAGCTGTATTTATTTTAGAGTGAGAGTGGGTGAGAGAGCACATGCAAGTTGGGGGAGGGGCAGAGGGAGAGAATCTTTAAGCAGACTCCCCATTGAGCCCTAAGGGAGGATTTTAAACTATTGATTTAATTTATTGCCTAGATGTGGAATTCAGCTTTCCTATTTCTTCTTTTGTCAATTTTGGTACTTTGCATTTTTTGAGGGATTCGTCTATTTCATTTAAGTATCAGAATTTACTAACATAAATTTGTTATAATATCCTTTTATAATTTTTTATTGTAAAAAACACAGAACATGAAATCTGCCATCTTACCCATTTTTTAAAAAGATCTTATTTATTTCTTTGTCAGAGAGAGAGAGTGCACAAGTGGGGGAGGGACAGAGGGAGAATCAGGCTCTGCACTGAGCAAAGAGCCCAATGTGGGACTCGATCCCAGGACCACCCTGGGTTCATGACCTGAGCCCAAGGCAGATGCTTAACCAACTGAGCCATCCAGGTGTCCTTCATCTTAACCATTTTTAAGTGTATAGTTCAGTAGTGTTGAGTATTTTCACATTGTTGTGAAATACATTTCCAGAACTTTTTCATCTTGCAAATCTGAAACTCTATACTCATTAAACAACTTCCTTATCCCTCCTTCCACCAGCCTTTGATAACCATTATTCTACTTTCTATTTTTATAAGTCTCGTATTATTATTTCTTTTAGTGCATGTAGGTTCTATAGTGATGCCTGTTTTCATCCCTGATACTGGTCATTTGGGTCTTTTTATTTAAGATTTTATTCATTTATTTGAGAGACAGAGTGAGTGAGTGAGAGAGAGAGCCTATGAACAGGGGCAGAGGGAGAGGAAGAGGGAGAAGCAGGCTCCCCTGCTGAGCAGGGAGCTGACTCAGGGCTTGACCCCAGGATCCCAGGTTCATGACCTGAGCCAAAGGTAGGCACTTAACTGACTGAACCACCTGAGCCACCCAGGCGTCCTGGGTCTTTTTTCTTGATATCAGAGATTTGTTAGCTTTATTAATAGTCTTTTTCAGGAAACAATTTTGTGCTTCGTGGAATTTTTTTTTTTTTTTACATTTTTTTTTCTCTTATATATTTGGTTCCCACTGAATTCACTTATGATTTTTATTATTTCCTTTATTTGATTTAGTTTGCTGGTCTTTATTTGGGAGGAATGCTTAGAACATTGACTTCTAGCTTTTTTTCTGTTCTAACATACGCATTTAAGGTCACAGACTTTCCTCTAAATGGCTTTAGCTGCATCGCAGAAGTTTCGATAGTTTCTACTGCAATTTCTTCTCTAACTTACAAGCTTTTTTTTTTTTTTTTTTTTTGAATTAGGCTCCATGTCCAATGTGGGGCTTGCATTCACGACCCTGAGATCAAGAGTCAGATGCTCTACCAACTGAACCACCCAGACGCCCCTGACTTATAAGCTTTTTAGAAATATATTACCAGAGGGGTGCCTGGCTGACTCGGTTGGTGGAGCATGTGACTGTTGATCTTGGGGTTGTGGGTTCAAGTCCCAAGATGGGTGTAGAGATTACTTAAGAAAAATAAAATCTTAAAAACAAAAAAGAGGTATATTACTTGATTCCAAATATTTAGGGATCATTTAAATTACCTTTTCATTATTGATTTCTAACTTAATTCCACTGTCAGAAAACATACTCTGTATGATTTCAATCCTTATATATTTGTTGAAATATGCTTTATCAGCTAGTATATGGTCTATTTTAGTAATATGCACTTGAAAATAATATATAATCCATAGTTGATGAGTGCTACATATATGTCAATTACATATTTGCTAATTGTGTTGTTCAAATCCAGATCCTTGATGAGTATTTGTGTGTTTGTTAAAAAGAGGTGTGTTTAAATTTCCCACTATGATGCTGGAATTACTTGTCCTTTGAGATCTGTCAATTTGTGCTCCATATGTTTTGAGGATATATTAGGTACACAAAACTTAGAATGGTTTTCTTCATGATGGATTAACTTTTTCATCATTATGAAATGTCCCTCTTTGTCTTAAAGCATATTTTGTCTGATATTTATATAACAATGATTTTCTTTTGGTTAGTGTTTACATGATATATTTTTCTATCATTTTACTTTCAACACTCCTGTCTCCTTATATTAAAGAAGTGTCACATATATGTAGATGTATGTGTGCATGTATGTGTTTATAAATTTTAAATTGTCTATCTTTATATTTGAATATTTAATCATTTTATATTCATTACTGACACACTGAGATTTAAATTTACAATATTAATGCTTTCTATTTGTCCCTCCTGTTCCACGTTCTTTCATGCTTTTAAAAAAATGTTTCTTCTTCTTTTGGATAATTTTATTATTCTATTTTTTCCTCTATAAGCTTATTATATATTATTTTCCTATTCTTTTAGTGGCAATGCTAGCCTAGAGATTATTTTACTACTTTTTTAGTCATTATCCTGATTACAATATGTATCTGATTTTTTAAATTAATTAATTTTAAAAATATTTATTTATTTGAGAGAGAGACAGAGTGCGTGCACACGAGCTGGGGAGAGGAGCAGAGGGAGAGGCAGAAGCTGACTCCCCACTGAGTGGGGAGCCCTATGCGGGGCTCTCTCTATCCTGGGACCTTGAGATCATGACCTGAGCCAAAGACAGATGCTTAACTGACTGAGCCACCCAGGCACCCCTATAATTTTTTTTTTTTAAAAGGAAAATAGGAAGTATTGGTGAGGATGTAGAGAAACTATCACCCTTGTACACTACTGGCAGGAATGTAAAATGGTTCAGGCACTGTGGGAAACATTTTGGAAGTTTCTCCAAAAGTTAAAACACAGAATTACCATAGGACCCAGCAATTTCACACGTAGGTATGTACTTAAATGAAAAGAGAGATGAAAACAGATTCTTGAACACCAATTGCTAGCAGCATTATTCACAACAGCCAAAAGGTGGAAGCAGCTCAAATGTCCATCAGTGGATGAATGGATGAACAAACTGTGGTATACACACACACACATATACACACACACACATACACACACATTGGACTATTAGCCTTAAAAAGGCATGAAGTACTGATCCATGCTACAAAGTGGATTATCCCTGAAAACATTACCCTAAGTGAAAGAAGACAGACCAAAAGATCACATAATTTGTATGATTCCATTTATATGAGCTATCTAGATAGACTAGGTATATCCACAGACAGAACACAGACAGGTATTTTCCAATGGCTGGACGGGAGGGTGGAATGAGGAACAACTACCTCATGGGTAGGGGTTTGCTTTTTGGGGTGATAAAAACTTCTTAGAACTGGATAGAGGTGGTGGTCATACAATAGTGTGAATATACTAAATGCCGTTTGTCGCTTTAAAGTGGTTAATTTTATGTTATGTGAATTTCTTCTCAAAAAGATGTATCTTTTTTCTCTAACTGCTTCAAAGTTTTTTTCCTTTCCTTTTCTTTCCTTTTTTTTTTTTTTTTTTTTGTTTTACTATGATGTATCTTGGTGTTTTTTTCTTGAGTCTGTGGTTTGATGTCTTATGTCAGTTTTGGAAAATTCTCAGCCATTTTCTCTTCAAATATTGCTTCTGGTTCAATCTTCTTTCCTTCTATGACCCAACCCGAATTACAGGTATGTTAGATTTTTTGCATTATGATCTAAACTCTCTTGTGTGATCACCCTCCACCCCCCTGCCTTTTTTTGTATTTTCCTTTTGTGCTTGGGTTGAATATTATCTCCTGACCTGTATTCCAGTTCACATATCCTTTCTTCAGCAATGTTTAAGTTGATGTTGAAGGTTCTATGAGGTTCCTAGTGTCAGTCCTTGCATTCTATTCATTTTTTTTTTTTTGCTATTTCCATTTATTTCTGAAATTATCCATCTTGTCTTCAGTTTCCTGAGCATACTTAAGAGTTATTTTAAAGTCTATGTTTGATATTTCTGATATTTGTATTTCTGTGGATCTATTTCTATTCTTTGTTTTTCCTCCCTTTTGGTTGTTTTGTCTTCTAGTACGCCTGGTATTTTTGATTTTTTTTTTTTTTTTTTTTTTTTGACCGTACATATGAAAACTGTAGTGTTCTGAGGCTGCTGGTGGTGGTATCTTCCTCTGGAGGATTTCCACATATTGCTTTTAGGCTATGGGCATATCCTTCATTCCAATTAGAAATTAAGCAGATTCAAAGTTAGGCTTCAGTCTTTGACAGGGTTAGTTAAATTCTGGTTCAACCTCTATCTAGTTCAAGGGCATAGCCCTTTGGGGATCCCGGTGGAAAGTCTAGGGTGTTTATCAGGGCTCATTGCTCTTGGTGGGCTCTGAACTCCAGGTTATGTCTCACAAGTCCAGTAAGACTGCCTGAGCTCTCCTCATCAGTCATTCAGCCCCCGCATTCTGGTTGCTTCTCAGCCATTGTTCATGAACTGGCAAATGCCTCAAAAAGAAAAGCAGTGTTGAACATCAGGTTCATATTGCTGCACTTCCCTTTCCTCTGGGCTCTTGGCTTCTCAGGTGCTCACTGCACTGATAGGTCTTCGATGCTTTAAAATAGAACATTAAGAAAATGCTTTTTCCATATTCTCTGGTTATGCTTGGTATGATGTTTGAACTACAACAAGCTAATATGACATTACTGGAAGCAGAAATGTGACTGACTTATTATCAATGGCTTAGAGCTCCCCTTCATGTGGCTTAAGGTTTTTCTAGACTTCAGAATCTTGAAACTGACTAATGCAATTAAAAAACAAAATAGAGAAGATTTTGTAATTCTCTGAAAAATATAAGTACTTGATTATGTGTGCTGTTCTATTTGCTGTTTTCTTTCTTCCCCAGTTAGACCATAAATTTATGGGTACAACTCAGATATATTTTCTCTCTCTCTTTTCACATTATGCCAGTAAACACTCCATAGAATTGAATTGGTTAGGATGAATACTATCCCAATCACATCACTAATTTGTATCCAGATGGTTTTCTTTTTAAGATTTTATTCATTAGTTGCACTAATTCACTAGGTGCAACACTACTGACTGAGAGAGAAAGAGAGCACACAGGTAGGCAGAGTGGCAGGCAGAGGGAGAGGGAGAAGCAGGCTCCCCACTGAGCAGAGAGGCCTACGTGGGGCTTGATCCCAGAACCCTGGAATCATGACCTGAGCTGAAGGCAGACACTTAACTGACTGAGCCACCCAGGCGCCCCTGTATCCAGATAGTTTTAACTTGGAACTCCCCGAACAGGAAATAAAGAGGGTTTTTGCACTAAGAAACAGACAAGAGAAGTGCCTGGCTGGCTCAGTTGGAAGAGTGTGAGACTTTTGATCTCGTGTCATGAGTTTGAGCCCTACGTTGGATGTAGAGATTACGAAAAAAGTGAATAAACAAAAAAAAAAAAAAAAAGATACAGACAAGAAGCTAGAAATTAACCATCACTTGCTACTTCTGTGTATCATTGTTTGTGGTAGTCATACAGCCTTTGCAAGGATTATCAAAGATTTAAGGTGACTGAAATGTCCATCAACTAAGAACTGATTCACTCTACAATGCATTTATCAATCTTAAAGAGAATGAGGCAGACAGATCCATATGCACTGATGTGGAATAATTGCCAAATACTGGGCAGGAAGAGAATGATGGTCCACATATTCTTTTCTGGCAAAGCTACTGCTTCCTATATTCTTGGTCTCAAATTGTGTTAAGTACTTATTTTCTGATTGAGTTCTAGTAAACGTCAAATGGAAGCCTGCCTATGCTTTGAGAGTGCAAGCTTTTGTGAGAAGAAATTTTAGATAAAATTAAGGGAATGGCTCATGCAGATGCAAACAGGGACCAGGATTCTGTAGAGCAGAGCCACTTAAGGAGCAACTTGTAAGGTTAAGATGAAGACAGGAAGCGTTCACAAAAGTATAAGTTCTAACTGTTTACAAATGTAACCGTTAGAGCATCTTGTGATGGTATTTGTGAAGTCCCTTTCTGAGGTTTCTGGACTTAAATGGTATAAAGCTTTCTTCACTGATGTTACATTTATTCTTAAAATACCCTGCGCTAATTTGTTGCTGTGGTTAACCAGGTTCCTATGTCACTTGTGGCCCTCTTCTGTGGATACAAGGTATGGGTTCTTTCTTTTGGCAGAAAGCCTGAAAAATATCTTTTGTTTTTGTTTTAAACTTTTGGGGTAAAGGAAATTTAATAGATTGGTGACCAATCAATAACTTGTTCTAAAACTATGTGCAGAAGAGATTTTTGGTTGGGAGGACAATGTATATATTATGTTAACAATTATAAAGGGATGTTTGAAAGAATATGCTCACAGCTGCACAAAACCTCTCTGCAAGGGCACACAGCACGCTTAGACGACAGAAATTGCTGGGAGAAGCCCAGGGACGGCATCAGAGTGGGAGGGCGATATATTTCCACATTACACTTTTGTACTATTTTGACTTTTTTTTTTTTTTTTACTATTAGCATGTTATTCAGGAAAATAATTTAAGATGATTTCTGAGTACAAGGAACAAGGGCTGAGAAGGGAAAAACTTACGATTTCTATATAATTTCGCAAAAACCCTGCACGATAGATGTGGTATTACAGAGAGACGAAATAACTGGCCCCAAATCATCAAGCTAGATGTAGGATCCAGCTAAAGCTGAATCCAAAGCAAAGGTATCTTTCAGTTTTATACTCTTAACACATAAGTACCTTGGATTGCAGTTATGATCAAACGGCAAAAAAATTTAACACTTAAATTTAATTGATATGATTCATTTATACCATTTAATTTAAACTCCCCAGATGTAACACTATTGACTGATTTAAGAGGTTTTTTATGCTGTATAATAAACGGTTACAGTAAATGAGAAGGCATACTTTTTCTAAGGCAATCAAAATTCAATTAAAATTCAAAGACTTTCCAGGGTGCCTGGGTGACTCAGTCGGTTAAGCGTGTGACTCTCAATTTCAACTCAAGTCATGATCTCAGGGTTGTGAGATTGAGCGCTGCATGGGGCTCCGTGCTGGGCATGGAGCCTGCTTAAGATTTTCTCCCTCTGCCACTCCCTCTCTCTAAAAAAACCCCAAAAAACCCAAAAACTTTCCAAGGACTTTCCGAAGGTGTTGGTAACAATTTTGATTTTATTTTTTAATAAAGATTTTATTTATTTATTTGACAGAGAGAGACACAGTGAGAGAAGAAACACGAGCAGGGGCAGAGGCAGAGGGAGAAGCAGGCTTCCTGCCGAGCGGGGAGCCTGATGCGGGGCTCGATCCCAGGACTCTGGGATCATGACCTGAGCCGAAGGAAGACGCTTAACTGACTAAGCCACCCAGGCGCCCCTACAGCTCTGATTTAAAAAAAATCACAATGTTCCTACTGCTTCTCTTTCCCCGAAATTTAAAAAAGATTATGTAAGTGAAGACGGACAAGTCTTTAATGCTCAGTGCTATTCTACGACCAAGAGACCCAATTAGATAACTGAAGGACCTGGCAAATTATGAGGACTGCTCTCACTACGGAAACCTCCCTGTGTTCCTACAATTAATGTAAACAGTATAATCTACAAATCTGCATATTGTGGTTTCTTCAAGAAATTAGACGATGCTCACGGTTGCTTTATCCTGAGGCAGTAAGGATTCCCTTGGGGTGAGGCTGAGCCCCGGGGAGGCGTGGTGCCTGGCTGTGGGTAGAGGCTCCGTCCCCCTTCCTGAGAGGCCTTTTCTCCTACTTTCACCATATAATTTGTAGCCTCACTGCAGGCCCTATCTCCAGAATCAGGCCCCTGTATTTGCTCACAAGTGGCGAAGCTTTGTTTTATCGCTATGCCTTAGACCTCATGGTGGCTGCGCCTGTTGAAAGTGATAAATGGCTAGAGTTTTCAAGTCAAGCTTCCCTCTTAGAAAACAGGAATTGGTGCTTGAGGCAAGACAGCCTTTCCGAGAGTCCTTTCAAGGGGCTGCTCGAGTTCGCACCTGGAAGATGAGCGTCTGCTGGAGGAACATGTTGGAAAGGCAGTGGTGCCCAATGGACCTAAACCTTGAGCAGAAGACCAGCCACAAAACCTCAGTGGGGTGGGAAGCTTCCTGGGCTGGGGACGCCAAGGCAAGGCTTTCCCATCATCCACGCCAGGAAGGACTTTTGGGGTCAATTCTTTTTTCTTTTTCTTTTTTTTTGTTAAAGATTTTATTTATTCTCTTGAGAGAGAGAGAGAGAGAGCTCACGAGCAGGAGAAGCAGAGGGAGAGGGAGAAGCAGACTCCCTGCTGAGCCAGCCTGGAGCCTGACTCGGGGCTCGATCTGAGAACCTGGAGATCATGACCTGAGCCGAAGGCAGCCCTTAACCACCGGAGCCACCCAGGTGCCCCCAGGGGTCAGTTCTTTTCATACAAGGAAAGAAGCAACAGGTACTACTCACAGACGCTACTGGGACTCTTAGTCGACAGGGGAGACACTGAGGCTGGGAGAGGCTAGGAGACCGAATCAGCCAGGAAGGGGCGAGTCCAGGTTCATGGCCCAGCGGCCCGACCACACATTTGAAAGCGCAGCTCACAGCAATCTAAACACCCGGCAGTTGCTGCTTTGTGCGTTTCGGTTCATTTAGCTGGGCAGCAGGGTAGGTCGAGTACTCAGAGGGGCAGTGCAAATGCACTTTGTTTTGCCCCAAGCTTAGTGGGGCCGGGCCCCCGCAGGGACCTAAATTCTGCGTGTGCTGTGGTTGTGAACCTGTTCATCCGTCCAGGGCTGTGCACGCCCTGACTTCCAACTGCGGAGGGCTCCGGCCCGAAGCCCAGCTCAGCATGGGAGCCTGAGTCTCAGCGTGCACGGAAATCCGCTCGGCAAAAATGCCACTTATTTATTTTTATTTTTAATTTTTAAAGTTTTTTTTTTGTTGTTGTTGTTTTTTAATTTATTTGACAGAGAGAGAGACAGCGAGAGCAGGAACACAAGCAGGAGGAGTGGGAGAGGGAGAAGCAGGCTTCCTGCTGAGCAGGGAGCCCGATGCCGAGATCGATCCCAGGACCCTGGGATCATGACCTGAGCCGAAGGCAGACGCTTAACGACTGAGCCACCCAGGAGCCCCAATAAATGGCGTTTAAATAGTGTGGGTGACTCTGCCTGTGGCTCCGCGGCAGGAGCGCCTGCCCTGTGGTGATGGGGACACAGGACTCTCACGTCCCCGCGGCAAGCAGCAGTCCCTGGTCCCATGAGTCAGCGCTGCCCTGTGATGGGAGCAATGTTTCAAATGTCATTTGGACCCTGCTTTGGATTTTGCCCTTTATAAGCCTCCCCAGCCCCTAAGACACCACGGCTCTCTACGTAGTTGGGATAAAGCAGGTCACCAGAAGCTGGGTGCTGGAAACGCCCCTCGCGGGGTCTGAACCAAAGGAGATTGTTTGTGCCTTGGGAGTTCTGGATGAGCTTTCACGGTCCCCCTGCCTTGGCTGCTCTTGTTTCAGCCGGGGGGTGTGTGTGGTGTGTGGGGGTCACGAGGAAAGAAGGTTCCCGGAGAGTCAGGCCCAGCTCCGGCTGAGCACCCTGTGCTCTGAGCTTAGGCGCGGCCTCTGGGGGGAAAGGGGGCCATCCTGAGGCAAAAGGCGGTGACCCCTTTCCCCTTGGTTAAGCGAGACCAACCTTGTGTTTTCCTCAGAAAGAACTTTTATGAGAAGCTTTGAGGTAAAGAAAACAAGAGTAAGGGGACTGGATACGTTTCACGGATTTACTAGATTCCTCCTCAGTTTCTTGGAGTCCCATCAGTGAGTAGCCAGGCAGTGGCCACCAGCTGTGCATACCCGGCCTGGGCCTCTTTTCCTCACCTGGGTTTGCCTTTACCCTCCCTTAGTCTCATCCTGAACTCGGGTTCAGCGGCCACCTTAGCTCTTGTGATTTCTACCTGCCTTTTCGACTCCTCAAGCGCCTCCCCCGTCTCTCTCTGAGCTGTCTGCCGAGTGGGTCTAAATGCACTGAGGCAGCTCTCTTGTGTGGATGCTCCCCCGTGCTGGGTGAATGCCCCCTGGAGTTCTCCTTGTCTGTGGGTTTCTAGAATCTTCTCATTGCCCCCACTGTTTCCATCCTATTTCTCGCCTGCTGGCTTGTGAAGGCACCTTCTCAGCTGGGATGTTCTCTAAGCCAGCACCTCTACCTACTTTCTTTAGTGACCCCATTATTTTAATTTCAGGAGACTGCACCGAATTCACACCTTCCAAAATACACGAGCCTCCTTGCGGCTCCCTGCTGGAAAAGCCACCCATCCTGTGATAGCCCCAGGACCCCCCTCTCCCCAGCCCTGCTTTGTGTCCTAAACACAAGGCCATCACATTTCTCAGCCTTTCCTACCGCCAGGCTTTGTGCACACGGGGCCTGTGGCCAGGACGCCCCGTGATCTGCTTTTCCACTTGGTGAGCTTCTTCTCTACGGCAAAACAGAATGGCGTTTAGAACACAGTGCTGCAAGTTACTGGATTTCTCTAAACTTGTTTCCTTGTCTGTAATATGGGGGTTAATAATAGGGTGTTGTGAGGGTTAAATGAGTTAATGTGTGAAATGCTTAAAAGAGTGCCTACCACAGGGGCGCCTGGGTGGCTCAGTGGGTTAAGCCTCTGCCTTCGGCTCGGGTCCTGTTCTCAAGTTCCTGGGATCGAGCCCCGCATCGGGTTCTCTGCTCAGTGGGGAGCCTGCTTCCCCCTCTCTCTCTGCCTACTTGTGATCTCTCTCTCTGTCAAATAAATATATAAAATCTTAAAAAAAGAAGAGTGCCCACCACATAGTAAGCTATTATTGTGATCAATAATTCCCTTTAAAGATACATATAGGCACGTGAACAGAAAGAGAACGTGCGTACGTGAGCTCAGCCCTCAAATAGTTCCTTCCGTTCATCGCCCTGGTTTTTCCCTGAAGCCATAAATTCCTTAAGGGTGAGAACCATACGCACCACAGCAAATGCTGGCCCAGCTGTCTCAGGGCTGAAGGGTGGCGGGGGGTCAGGGACATGGCCCCTGGGCTGCCTTGGTTTCCTTCTCACTTTGCCACTTAATAGGTGAGCGATCTTGGCTCAGTTTCTGGACATTCCCTAAACCCTGTTTCTTCATTTGTAAAAGAGGAAAGTAACTCTCTCCTCTCTGATTTGGATATGGCCAAGATAAAAAGTACAATGTATGTAAACCACTCAGCACGGTGCCTGTCACATCCTATGTGCTAGCTGCTGGTTGTCTCCTGCCCAGCCCCACAGCAGAGAGATCTAGAATGGAAGTTTCTAGTTCCGCTGGATTCTTTGTTCTGTTTGTTGCCATTAGGTTCTATGCTTCAGCTGTCTTGATAAGGCATCTACTATAACCGAATATTTTTCTAGATAAAAAGTCAAAGAACCTTCAGGATCCTTCTCCTCAACTATTGAAAAAGTCTACAGTTACAACCCAGCCGGCCGATCAGTGGCTGCCCATCAGTGGCTGAAGCCTGATGATCAGGTAGGATCGGTGGGCTGCTTTCCTGTGGAGGTTCTCTGGATTATAGACTTTTCCTACACACCATTGGTCTGTTGTAAACACGGAGGCTGCCTTGAAATAAAACTCTTAAAAAACACTTTTTCGGGGGGGTATGTGTAAAAAACGAGAAACAAAAACAACCTATGTCTTAAGGATTACAAAGTTTTTCCAAGAAGGGCTTAAAACAGAACTATCAATCTATTCCAGACTAACTTCTGGTCATTTTCTAATTTTTAACGTCGCAAACAAGAAATTACTCAACCGCCTACATTGCTTTTATTCAAAAAGCTTTTTAGCTGGTAGCACTGTGACCATGAAGAAATAAGCAACTGGGTTTTGGTGAAAATTTGAATTCTGGTTCTAAGGAACCAAAAAGCCCACTTAAAGGATAACACGTGTGCACATATGCAACACACCACTTTCATAGCTACGGAGACCGTGACTAATTGAAACATAAAAACTTAATGAAGCCAGTTAAATCTCTAAGCCACAAAACAGCAGGTTCAAATTTCAATGGCTGATGAATTTTCTCTAAGATTGATGGAAAGTTCCATCCTCTTAATTCACTCATTTTCATTTCTTGGCTCTTGTAAAAATTCTATATTTGGCCCTGAAAGCACCTACTATTTAAAAAAAGTCTTACTCTCTGCTAGGGCCTGAAATAATGTGAAAAGGGTGAAAGTACACTAATAGAGACGATGGCATGATCATTAAACAGTCCTACATCTCCTGACTGCTGATGAAGGAAAATAAGAACTCATCATAAATGGGAAGGAGAGCAAAGAGAACAAACTTGGTTAATTTTCACTGGAATAAAGTGAGGTGGCGAGGAACTATCTTACTAGTTTATGAAAATCTGCTCGAAGAAAAAAATTTTTGTAGGAATTGAGGACGAAGCCAACCTCAACACAGCCCACTCTAGAGAATAAGGTCAAACACTCAGCTGAACTCTCTAGCACAGAGTTGGCTGGAAATATCAGGAGAGCCACTGAACCAGTCAATCTCAAGGGATAAAGATGTACGTATTGAATAACCTCTGCAGCTTCTAGAAATCCTTTAACCCCATATGCACCAAACAACAGAGCCCCAGAATATATAAAGCAAAACCTAATACAACTGAAGGGAGAAAGAGAAAATTCAATAATAATCACTGGAGCCTTCAATACCCCATTTCTTTCTTTTCTTTTTCTTTTTCTTTCCTTCCTTCTTTCCTTCTTCCTTCCTTCCTTCCTTCCTTCCCTTCCCTCCCTCCCTTCCCTTCCCTCCCTCCCTCTCCTCCCTCCTTCCTTTCCTCCCACCTCCCTCCCTCTCTCCTTTCCTTCCTTCCTTCCTCTCTCTCTCTCCCTTCCTTCCTCTCTTTCGTTTTTAAGATTTATTTATTTCAGAGAGAGAGAGAGAGAGGGAGGGAGAGAGAAAGCACAAGCAGGGGGGAGTGGCAGGCAGAAGGAGAGGGAAAAGCAGGCTCCCTGCCAAGCAAGGAGCCCAATGAGGGGCTTGATCCTAGGACCCTGGGATCATGACCTGCGCTAAAGGCAGATGCTTAACCAACTGAACCACCCAGGTGCCCTGCCATTTTCAATAATAGATAGAACTAGATAGCAAATAAAAGAGGAACAAGAAGGTTTGAACAACACTATTAACCAGCTAGACCTAACAAACATTATAGAGCACTCTATTCAATAGCAGAATATATATTTTTCTCAAGGTGCACATGGAATATTCTCCAGGACAGACCATATGTCAGGCTATAAAACAAAACTAAATGCATTTAAAATGATCAAAATCATACAAAGTATGTTCTCCAACCACAAGGTAATGAAATTAGAAGGAAATTTTGGAAATTCATAAACATATATTTTTAGGTTTTTTTTTTTTTTGAAGATTTAATTTATTTGAGAGAGAGTGAGAGAGCGAGCACAAGTGGAGGGAGGATCAGAGGGAAAGGGACACTAAGACTCTGCACTGTGTGTGGAGCCTGATGAGGGGCCAGATCCCACAACTCCAAGATCATGACCTGAGCTGAAATCAATAGTTGGACACTTAACCAACTGAGCTACCCACCAGGCACTCCCACATGTGGGATTTAAAGAACATACTCCTAAATAACCAATGGGTCAAAAGAGAAATCACAGCGGAAAGTAGAAAATACTCTAGGATAAATAATACAAAAACTACAACATACGAAAACTTATGGATGGGCAAAACTGTGCTTAGATGACAATTTATAGTTGTAAATGCTTGTAAGAAAGACCTGAAATTAATAACCTAATTTTCTACTTTAAGAAAAAAGAAAAAGAAAAAACAAAACAAAAAAACTAGTCCCAAAGCAAGCAGAGAAAGAAAATAACAAAGATCTGAGAAAAATTAATGAAACAGAGAATAGAAAAATAGGCAAATCGATGAAACCAAAAGTTAGTTCTTTGAAAAGGTAAAAATTTACAAACCTCTAGCTAGATTGACTAGACAAAAAAGGAAGGACTCAAGTTACTAAAATCAGGAATGAAAGAGGAGACATTACTACCAAGATAGCAGGAATAAAAAAAAAAGATTATAAGAGAATCTTACAGACAATTTTGTATGCCAATGAGTGAGATAACCTTGATGAAATGGGACAAATTACTAGAGATAAAACTATAGAAACTGACTTAATTAGTAATAGAAAATATGAATAGATCTCTAACAGGTAAAGAGAGAGAGAGTCAGTAATCAAAAAACTTCCCATAAGGAAAAGTCCACAGCCAGATGGCTTCACTAGTGAATTCTACCAAATAATTATACATAATTAACACCAATCCTTCTCAAACTCTTTCAAAAAACAGTGGAGGAGGAATTACTTCATAATTCATTATATGCAGCCAGCATTACACTGATACTAAAGCCAGACAAAGACATCACAAGAAAATTACAGGCCAATACCTCTTATGAATATAGATGCATAAATTGTCAGCAAATAACAGCAACCTGAAATCTGCAACATATAAAAACATAATCCCATTGTAACCAACTGGGATTTATCCCAGGAATGTAAGGTTGGTTCAACACATGAAAATCGACCAATACAATATACCATATTAATACGGTAAGGGACAAAACCCACACAATCATCACAATAGGCATAGAAAAAGCATTTGACAAAATCCAAAACTCATGATAAAAACACTCAAAAGTAGAACTAGAAGGGAACTTTTTTCAATCTGATAAAGGGCATCTATGAAAATCCCATAGCTAACATCATACTCAATGGTGATAGTCTGAAATCTTTCCCCCTGAGATCAGAAACAACACATGGATATCTGTTTGCTCCACTTCTATTCAACATTCTACTAATGGAGGGTCTAGCCTGGGTCAATTAAGCAAGAATATAAAATAAAAGCCATCCAGATTGGAAAAAAAGAAGTTAAAACTATCTTTATTTGCCAAAGAGATGACCTTTTATATAGAAAATTTTAAGGTATCCACTAAAAGACTGTTAGACCTAGTAAATGAGTTCAGCAAGGTTGTAAGAATGCAAGATCAATGTACAAAAGTCAATCATATTTCTATAGAAATTAAATAAATGTAGAAAGACGTACTCTTCATGGATTGAAAGACTATTTTTAATTTTACTATTTTTAAAAAAGACTTTATTTATTTATTTGAGAGAGACAGAGACAGAGTGAGCAAGAGTGGGACAAGGGGCAGAGGGAGAGGGAGCAGCAGACTCCCTCCTGAGCAGGTAGCCTGAAGCAGGGTTCGATTCCAGGATCCTGAGATCATGACCTGAGCCAAAGTCAGATGCTTAACTGATTGAGCCACCCAGGTGCCCCAATATATATTTTTTTTAATTAAAAAAAAATTTTTTTAAGTAGGGTCCATGCCCAGCATGGGCTTGAACTTACAACCTTGAGATCGAGACCCAAGATGAGATCGAGAAATGGACGCTTAACTGACTGAGACACACTGGCACCTCAAAAGACTTAATACTGTTAAGATGATGCTACTACCTAAAACAATCTGCAGATTCAGCATAATCCCTATCAAAATGCCAGCTGGCATTTTTGCAGAGACTGAAAAACTGATCTTAAAATTTATATGGAAATGCAATGGACCCTGGATAGCCAGAACAATCTTGAAAAAGAACAAAGTTGGGAGGAGTCACACTTCCCAATTTAGAAACTTACTACAAAGCAACAGTAGCCAATATCATGTGATACTGGCACAAGTACAGAAAGGGAGAGAAGTGGAATAGTATTGAGAGTCCAGAAGTAAACTCATATATTATGCTTAACTGACTTTTGACAAGGGTACCAAGACTACTCAGTGGGGGAAAGGATAATTTGTCCAACAAATAGTACTGGGATAAACAGATAGCCACATGCAAAGAATGAATGTGGATCCCTACCTCACACCATATATATATATATATATCAACTCGAAATGGGTCAAAGACCCAAATATAAGAACTAAACGATAAAACTGTTGGTTTTGTCACCTTGAATAAGGCAATGGTTTCTCAGATATGATCCCTAAAACATAAACCAAAGGGGGGAAAAAAAAAAGACAAACTGGTCTTTATCAAAATTAAAAACTTGTATTTTGAAAGATACAATCAAGAAAGTGAACAATTTAAGGAATAAGATGAAATATTTATAAATCATATATATGATAAAGGCCTAGTAATCTAGAATATATAAAGAACGCTTACAGTTCAACAACAAAAAGACCACCCAATAAAAAAAAAATGGGCAAAGGACTCAAACGGACTTTTCTCTAAAGACATTCAGGGGGCCAACAAGCACAGACAAAGCTGCCCAACATCATTAGTCATTAGGGAAATGCAAATCAAAACCATAACGAGATGGTTTTAAAAAGGAAAATAGTAAGTGCTAGTGAGGATGTGGAGAAACTGGAACCTTTGTACACTGCTGGTGGGAACATGAAATTGCAGCTGCTCTGGAGAACATTTTGGCCATTTTTCAACAAGTCAGAGCTACCACATGACCCAGCAATTCCACTCCTAGGGACAGACCCGAGAGAGCTGAAAAGATAACGTTCACAGAAACTTGCCCACCGATGTTCACAGCAAGATTCATGACAGCCAAAAGGGGGAAACAACGGATGCCCATCACTGGCTGAGCAGACGAACAGAATGTGGTATGCGCCCATACGATGGAATATTACTCAGCCACAAAAAAGAACGAGCGGGATTCATGCTACAACATGGGAGAACTTAGAGATGTTATCCTACATGAAAGGAGCCAGATGCAAAGGACTATATACTGTATGAGTCCATTTCTATGAAATGTCCAGAGCGGGTAGATCCAGAGAGATAGACAGCCGATTCGTGCTTTCCAGGCTGGCAGGGGGATGGGAGGGGTGAGAGGTTACTGTTCTTGGGTACAGGGCTTCTTCTTTTGGGGGTGATGCAAAGGTTCTGGAATTAGGCGGATGGTTGCACGACCTTGTGAATATACTAAAAACCACTGAAACGGCTTATCCTTCAACAAGGTTGATTTTTATGGCGTGTGAATCAAAAAGATAAAAATCTTCAACCTCCTATTGATTGGTGAATGACTGGGGTTAGTGAACCCATTACCAGTGGGAGTAAGTTCTCATCTCTCAGGGATGCTGAAGTAAAAGATGGAGAACTCATTGCTCAAAATGTTCACACATACGGATAATCCCTCAAGCATAGAATTCAACAGAACATAAAATATTTCAATATTTTCCTCAACAATACAGCAAAAAATATTTCAATCACACTTGTAAAATTGCTCTCTTCCAACTTTTTAGAATTTGCTGGTTTTTTTTTAAAGAATATTGTACAAACCAAGCGGAAACCCATCTTGGACAGATGTAATTTATTACTAATCAGTGTGTCTTCTGGAAAATTTCACTTAGACTCATTCCTTCATCCCACCAATATTTATTGAGCACTTACTATGTGCAAAAGCACTCTACCAGGCACGGGGGGACGCAGTGGCGAGCGACATGGCTAGATGTCCCTGCTGCTGTGGGGCGGACGAAGGAGCGTGAGATTCTCAGAGAGGATGCTGACCCTGAAGAAAGGGAGACGGAGGAACCCCACCGAGGGCCCGGGCAGGCGTTACCGCGCAGGACGTGCCCATGCTCCGGTGGGCCCCGTGTGAAAATGCCAACAGCGTCACTGTTCCTCCTGGGGGGACTCGCGAGCACATTCTGTCTCCGGAACACACGCACACGAAATCTGGATATGTGATCTGCAGGTCGGTCTCCGGGACACGAGTGGATCAATAACACTCGATGGCATGGTCTTTTTTATTTTATTATTTATTTATTTTAATACAAAGCTTTGGCATTAGCAATTTTATGAAAAAATAAAATGTACTAAAAATAAACGCTTGTGTGGCATGATTGGTAAATGATGCACAAAAATAGGTTCTTTTTTCCTTCAAGGCAATCAGTCAGAAAGCAGTTTTTTTTTTTCTTCTTCAAAACCACTCTACCCTGTGGAATGAAAGGAAAAAAAAAAAGAGGTCAAGAATTAGTTAAAGGGGAGTTGCCAATATTTTAAAATAACAGAGAAAGTGCTCCTCACTGAAGGGTGGCCTGGGGCTGTCCCCAATGACTTCCCAGCCCCGCTGGGTAAAGCCAGTCAGCTCCTGGCATTTTCCTGAACTCAGCAGCTTCAGATCTGGGGTCAAGTGGCTCAGTCACCTTACTCGTGTGTGTGTCCTCCCAACAGGACTGCAGGGAAAAGCCAGGCTAAGAACATCTTGTTTAGCAATGCGGGACGGTTATACCATTTACAACTTTTCCTGGTTTGAATGCATGTTCTGAAATCGTGAAATTTCTGCGTGTCCTGAAATCTAGGTCTGTGTCTTTGCAACAGGATCCCCCATTTATGCCTCGAACAAGAATGTCAGTCTTTACTGTGAAACGAACTCTGCAGAGGACAGACTTCCGGGGGGAAGGCTCTCTCACCGGACTTGCCCAGACTGCGTGCGCGCACGTCCCTCAGTCGGGAGCCTGACGGAACCTGGGGTCTAGGGCTAACGCTGCCCCCTCGGCCTGGCTCTGCAGGACTGCCCCAGCTCCCCGAAGCCTTGCACAGCTGGTTCACTTCCTTAGTTCCCAATTCACGTCTTTAGCAGCGCTTTCTCTTCTCTCTGCCCAGCTCCACATCTGCGTTCCTGACCTCTTCATCTCTGGTCGCCACACAATTCTCCAGCACCTCTTGATTTCCTCTCCTCCTCATGACTTCCTCCTTCAGCTCAGTATTTCCACCTCACCCATGTTCCTGCTTCCAGGCTCTACCTGCCAGAGCGACTGCTCAGCCACAGGGACCCTCTTTTTGCTGAAAAGCCTTACACGCTACCTGCTGTTTACAAGAACCCAGTCCAAATTCTGTAGTCAGCCTACCGACAACACCGCTTCCAGCAGACACATGAGACCCACAACTCCCTGACCCTGCTCTGCTTTTACCTCTTTGTGTTCTAATTATGCCCGGACTGGTTCCTCAGTCACCTCCTCCAGGAAGCCTCTGATGACTCCCCAGGGGCAGAGCGGCAGTTCCTCGGCGTCTGTGTGACCCCGAGCGGCTGTGCCCGGTTCGCAGGTTCTCTCGTCCCTTCAGTGGGTGCCGTAAGCCTGAGCCCCACGCAGAGCAGCCCCTTCCCCACATCGCCCCTGCAGGGTGAGGCCCGGTGCCTGGGGGTTGCTGGGGACACTGAGTGAATGAGAGGCCCTGCAGGAAGGCCATTCACCACTCCTCACGGAGCTCTGGACCTGACTGTTTACTGCACCCCTGCTGAAGATCACGCACTGATTTTATAAAACTTCCTCAGAGAAATCAGATTATTAGAGGTCAGAACTTTCCATGGGTGAACCAAGATTTTTACACCTAATTTATTTGGCTGTTCTTCTGAGGAACTACAAGTGAACGCAGCCACAAAATTAAAGGTACGTGTGAAAACCAGAAATGACCGCTACGGAGACAAGGCAGAAGTCCCATCAAAGGTCCCCATTGCCTTTCATCTTCTTTGTGTCATCGTGTTTCCAGAAAGCCAACGGGCTCCTTCCACTACATGATGCGGAGCCCTTAAACGTCTCTCCGGAGCGGTCACAGACACGCAGCGTGAAGAGGTGGGCCCAGAAACACGGGCTTGAACCGCAAGCCCTTCTTCCTGCAGCATCTCTCAGGGGGGTCCCCCAGCCCCTCCAGCCCCGAGTTATTTTGTGCATATACCGTACACTCCGACGGGCTAAAAGGAGAAGTCAGCACTAACAGAAAGAAGAGGATTCAGGATCAAACTGGGGGCAAGTTCAAATCTTCGCTGGCATCGCGACAGGGAAGGCTGCCTCGGGAAAATAACCCGCCATGGGTGCCGGTGGGAGCCAGAGGGCCTCGGTTGAGAACCAGAAATCCAGAGGGTTTTAGGTCTGTGTTTCTTGAACGACCACCCGCCGCTGTTACTGGGCCGTGAGAGCGGCCAGACAGCCCGGGGCGGAGACCTCAGCGGACACTGCACGCGCGGAGGAAAATGTCCGCGAAACGCACGCGCGGATGCGGTCCCGCAATGTAAAATGCGGTTCTTACCGCCGCAGGTGGTAAAAAAAAAAAAAAAAAAAAAAAAAAGTAAAAAATCACTGGTCCTGATACTTAAGGTTCTAAAAGAGGCGGCCAGCCCCCAGGGCACGCAACCCCTGCCATCGGGCGCGGATCCGTCCGAGGAAAGGACCCCTCAAGGCAGACAGCTGAAGAGAGGCTCTCGGAACCGGAAGGAGCCCCCGACCCCCACCGGCCGCGGGCTCTACCCCCCACCGGCCGCGGGGTCTGCCCCCGCACAGCGCCCGCCCTGCGGCTCGTTTCCGGCCGCGCTAGCAGGTCCCGCAGCTCCCTCTCAGGGCACCCCCGTCACGGAGGGACCTGCCCACCGGCACCGAGCTCTCGTCTCCGGCGGCGCTCTACCGTCCTGCGGGTGCCCCCGCAGCTCCCGAACCCCACAGCGCGCCCACCCTCTGCCTGCGCCGGCTGGTCCCCACGGGCTCTGATGGCTGTCGCCCGGGGCCCCGCACGGGAGGGAGCTGTTGGGAGGCGACATCTTTGGGGGCCCTACACATACTTGGAGACAGCCCTCACGTCACCCTCAACGCCTCATTTCTAAGCCCAGCAGCCCCAAGACGTCAAAATGACTGTTTTCCGATCCTTTTATACTGAAACACGTCAGTGTTCCTCTTAAGCGTGTAAGCAGAACGGGGCACCCGGGGCGCTCCGCCGGCTGAGTGACTCTTGGTTTTGGCTCAGGTTGTGATCTCAGGGTTGTGAGATCCAGCCGCGCGTCGGGTGTCTGTTTAAAATTCTCTCCCTCCCTCTCCTTTTGCCCCTCCCCTGTTCACTCGGTGCTCTCTCTCTGCCAAAAATAAATCTTTAAAAAAAAAAAAAAAATGCGAGAACAATTCAGAAATACTGAAAAGAGGGTAAAATAGTCACATCCATTCCTCTGACCAGGCTCGTAAGTCTCTACCACTCTGCCTCGGGGGAGCCGGTTCCCCAGGTGGGGGACGACTCTGACCTGAGGCAGGGCTATGGCTCCTGGCCTCGGGTTACGCGACAGGATTTTATATTTGTTCCAGTTACTGTACATGAACCGTGTCAGGTTCATCTCCTCCTGCTGAGACGGTTTTGGATCTTAAATGTCTGGGTTACACTCCCGGGCAGATCCTCGGGCAGGAGTTCTAGGAATCAGAACCTAGGAACTGAGAAAGGGCACGGTGGAGGACACCCAGCCAAACCTCCCGTTCAGCTCAAAATCTTCCTACATCACCTTCCTTGTCTCACAATTTGTGCCTCAAATAACAATGAAAACAGTTACTTTTCTTATGTTGAGCAGAAAATTGACTGACACAATTATAAGCTGATAAATGCTGGGATCTAACGAGGTTTTCCGAATAGTGAAGTAGAGCAGCAAACCTCCTTTGGGAACTGAAGTTCACTAACCTTGCCTACTGAGGTACTAAGAAACGGGGTATGAGAAGATGATAAATGTATTTACCTTGCGTGTATCTGCTCCTTTGACTACTATGCTGTTTATATTTGCAAAGCCTCAACATTCACTAGATTTGTTTGCCGTGTTAAAAAAGTAAAGCACAATTAGTCAATTAGTCACGGTTGAGTATTTCAATATAGTATTTCCGCACACTGGAAGGGGCGTGACTTCCCATCAGGCAGCAGTGTCAGGGTCAAGCCCTCGGTAACGGTGCGGATGTGGAGCGTGGTGAGGGAGGCTGGTAGGTAATTTGTGTAGACGTAAATTTTACTATCAACTTCCAAGATAAATCGCTCACATGGGAAAAGATGGACTCTACTCATATAGAAGACTATCTCACACATGGATGAGGTCACCTAGAAAATCAGAACAGCAATTCAACTGAAAAGGCAATCTCATTTGGCTGTAAGTTTTTGGTAAAGGCAAAAAGGGAAGTAAGATAGATTTCACAGAATTCATTCATGAAGAGTAATTATAGATTTGCTAATATAAACTTTTCTGTGGAATTAAAATCACCTAGAAAGTTTTCATCAACATTCTTGGGAAGGAGACACTGAGTAAGTGACTACTTTCTTTTATCCTCTACAATTAAAAGGCCCTTTGAAATATTAAGTAATTCATGTTACATAAAAAAGTCAACCCATAAAAGCACAATAGGAGAGAAAAGCATCACCCCAAATCCTACTAAATTAAGATAATCACCATTCATATTTTGGTGACCATTCTTTCATGCACCCATACATACACACACACACACACACTCTCTCTCTCTCTCCATGGGATCATGAAAATCGTCCTTCAGAGGAGTTCTGACTGAAGGCACAGAAATAGTATTTGGGTGGACAACTGCAGCATCAACCCTCTACGAAGGCTAATGGGAGAAGGGCTGGCCTCAGACATAGATCTAAGATGAACGCTTAGACTGAGTCATGCAGGCATTTATGCGTGGAACCAAACTATTACGGCCCAGGGACTTTGATTTCTAAAACGTAACACGTCTACTGAGCCTTCTTTAAATCATCTGACGCATGACCTGAGCCTCTGCGAGATCCTGGGTGGCAGCAAGGTGACCGTGAGGTCCCTTAATAGTTCTCTACAAGTGCCCAGAGTGCCTCTATCCGCTGTGACTGGTTTTTGCTCATTTGTGAATGTCTTAAGGAGGGGGCTTACACCATCGTCTAGTCTGGTGGGGTCACTATGAGAGGAAGCGAAAGACGTGACTGCAGGCAAAATCAGTATTTCCCTCCAAACTGAGGTCCGAATCACAGGACTCATGGAGTTCCTGTGATTCTGTATTATTTCATGGAAGAAAATTAAATTCATTTGCCGAATGATAAGGACACAGAGACGGTAGTCTCGTTTCCAGGACGCTGGGAGATTCTCAGTGGAACTGCTAATCTAACATTTACTGAGCACTTACTATGTACCAGGCACTGTGTTAAGCACTTTATATGCTACTTCGTACCACCTATGTCACAGTCCTGCCGTTATTCTTGTTTTCTGCGGGACTAAAACGAGCCTCCCGAGCAATAGAGCTGCCCAGGCCTCCCAAGCAGACAACGGAAGAGCAGGGAGTCAAACCCAGGTTACGTCTAACTCTAGGGTCTGAGCCATGAACACTGTGCTAAGCTGAAGTCAACCTGCGGCAGGTGGGCTGACCTGTTGGAGGAGCAGCCGAGATCTCACACCTACAGGCTGAAGGATGCCAACCGACCACGGCATCCTCCCAGTGTGAGCTAGGGGCCAGGGATGCCCAAGGGCACTTCTTACAAGTACCTAGCCAACAGGTCAGGTTAGAGATAATAAAACCGTGTCACTGTAAGTGGAGGTTACTTGCCCATTTGTTTCCACGGCTGGGCAATGAGCGTTCAATTAAATCAATTACATGGGCTTGGTCGGTTATTACTAATCTGTTAAAACGCCAGGACATAAGTGTGTGTGGCGAGCACGTGAATTCCACCGGTGCTAATTTAGGTCTGTATCTGGGCTGTGTCCCAGGGACACTTTTACCTCCAATGAGTTTTCATGAAAACTGGTAAAAGAAAGGACTCAATAATACCTTCCAGTAAATGACCTAAATTAAAAACAAAACAAACAAAACCGAAAACCTTTCCTGTATCTTACCCCCATGGAAAGCAGCTCCTGGAAAACCACTGGATCAAAACGGACCTCGACAGTCAGCTAGCCCAGTTTCTCCTCCTCGGAAAAACCTCTGACCCCCAGCAGCCCTGACAGGTTAACACGCCTCGTCCCGAGCACTCCCCACGGCAAACCGTCTCCCTGGTGCGCGGGCCTTGCTGACAGGAGGGTCTTCCTTTCCCTGAGATGAAATCCGCCTTCCCATCCCCTGCCCTCTGGTCCTCATTTTGCCCCACGGAAATAATAGTTGACACTTATTTTGTTTTCCCCCTGACAGTCTTCCCAATATTTGGAAACCGCGGGTCTTGCTGATTGCTTCTTTCTTGCAGGCTACACATCCATGCCACTGTCCCTTGACCCCAGGCCAGGGTGCCAGTGTTCCGTCAAAAGCTACATACGTAAGAATCCGGGTAAAGTCTGGTGGGCCTATTCCTGCCAATGATCAGGACACGGACCTTCTTTACATCCCGTGAGTGTACGGGCGCCGTTGGCGTCTGCATCACACGGCTGCTGTCCTCTACGCTTGTGGCTAACAGAAGCACCTAGATCTTTCCTCCCGGGAGCTCTTGTTGCTGAGCAAGGTGACCTCCCGATCCGCGTCCTGACTACAAGTACATGGTCACAAAATACGTTACTTTGCTAGGTATGATCTCATCAGGATCAGTACGCAGCTGGTGGAAGCCAGTTTTCACCAGCTTTATGAAAATTACAAGTTTTCTTGGGGTCATCTGGCACATGCAATCCAAAAAATAATTTGTTACTTACTCATTAGCATTCAAGCTAGCTGTGGCTCTGATGATCATGTAGCAGAGTGTGAGAGCACTGAGGAGGCCAAAACTGGCAATAATAAACCATTCTTCTGTTGACAAAGGAAAGGGAGGAAATCACTCTGGGGAGAAGGCTTAAGTCAAATCGATGTCAACATTTCCCTCAAATGCAACGAAGCAGACGTCAACGGAGGTGTAAGCCAAGACTGGCCCAAGGAAGTGAAGCAGGAGAAGGTTTGCCAGAGAGCTACTAACTGGAGAAGGTTAGTGGAGGTAGTGGTGAGAGCTGCAAGGGAGAAAGGAAAGCATGGCCCGGACAGTCCTTCCAGTTAAGGTCCTGACGTCTGTGAGGAGTGTGGCCGCCGAAAAGCGTGCAGGAGAAATAGGTCTATCAGATTGCACGTGGACAGAGATTTTTACTTCTATGACCTTTCCTTCTCCGTTCTGTCACTTCTGCGTGGTTGTGTCACTCGTTCTTAGTGGAAGGCTTACAAATGCGGAGTAGGGGTCCCAGAGGTCTTGCGGGCACTCCACGCGGTCCGCAGGCTGGCCTTCCGTGGCCTTCCGGTCTACTTTCTTTTCTCCTAGGCATGGGTTTACTCACGGTCTTTATGTAAAAAGGACACCTACTGGTGTCTCCTGGAAAGGACTGCCCTTGCCGCCCCCACTGGCGGGAAGCGGCTCTGGCTGTGTTGAGCAGGGGATTCACCAGGAACCGGGCCCAGGAGAGGGTTGAAAATCTCTGGTACGCAGAACTCTAGGGGTTTCAGCTAGCCTCGCTCTAGATCCAGGCAGTCAGTTAACGTTTTCCCTTCTTTTCAAAGTCTGTACTGTCAAGGTAATGTTCCAAAAACACTATTTACTGAGAACCTCAAAAATAACTTGTGAACCAATCCTGACTTCCTAGAAGTCTTAACTACAAAATATTTCCTACAGTACATGCTGCCGAGGGCCGGTTTAACAGGGTGGTTCACAGCAAAGTCCCCTCTGTGTCTGCAGTGGGGCAGCGGGAAGACACTTAGCCTTGGAATGCCGAGTGTTTTCGTGCAAACGCTGTGTGTAAGGGTGTTTCTCAGTCTGGTGTCCGCGAGTCCCACAAATATGCAAAGCTCTGAGTGCCTAGGAATTTTTTTAGAAAAACGCTCTTATATTTTCATTGGATTTTATAGGTGGTGATCTTCAAAAGGTTAAGAACTGTCCTTCTGGGTTCCAGGACGCTGAGTTTGTTCTACGAGCGGGTCTTGGCCATCTTGACTTATATTATTATTATTATTTTTAAAATTTTTTCAGTGTTCCAAGAAGATTCATTGTTCATGTACCATGCCCAGTGCCTTGACTTATATTATTAAAATGCTTAGCAAACTCTTTCTTTTTTGGTAGTAGTGCCGCCACTGCTTCCTGGATTACAAATTGCTCTTGAGTGCAGTGAATTTATAAGGTTGTAAGTAAAAAATGAACATTTAAGAACTGATACCAAATTGGCCATCTTTACCTGCATGGATTTTAAGTTGGGAAAAATGGACACTGGCATTTAAAAAAATTAAGAGATGACTGGTCATCAGGATCAAGAAGCTTAACCCGGCGTTCTTTATTTTTTTTCTTTTCAGAGACCTTTATACACTGAGTTTTGGAGCTGCAAGTTCCGTGTTTCTGCATTCTGAACAGACCATCCATAGACGTATGGAATTTCGGTTATAAAAACTAGTAACCAAAAAAAAGCAGGCGCCACCACAACGATCCCCCGTGGGCCCAGGGGCTTTCTGGCAGCGGCCGGGCAACAGCCGGGCCCCCGGTCAGCCCTGCCCACCCCCTGGGTACTTAGCACAGTGCCTTGCACAGTGGATGCTGAGACACTACAGAGCTTTGAGGGAAAAGGAGAGGTCGCTTTGGGTTAATTTAACCACGTGAATTTATTGATTAACATGCATCGATTCCACTAAAGATGATTCATTTGATACATGAAGTAACATTTTTTTTTATTATCAAAATGTAAGATTTTTGAAAGGACATTTTGGCATAAAATTTAATGGGATCAGAACTTTAGTAGTAGGTGCTCAATAAATGTCGATCGATGAAGAGTCTACAAAAACTCATTGATAAACAAATAACCTGTTTCCTTAATTGCTATTGGATCAGTTTTTAAAAATCTACACTCTAAAACCTGAAAACACGAAAAGCTGTTAAAACAAATCGCCGGGATGTGGTAGGAAATGAGTCAAACTGCGCTGAAGAATACTTTTCCTTGTTTTATAACTGAATGAAGTCTCCTCGAGTTTAGACAAATGATAGAACAAAACCTGGGACACTGCTCATGACTACTCGTCTCTGGTCGGTGGGAAACGTGTGCACTGCAATTGAGCAGCCCGCACGAGCCTTACTACGTGGAGGAAAAGTCCTTCGTGACGGCTTTCTCCGCACCACGGCCTCGCAGGGGTTTAGGGCTGGAAGCGACAGCAAGCGACAGCACGCGCTGGGGAAGGCAGCACCACAGTGGTGGCAGGGAGGATGGAGAGAGGCGGTTAGAGGGAGAGACCACGTAGAGGATGAACTGAAGGGGACAGCTGGCTTGTTACGGGGGAACGCCCACAGGGCGCACACACACGCCGGCCGGCCCACGCACACCGTCCTTTGGCCTTGGCCACCGACACACTCTGAGCACCGCGTCTCTCCTCGGCAACACTTCACCCCGCGAGACGTTCCAGACCAGCGAGAGCGTTTTTAAAGGCACATCCCAGTTTGGCTTTTCTCCCGCCCCGCGTACAGTGACCCCAAAGAGGGAAGTGCCGAGACACCAGACGTCATAAGATGAAGTGAGCAGCATCGAGCCGCCTCAACTCCCCCAGACTTGTTGGTCTGTGTTCAGATTCCGCCCTGGCTTTGCACTAAGCTGCCTGCAGCCGGGTGCTCGCGGCTGGTGACACCACACGATGCCCCGCGTCGCCTCCCAGCGACCTTTTACAACGCCCATCTGCAGGGCGGTCATCGGAACACGTGTCTGTACGGCCACCAAGACAACCTGTCAGACGGCAGCTGTTCCGACTTACTACACACACATCCACAAGCTCCTCATTACGAGAAAGTTCCGTCTTCCCAGATACCTGTTTTAACGGCTGTACCTGTCACTTCCTCCGTTACAGACTAAGTCTTGGCCCGGGCGACTGCCTCCACTGCCCTCCGGAGCAGTCGACACACACCAAGCCGCGGCAGCAAACCTGCCCTGCACCTGGGTACAGGGCCCCACTTACTTGTTACTGCAATGTTGATCTCTCCTGTTCTGGGAGTGAGCTCCCCGTCCTGAGGAAGAGGCGAGATCCCCGAAGTTCGAAGTGGCTCGAGGCCAAGGGAGTTGTCGCTGGCGAGGTCACCTAGGGCTGATCTTCGGTTAACGGCCTGGGTTCTGGTGAGCCTTTCCATGTCAAACGCTACGTTATCAGTACATGGCAAATTTGGCTGCAAAACAGTCCCAGATTAAGAGTACTTAGAAGCATAACAAATCTCTGACAAAATTCTAAATGTCTGACACCCTGTCGGAGAGACTTCAAGTTTTTTTTCCATGTGATTTCCTCTCATTTCTTTTCCCATTTACCCTTTCTTACCCAAGAGTTTTCCTTTAAAAGAATTCCCCTCCAAACATGATACAAAGGAAACCAAAATCTATTGCAGAGCTGAGAAAACTGGACACTCGAGCCTCACGAAGAGACCACCAGCTCTGGCGGTCACAGCTCACGGGCAGAGAGATTCACTGTCGTTATTCTCAAGCTGACAAACAGGAAAACGCCGCACTCTGGCTCTTCCAGTAATGCTGAGGGAGAGCAGAGAACATCAAATACTGCTTTCCTCCCACTAACTTCTCTGTAATGCCCCGTTTCTCTGGCAGTCAGTTCTTAAATGTCTTCTACCTTTAGAAACAAGGAGAGCACACGACCAAGAGCAGATCGACGTTGAAAGACCTCTGAGCTGTGGGTAAACCATCGGTTTCAAAATCTAAGCATCTAGCCCTGAAGGAGAGGTACAGAGCTGCCCTAGCCAAAGCCTACAACCTAAAAAATGGGTGTGGAAGTCTCCTGAGGTAGTGAGATGGCAATCTGGTTTCCCCGGCAGCCTTCACTTCTGGCAGACGGCGAGCTGGAAGCAGAGGGGGAGGACGGCAGACAGAAGCTCGAGGATGGAGAAGTGACGGCCCACCAGACCCGCAGCAATGGCTTCCCGGGCAGAACTGCTCTAGATTGCCCCACAGCCAAACGAAAACGCTTAGAACGATACCCAGTCGGGAGAGGTTTACTGTGGTTTTTATATTTAAAATCGTGGTAGCTTGTAATAGACTCCAGAAGCATGTTCTTTAAAAACAAAAGGGAGAAGTGTCCATACTTCAAAGAACAGGACTGAAGACAAACCAACCAAACCACCACCAAGGCTGGAGGCAACAAAAGAGGCGAAGTTAATACTTCCGAAACCTCTGCCACACGCCAGATATCACGGCGGATGCTCTACGTTAAACCCTTCCCACGGGGGTGACTGTCCCCACGTCTGGAGACATTCGCACTGCGTGACTGGTGAGTCATGCTGCTGGCCTTCGGGAGCAGCCAGGGACGCAGGGGACACTCTACAGGGCACAGGACGCCCCCCCCCCGCCCCCCGTGGAATTATCTGGTCCGGTGTCAGTGGTGCTGAGGAAGAGTAACCCTATGTTCAACTACGTCACTGACGTGATCTCCGGAGCTGGGAGGCGCCACCCTGCCCAACTGGACCACTCAGGGGTCGGCCAACGGCCTATTTCACACGGGACTTTGCCGACGTGCTTCCGGTTGCAAAGCTAAAATGAGCAACTCATCTGCTGGGCAACTAAACTTTTGGTTCCACAAGGAAACCATTCATCCGCTCTCTCTTGAGACCAAAAAGTATCTTATTTTCCTCTAAGGGGCGTTAATTTTGGACACATGTGTCTCTTACGGGAAACCTGTAGGAAGTCTCCCAAGGCCCTCGGTCAGTCAGTGCTGACCCGCCTGGCCAGAGCTGAACGAAGTACTGTGTGGCCTCGGTGTGGCCTCGGACCAAAGGCCTTGCCAGGCTGCCACTGCCCACCGTCACGGCCTGCAGCTGGCCAACGCCCCGGGGAGCTGAGCCAGATTCAAGAGGACAGAACTTAAGTGATGACATAGTTTTACAAGATGCTGAATGCGGAAAAATTTACTACAGAACCGAAGTCAAAAGTCTCTATTTCTAGGCCTTAATAACAAAACAAAACCAAACCAACAAAACCAACAAACCCCGTAATGAAAGCAAACCCCATCCCTCTCTTCACTGCCATTCTTCACCACATTTCCACCACCCGATGGAAGCACGCTTCCGAGTGGACGAGTTCAGGTCTTTATCTTCTCTTCTGGGTGTCCCCCAAGACGGGCTGGACTCTAAGGAATGTGGAAGAACGGCGGCAGAGAACACGTGGCAGAGAAAGCCCGTGCTCTCTCGGGAGACTTAACCACCCCCCTGTCCGACGCTAGCTCATACGCAGACAATACCACACAAAAGGAGTGACAAAATAGGAAACATACCACAATTCCCAGGGCCTTCAAAATATTAAGTTTGCACATTGGACAGGTACAATGTTCACTAAGCCAGGGATCCACGCAGGACTTGTGGAAAACATGCCTATAAAAAACAACAACAACGGAGAGTTGTATCACGGATTATATACCGAACAACTATTAGACCCAAAGAAATGGAATTTTTAGTTAGTCTGTTTCTCCCCCCTTTTGGGCATATTGGCAAGTCCCAAGAGAAAAATACTGGGGATGTAGTAAAATATAGCTGGCAGAAAACCCCCTGACCCCAATCCGTATGGAGAACTGATTAGTAGTATTTGGCAGTTTCGTCTTTTTATTCTAGCATTTGAAGAAACTTAGGATTTTCTTTTTTTTTTTTAAGATTTTTATTTATTTATTTGACAGAGAGAGAGAGATCACAAGTAGGCAGAGAGGCAGACAGAGAGAGAGGGGGAAGCAGGCTCCCCGCTGAGCAGAGAGCCCAATGCGGGGCTCGATCCCAGGACCCTGAGATCATGACCTGAGCCCAAGGCAGAGGCTTTAACCCACTGAGCCACCCAGGTGCCCCGAAACTTAGGATTTTAAGAATGAAACAAACTATACCTTATCAATTAGTTATGCTTTCTACAACAGCTAGAGTAGAAGGGAAATTCAAGAAGGTACGAACCAAAGGTTGAATGAAAAGACTTTTCTGTACAACCATTAATTATTCATGGCACTTGGTTTCAATGTCATTTAGAACATTATTTATGAAGACTTCTAGGCAATCTATGTTAAATGTGAAAGTTACAGGGTGGTTGGGAGTATTTTGGAGATGAACGGGGCCTAGGAATCCGGTGACACTGAGCCAACAGTTTTCAGTGGAAAAGTGAAGGGGAGAGAGAGGATAGGGGATTTTTTTTTCCCCTCAGGAGAGTGGAAAGTCACATCCTTGTGACGGAAAAGCAGTCAGTCACAGAGAGTCTTGCATTCTTAAAGGGACTTGCACCTTGTGGAAGGGAGAGACTTTGAGGGAGCTGTGGGAATCACTTCTCAAGTTCAAGTACTCCCCACGGCAGCTCGTAGAAGCTAAAATGAAGCCCCAGAGGCCTGGCCAGAGAGGGGGAGAGAGGCGGGTGCCAGGACACACCGTCTGGGCACCGTGGAGGAACTATACTTGGAGTCTTGAGATAAAATAAACGAAATTTTAAGAACGATATCAAATTAAAACATGGTAGGCCCTTACAACTTCGTGAATCTGTAATTTACACACGGCTTACAGTTATATGCAGCTGTTTAAAAATGCAGTTTTGATCAAAAAAGGTAAGGGGTCTAAACACCTCGAAGCTTTAATTGGGACTTGGGAGAAACATGCGTGCTTACAGCTTCAACCTCAACAATGCATAAGCTCCCACCTACTGCTACTTGGTGACCTTGCACTCACTTCTTTGGGTAAGAATAAAGATCTCGAAGATTGAATTTACCAGTGCAGTGAACTAGAACCTCCTCGTCCCGGAAGCCTTTTATTTAAACCTGCAAGTTTTTACTCAAGAGGCAAAAGTCACCAAACCATAGGGGAGCCCGAAATTCATTTCGTACACACAAGGCTCATCCGCTTCTTGTTCCTGTATCCTCGTAGGAGAGTGCTGGGGGGTGGGAGTGGGTGGCTGGGACAGGCGCTGGAGGCCAGCTTCACGTGGGGCGCATGATGGACTTTGGGCGGTTGGCAGGTGACAGGAGAGAAGAGGCTGTGTGACCTGTGATGGGGCCGCTGGCCTTAGCTGTTTGCGGAGACCCTGGTTTCTGCAAGCAGCAGCTGCCTGGAGGCAAACAGTGGTTTGCTCTCCCCGCTCCCTGTCATCAGCGTTTTCACTTTCCTTTTTCCTTACTGCCTTTCGTTTCTATTACTGGTTGTTCAGAAAGAAGATGGTATAACCCATATTTAATTTTTAAAGTTGCATGCGCTGAGTGTACTTTGCTTATCTGTTCCTTAACTTTAGTTATAAATGGGTTTTCCCTATGCCGGGCTTTTAAACTGTTCCCTTAGAGGTTTGTCGATGTAAAAGACAGTGTCCCTCCATCCCCCCTGGCGGTACGGTAATGGACAACTACGACTAACTGGGTCTCCAGGGACAAACTGAGACTGTCTCCCTTCCCTGGCTAGCCCCAAATCTGAAGACAATTAAGTTTTTTCCTTAAAACGAAAAAATATTTTCCTTTTGACTGTGTGTGCACCCCGTGTTTCTCCTACTGTTGACCCCCACCCCAGTTGGCCACCTGTGCCCCCTCCCTCCTTCGACAGAGTGCCTGAGAGCCCAGTTCCTGCACCTCGCCCGGGGGGAGATGGGGAGGTTGTCAGCCTGGCTCCCACGCATGCCCTCTTGTCTGAAAACGGCCCAGCAGCTTTCCTGTTCACCCACCGGCCCTCTGAGGCAGAGCCCCCGCCTCCTCGGGGCCGCTGCTGCGATCTTGGTGGGTAACTGCCCTGTGCTCCTTCCTGCCCTCCTCACCCATCCCCTTACCCTCTTGTGTCACTGCTGCACGAAGCTCGGCGGTGGCCGCCCCCTTCCTCCCAGACACACTTTCTGCCGCCGCAGAGTCTGAGCCCGCCTCCCGGCCGTGTCGGCGGCGAGCTGCCCGGCCAAGTGGGGAAGGCACGCGCTACCCTGGGAGGCTGTTTGGAGCAACAAGTGACGAGCTGTCGTGGAATACTTAGAAAAGCCCCAGCGGTGTGCAAATGCAAGGTACCGTTAAACTCAGGCGAAGTCACGTTAACGTTTCCCACGCTAGCCCGGTAAGTGGTCAGAACGTGTGCGCGGGCCTCCGGCGCCAGCACGCCCAGCACCAGTGACCTCTGACTAGCCGCAGGTGTACCCCGGGCCCCCACGGACACCTCGGCGGGCGGCTCCTGGGGCCAGCCAGACTGTGAAGAGAAGCCCTTCCCACTGTTGTAACAGACTCAAGCAGTCAGAGTACACGGGAAAGCAGGTGATGTGCTGAGGACCAGTGAAACGTGGAAAGGACGAGCAGGTCAGAACTTCGACAAAAAAGCTCTTTATTCCTGCAAGAAATACTCTGGGGTACAGAATGTGGAGTGAAACCAGTAGTAGGGCACCCTCCCCTTTCCTACTCCCTGCACACGTCACAAACTGGAGAGAGCAGAGCGATGGCAGGGGGTGGGGAGAGGAGGGTGCACTAGAGCTGACTGGTTTTCCCAGCTCCGAAGCCTCTTGGTGCCGTGCAAGAACCTGGCAAATATAAGAGGATCCAGGATTATGAACGGTCAGAGATGAGAACTCTTCCCCCTTGCGGGCCGGCAGCAGACACTGCTGGAACGGGCCCTCCCGCGAGGCGGGGGCACGCCCGTGAGGCCTGAGGCAGCGGCCAGAGGAGGGTCCCCTTTTAGGCTCCCACAGTGGCATCCTGGGCATATGGTGATCTGAGCAATGGCACTCGACTTCTGAAAAGTATTTTTAACTATTAAAAAAATGTTGTGGCTGACCTTTAAATAAGAGATCTAAATAAGGTGATAGTTTCTAAAACGTGCTGGCTAACTTCCAAGGATGATCAGCTGTAATCAACGGACACAAGGAGGATGCCCCCGAGCAAGGCCAAGTGCCATCTGTCCGCAATAAATTAATGTGACAGAAGAGGAAAAGGAAAGGTCATGCAGCAAAAAGGCAGCAATCCACGAGCTCTGCTCTCTACAGATAGAAAGTCTCAGTTCAGTCTGCAGATGGGCTTGTTAAAAATTAAGGAGGAACAGAAACAAAGGCACCTGGGCTTTTCTTGGTCCCTCACTCAGATGAAGAAGGGACAGTGAGCGCAGCTCCTTCCCGAAGTCTGGCTGTGAAGGGCGGAACCGCAGGAACAGTGTTTAGTAACGGCTTATGAAACTGGCACAGGACGGGCTTGAGTATGACGAAATGTCAGCGTACAGACCCAAAAACCAAAAACTGGCAGGGGCAGAGAGTCAACAGAGCAAGGTCCCCTGGGCACGTGGAGGCCGCGGTGGAAAGAGCGCGTCGGAACAAAGGGAGCCCGCCTCCCTCCTGACGGGAGGGGACGCTGCAAGGCTGGGTGGGGAGGCAGGTGCACCGAAAGCTCGAGGCTGGGAAGTGGAGGGAATTTCAGGGTTGAACAACCACGACTTTCTCCGTGAAGCTGCGTGGGAAGCTATCTGGCCAGAGTGAGGAACAAAGGGATGAGCCAAGGTGTTGAAAGGAGAATGAACAAGGAGAGCCAACCAGGGAAAGAGACGGGCTCTGGGCAGCACTCCTTCCTCCGTAGGGGGGCCGCTGGGAGTCCCACGGGAGGCAGGGAGGCGTCAGCACTGCCGGGCACGAGAGCTCAAGGGAGAGGTAGAGGAGTCAGCCCTCTGCGTGGTTTCAAAGCCCTACAGACCAAAGAGGAAGGGCAGGGTGTCCCAGGCAGAGGGAAGAAAGGGGGTAGCAGCCCAAAGCCGAAATGCATTTGGAAGTATCCTAGAGGGGGTCCCCTGGAAACCAGAGGCGTGGGGAAGATGTGCAGTGAAGACGGAGATCTGGGCGAGGCCACCCTCTAGGTCAGTGGTTGTCCCGACTGTGTGGGGGGGCTGCTACGGGCCTCTCATGGGTGCGGCCGGGGACGCCGCTAAAGCTCCTGCGATGCATGAGCCAGCAGCCCCGCCCCCGGCCCTCCCAGAGGATCATCTGGTCCCAAAGGCCAGCAGTACCAAGGCTCAGAAACCTTGCTCTGGATGAGAAGTTGTCGATGCCGGTCCCACAGAACGTGGCTCAAGGTGCAAAGTTAATTTTTACTCTACCTGAGAATCCCACTGTCGGTACCATTCCGGTGAGCTGAAAGGCTCTGCCGAGCAGAGAAAGCCACCACTTGCTGAGGCTTCAGGAGTACGTGCAACAGCGAGCACCCCGCCCCGGAGCAGAAGGGGGACTCAGACATAGCGTCAGACAAGGACCCAGCAACGGAACACAGCCTACCGAGGGCGCGGTGCCCTGACCGCAGGCACACAGAAACGTCGTTAAGTTTGCCAAAATTCTAACATCCAAAAACAGATCGCGGCACAGGCACAGCCACAGAAGGGCGAGGCCCGGGACGGAGGGGCACGCCGTGGCAACGCTGCTCCGGGGACTGCTACGAGCCACACGCCCGGGCTCTGGGACGTGCTTCTGAACACTCCCCACTGACTCCAACACACCGTCCGGTTTGGAAAGCACTGGACTAAGTTAAGAAAAAGGAGAACTAAGAAGGAAACTTTGGAGCAGCCAATGCTCAGGGAGTGGGGAGGATGGGGAGGACGGAGAGCAAGCTTCCAGAGTAGTCTATTTTTGGCCGAGGCCCTCCTGAGGAAGACACTCTCGCGTTAGTAACAATCACGAATGGCTTCAGAGGCCTTTGTTGTTGGGTCCAGATGGTCCCTCTGGAGGGGGGACCCTGGCCTGAAACAGGAAGACAGAATTTGGAAAGACTTGGCCTCTATCCTGGTGATTCTGGTGTCAGAGGAGATCCGTGCAAGTGAAAACAGGTTTAAAAACCAGCTAAGAGTGGATAATGCTTTATTTTGTACCTACTGATCTTCCGGGTTTGTATTTGGATGTGTATTTCCTCCAGCCTCGTGTTTTAAACCATACCTGACAGCAGCTGAAGGAAATCTGGTAATTATGCAATTTAATTTTCTACAGGAAACGTACCGTTAGTTTTATAGACTTTCCTTTATATGTAAACTAGATTGACTTGACTTCTAGAATCTAGTTTTCTGTTTCAGCATACGGAATTATTCTTAAGTTCTATGATTTAAAAAAAAAAACAACCACCCTCACAGATCTTTCTAGGTTCAAAATAGATGACTTTGGGAAGAAAATGGTACCAGTAGCCTCCTGGGGACAACCACTGACAATTATTTTATATTTGTTCACATGTTGTGTGTTAGTAAGAGGTCAGAGCGGTTGTGTTTTAAGGGAGGGGAGAAAGAAGAGGAAAAGTCTTTGATTTTAGGCTTCTCAGTAGGCGATTTTGTATTTTTCCATTCAACGTGCTTCTAGAGAACTATTTGCTCTATTTAGAGCCCCACACACGGGTGAACGTGGCCTGATATACTGAGCAGTAAAGGCAGACCTTTACTTTGACTCCGCTGTTTCTGGACCGTGTGACCCGGCATCCACCAGGAGCGTCCCTGTCCCTCAGGTACAGCGGGGAGGAAAGCATGGACCCTCGCACAGGACAGTAGCTGTTAAGCGCACAAAGCAGAGGGCCTGGCCCAGCAGCCAGTTCGTGAACCCAGGTTCAGAAGGATTCGTCCAAGTCCTAGAGTTTTGGTTTCTGGTGCCAAGTGAACACCACGGGGCCTTCACCGGAGGAACTAGTGATGCAGTCGGATTTAACAGGAAGAGGAGCAAGGGGCTCGTTTTAAAACCCATGAGAGTCCCAGAATTGAACCTTCTTGACCATAATGGTCTTCGGCTACGATGTGCCCAGAGGTTTTCCCCGTGTTTCTCATGAGCAGCAGAGGCCCTGCAGTCAGCGTTTGCCGAGGCACACAGCTCCCGTCAGCTGCCAACCCCCCCACCCAGCCTGAAACGGGTCGCCGCGCCTCCACCTGCCGCCAGAGCCATGGGCGAAGGGGTGCCAAGAGCCAGTGGGACCCACATCCTGGGAGGGGGATGCGCGCGCCACACGGGCCCCACCCTGAAAGGGAGATGCGTGCGCCACACGGGCTCCGCCCTGAGAGGGGGACACACGTGCCACATGGGCCCCGCCCTGAGAGGGGGACACACGCGCCACACGGCCCCGCCCTGAGAGGGGGACACGCGCCACACGGGCCCCGCCCTGAGAGGGGGACACGCGCCACACGGGCCCCGCCCTGAGAGGGGGACACACGTGCCACACGGGTCCCGCCCTGAGACGGGGACACATGCGCCACACGGGCCCTGCCCTGAGAGGGGGACACACGCGCCATACGGCCCCGCCCTGAGAGGGGGACACACGCGCCACACGGGCCCTGCCCTGAGAGGGGGACACACGCACCACACGGCCCTGCCCTGAGAGGGGGACACATGCGCCACACGGCCCCGCCCTGAGAGGTGGGACACATGTGCCACACGGCCCCGCCCTGAGAGGGAGACACACGCGCCACACGGCCCCGCCCTGAGAGGGGGACACACGTGCCACACGGGCCCTGCCGTGAGAGGGGGACACACGTGCCACACGGCCCCGCCCTGAGAGGGGGACACATGCACCACACGCCCCGCCCTGAAAGGGGGACACACGTGCCACACAGGCCCCACCCTGAGAGGGGGACGCACGCGCCACGCGGGCCCCACTCTGTTTTAGACAACGGACACGGACATACTTGCAGGGGAGAATCCGCACCACGTCGTTCTGCTTGTAGCTCTCGATGCAGACTGCGCAGTGATCGAAGTCGGGGTCTGTTTCCTGCGAGGAAAAGCACAGGCACGAGAGTCACAGGCTAGAACCGAAGCCATACAGAAATGGGGAAACAATCCAGCTGAGCATCTTCCTGCGGCAACCACAGTGGGCAAGCGACACAAGGTGAACAGTTACGAACGCTTTTCGTGTTTTCAATTGCTGAACTGCACTGACCCAGGTGATACCGAAATCACTCTACCTCGTTTTTAAACTACGTTGTAACAGTTACTGCTAATTCCATTTCTGAAGGGTCTTAGAAGTCAGAACTTTTACTTGTGTTTCAAGATTCAAACCACCGTCACCGTGGACACCCGTGGACAACGCAGGATGGGGAGGTTCGACCAGTTCTGGGGAATCTCAAAGTCCAAGAGGGTGACCACTCCTCTGGGATTAGACAGCAGCTGTCCTGATGCTGCTTTTATTTTCTGCAGATGTTTTTACTTGCTTCTTCCCTTCGCGTTCACTGCAGTTCACCGAAAAGGTCTCCACCTGCCAGAACCGTGTGAGGGCGTGGGACTAAAAACGGGTGAAGCCAAGAAAGTGGTGAAGCTACAGAGGATGGAGAATGGCCTGAGATTACCCTCCCAGAGCTCCCTGTCACAATGCGAGAGCTGGGTGTGCTGCAGAAAACAGCTTCGGGTTTGCGCCTGGAGCGGTGCAACCCCTCCCCTCTAGATAACCGAATACATGGAATGCAGGGTCGGACACCAAGGTGCTGTTTCGTCCTCACGGAGCAGAGGCGGATGCCACGGGACCCGAGGCTGGCGCGGTCTCAGCCACAGCCTCAGTCACTGGCTTTCTCACTCGGTCTCCCCACGCCGACGACCCCAACCCTGACACACTGGGCGCTTCCTTCCAACTGTCCGGCCCACTGGGCAGAGAGCACCTTGTGAATGACACTCCCTCGAGAACTGGGGCTCCAGTTCTCTGGCGAACTGGTGAGGGACTAAAACACAAAGGAAACACAGGGACGGGTACGTATGTTCCTGGCCACCGAGCGCACCAACGGACCCGTGAGGGCTCTGCCCGAAGGCATGCTTGGCTGCGGTGGGACACCACGGTGAGAGCAGACCGGTGCAGCTGGTAATGGAGGAGCAGCGCAAGTCCAGGGGAGTCAGAAACTCTAGGGGGGCCTCCAAATGAGGCATGCTAAGGGTAAGAGTCCAAAGGGAGGCCAGTCTAAAATGAAGCGTTGGATCGTATACCTGGAGGGAAAGAATCACCTAACACGAGCCACAAACGTTTAGGGGGTGCTCCCTCCCACCAAATCGAAAGCAAGACTACTGCATTATTTTTACAGTGTCAAAGTTATTTCGCTACCTTACCTTATCACCCTTTTTTACTGTTCTGGTGGTCAATTTGCTGATGGCTTTCTTGGCAGCATCTCCCAGACGACGCTATGACAATTACAAAGAAAAACAGACATTAATGCAAGATCTCTGGATGACGCCCTTCGTTTTAATATCATTAAATGTATAAAGCCCCTGTTAGCCCACAGCATTCCCCAGGCCACATCGTAGGAAAGGATTCTTACAGAGCAATTAAAAAATTAGAAAAACTGGCAGTTTTCCCATTGATTCAGCCTTCTGAATTGAATTACTGAATTATTCTGGTTAAGCAATTCAAAAGTGTATATAGTGGAAAAAAACACCAGGTGTCCTAACCACTGCTGTCATAATCCTGTGTTTAATAACCCTCGGAAATGCCACAGCGTTACTGAGATCTACTTCTTGCAGCCGTCAGAGCCATAAGCACGGCCCTGATGGCTCTGGGAGGGTCAGAAGGATAAGCTCTGTGTCAGCAAAGGAGCCTCCAATGCCCCCGCGGTGGCTCAGCACGGAGCCCAGCGCCGCAGGAGAGAGGCGGTCATGGGCTCTCCTCCCATCTCAGCCACCACAATGCTCCGTGAGCTTAGCGAGGTGCATTTACCTTCCCTGGGGTGAGCTGTCTGAAAGGGGTATGTCACAGAACCTCAAAGAGGAAACGGATCTCACATTTGGGCAGACGCTGCTAGACACCAAGGACCCACAGGGGAAAAGACAGTGCTCCCGAATCTCGAAAAGCCAAGTGAATCGGGGGACAGACCAGGAGACACTGTGGCTGAGTGCCGTACAGCAGAGGATGCCTGGGTGGTGTGGCGGCGCAGAGGGGCAGCCCGACGCGGTGGGGGTGGGGGTACGGGGCAGAGGAGGAAGGTCAGGGAAGGCTTGAGGAAAGGAGGCCTGAGCGGAGATGTGGAATACCAGTGGGAAGGAATCCGATCAGGAAAAGCGCAGGGGGCGGGAGGGGGACTTCTGGACAAAGGAAACCTAAGAAAGATAAATAGGTGTGTAGCACAGGACTATGAAGGAAATTATTCAATATCGCCAGGACGAGCATACACCTGATCGTGCAAAACAGAACGTTCTGAGAGTCAGAGGGCCCTATCAGTAATTACACGGGACAGTGGGTGCAAACAGGCACGCTGGGGCAGGTGGTCACTCTTCACACAAACAAACCTTGAACTGTGAGAAGAGGCAGATGCTGAGCCTGAGGGGGGATGGTGGGGGCTAAGAGAAGGGGAGACCTTGGATTTTATATCCTGAGGATTAAAAAAAATCATGGAGACATAAAAATTTTAGGAGAATTTAAAAATACACGAAAGAAAGTTAATGACCCTCTATGTATCTACCCATCATCCAGCTTTAGTGATCAATATTTTACCAATATTTTCCATCCTTTCACCCGTCCCCTCCTCCTTACTGTGCTAGAGGATTTCAAAGCATATCACAAAGCATTTCACCCCTAAAACTGTCACTATGTCTTACAGAGAGGGGCTTTCATTTGCTGCCACTGTCTCCTCTCTTATCTAACAAAATTAACAATAATTAATCAACATTATCAAATACTCAGACTATAGTATAATTCCCCCAGTTCTCCAAAAATGTCTATTTTTTAAAAAAAGATTTATTTGAGAGAGAGAGCACGTAAGCTCGCACGTGTGCGAGTGGGGGGAGGGGCAGAAAGAGTGAGAGACCCTCCCCCCTGCCCCCACTGAGCGTAGAGCCCAACTTGATCTCAGGACTCTGAGATCATGACCTGAGCCGAAATCAAGCGTTGGCCATTCAACCAAGTGAGACACCCAGGTGACCCCCAGAATATCTTTTTACATAGTTGACTTGTTTGACTCAGGGTACAAAGTCCAATCATTGCATTTGGTTGCTATTCCCCTCAATTTTCTCTTAATCTATGAAAATCTATCAATTTTCTCTTAATCTATTCTCTTTATCTTCATAGATAAAGATATGATTAAAATATCATATATGTATCTTTGGCCTGTGGAAACAGAATTGACTTAAGCTGTGTATACTGAAAGCGTACAATTAGATACACATTTTTTTTTTAAAGATTTTTATTTATATATTTGACAGAGAGAAAGAGATCACAAGTAGGCAGAGAGGCAGGCAGAGGGAGAAGGGGAAGCAGGCTCCCTGCTGAGCAGAGAGCCCGATGCAGGGTTCGATCCCAGGACCCTGAGATCATGACCTGAGCCGAAGGCAGAGGCTTTAACCCACTGAGCCACCCAGGCACCTCTAGATATACATTTTTAAGTGTTTATTTATTTGACAGAGAGAGAGCACAAACAGAGGGAGCAGCAGGCAGAGGGAGAAGCAGACTCCCTGCTGAGCAGGGAGCCTGATGTCGGGCTCGATCCCAGGACCCTGGGATCATGACCTGAGCCAAAGGCAGACGCATAACCGACTGAGCCACCCAGGTGCCCCTACAGTTTGATATTTTGACATGGCCCACAAAACTATGACTACCATCAAGACAGTGTATCTATCATTCCCCAATTTCCTTGTGCCTCTTCCTGCCACCCCTTCTGCCCACAGCCTACTTTCTGCTACTAGACTTTGTATTTCTCAGAGTTTTACATAAATACGATACACCATGTACTATTTTGTATAGTTTCTTTCATTCAGCATAATTATCTTAAGATTAATCCATGTTGGTGCATGTGTCAATAGTTCATTGCTTTCTTATGCTATGTAGTATCCCCCTGTATAGATACACCGCCATTTATTTATCTTTTTACCCTACTGACGGGAACTTTTGTATTGTTTCCCAGGTTTGGGCTGCAATGAATAACGCTGAAAACCACCTTACTGACTTGTACAAATCTTCGTAAGGACGTGCGCTTTCTGTTCCCTGAGGTAAATGCTTACACAGTAGGGAAGACCGGCAATAGGGTAGTATGTCTGACTTTTGAAGAGACCACCAAAGGGTTTTCCAACTTGAGTAGGCCATTTTTATGTTTCCACAAGCTGTGTATGACAATCCCACTTCCTCCACGTGCTCACCAATGCTCGGGTGGTCAGTCTTTTTCATGTGATTGTAATCGCTCTAAGAGGTGTGTAGTGGTATCTCACTGTGGCTTACATTTGCATTTCCCTAATGACTAATGATGGTGAGCATCTTTTCATGGACTTGTTTGCCATCTGCATATTTTCTCAGGTGAAGTGTCTGTCTGAATCTTTTGCCCGTTTTCCTATGGAGTTGTGTGTTCTCTTATGATTGATTTGACAGTATATTACATATTCTTCTTTTTTAAAAGATTTTAAAGATTCATTTATTTTGGGGGGAGGGACAGAGGGAGAGGAGAGAGAATCTCAAGCAGACTCCCCATGGAGTCTGAGACGTGAGGCTCAATCTCATGACCCCGAGATCATGACCTGAGCTGAAATCAAGAGCTGAGGCTCAACCAGACTGAGCCACACACAGACTGAGCCACCCAGGCGCCCCTAGGTTACATATTCTGGATACCATTCTTTTTGCATACATTTTCTCTCACTTTGTGGCAAAAGTCCTTAATTTTGATGGTCAATTTATCAATTTTTCGTTTGTGGACTGTACTCTGGGGTCACATCTAAGTAATTTTTGCCTATCCCAAGGTTACAAGTCTTTCCCCTGTTTTCTAGAAGTTTTATTGTTTTAGGTTTTGTACGTAGGCCTCCGATCCATACTGAGTTAATTTTGTATACGGTGTGAGGTACTGAATGCAGGTTTGTTTTTGGCATATGATATACAATTGTTCCAGCACTATTTGTTGAAAAAACTCATCTTTCTCCACTGAATTGCCTTTGTACATTTGGCAAAAACCATTTGCCCATAAATGTGTGGGTCTGTGTCTGAACACTATTTTGTATCATGTATCTATTATTAAGCAAATATCACAGTCACTCATTTCTTGTAGTGCTTTGTAAGAACAAATTTGAAATCAGATAGTGTTACACCTCCAACTTTCCAACATCCTTTTGATTGTTCTTGATCCAGTGTGTTCCTGTAAGAATTTTAGGTTAAGCTTGTCAATTCTATAAAAAAAAGTTATCAGGGATTTACATTAGGATTGATTGCACCAAATGCATAGATCAATTTGGGGAGAAGTGATATCTTAATAGTACTGAGTCTTCCCCTGAACACTGTATATCTTTCCATCTGTTTAGTTCTTATTTAATTTCTCTCAGCAATATTTTATAGTTTTCACTGTACGGGTCTTACACATCTTTTGTCAGATCTCTAACAATTTCCTGTTTATTCTATTTTCTGTTTGATGCTAATGGAAATGGTACTTAAAAAAAATTCAGTTCCCATTCAGTGCTTGTATGGAAATAAAATTGATTTTTGTATTCTATCTCTCAACCTTGCGAAACCTATTTATTAGTTCCAGCAACCTTTTTATAGATACCATCAAATTTTCTACATAGATATTAGTGTCCTTTGTGAATGAAAACTGCTTATTCATTTTTTTTTTTTTTTTAAGAGAGGACAAATAAGAGTGAGCAGAGGAGGGGCAGAGGATGCGGGGGAGAGAGAATCTCAAGCAGGGTCTGTGCCCAGTGTGGAGCCCGATGCGGGACTCAATCTCACAACCCTGAGATCATGACCTGAGCTGAAATCAAGAGTGGGATTCTTAACCGACTGAGCCACCCAGAGGCCCCTACTTATTCATTTCTGATATGGGTACCTTTTATTTATTTATCTTTTAAAGATTTTATTTATTTGTCAGAGAGAGAGTGCGCGCACGAGCACACAAGCAGTGGGCGTGGCAGGCAGAGGGAGAAGCAGACTCCCCGCTGAGCAGGGAGCCAGATGCAGGACTCCATCTCAGGACCCTGAGATTGATAAGTCGAAGGCAGACGCTTAACCAACTGAGCCACCCAGGTGTCCCTATTTACTTTCCTTATTCCTTGTTATGCTGGTTAGAACTTGTAGTACAATGTGGAAATAAAAGTCATCAGAGCACAAATCCTACTGTTCCTAATCTTAAAAAGAAGCACATAATCCTTCACCATTTTGTATGATGGTAGAGTTGCTAGGTTTCCATTGATGCCTCTTTGTCAGTTTAAGGAAGTTACCTTTTATTCCTAGTTTATGAAAAATTTTAAAGTCAGGAAGAAATGTTGGATTTTGGCAAGTGTTTCTTCCTCCATCTACTGAGACATATGGTTTTCTTTTCTTTTTTTTTTTTAGTCGGTTAATATGGTAAATTACATCCATTAATTTCTTAGTGTTTAAACAGCCTTCCTTGCGTTCCTGGGACCAACACCACCTGGTCATGAGGAATTAGCCTTCTTATATATTGTTGGGTATGATTTGCTAAAATTTTCTTTAGAATTTTTCAATTTTTGTTCAAGAGGGATTCTGGTTTACAATTTTCTGTTTTGTAATGTTTTTGTCTAGTTCTGGTATCAGGATGTTGCTGGCTTTACAGGATAAAATGGGAGGTATTTTTGCCTTCTCAATTTTCTGGAGTTTGTATATTTCTTCCTTAAATGTTTGATAGAAAACAGAAACCATCTGTCTGGAGTTTTTCTTTCTTTCTTTCTTTTTTTTAAGTTTTAAACTACAAATGCAATTTTCCTGATAGATACAGGGCAGTTTATTTTTTCTTCTTGAATGCATTTTGGTCATTAGGGTCTTTCATGGAGTTTTTCCATTTCATATTAGTTGTCATAGAACTGTTCATAATATTCACTTATTATCCTTATAATCTGTAGTGATGTCATTCTCTCATTTTTGATATTGCTAATTTGTGTCTTCTCTTTTTTCTTCCTGATCAGTTTGGCCAGAGGCTTATCAATTTTATTGATTTTTTTCTTAGAGCCACTGTTTTTCTGTTTTCTAGTCCCCTGACTGCTGCTATGATCTTTTATTGTTTCCTTTCTTCTGTTTACTTTGGATTTAATTTGCTCTTCTTCCCCAGTTTCTTAAGGCATAAGCTGACAGTATTAATTTCAGAACTTTCATCTTTTCTAATATAGGCACTGCTTTAGTGGAATCTTGAAAATTTTGATATTCTGTGTTTTCATATTCATTCCATTCAAATGATCCTCTCATTTCCTTTTTACCTTTATCCTATGACTTAGTTTAAAAGTTAGTTTCTGGGGCGCCTGGGTGGCTCAGTGGGTTAAAGCCTCTGCCTTCGGCTCAGGTCATGGTCTCGGGGTCCTAGGATCGAGCCCCGCATCGGGCTCTCTGCTCAGCAGGGAGCCTGCTTCCCCCCCCTTTCTCTGCCTGCCTCTCTGCCTACTTGTGATCTCTCTCTCTCTGTTGAATAAATAAATAATATCTTTAAAAAAATAAATAAAAGTTAGTTTCTAAATATTCGAGCTTTCCAAAGACTATTGGTTATTATTGGTTTCTGATTTTTTAAAAAGATTTTATTTATTTGAGAGATAAAAAGAGAGAGCACACATGAGTATGAGCAGGGGGGTGGCAGGGGTAGAGGCAGAGGGAGAAGCAGACTCCCCACTGAGCAGGGAGCCCATCGCGGGGCTTGATCCCAGGACCCCAGGATCATGACGTAAGCCGAAGGCAGACGCTTAACCGACTGAGCCACCCAGGCATCCCTGATTTCTGATTTAATTCCAAGTGGTCAGAGAACATATTCTGTAGGACTCAAACCCCATTAAATACATTGAGACCTGTTTTATGGCTCAGAGTACACATGAAAAGGCTGGATGGAGTGTTCTTTAAATGTCAATCAGGTCAAGTTAATCGATGATGTCTGTTTAAATCTTTTACATGCTGATTTTCTGTCCACTTATTCTTTCAATCGCCGAGCAAGGGGTACGGAGGTCTCAGACTCTAACTGCAGGGCTGTCTATGTCTCTTGCAGCATCCCCTTAGTTTTCACTTTGCATTATTTTGGAGCTTTCTAATTTGTCAGGAGCATAAATGTTTAGGTGCCAGGTCTTCTTACCAATCGACTAATTTCTGATTAAGAAGTGACGCTGACTGACTGGCTGAGCCCCCCAGGAAGTCCCCTGAGAACAAGAACCGTTCTCCTTTGTGTCTCTATGATTTTGACTACGCACCTGGGTTGCTTCCATATTTCAGCTACTGTGAACAATGCTGGGTTCTCTACTCTATTCCACTGGTCTGTCTTTATGCCCCCACCATACTGTTCTGATTACTGTAGCTTTGTAATAATTTACTAAGTTAGGAAATGTGAGACTTCCAACTTAGATTTTCTTATTCAAGATTGTTTTGGCTGCACAGCTCAGAGAGTCAAATCACCATTTCACGACATGGGGAAGAGGAAGGGAGAGCAGGGCTGGAAGAGTGCAGGTTGGGATGTATGATGTCCAAGGCCAAGTATTACAGGCACTGAGACCTGGCTACTGGAGACGGCAAACACAGGTTATGGTGGCCTTGACCCAAGTCGCAAAGTGGAAAGACAGAAAGAAAATCCTGAGTGGAGGGGCCTTGAACTGGGACAAGGTGGTGGGAGCAGGGTAATTTTTAAATTTTACCGAATTTCCTGAGGAAAGGGCGCAGACCAACTTCAACGAAGGTAGGTGGAAGGGTCTCCCACAAACCCCAGATGACAAGTAGGTGGGGTCAGACCACCAACTGTAGTGTTAGTCTGTCTGTCTGTCTATCTGACAGAGAGAGAGAGAGAGAGAGATATCACAAGTAGGCAGAGAGGCAGGCAGAGAGAGAGGGGGAAGCAGGGTCCCTAGTGAGCAGAGAGCCCGATGCGGGGCTCAATCCCAGGACCCTGAGATCATGACCTGAGCAGAAGGCAGAGGCTTTAACCCACTGAGCCACCCAGGCGCCCCTGTAGTGTTATTCTAAACGGACACAGACTCAGCAGCTGTGCTGAGGCAGTAAAGGGAAGAGAAAAGGGGTTCTGACAGTCCCAAGATCCAGGACACCCAGAAACCAGCATAAAATACCTCCCCACACCCCCGAGAGAGAGCCTGCTCACTGAACAGAAGCCTCGGCAGGTGACTCTGAGATACAACCAGTGACTTGGGGACATTTCTCAGGCTCCACTCTACAGATAAACAAACAAAACATAACGAGGGAGGTGAGATCAGATAATCCAGGGTGGCCCACTCCCCCGAGGATCTGAAACACCCACCACAACCCCCCAAAAGAAAGAGCCCCCCCCTCCCTGAGGAAAACAAGACCTGCACTGAGCAGGGCAGGAACCTGGGGGAGGGGCAGTGGGGGGAGGAAGGAGAGAGAAGCTTCCAACACTAGAGGAAACGCTTAAAACTTGAAGCTCATCTTTTCTGTTTGCCATTTCTCAGGGATCCCTGACCCTTGCTGTCTGGTTTCTTGACAACATGATTTCATATATTTTCGCCGTTGTCTCTTCTTAACTGTTTCAGGCAGGAGGATAAACCAAGTTCATGATCTGATTCTATTTTGGCCCCAAACAGAAGTCTCCACGATACTCTTTTAAAAGGCCATTTTAAAATGACAAAACTGGGTTATTTGTCTAATAGAGTGTCCCACATTCTAAATTTGGCTGCTTGTTTCCTCCTGGTGTCATTGTACTTGGTCTATTTCTTATGAAACAGCAGTTAGATTTAGGCTCTCCTGCTCTGGTGAGCGTACTTCCTGGACGGTGCTGTGTACTTCCTCACACCCCCTAACGCGAGGACGCGTGTTCGCCTTCCCCACTCTCACGGACATCAAGACTCAGTAGGTTCAGGCTTTGTCAGCTCCATCCATCCACTATCGAGCTCCCTACATCCTCCAGCTGATTGTAGCATCCACTGAAGATCACTGCCTAAGTCAGGCAGTTCATGAATGGTTATAAAATGGTGATTTTCTAATTCTGTAACTCACCGATGAGCTGGAATTCTTTCATAAGGAACTTCCCCTCACCAACTAGTTGGTTATGATGCAATAATACAATGTGTACAGAAGACACAAGATGAATCATTTTTAAGGGTCTTTTTTTTTTTTTTTTAAGTAGGCCCTACACCCAGTGTGGAGCCCAACTCGGGGCTTGAACTCACAACCCTGAGTTGGGACAGAGATTCATTATTTTATTAAGGATGTAAAATGGTAATTTTGCCATTCCTTCTGCATTTAGTAGCTGGAATTTTTCCATGAATAGGGGTGCTCTTTGTTACTGGGTTGTCATTACCATGGACAGAGGAGCTCTGTATTATTTTAGAAAAAGGAAAAGAAACCAGGAGTTCACACTATTTCCAATTCAAAAATTAGATCACAGTGTTATCACTTAATGTCTTTAATTTTTAAATATTTTTTCTTATTGTGAAAATCTTGGTTTCTAGTATCATTAACACAATTACTTATTTGCTTTATCCTGCAATACACATACAATAGTTTCAAATAACACCACCACTAACAGTAAGATTATTCGATGCAGCTGACTTTTTTTTAATCCTTAGACTACATCCTGGTAGATATGTACTGTCCAAAAAAAGTGCCCTAAAATAATTCCTTTCTCCGTGTGTGTATGCCACCATCTTGAAATAGATTTAGGTTCACTTGTTTCCATTTGTTTTCAATTTTGACGATTCCTTCTTCTTAGTCTTTAAATTATCTACAACAGTCACACGGCTTCAGAGTCAAAACTATAAAACCAGGTACAGTGAAGTCTCACTTCCATCCCTACTTTCTCCACCCTGTTCTCTTTCCCCTCAGGTAAGAACTCTTTTTTAAGAGAATTCTGCTCTACCCTTATACTGTTGCCTTCTGGAAATAAAAGCTCGCACCTATAGCGTGTGCATACATGCTACGTACCTCCATTTATATGGGTGTATTTCCATGGTCCCCTTCTTTCTTATAGTAACTAGTACATCAAACTGTTCTGTACAAGGGTGCCTCGGAGTAGTTGGCCACTACTCTTGGTTTCAGCTTAGGTCATGATCTCCCCGCCGTGAGATCGAGCCCCATGTTGGCTCAGGGCAGAGTCTGCTTCAGATTCTCTCTCCTGCTCCCTCTCCCTCCAGCTCACGTGCTTGCTCGCTCGCTCTCTCAAATCAATAAATATTAAAAAAGAAATAAATCTTTAAAAAACCCCTAAAGACAGAGATCTTTAGACTGTCCTTCTGTTCTACAGCGCTCTACTACCCCAGTATTTGGAGTCGTTCGCAGTGGAGAGGGCTAGTTTACTCCAGCAGATTCCTACTGATGGACGTTTGGGTGGTTCAAGTCTTTAGATATTATAAAGAGTACCAAGACGAACAGTACTTGTATGTCTTTTTTCACTTTTTGAGGCTATGATGCTACAAGCAAGGTTACTAAGGGATAAGCACATAGGCGCTTCTGCTAGCTATTATGGATTCCAGTCACCCTCCCCGCCCCCCGAACTGTACCATTCTGCATTCTTAACATCAGTGTATGAGAATGCTTGTTTTCCCACCCCTTGGTCAAGAGGGAACGCTGTCGAACTTTAGAATTTTTCTTTCTGATCAATAAGAAGCGATATCTCAGTATAGTTTTTAAGTCACATTTAACTTATCAGTATGGTTGAACATCTTTTAATATTTTAACCACTTGCATTTTTCTAAGCGACCTTTTTTTTTTT
>CM052895.1:2781468-2843378 GCA_028534135.1 Potos flavus | reverse complement strand
GGTGGTATTTATTTACGTAAACTGATCATATACTAGCAGGACATGAAAAGAAGGTATTTGGGGTACATTCGAAAAATGATAAAGTAATACGTACACACTCAGCTCAAACACCTATTTTCTTTTTCCAGGTTTTCTGGAACTGTTAATCCCTGATAAACATAATAGGCAAAATTCAATGTACAATCCAAAATAACAAGAGAAGTCTGTCTCTTTCAACTACATAATGTTTTCCTAGGGAAAAAATCTTAAAAAAAAAAAAATTTATATGTTTACTTATTTGTCAGAGAGCGAGCACAAGCAGGGGGAGCAGGCAGAGCGAGAGGGAGAAGCAGGTTCCCCACTGAGCAGGGAGCCCCACGTGGGACTCAATTCTAGGACCCTGAGCTGAAGGCAGATGCTGAAACGACTGAGCCACCCAGGCGTCCCCCTAGGGGAAAAGTCTTGACAATATGCACAATATTCCCCTCCCTCTCAGTTTGGAAAGAAGACACCGAGCCCACCATATTTCAAAGACCAACTGTGTATAAGGCAAGTATTAGCCCTCCTCTGAAGGACATTCCGTATTCTTGCTCGTACTCACATGGCTACTGTGCTCTCCTATTAGCGACCTTGTAAGAGGAAAACGGGCAATAAAAGCCTGCTTCATTTCAGTAACCTTGAGATATTCATAAAGTCTAAGAATAATGTATACATATTTTGGCAAGGAGCTTTAACAAGTTTTTTTTTTAAGATTTTTATTTATTTATTTTTGCCAGAGAGAGAGAGAGGGCACAAGCAGGGGGAGCAGCAGAGGGAGAGGGAGAAGCAGGCTCCCCACTGAGCAGGAGCCGGATGCGGGACTCGATCCCAGGATCCTGGCATCATGACCTGAGCGGAAGGCAGACGCCCAACCAACTGAGCCACCCAGGGGCCCCAACAAGTTTTAAATACCTTAGAAACCGTACGCATTTTCACAGGGAGTTTTCGTGAAAAGACACATTCTAAACTCAGGGTATATCTGCCCTCTTCTTCCTCAACAGTAAAATAAAAAACTACTGTTCCGCTCTGGGAATCAAACCTGACTGCTTGAGGATCACGGGTGCAACAGGAACCATTAGCTGTGAAACAGTCCCACGTGAGGCTCCTTCCGATGCAGACACAGCGAACCGCCGTCCTCTCGTGGGAGGGAGCGGCACGGCCTCCGCGGCAGGAGCGCCCCTCCCGGCCACCGTCGTCGGCCCCGTCGTCTGAGCGCCCCCCCCCCCCCGCGCCCCCACAGCCGGACCTCGATGCGCTCGCGCGGGCAGAGCGCACCGCACACGTGTAGCGGTAACCGGCCACAGTGTGAGGGTCCTTCTGCACGTGGGAAACCGCGTCACCTGCGGACGCCGCGTTGCGCCTAGAAAGTTCTTTACGGTGCCTCGCCCTCTGTAGTAGCGTGTCCCGTACCCAGTGCCGACTGCTCCCGGAGGCCCGTTTGTGGGAGAAAACGAGCCTCTCCTGAAACTCACGGACTCTCCTCGGCCAACACTTCTGGTTTAAAATAGCCAAAGGTTTCAACCAGGGGAGCCACTGCCACCTTCTTATGAAACTTTAATAAGCTAAGCTTTTTAAGCCACATAAAAATTTCATCAAGCGTTTCTCCACCTTCGGAAAAAAACGGAAAGGAGGAAAAAAGGTCAGACCCTCACTTTCCGCTCCGGCGGCGTCTGGAGAAGGCTCTGGAAGGAGCGGGCGCCGGGCGGCCGGGGCGGCGCCAGATGGCGGGGGCGCTGTCGCCTTCCTTACTCTCACACACACACACACACACACACACACACACACACGCTGTTGCGTTACACACACGCTGTCGCCTTCCACACACACACTGTCGCCTTCCAAACACACACACACACACACACGCAGTTGCGTTACACACACGCTGTCGCCTTCCACACACACGCTGTAGCCTTCCACACACACACACACACACGCTGTCGCCTTCCTTACACACACACACACACACGCTGTCGCCTTCCACACACACACACACACACACACACGCTGTCGCCTTCCTTACACACACACACACACGCTGTCGCCTTCCACACACACACACACACACACACACACACACACGTGTGCGCCGGCCGCTCGTGAAAGCGCCGCCGTCAAACCCCGGACTCCTGCGACTGGCCGCGCGGTCTTTCCCAAAAGTCTGGGGGATGCGCTCCATTCCACCCCCAAGCGTGGGGTTTCCCTGGTCAGGAACACCCGTTCACAGCAACGCTCGACCATTTTACTTGCAGTGTTTCATAAGGGCAACATGTGTAACACACGTCTTTATTAAAAAAAAAAAAAAGGAATATAGCATGCTCCATGTCAATACGGAGTTAGTAACAAAAGGAAGAGATAAAAGAGCTGAAAGAGGTCACTCGTCTCTGGGAAACAAGAATTAGGAAAAGACTGGGCAAGAAACCAAGCCTTGTGGTGCTATTTATTTTTAAGAATCATGGTCATGCGTTCTATCGGTGAAGTATTTAAATTTAAAAAAGAAAGCTACGTCACGGAAGACAGTGGGCTGTTAAAAACCACTCTGGGGCTGTGCTACTGTCCTTCAAGAAGCTCGAGAACTTGGGCTGACGTTTATTTTCCTCCAGCCTCATCAGATAGGACTTCAGTGATAAATACACAAAGGCTTTTATTAGTGCTGGGGCCACTCTAGTCCTCATTTCATCAAAACTGCATTTCACATCTATTCATTTTGCCAAAAATCTCAAAAAATGGGTGCCTTCTGCTTGAAGGCTGTAAATGTGATTTCACGCATCATGTATAATAATCTTTCTAGGACAGGCATATTTTAGATCAGTTAACACTTTCACCTAATATTCCTTTATCGCCTTCATCACCCACGTCCGCGTCCAAGTGCGGAAGATGCTCTGGGGACTGTCAGTTCTGACAACGCAAGAGCCCCTCCTGCTCGGCCCTCCCCCTGAATCTTCTGAAAAGTGGAAAGACAAGGCAGGCTGCTCAGGGAGTCTGGAGGAACACAGGGTGGAGTGCCTGCACCTGTCCCGCTCTAGCCAAACGCCAATGGAAAAACCGCACCCCTCTTTCCACGATGGTTACAGTGGGGCCCAGTGGGAAGGTGATCGTTCCACCCCATCTCCTTGCAGAAGCAAGCTCCGTACACTGATCTGACATCCACGAACACTCAGCCCAACAGCAGAATACACATTTTTTCCCCAACCACCTACAGAATATTCACCTGGACAGACTATATGCTAGCTAATAAAACAAATCTCAACACATCTAAAAGAATTGAAATCATACAAAGTATTTCTCCGATGATAATGGAACCAAAATAGAAATCAGTAACACTAACATCACTGCAGAATCTCCAAACTACTGAAAAGTGAACAAGACACGGGTCAAAAAGGAAGTCTCAAAAGAAAAAATTACATAAAACTGAACAAAAATGAAAATACAGGATATCAAAGTGTATAGGACTCAGTTAAAGTAGTCCTAAGAAATTTACAACACTAAATGCATAGGTTAGAAAGAGGAAAGTTTTCAAATAAATAAATCTAAGTTGCCATCTTTAAAAATGAAATTAAAAAAAAAGCTGGCTCTTTGAAAAATATCAGTAAAATTGAGAAGTTTCTAGCAGACTGACAAAAATAAAAAGAGAAGATACAAATCCTTCAGATCAGAAACAAAGAGGGAGTATCATCATGGACACTGTGGCCTTTAAAAGAACAACTTTATGTTCACAGATTTGACATCTAAAAAATGGGCCAATTCCTCAAAAACCCACAAATTACCAAAATTCAATAAAGATGATATAGACAAACTGAACACTCTTTTAACCATTAAAGAAATTACAATTTTACACACACACCCCCCAAAAAACTATAGCCTGCTATCTCTCACGAACTTAGACACAAAGATCCTGAACAAAATTAAGCAGCTGAATTCAGCAACGCATAAAAAATTACACACCACAACAAAGTGGGATTTATTACACACATTAGAAAATCAATGAATGCCTAAACAGAAAACTAATTTTCCCAGAACTGTTATTCCTTTCCCCACTGATTTGTATCCTTTATAGATAATAAAATTGTATTATAAACTTGAAAAAAAAAGAAAAAATGAATGCAATCCACCATGTAAACAGGAAAAAGAAGAAAACAAAAAAAATCGTATGATCCATCAACTGACACAGAAAACATGTGACAAAACTGAACACCAGTTGTGATAAAAGCTCTCAGCAAACTAGAAACAGAGGAGCTTCGTCAAGTTGGTAATACACGTCCACAAAACCTGAGAGCTAAAACATACTTAGCGACGAAAGACTGAATCCTTTCCTCTAAGACTGAGTACAGGCAAGGATGCCTCCACTCTCACAGACACTTTCATTCAACATAGCACTGAAGATTCTAGTTGCCATAATTAAGGGAAAACAAACAAAGCAAAAACAAGGTCAAGAGAGACCAGAAAGGAAGAAGTAAAACAGTCCCTATTTGCAGATATCCCAAGCAACCTACAGTGAGTTTACCAAGACTGCAGAGTAAAAAGTCAACGCACACAACTGGATCACATTCTGATCTACTAACAATGAATATATGGAACTTGAAGAAGTTAAAAACACATCTGCAGTCCATTTACCATTATATTATTGTTTATGGTTACTTCAAACAAAACGATATACTTAGGTCTAAACTTAAAACATGTACAGGATCTATATGCTAAAAACCACAAAATGCTGATGAAAGGAATAAAAAGGACCTGAATAAGTGGAAAAACATTACAGGTTCATGGGCAGATTCAACATAGCAAACATATCAGTTCTCCCCCAACTGATTGTTTAATGTGTTCATATAGAAATCCCAGGAAGGTTCTGTGGGTGTGTGAGTGTTTTTTGTTTTTTGTTTCTTTTTTGGTGGAGACAGAGACAAGCTTATTCTAAAATTTATATGGAAAGACTCTAGGACTTAGAATAGATAAAATAACCTTGAAAAATAAGAATAAAGTGGGAGGACTCACTCTACCCAATAGTGAGGCTACAGTCATCAAGGCAGTGTGGGATGGGCAGAGGAATAAACACATAGTTCAGTGGAATGGAACAGAAAACCCAGACACAGATCCACATACATCTGCCCAACTGAGTTTTGGCAAAGTTGCAATATCAGACATAAAATGAGGGAAAACAAACAAACCAACCGAACCAAACCAAAACAAAAAAAACCTTAACCCAAATCTCTTATTTATACAAAAATTAACTCAAAATGGATCAAGGACTTCAATGTAAAAGGTATACCTATAAAACTTCTAGAAAAAAAAGAGAAGGTCTCTGGAATCTAGGACTAGGGAAAAAAGTTTTTAGACTTGCAACAACAGCAAAATTGATAAATTAAACTTCATCAAAATTAAAGATGTTTGCTCTTCAAAAGACCCTGTTAAGACGTTGAGAAGACAAGATACAAACTGGGAGAACGTATCTGCAGACCACAGTTCTGACGAAGGCTTGTATCTGGAATGTAGCAACTCTCAAAACTCGATGGTAAAAAAATCCCAAAACAACCCAGGTAGGAAATGGGCAAAAGCCATGAACGGACATCTCACCGAAGAGGACACACAGACGACAAATAAGCACATGAAAAGATGTTCCACATCAGCAGCCACGAGAGGAATGCAAATGAAAACCACAGGAGGGAGGGGACCACACGCCTAAAATACAAAACAGTGACAACACCACATGCCGTCCAGGATGCAGGGGGACCTGCAGAGGGACCAGGTCAGGGATCTGCAGCTAGTGCAAACGTGTGACACTGCAGCCACTTGGGGAAAGGGTATGGCAGTTTCTTATAGAATTATGGACGTGCTTACCCCAGAATAACCCAGATACTTCACTCTTGAACATTTACCCAAGGCAAATGCAAACTCATGGTAACACAAAATCTGTCACAAATATTCGCAACCACTTTAAAATAGCCCAAACCTGGAAACAATCTGGTTCACCACACTGTGGTACGCCCAAATGACAGAATTTTACTCAGCAATAAAAATAAGTAAGCTACTGACACACACAACTTGGAAGGCTCTCGAGGGAGTCATGCTAGGTGAAGACACCCAAACTCTAAAGGTGAAGGACTGTAGGATTTCATTTAGACAGCTTTCTTGAACTGATGGAACCACAGAGTGGGGGACAGGTCAGTGGTGTCGGGGGCTGTGTGGGGGGAGGTGGGAGGGGCCTGGGACGGAAGAACAACAGCAGGAGGGATCCTGGTGGGGGACCGTTCTGTGTCTTGACCGTGGTGGTAGTGACCTGACACTGTAGAGAGAGACACACACACAAACACACGAGTACAGGTTGGACTGGAGAAATCGGAGTCAGATCAATGCATGGTATCCATGTGAGGATCCTGGTTGAACTACCTACTATAGTTATGTAAGATTTTACCCCCGGGACGGGGAATGCATGACGGGTACCTGGGACCTCCCTGCATCATTTCTTACAAATGCATGTGAATCTACAGTTACCTCAAAATAGGAAGTTTAACAAACATAAAGGATTGGTGTTCCTAAAAAACGCACATAACCTGGATCTGATGATGCAGGAACACCGGGTATTGGGCAACCTCAAAGACAAAACAATTGGCTTGGACTCTTCAAAAATGTCAATGCCATGAGACAGATTAAAAGAGACTTAACAGGGGCAACTGGCTGGCTCGACTGGTAGAGCGCACGACTCTTTATCTTGGGGTTGTGAGTTCAAGCCCCATGTTGGGTGCAGAGCTTACTTAAAAAAAAAAAAAGAAAGAAAGAAACATGGCAATTCAATGAAACATACAATCTGGATCAATCCACGGTTTGCTTTGCAATATAGGACATAATTAAGACAATTTTTTTTTTTTAATTAAGTAGGCTCCATGCCCAATGTGGGGCCTGAACTCATGACCCTGAGAGCAAGATTCCTATGCTCTACCAACTGAGCCAGCCAGGTGCCCCTATTATTAAGACAATTTTACAACACTTAGAAAAGGTCTATAGATCTGGTATTCTATCAATATTAACTTCCTGATTTTGATAATCATGCTGTGATTATATAGGAAATGTTCTTGCTTTTAAAAATACACATTGAGGTATTTAAAGGGTAAAGGGGCATCATATCTCAAACTTACTCTTAAATGGTTAAAAAAAAGTATACATGCATAGAAAAGGAACTAGAGGAAAAGAATCTGGGGAAGGGAATACTTTACACTATTTTTACAGCTTCTCTAAGTATGAAATTATAAATAAAAATTATTGTAATAAAAAACTTCAAAGGTATACAGGATACTGCACAGAGTTTGGCACATAAATGTGCAATAAATGATGGTTTTCAGATATTCTGTACCTATTTGCAGATGAAGAAACAAACTGAGAAATGAAATAAATGGTCTATGAAAGACCATGGCAAACTGGCGATGAGGTCGGGATTCGAACTCAGATCTCTTCCGTAGCAGCCTCTGTGCTTTCACTAGAATGAGGGAGGCTGAAAACTTCAGCTCTCCCACAGGGGTCTGGATGTCCTCTGTTTATAAGGAGAGGATGGCATTCCATGAAGACTGGCTTCAAACCACTCTCCAAGCAGCTCCCTTGCTGGTTTCCTAGCAGAGAAGCCTCGGATTGGAGCTGGGACGTCGCACCTCCAAACCGGCCCCCCGGGTGCACATTTTGTCTACAGGGCATCCAATGAGCTAACAAACGGACTAGGTCACCACTACAGGCGCTCCACTACAGGGCGTCAGACCCTCCTGTCCTTCCTGAGTCTTCATTCACTGATCTGAAATCCGCTGAGCACTCAGTCTGTGCTCACGAAGGGAAGTTCTAGGACGACCAGATACGTCTCTTCTATGGGTCCTTCTCCGCCTCACCGCCACCCACGGCCAAACTTAAACAGGGTAATTTTTAATTGACTTATTTTTCTGAATAGGTAATACACATGGAATGAAAGTACGTGAAGGCTCCCTCCCCCACCTCCCAGCTCCCCTCGCCACTGACAACCAATGCTACCAGCTCAGAAATGCAACTCCGTGAGAGCTCTCCAAATGACCAGAGTCGGCCAAAGCATATCATGATACTAAGCTAACCATTTACCTAGGATATTCCAAGTGATCACTGTAAATGTAAATTCCCCATTTAGGCATTTAAAAAAATCCTGAAAATAACGTGTGTGAGTATGTTTTCAACACATGGACACGACTTTTTTCTTAAGTGAAGAACTCTGCTGTGAATGACAATAGACGTCTGCGAATTACGGCTGTAAGCACGGATCGTCAGAGTGCCGGAAGCTCACCTGGTTCCTGTCGCGTGCATTTGTGTACCTGATCTTCTGAATGAAGTAGAATATGAGCCATGCTGAAGAAATAATCATCAGAACAATAAAGGATATTGACACGAAGACTAGAGAGCCACGGCTGAAGTTCTTTGGCGGCATTCGCGTTCCAACAGCTATTGTCATTTGTACAGAGATGTTTTTCTCCAGATAACTCAAAATATCCTTACCCCTCAATTCTGTAATCATGACAGCAATGATATCTCCAGTGCCTGTAATGTAAAATAAATATACACACTCAAGTGACCTTTAAAATTTACAGGAACATCACACATATGAAAATGCAACTTAGAAAAACTACTACGATTTCTGCTACAGGGAAGGGTCCACAGTTTCAACTTTTCAAGTGGAACGAATCTGCAGTTGGGTACGCTGGCACCAAGTGGGAACAAGAATCTGCGAGGAGTGCTTAGGACTCAGACAGAGTGTAGAAGGACTGCAGTGCTATGAGCCACATTAACTCGTCTTACAACTATATTTAAAAAACATTAAATCAGCCAAATGTGAAGACAGACAGTATAAAACATATGATACAACAACATAATGTGATAAAATCACCATGAGTCTTTACTGTAAAACCTTTTCCATTAAAACCCTCCTTAGAAAGTCCCAGCTCCTTAAGAAAAGGAGAACAGTGCTAGTATTTATAGTACAAAAAGCACTAGGATTTATAGTACACAAAATTGTTACTTTTTGCACTACTCATTCTTAGAAATATTTATGGAGCATCTATTGTGTGCAGAAGTGGTACAAGGAATAGAAAGAAGTATAGCATCTGCAGCTTTATAATATCACCGACGTGACACACCTCTGCCAACAGAGCCGCAAAAGCCAAACGGCCCGGTGGTAAACCTTCATGAGGAACAGCAGAGACTCCCCTTGGTCTTGTGTCTAGACCTGACGAGAGGAAGCTTCCTTCCTTGTTTACCCCAGAACCTTTCCAGAAATTAACCACACCCCCAAGACTCGCCCAAGCTTCAACAGCCTGGACAATGGCGACAAGCCATTGAAGGAAATGACCAGGATGCGAGGTTGGTCTTCGAGTCATCCACCACTTTCACTTGTGTAATTTCCAGGAGGAGTAACACCGTCAAGGCAAGTTACTCTCTCTCCTGTGGAGCACGAAATTACTGCCCCTTTCCTCCTCCACAGAGGGAAGTCATTTCCCACTTCCTTTCCAGGAAAAAGGGCAGCCGAGCCACAGCAGTCGAGCTGCCAGCCAGCCTCCTTCCTAAGCTGGGGCTGGTGGCAACGTGCAACTCCCAGCGCACTTCAAAGCAAAGACTAAGACTCTGGGGGTCGCAGGAAGGAGAACAAACATTTCTATTTCAGGAAAGAGAAAATTATAACTATTTATCCAAGTTTGAATAAGGTCTGCATGTAAATGTAAACCACCAAAGCCCAATGAACAAACACCCCACAACTTGCCCTTTCAAAGGCTTCTTCAATGAATACTGCCAACTGTTTGGTTTACATGTTTACCGTCTTTAACTAAAAGAACTACCCTCATTATCCCAGGCAGTCAAAAGGCCACAGGCAACTGAAAAGAAAGGCAATAATTAAAAGTTTCATGAAGAATTTAACCCGGTGGAACATAGACCTTTTGTATTACCTTATTCAAAATCGTGCCAGCCACGTTATCAGAATACCGATTAAAAAAAAAAAATCCAAAAAGCAAAAAGAAAACTGCAGAAGTAAAGCAAGCAACAAAGTTAACATCTAAAAGTTCTGGTCAGTAAATTAGAGAAAAACCATCAAATAATGCTGAACCATTTACATTTTCCACGTAGAAACCTTAGGTCTGTGCTTTTAAACTGCTGTTCGGCAGGGAACGGTGTGCGGTGTCGGGTACCAGGCCCGGCTATAAAGTAACTGAGACGGATCCCACAACCGACACATGACAATCAGTCTCATTGCTTTATAATCGCACCAGGCACAAAGGGTTTTGGAAACCAGTTCTGAGGCTTCCTCCTGAAGACTCAAGCTGGGAGAGGAGCAGGGAAAGCTGTGCAGGTAGCCAGGGCAGCCGATCCATGCAATGTCACCTGTTCAAAGAACACTAAGTGAACGCCACCTAATTTCAACGGGAAAGCTGTTTGGGAAAAGAAGCGGTTAATTATTTCAACCATCCATTCAATGACATTTATTGAGCACATACTATGATCAAGGTTCCCTAATGTTCACCTTTTTTTGTTTTTAAAGATTTTATTTTGAGGTGATCTCTATACTCAATGTGGGGCTCAAACTTACAACCCCGAGATCAAGAGTTGCATGCTCTACTGACTGAGCCAGCCACGTGCTCCCCGTCCTAACGCTCACTTTTTAAAGACAGAAAATTTACCTGCTGTGAAAGAAGAGAAAACAGATATACCGGTCTGCCCGGGTTCCTGGCACAGGGCTCCTAAAACCCTTGGCAATTTCCTAAGTGATAAGAGCATTAGGAGCATCTTTTGTTGTGATATCTGGTCTTAGATCCTGACACGTAGATCCTAAATCCCTTGGAGCTTCCTGGGTGACAGGAGTCTTGTGTTCTAACGAGATGACTCTCGGTGGGCCATGAGGACAAGCCCACCCCCTCCATCCTCTGGGGAGGGGAGAGGAGCTGGAGACTGAGTTAATGACCCATCATGCCGATGTGATGAATTCCCCATAAAAACCCCCACAGTGTGGGGTCTGGAGAACTTCTGGGTTGGTGAGCATGTGTGGGAGCTGGGGGCGCAGCAAGGCAGAGGGCCCCTTCCCACAAATCTTGCCCTGAGCATCTTCAGCTGGCCATTCATCTGGATCTTTTCCTATACCCTTCATAATCAACCAGTAAACTGTTTCCTGGAGTTCTATGAGTCATTCTAACAAAGTTTTGAACACTAAGAGGGGTTGTGGGAACCCTGATTTATAGCCAGCCGGTCAGGAGTATAGGTGATAGCCTAGGACTTCTGGTTGGGGCAGGGAGGGGGCAGTCTTGTGGGACTGAACCATTAACCCGTGGGAAAGGAACCGAACTCCAGGCAGACAGGGTCAGAATCCAACTGAATTCTTGGTGTGGGCTGAGAATTGCTTCGTATAGGTGAAAGCCCCACACAATCGGCGACCGGAGTGTCCCAGAAGTGTTTTGTGTGAATAGCACAGGAGACACAAGAAGATTTTTTCCTTTATACCTGTTCTTGATGTGAAAACTGTATTTACCCTCAAAGAGCAAAGGAGAATCCAACTACAATTAAAAAAAAAAAAAAAAAAGGCTAAACGAAATAATGAATGAATGAAAGGTACATCTATTAAAAAAAAAAAAAAGGGCAAAGGAGAATCCTTTTTCTTTTCAAGTAGGCTCCATGCCCAGCATGGAGCCCAATGTGAGGCTTGAACTCACAACCCCAAGATCATGACCTGAGTTGAGACCAAGAGTCGGGACCCTTACCAGACTGAGCCAGCCAGGCACCTCGAGCAAAGGAGAATCGTAAAGGGGCTAGAGAGAGGAGCCCAAGCAGGCAGTCTCATCAGGCTAGTAGAGAGGGGGAGATTGCTAGCAGGACAGGGAAGGAGGCTAAGACACTGCTCCTTAAGCAAGATGAAGAAAAATCACGGCAGGTTGTGAGAATACTAGTCAAGTCACTAGGTTCTTATAACCCTTTCTGCCTGTAAATCACTTACGGGAGACTCCTCCTATAAGAAAAGCCCCCGTTCTGCTAATTTCAGGAGAGGTTCATGCATCTCCTCACTCCCCATCCCTAAAGCTGATCTGGGCTCAAAGACCCTGATTGAAGGATGCCTCTGACACTTGACTTTTAAAGATTTGAGAATCCTTGGCCCAGCTTCCAGGGGGATAGTAAGGCCAGAGAAGGTGTGAGCTTCAGGATAAAGGTCAGGTTAGGTCAAGCAGTGACTGGTAAGAGTTAAAGACTTACCAGACTAAAATGATGTAAACACTCAAGGAGAGATGACAAATATTTGGAACATCCACCACCACTAACCCTAATCCTAAACCCTTGGCCAACACTGCTAATAAATCACGGACATGGCCTCAGAACCCCAAGCATTTCAAGTCGCCCAGCAGCCCGGATTAATTTACCAGAGATGACGAATCAGTAAAAATCTAAGTGCAATCCCTATTTCCTTAAAACTTTCTCCACTTCTGTTCTTCCGTGTGAATTTATGTTTCCACTGCTTGAATTTGGCTACTGTATTAAAACAATTTTATACTTTCTCCCCAACCCCTGCTTAAAAAAAAAAAAAAATTCCTCCTTCTTTGGAGAATTTGCAAACCCCAGAACAGTTTCAAATCATGACATTTCCTCCTTGAATACTTCTACACTGTCTCCTAAGAAAAAGGGCACGATTCGTTTATCACCTTCAAGAAACTGAGCTCTGCTAGAGAACTGTTCCGACGGAATTCTGGAACCCCCTCTCATTCGTTCCTCCCGACCACCACGGGAAGCATGCACCCGCCGGCCAACACCATCCCCCCAGCTTTCCCAGGGATCTGGGCTTCAGCTCCGGGAGTCCTCCCGGGTGGGAGGTACCAGAAGCCCAGCCCCGACCCACACACACAGCCGGTCCTCCCTCTCCTGGGGCGGAATCTCAGGGCAAGCCCGGTCCAGCTGGGCGGCTGATCCTTTCACCTTCGAAAGGCAGATCCAGGAAGGAAACAAATGAGCTGTCTGAGGCATCAGGCCACAAGCGGAGGTGCTTTTACCGTAAGCTGCTTTACTTTTTTTTACTGTAAGCTTACCCATTTTTTTTTTTTTTAAAGAAAACAACATCCCTGTACAAAAACCCATTTAGCAGAGGTTTTATCCCTTAACGGATGAAAGTGTTTGTTAAGTTCAAATGACCTGCCAAAGTTTTAGGGAATTTTCAAGCTCTTAGATAATTTTAGTAAATTTCCCATAAAAAGGTTCGGGGAGGTGCTGTATTCCCTCACTAAGCATCTGCAGTGATACTTGTGTAACTTCTGCTAGGTTATAGTCAGTGGCATCAGAGTTCTTCCTACAGAATTCACTGACCTATGTTTACATATAAAACTGAACACTAATACTTTAGGTGAGAGAATTCAAACTGCTTTCGGGTTCCAGCATGGCTGCTGCTGAGGGAGGAGGTGGTCTTCCCTAATCCCTAACCCAGGGATTTTCTGTAGCTCTCCTGGTCAAGCCGCACAGATCAGCAGCACTTGCCATGCCTGTGCCTCAGTGAGTCTGCTCACAAATGGGCTGAGGCCCTCTCTTCACTCTCCCTGCCACGGACTTCAGTCCTTCTCAAACGTTTATCTGTAAACTCCAGCTTCTTCAAACCCAGTACTCATTCTTCTCTCCTTTGACCCCCTTTAAGAACTCAAGGGGGAGAGAGAGAGAGAAAAAAAGGTATGCTCTGTTCTTTTAGGAAATGAATACAGCTTTAATTCTGACAGATGGAGATGGCAGGTTGTGTCAATTACAGACATCCTGCTGAGATCTGCCAGCGTTTTTCTAAAGCCTAATTTGTCATGTCACTTTGTTCGAAGCCTCTGACGTCTGCGACAACACGGAGGGACCCAGAGGGCAGTATGCGAAGCGACAAAAGTCAGACCGAGAAAGACAAATGTCGTATGATTTCACTCATATGTGGAAACTAAAAAAACGAAACAAATGAGCAAACCAACAAAATTCAGATTCTTAAATAAAGAGCGGACGGAGGATGGGCGATGCGCAAGACCAGTGAAGGTGACTGAGAGGTAGAAGCCCGCGGTGATAAGTCACAGAGATGAGAAGTGCGGCACAGGGAATATTGTACTAACTCCGTACGGTGACAGAGGACGACCACCCTTGCGGACAGCATGGAGTTGTGTACAGAATCGTCGGATCCCCATGTTGTACACCCAAAACTCAGATAATGCCGTGTGTCAACCATACTTCAACAAAAATTAAAGAAAGAAAAGAAAGAAAAGCCTTTATCCCTTCTGTCAACTAAAGTTCAAATTTTTTTTTTTAAAGATTTTATTTGAGAGAGAGAGAGCACAAGTAGGCAGAGAGAGAGGGGGAAGCACGCTCCCCGCTGAGCAGAGAGCCCAATGTGGGGCTCGATCCAAGGACCCTGAGATCATGACCTGTACCAAAGGCAGAGGCTTTAACCCACTGAGCCACCCAGGCGCCCCTAAAGTTCAAACTTCTTAATCTGACATTCAAAGCATTTTGGGAGCCAAATGGGCCCAAAGGTAATGGATAGTCACGTGACAGTAGACACTCTACTGTCCAAATGAAGCTGTTGGTCACAGGGACTGAAACAGTGGCTCACACAGTCCAAGCAGAATGGAGGCATCACGCCCGGGGGAGGAGAACGCAAGAAAATGGACCCGGAAGCTTCAGCAAAACGGAAGGTCAGGAGGAGAGGAGAGAAAGGGAAGAAGCAATGGTCAGAGAACAGGACACTGGACTTGAGACCAGAGATGTAGCAATTCTGGGAGATACTGAGGATGGGTTTCAGGTCAGGTGTGCACTTTCCCCATGGACTGGGAGGCTGGCCGTAATGACAGCAGGGCTGTGCACAAGTAAGTCAGCCAGGAGTCAAGGCCTTTGAGGAGCGTGGGGACGTGAGTGTGTGGAGCACAGGAATGAAGGGTGAAGCTCTGTCACTGGGAAAGCAGCTGCACTGAATCCAGAAAACACTGGCACCGCGGCATCCAGGTGGTGCCCACGGTTGCAGAGTGCTGATGGGCTTGAACCTGACTCTCCTGCCACAAGGATGACATTCAGGAGCTCCATGGGTGAACCACCGGGGACTCCAAAGTCACTCAATTAATTCCTGACGATACTTGGCTGCAGTCCATCCCCAACAAGAACCAGGGTCTACTAAACCCTCGTCCCTTCAGCCTCAGACCAGGGAGAGCAAAGGCTCAACGCCCAGTGCTCCAATGTCAGTTTCTGTTCTTACACCATCCCCTGACTGTACGCCCTCATCACATCATCTGTTGCTTCCTCCTCAAGGAAGAAAAGATGGGAGGAGCAAAAGATCCGCATGGAAGAGAAAGTCTCTTTCTTCATCTAGAGGCAGAAACGAAGGGAAGGGGGTAACTAGGGAGACAATCACCAGTCAGCAGAGGTCAGAGAATCTTCGAGCTCAGAGCGTTCTTAGGGGTTCTCTTCAACACAATACAAATAACTTCCTGACCGTTTTAGGTAGCTAGCTCTATCCACAGGTAGTTTTAAGTATTAGAAAGGTCTCCCTTATAATTAAAATCTTGATTCCTAAGTGCCCATTCATGGCTCTTGGTTCTCTTTGCTCGAGAGGCACCACCAAACAAATAAACTGCATTTCAATATCGATGGTGTGAAATACCATCAACCGTTATCATGAAGGAAAAATCCTGCCAGTAAATTGTAAGATGCCACCAAATATAAGAAACACCCCAACTTCGAGCTGCACGTCCCAGAATAGAGGAAAATTCCTCTTCCAGGCAGCAGTCCTTCATTCAGATAGTCAAAGACCCCTTCTCTGGTACTCCACCTCGGCCTCTCCTCACACCAACTCCTCCTAGAGCCCCAAATTATTCATTTACAAATATTTTCAAAGAACCTAACACAGAAAAGCTGGAAGTATGGTATAAAAACCTCCTTTTCCCCAGTAAGTTACTGGCACGACGTGTCATCCCCTCCAAACAAAAACCATTTACAAACAGCACAGCCATCGAGCTGGGAAGCAAACACTGACGCATTACTACGGCCTCATCTCCGAGCCCATTCAAGCGTCCCGCTTCCCAACGACGTCCTAGAGCAGATCGGGATCAGGGCTGTACGCGCTGCACTCAGCCGTCTCATCCCAGGGCTCTGTCGGTCTGGAGCAGTCTCTCAGACTCTCCCTGAGGCCCACGACCTTGACACTTGGGAAGGCGACAGACAGCCTCTCCGTCTGGACGGATGTGGTGTCTCCACGGGGCTGGATTCAGGTCACACACTTGTGGCAGCAGCCCCAGAAGTGAGGCTGTGCTCTGTTCGGTGCATCCTAGCAGGCGGAGCAGTCAGGACACGGCCCGACACCGCCAAGTTCACTCTGATCACGTGCTCTGCCAAAGGGACGTTCTCCAGGCATTTCCCTGGCAAAGCCACTCTTTCCCCTCTATAATTCATAAGTATTCTGTGGGGAGGTACTTTGAGACTCAGTAACTACTCCATTCCTCAAGATTTCAACATACTCTTTTACTTTTTAGATCAGTATGAACTCAGGGCACCTGGGTGGCTCAGGCGGTAAAGTGTCTGCCTTCAGCTCAGGTCATGATCCCGGGGTCCTGGGATCGAGCCCCATGTCAGGCTCTCTGCTCAGCAGGGAGTCTGCTTCTCCTTCTCCGTCTGCCTCTCACCCTACTCGTGTGCTCGCTCGCTCTCTGTCTCTCTTAAGTAAATAAAATCTTAAAGAAAAAGATTAGTATGTACTCATGTTCCTATATTATTTAACGGGCTAGTAAAATCATTACTGTCATTATTCATTGTCATGCTCAAATTCCAAACGGTAAATCACTGTGTACAGATCTTCTCCATCCTGTTCACTTGTGGACATGAGTTTCTCAATGTCTTTATTAAAATAAAATGCTAAAAATGAATACAACACATCCAATATCAAGAGTGGCACGGGGCTAACCTCTCCCTACCTCTGAATATTATGTTCCCAAGGATACGGCCCAAGCGTTCAGTGTATTTTTGGGCAACCAGGGCACACGTTAGCGCCTGCAGGAATTATAGGATACAAGTTCCCAGGGATCCTTTGTTCAAACTGTTACTTAAACCAAGTCTCCACAAACTCTTGTTACTAATTTTTTGAACCCATTTGCAGGTTAACTTAATGAATACCTTCTTTTTGTTGTTCGTGTGTTCCAAGATCCACCTAGTTTCATGTCATTTTCAAGTTAACTTACCTTTGTATTTTCTCACAAATTTTTGACAGAAGCATTTTCAATGGGAAGACAGAGAAAGGTTCGGTATGAGTGAGGCATTCCACCCAGAGAAGATATGCACCGAGCACCAGCATGGTAGCAGCCTGCAGACCTCTTCTTTACGTTTAAGGATCTCTGAGTCTGCGGGAGCTCCGTGAACTCAACGAGAAAGCGGCTGGCGGCTGGTGGGAGCCGGGTTTCTCGCGGCTGCAGTGGGAGTTTACAGGCAGGCAAGCGGAGGAGGCTAGAATGATGCACGTGGTCAGGGCTGGAGCTGGAGACCTGGATATGGATGGACTCATTCTTCGCGTGACACGGACACAGGGTTACATAGGAAGTATTTGCGGATACGTGTACAGGCAAGGGTTGGTATATATACACACATTCCCTTGCTCCGCCAGCGGAGAGGGTCCAGCAGCAACAAAACCCCAAGAGTAACAGGCACATCTAACACCCGCAGCTTGGTTTCCAAGGTCATTCTCCAGCCAGTGGAAACTGGGGCTCCGGGGAGAAAACGGCCGATTCTCCAACCGGGACAGGAAGTGCATACAAGATGGGCCTGGAGCATCTCTGAGCACCAGAAAGGAAGAAAGTGCTCGAAAATAAAACAACCCAATAAAAAATAAAAAAACCCAATAAAAAAACCCCCAATACCCATGGTAACGAGTGCATGTCTAAGGACCCGGAGCCAAAGGAAAGTGTCCCCAAGGGCCCAAGGTGGGGGAGTCCGAGCAACAACAGGCAAAGTGGCACCGTACTCCGACACCAAGTATACGACAGCCGCCCACAAGTCCGTCCTGCTGCCAATACGTGACTGACTAAATTCAGAAGTGAGAAGAAACAAATCGTCCACGCAGAGTCGCTGCCACTAAGTCCTACGGCCTGCTCCTCCCGTGTGGCTGTGCTCCGTGGCCTCCTTCTGGAGAGCAGCGCACGGCAGAGAGAAGCCAGGAGCTTCCTGGGGAGGAAGCCTCACAAACACCCGACGAAGAGCCAGGTGACGGTGATCCTTCGTGTCCACAGTGTGGACCCTGTGATTGTCCTCTCAAAGCCCGGATCCTCAGTCTGACTGTGAGAACGACATCGAACACGCCCCCGCGGAAGGACGTGCTACAGGGTCCCTGAGCAGGAGTCCTCGAAACCGTCAGCAACAAAGGAAGTCTACGAACGGTCCCAGCCAGAGACAAAGGAGACACGGGCACCCCCCTCCCGGACGGGGTAACAACTGGTAACAACTGGACACTGGTAACAACTAAGGAGATGGGAATAAAGTGCGGACGTTCGTTAGTGACCGCAGACCCGTGCTGACTGGGTCAGCAGCTAGCACACAGGTACTATACTAATCTAGGAGGTTAACGGGCAAGTTGGTGCATTCTTTATACCATTTTTGCAATTCTTCTGTAACGCCATTCTAAAAAAATAGTTTATTAAAAAAAAAAGATATTACATAAAAGAGAACATTCTTTCATCAGGAAGAATGGAGGCTGGAAAACAAAGTAACAACACTTTTTAGAAGTGCTGAAACCGTCGTCAGCTCAGAATTCTGTGTCTACGTCCTTGAAAAACGATGGCAGAAAAAAAAGACATTTTCAGATGAGTGATGCAAGAACTCACGCCCAGCAGATCCTGACTGGGAGAAACAATGAAAAAAGTCAGCCTAGCTTGACAGGGAACGTGGAACTAGTGGGAGTTGCAAACCACACGGGAAGTGCTACTCTGTGGGTCAATCTACAGGCCCATGGCCTTCCCGTCATCACTCTGCCACTCCCACGCCCCCCGCCCCCCCTGCAAACAAGGGACCCCCTCTGCATTCCTCCTCTATGGGTACCACAGACCTGGAAGGTGACGGTGGGGCTCAGTGGGGCCAAAAAGGCCTCCCGGGGCGAGTCTGTCTGCAGACTCTGGGGAAGGGCTGTGCATGGCTGTGCACGGGGAGAGCCCGTCACTGGGCTTCGTAGGCACGGGCCTGGGAGCCAGTCCCGCAGGACACAGCACTGTCCTGCCTCCCTGGGGCCCCGAGCTCTGACAAATCACAAGTGCGGGGCCGCCCGCGCCGCCTTCCCCAGCAGCCCTGCCCATCAGCACGCGGACAGCTACCAAGTAAGAGGTGTCTTCTATCCTGTCAACTGTGGACCTGCTTTCGAAGCCAGCATTCCCAACCTCTGCTGATCCTTTACATTATTTTGGCTTCTTCCTCCCTTCTGCTGCTGGTGAGGGAAAGATAAGCACAAGGAAGATAAAAAGGCAGACCAAGTGGGAGTTCCAACAACCCACTCAGGAGACAAAGAATGCCCAGCAAGGTCAGAGTCAGACAGGAAGGCGACTGGACAGACTGTCTCAAGTCTCTGGCAGAGGGACCGGAGAAGAGGGTGCTTCGCTTCCACTGCAATTAAGATTCAGAGACACAAAGGAAAACATCAGAGCTTCTGGGAAGGTTTTTGAACAGAACCATCAGCAGTTATTTTTTATAAGCAATTTTTATTTTTAAAGAGCTATGGCTTAAGTGTTTCCGTTTTATTTTTCTGAAGTTTTTAATTCCAGTAAAGGTAGTGTTATATCAGTTTCGGGTGTACGAAACAGTGATTCAAGAATTCCATACAACACCCAGTGCTCCCCATAAGTGCCCTCTTCAATCCCCATCACCTATTTCCCCCGTTCCCCCATCCCCGCCCCCCGGTGACCATCAGCTCGTTCTCCACAGTTAACAGTCTGTGTCTTGCTTTGTCTCTTTTCTTCCCCCTTTGCTTGTTTGTTTCTTAAATTCCACACATGAGTGAAATTATATGGTATTTGTCTTTCTCTGACTCATTTCGCTTAGCATATACTCTCTACTTTCATCTATGTTGTCGATAATGGCAAGATTTCATCCTTTCTGATGGCTGAGTAATATTCCACTGTAAATACACACACACACACACACACACACACACACACACACCGCCCCCCCCCCCCCCATATCTTCTTTACCCATTCATCAGTCAGTGGACACTTGGGCTGCTTCCCTATCTGGGCTATTAGAAATAATGCTGCTATAAGGACAGGGGTGCATGTATCCCTTTGAATGAGTGTTCTTGTATCTTTGGGTAAATACCCAGTAGTGCAATTGCTGGATCGTAAGGCAGGTCTACTTTTAAGTTTTTGAGGAAACTTCATACTGTTTTCCACAGTGGCTGCACCAGTTTGCATTCCCACCAACAACAATCTAAGAGGGTTCCTCTTTCTCCACATCCTCACCAACATCTGCTGTTTCTTGTGTTTCTGATTTTAGCCATTCTGACAGGTGTGAGGTGATATCACTGTGGTTCTGAATTACATCTCCCTGATGATGGTTGATGATGAACTTCTTTTCATGTGTCTGTTGGCCATCTGGATGTCTTCTTTAGAGAAATGGCTGTTCATGTCTTCTGCCCATTTTTTAACTGGATTGTTTTCCAGGTGTTAAGCTTGATAAGTTCTTTATGTAGTTTGGATACCAGTTCTTTATCAGATATGTGATTTGGAAATATCTTCTCCCATTCCGTAGGCTGCCTTTTAGTTTTGTTGATTATTTGCTTCTCTGTGCAGAAGATTTTTACTTTGATGAAGTCTGAATCCTTTATTTTTGTTTTTGCTTCCCTTGCCTCAGGAGAAATATCTAGAAAAAAGTTGCTACAGCCAATGTCCAAGAGGTTACTGCCTGTATCATCTTCTAGGACTTTTACGGTTTTAGGTCTCACATTTAGGTCTTTTGTATCTATTTTGAATTTATATTTGTCTGTAGTAAAGGAAAGTGGTCCACTTTCTCTTCTGCATGTGGCTATCCAGTTTTCCCAACGCTGTTTGTTGAAGAGATGGTCTTTTTCCCATTGGATATTCTCCTCTGCTTTGTCAAAGATTAATTGACCATACAGTTGTGGGTTTATTTCTACTCTGTCCCAGTAAGTGTTTCAGTTTTAGATTTTTTTCTTTTGATAATTCTGGATTTTCTAAAAAGTGTATGGATCACATGGAAGATATGGAGAAATATTTGCAACTCAGGCAAAGAGATACATACAATTCAAACTCTTATTTCCTATCACAGCAATACATTTAAACTCTAGGCTCCATCTTTTCTGAGGTAATTAAATCCATATTCAATTAGAACAAAAAAAAAACTTTAAACACTAAAACAACAGTGTGACTCATTTTTTTTCTTGATGGGTTTTTTTTAGGATAAAGATACCAGACTGACACTAAGGAGCCCAAATTACTGATATTTAAAGATATTTTGCAATATGTTTATGATTTATCTTTACTGCTTTCATAAAGTGATTTTTTATATTCGCAAAGTGAATTTCTATATTGTACAAAGTGATATTTTTCTATTTATTGCTCGATAATAAATACAGAGCTATAGAGATGGTTTTTTTTTCTTTAAGAGAATATGACAGAAAAAAGAAGGTAAAGGGCCATTCAAGTAATTCTGTGCAAGCAGCCAAAGGAACAGTAAGAAGCACCTGATAATGCTGGTTGATACTAAGACTGAAAAGCAACATTTTTATTTGGTTACATCTATTATCTAAATTACAGTTTTCTACTAACAATGGAAAGAATGTCCACAGATAAAACCGTAAGAGATTTCCAACTTGACAACGGTTTGATACAATGGAAGACTGGTAAACAGTAACAGTAAAGCCCATATAAATTTTTAAAATCCAAGAAAATAAATCCTTAACTTTCAGACAAATGTACATTATTTTAAACTATCCAGGAGCCCATAGCTTCCCTTTTATACTATCACACATCCGCTAACTACATTACAAAGAACTCATTCTCTAACTAGAGGTAACGAATAAAACCACAAATCGAGCTGTCCTTCCTGTCAGTGATGTCACGGACAATGCACTGGGAAAGATGTCCTTCAGGTGCCCGGTGAAGGGCATTCAGTAGAACAAACCCGGGCAAGCTCTTGGAACATCGTTGACAAAGCAAGAAAACAAAATATTTATATTTAACAATGTGTAACTTTTAGGTCAGTTATAAACTCTGTCCTTAAGTGGAAGGAAAGCTCAATAAAACTAAATGTCTTCATGAAATCATTTCAGTGCAGCACACACTTATTTTGCTCAAGGCATTCTGCTGACCGCTGCAGAGAATGGCAAGACACATGCTTTCACATAAGGAAGCCTGCAGTCCTTCTTCCCCTCTGCCAGTCAAGTATGCAAGTACCACCCTAACAGGAGAAGGGCGACACTGTCAGGGAGGTACAACAAGATGCTCTGGGGACCGCAGAGGCCCAGGATGGTAAACGCACTGAGGGGGTATCCAGGTCTTTTGGGGTTTTTTTTGGACTCTTACCAATTCATATTAGTTCCCATCGCACTGCACAGCACAGAGGTGCTGATCTAAGGTTTTCTGACTGAAATGGAGGGTGGGCAGAGTTGATAGGCCAGCAGGGGAAGGCAAAGGCATGGATCTTCGAGTCCACTCCTTGAGATTATGACTTATAGGCTGTGACTCGGAGGCAAGCGTCCTTGTGCCTCATGTGGACAACAGGGCCAGAAGGGGCTCTGCGGAGGGACAGAGGCAACAGCAGCACACGAATATGGCAGGCCAGCAAGCGTGTCTCAGTGCAGAAGGACTCCCTCTGGAGCACAAGCAGAGCCAGAAGAGCATTCCTACTGCTGGAAAGACGGGGGGCCAGAGGAGGCTTGAGACCATGTGTGTGCTGGGCCGGTGCTGCCTCCAGGCCTCCATCTAGTGTCACTTGGCTGGGCTGAACCAGCCTCTCCCTGACCCTGACCACGGACGGCACTGGAGTTCTGCTTGGGGCCAGCGTCCTAGGGCCTCCGTGTTCCCAGGCTCGTCACCCGGGGAAGGGGCAAGGGAGCCCACACCGTGTGGGGCCTGCTTGGCCACCACTCATTCCCTCCACATCCCCACCCAACGCTTCCTGCTGGGTCTGCCAAGCCCACACTCGGAGGGCAGAGACCCAGGAACCACCTGCCAGCTGCGTCAGAGCAGCGGCCGGCTGCGGAGCGGAGCGGCTCGGCCGCCCGGTGTGGTGCTGCAGCAGGTGTGCGACCCCGCACCGCCGAGCCCCAGCACAGCGCCTCGACCTGGGAGGCCAACGAGTCAGGCCGCAGCGGCCTCTCGGGCCAAGCACTACGCCTCCCACAGCTTGCAAATCCTAAATCCTCACATGACGAATGACTAGTCCCTGCCTTGGGCACACAGCTGCTGTGAGGAGGAGGCCTTGAGGCTGAATGTACTATCCCCCTCGTCCACCCCTTCACCCAACCTTTCTCCCCAGTAAATCTAAAATGGCTTTCACAGTGCTTTTTCCCACCTCTGAGCCTTCTCCCCTGGAGGTTCTCCTGCCTAGAAGACGTTTCTCAACTCGTGAATTCCTGTTCAAACATCACCTCCTCAGGACAGCACTCCCTGACTGTGTGGAAGCAGGTCGGCTTCATAAGGACTTCTCTTCGTCCTCCTTTCTGACTCAGCGTTTCTCTCCTCCGCCCGATCACAACTCCACGACAGCAGCTATCACGTGGGGCTGGTACACCCAGAGACCTGACAGGAGCTCAGAAAGTATCTGTTCATGGGTTAGCACAGAGAACCCAAAGCCCTCCGCTTGCTGTCAGCCCACCCGGCCTCATATTCTACGCTCGCCCTCAGATGCCCGCCCCCCCCCAGGCAGGACTCGCGAGGCTCCCCCACGGACGGGGTCTTCTCTGGTCCAATCCTGACAGCCACGCAGGGCCCAGCACGATGAAGGCCTCCTCTGTGAAGTCCTCCGATCAGTTCCTGCCAGCCTTCAGGGTCGGGAACTCGTTCTTGGTAATACCGAGGCCTGTCCTGCTAGGTCGGCACTCAGCGGGCCCAGTGATTGCACGCGTCTCTGTCTCCCTAGTGGAGTAAATGTTCCTTAAGGACACGCGCTCGCAAACACTTGCTTCTTCTGTAGGTCCCTTCGGGGGTTGCTCGCAGAATGCCTGGCACAGAGCCAATGTAAGCTAATACCCGCTGATGAACTATTTTACTAAATGCGCCTGAAACAACTATGTCGTAGGGAAGAAAGACCAGAAGAACAAAGAAAAAGTAGACTTGGAAATTTAAAAAAGTAAGCACTAGTCTTAAAGTCAGAGAAAGAAGTACACTGATTCCACAATTATAAACGAAATAGTGCTCATTCAAGGCACAAGAAGAATAAATAACTACTGCACGATGTAACAAATTCATTATCTCAATAAAGTTACAATCATCCTGTCAGGCGATTAGGCAGATGTTCTCGCTGTTGTACAAATGAGGACGATGGTTTAAAGATTCCTTCCCCTAAAGGCCTGAGCCTTGTCATCACTGGGTCTGGGATTCCAGTTTCAGCCTTGTGACCGTCAGTGCCAAACTCTTTGCTATTTTAGAGGTGCTCTATGATCTGACAGAGATTTAATTTTGTTTTTATAACTAAAACGATGATGCAGAATCCTGTGACGAATTACAGGTCAGGGACACACCCTTAAATCTGATCCTGAAAGATGAAGAAAGTAGAAGACAGTGGGACTGCTTCGGAAGCAGAGATCTGTGAGCCAGACAAAATGCTCCACGACGCTTTTCTGGGATGAAGAATAAGTTAACAGGTGCACGACCACCGGGAACGGACTGACACCAAGACAGAATTCTACTTGGAAAACAGCACATGATGAACAATAGCTTAGGGGTTCAAAGAAGAAAGGGCAAAAGTTCTATCAAGAAACAACCGAGACCCTTTCACACCCTAAAAGGAGCCTGTTTGCACATAATCCACAAATTCCCAAACAAAATGGCATTTTATTTTTTCTCTAATTAAAAGTAAAAAATAAAAGTATATTTCACTGCTGGAGGGAAGTGGGAGGGTACGTGCTATGGTGAGTGCTGTGAATTGTGTAAGACTGATGATTCACAGACCCGTACCCTTGGGGCAAATAATACGTTAGATATTAATAAAAAATAAAGTGTATTTCAGAAATCTTTTCAATGAATGGATCTATTTTCATTGCTTTTGTTAACAACACATCCATGCTTTCATTTAAATAATCTGTGTAACTTTTCAGGCTAAATAAAATAAACCGCCTCAACCTAGAGCACTTTGGTTTAGACAGAGACTTCCTAACTCTAAAATATTTAACCTCTGTGTTTAGGTTACGACTTGAGAGGTGATCTTTCTGTCTCACACACGGGCACTTAGCATGTCTCTACTCCTTGTAAAGCAAAGTGATTGTCTTTAGCTGTACATTTTTCTTGCTCACATTTAAACATCATTCTATTCTTATCTGGCCTTTAACATTCTACCCTGAACACTGAAAACGAGAACCAAAGTCACAAGAGATCGTCTCATGAATACCTGCTTTGAGTCTCTCAAAGTAAGAACACTTAGAGGCATACAACTCCAACGAAGCTTCCAGTTTAAGAATTTTTGTGTTGCTTCTGAACTTTAGCCTGCATTACATTTTTTTAAAGTAATCTCTACACCCAAAGTGGGCCTCAAACTGATGACCCCAAGATTGAGAGTTACACGCTCCCCCGACTGAGCCAGTTGGACGTCCCCATCACACTTTTGAACAACAGTTTAATGAAGTGTTAATTTACATGCCATAACATTCACTTTCTAGAAGTGTAAATTCAATGATTTGGGTAAATTTACAGGGCATGTGCAACCACCACCAGCCAGTTTTAGAAGCTTTCATTGCCCGTAAAAATTCTGTTGTGCCCGCCGCCGGCAGGTGGTCTGCACCCCCGGCCCCCAGCCCGCACACCCGCTAACCTGCCTTGTGTCTCTACGAGTGGGTCTCCCCTAGACGTCCCACATCAATGAAATCGTGCCATATGCAGATGCTTCTAACTGCCCGCTACCACCGAGACCAAGGCTGTCCGAGGTCTATCCACGCTGCTGCGGGTATCAGAGGTCAACTCCGTGTAACTGCTCAACTGTAGTCTGTTCTGTGGCTGGGCCGTGTTGTTTTTCCACTCGCCGGCTGATGGACATTCGTGTGGCTTCCACCGTTCGGACTACTGTAAATAGTGCAATGAGTATTCATGCACAAGTTTTCGTGTGGACATTTCATTGCTTTCATTTCTCTTAGGTAGATTCCCGGAAGCAGGAAATATGGTAAATTTGCATGTCACTTAAAAAAACCCTGCCTGTTTTCCAAACTGGTTGTACTATTTCACATTCCTACCAACAATGCACGAAGGTTTCAGTTTACCCACATCCTCAACAAAACATGGTCATATCCAACTTTTTTTATTGTGGTCATTCAAGTGTGAAATAATACCTCATTGTTTTGATTGCTTTCTAACAATTAATGAAATGTTAAATCATTACATCCTCTGAACATTGTAAAATTAAGTTGTCTTATTACTATTGATTTCTAAGAATTCTTCATATACCAGTCATATATCATTAGATCTACGAGGTGGAAATATTTTCTCCCAGTTTGTGGGTTTGTCTTTTCATTTTCTTCATGGTGTCTTCTGAATAACAAGGTATTTTACTTCTGAAGACTAACACTGTTCTTGTCTTTTATGGATAGTGCCCTTGGAGTAAGAACTTTCTGTCCTAAATGACAAAGACTTTCTCCTATGGTTTCTTCTAGAAGTTTATGTAGTTTTACTTCTTACATTTTGTCTATTATCCATTGTGAAGTCATTCTTTTATACACTGTAAGGTAAGGGTTTTCATTCTTTTTGTCTTTTGCATCTGGAGAACACCAAGAAATTTCCCCATGGAAATGTCACGGCACCTTTGCCAAAAATCAACTGAGCATGAAAGGATTTATTGTAGACTCTCAGTTCTGACCCATCAGTCTACGTGCCCATCCTTACACCAATGCCACACGCCCTGATTACTTAAGTTTTGAAATCAAGTAGCGTGAAGTCTTCCGACATGGTTGTTCTTTTTCAAAATTCTTTGGGCTATCCTAGGTACTTTGATTTTAGGATTACCTTATCAATTCCTACAAAGCATCTTATTTGGAAAGTTTTCCACTATTATTTCTTGAAATATTTTTTCTGCCACTTTCTCTCCTCTAGGATGTGACAGCGTCTCCCACAGGCCTTGGAGGCTCTGTCTATTTTCTTCAGGTTTTTTTTGTTTTGTTTTATTTTTTTAAACTTGTTCTACAGAGTGATAATTTCTATTGCTCTATATTCGAGCTCACGGATTCTTCTGTCGTTTTGAATCCGCTGTTCAAGTCCTCAAGTGATGTTTTTCATTTCCAGTATTGTACTCTTCAACTCCATAATTTCCATGTGGTTCTTTTCAATAACTTGCTATCCTTCACTGAGAATCTCTATGTGTTAGCTTCTGGTGCCATTCACTGTTGTCATATTTTTCTTTTTAATTCTTTAAATATCATTTCCTTCAGTTCTCCGAATGTACGTTAATTCCTTTGAAGTCTCTCTGTGCTAAATTCGGCACCTGAGAACATTCAGAAGCAGCTGCTGCTGACAGTTTCTTTTATTTTCTAAATAGGTTCCGTGCCTGGTGCAGAGCCCAACGAGGGGCTCGAACTCACAACCCTGAGATCAAGACCTGAGCTGAGATCAAGAATCGGATGCTTAACCGACTGAGCCACCCAGGTGCCCCTGCAGATTCTTTTTTCTGGGTATGAGTCACACTTTCCTATTTCTTTGCATAGCTTGTCATCTTTTGTTGAAAACCAGACCTTTCAGACAATAAAATATCTCAACTCTGCATTCTGATTTTTTTTTTTTTTTTTTTTGCCCTTAAGGTTGCTGCTGGTGCCTTGTTTGTTTGCCTGCTTTGTTTACTAGCCTGGCCGGGTTAGACCTGTGAAGTCTGCTTCCCCTGTGGTGTGCAGTCACTGATGTCTCTGCTCAGTTTTTTATTTCTTTAATATTCTTTCAAGACAAGCTGTCAGCCAGTTACTGACACGGGTGCTCAAACATCTCAAATCAGTAAGGCTGATATCATCTGCTAATGGATCTGGGTGTAGGGAGAGAAGGTTGTTCAAAGCTGTGGCCACTCCCAGTCCTGCAAGTGCCTTCTGTCTCCTACCTGCAGGCGCATAGTCTCGAGATCATCCGGCAGTGTAAATGGCTTCACCATGGAGCATGTGGTCTCAGACAAGAACCCACTTGGCTGCAACCTTGGGCTGGGAGAGACAGACACTGGCCTTTCTCCACCTGCCTGCCCCCGAGACGTCACTTCCAGAGACAACGGTGTCGGGCATGGGTGTCACCCACCCCTCCGTCACCAGGGCGAGCCCTGCATCCTTGCCACCTGCCCTGCCCCAGCAGAAACTCCCAAGGACACAGCTCAGGGAGTGTGGGAAGCAGCCCCGGGCCAAACACCACAGCTTCCCATTGTTCCCGCCCAAAGTCTGGCAGCTGTTCAAAACATAAACAAGCCTCAGATGGTTGTATGCTTCTGGCTGATTTCCAGAACACTGAAGTGGCTGTTTTGTCAGTTTTGTACAGTTTTAGAGTCGCTTTCTTTTGAAAAGAGAATCCGGTGATCTCCTCACTTGGTCACAGCCAGAAATGCCACTCTTCTGCTTACTCTTTAATTCTTTACAGAGTTTTTCTTATGATTTTCAATTTGAAATATTTCAAAGCCCAAGAATGAGAGAGAATATAATGAACCTCTGTGTGCTCAACCCTCAGCTTAAGAAGTGACACGTGACAGACTCGCGCGAACCTCCTCATATACTTTCCCCTGATCCTAAATTCCCCTCTTCCCTCCTCAAAAATCCCTTTTCCAGAAAGACCCATTATCCCAAAATTTGATATTTGTTCATCTAATTTATGCTTTTATTTTATTCATATACATACACACATGGCAACTACAGTTTTGCATTTTTTAACTTTGTTCAAATGCTCTTTGTACATATTCTTCTACAACTTACTCTTTTATGCTCATTATTATGTTTTTAGGATTTAGTCATGTAAATACATGTGGCTTTAACTCACTGACAGTTAACTGCTATATAAATAGCCACACTCCCTCCATTCTCCCGTGATGGACATCTGGGTGTCTCCAGTAAGTTGCTGTTACATAATGCCATGAATACTCCTGTGTGTTTCTCACGCGCACAGGCAAGAGTGACGAGGGTTTCTGGAGGATGACAGGGAGGGGCCACTGATGCTTGTGTAAATACATGAACTGTCCCCACTGGCTCCCACACGGTCGGAGGCAGAAAGTGGGAGATCTCATAAGAATGGCCAACGGTTGTCCTCCATGATGGCGACTCAAGGTCTTCCACAGAACCTAGGTTTAGAGTCACAAGAGGCCTTCCCAGACAGGAGGCAACTTGTCCTACGTCACCGAGCAAGTCAGTGGAAAATCTGGGACTAAAACCTAGGTTTCCTGTCTTGTTTCTCAAAGCAAGAGCTGTGGACTAGAGGCATTAGCATCAGCTGGGAATTTGTTAAAAAATACAGCATCTCAGGCTGTACCCCAGATACGCTGAATCAGAATCTGCATTTTAACAAAATGCCCAGGTGATCCGCATGCACACTAAAGTCTGGAAAGTACTCTGGAGGCCGATACAGGCATGGACTTCCTGGATCACAACGAGGGAGTTCTTTAACGATGTCACACAATACCAAATTTCTCTCCAAAGTACTATACCAATTTAGTGTCCTAGATTACTCTGATTTTTTACGTGTCTAATAATTACAACATAAACCCATTTCTCATGGCTCTCATGTCTGCTTTGATTCCATTTGCCTCACCAAGGTCCTACTTCCTAACACGAGACCCTCAAACTCTGGCCCTAAAGTTCCTTCCTTATGCTGTTCCACACTAAACTGTGATGAAAAGGGTACATGGTCAAATAAATTAGCAAAACCACAGGTTAATCTACATAGGACAAGTTCTTAACCCTAAGACTCTCAGATCTCAGTATGTCTCTCAGGAGCCTCAGAAAGTGGACTACATTTCAAGCATTTTCCTAAGCTTATTTTACCACTTACCTTTCTTCGGCCATGGGTCATCATGAAAATATTTGAATAAACTAACATTTTAAGGAATATAGATGGAGGAGATCTGTGATAATTTTTAGAGGCTTCCAACCTTTTTAAAACAAAAATCATTAAAAAAAAGACATCAATTTCCTCTCTTATAATTCCCAGATCGTCTCATATCTAAAAGACTCATTCTAGCTACTTCTTTGCAGCTTTATGTATGTAAAATAACACCACCAGGAAAGAAAAATACATTTTGCTCCGATGAATTTCTCCTCTCCAGGTTTGTTCATGTTTCCAGGAAAAAGAAATCAGTATGGCATGATCAGGTCCAAAATTTCAAATAGTTTCTCTTTGCTCTAAAACAGCCAAGGAGAACAAATTAGCAGCTGCTCTGAGACCTACACAGAAAAGCCCCATGTCTCTAATCCAATGTTCCCACACAGATGGCCAGCTGAAACAGACTGTCCCTTAATCTCCTTGTGGTTTCCCCGAAGAATTAAAAGCTACAGGACTCCAGTGATCTCTGGATAGTGAAGATCTCTCATTCTATTTTATTCTTTGTGTTTTACTATTGTTTCAGTTTTTCTACAGTGAGCATGTGTTACTACTTTTGCAACTAGAAAAAATATAGTTTCGTTCTAAAAGGCTTAATTTGAAAGGAGGAAAACAAGTCACAGAACAATAAAATTGAAATCCATCTCATTACTCTATCAAAACAGACACAAAAGGTGATCCTCAACTGGGGTGCAGAGGGCTTTGCAAGATTACGGTATAAAATTGTGTCATTAACATTCTCTAAATATGTCATTAAACTTTAAAACCTTTATGAACGCAGACTTAACTTTATCTAGGTTTCAACTCTGGGAGATGAGAGACCACTGGCGAACCTGCTGGTCTGATTCTTGCTGTGCTCTCCTGGTTCTAGAAGATGGGGGAGCACCTACACCATGTACGGCTACGGCAAGGACGACGAAAACATGTATTAAAAAGCGCCACATCACGTCAGCAGGGAAACACAAATTAAAACAACTCATTAGAACGGCCACAATCCAGAACACGGACAGCAGAAAACGCTTGCGACAATGTGGGACTACAGAACTCTCATTTATTGCTGGTGGACCCGCAAAATGGTACAGCCGCAGGGGAGGACGGTTTGGCAGTTTAATGAAACACGCTTTTTTTTTTTGAAACACGCTCTTAACATGCATCTCTGCAATCACGCACCCAAAGGATCTAAAAACTAACATCCAGACAAAAACCTGCACACGGATGTTTACAGCAGCTTAATTCATAATTGGCAAAACTCGGAAGGAACCAAGATGTCCTTCAGTAGGTGAAGAGATAAACTGCGGTACATCTAGAAAAATGGAATATTATTCAGCACTCACAAGAAATGCGCTATCAAGCCATGAAAAGACAGGGAGGAGACCTAAATGTATATTACAAAGTCAAAGAAGCCAGTCTGCAAAGGCTAGACGCTGTATGATTCCAACTACAGGACATTCTGGAAAAGGCAAAACTATGGAAACAGTAAAAAGAAAAAGAAAAAAAAAAAATCAGTGGTTGCCAAGGGGTGGAGAAATGGGAGGGATGGGGGAAGGGATGAATAGGCAGAGCACCGAGGATGTTTAGGGCAGTGAACACAGTCGGTATGATACCGTCACAGTGGGTACATATCTGTCCAAACCCACAGAATGTTCAACAGCAGGAGTGACCCTCAAAGTAAACTGTGGACCGTGGGTGATTAGAAGAAGTCGCTGTAGGTTCACCACCAGTGACGCATGCACTGCTCTGCAGGGGGATGCTGAAAGGGAGGGAGGCCCCGCCTGGGCGGGGCTGTAGGGGAAATCTCTGTACTTTCCACTCAGCTTTGCTGGGAGCATAAAACTGCTCTAAAGGATGAGGTCTACTAAAAAACAACCCCACCCCCCCAAAAAAACCTCCTAGTCCAGTGCCTGGCATATATATAGTAAGTGCTCAATAAATTGCAACTATTGTTATTAAAGCAGTTAAATTAGAGATATCCTCAAATGCTCCCTCAAGAAATGAAGAAAGACAGTTACTACTGAGTCCGTTTTGACTTTACCCTGATAAGGTAAAAAGCATCCTCCTCGAAGAGGTAATCCTTGAGAGTCCATAACCTAGACGAACATTTTTCAAAGTTATGAAGTGAAATGTAGAGATGCAAAATGACTAAGGATTCGGTCCCGGCCAGTTATCTAGTAAGTGCAAGTTTTGCAGACTCTCAGTCATTACTTAATACACAAATTCAACTAAAGGAAAAAGACATGCATCTCAAGAAACAAATGGTAATACCAAAAATGAATATCAAAAAATGAATATAATCACAGAATTATGTTGTAAATGATGCGGTTCAGTGGTGGTAGACTGCTTAACTACAAAGCACTAATTTCTAGAAGGAACAACAAAATTTACAACCCCCCCTTGTTTTGTTTACCTGGATGAGTCATGGTGACGGGCTCCTCTTTGGATTTATTATTGTAGATGACTACGGCAACTGCATTGTGGAAAGCAGCCCGTGATATTTTCTCTTTAAACGTGCAATTTCCCCTCTGCAGCAAGGCAATCCACTGTTTGATATTAGGAGGGACAAAGAACCGTGTTTGAGGATCACAGCCCAGATGATCGGCAACTAAACAGAAAAGAAAAAAACAACATTAATTTTTTCTCAAGATAAATAAAATCAACCAAGTCTTTATCAAAGTGCTCAACTGCTCCCCGAATACTCAGTGTATCCAAAGCACTTCGAGCGGCTCACTGCCAGCACATATACCCATGAACCTGAATCCACATCTGTACAGGGAGAGAGAGGCTCCATTAACATGTTACCTGTGATGCAAATGAAAACAGTGAAAAATCCTGTTTAACTTCGTAGACTGACAAAGGTAAAACAGACGGACAATGCCCAGTGTAGGCTGGGGAAGAGAGGAGGACGAAAAGGCAAACAGAGACGCCCCCATCCCCCAACACCCAGGTGACTGACTGGTCTACCCCGACTTCTGCTCATTCAGTGGGACTTACTCTTCTCTCCACACCCCTCCCCTACCCCCACCTCTTCTCGCCCCGCCTCACCCCACCCCCATGCTGCAGAGCGCCACTGAGTTTGCTTGAGGTAAATGAGGCAGCCAAACTAACCTTTGCTTCAGTTACCAAGTGGCTTGTTGAAATTCAAGCATGTTTGAACAAATTTCTTCGTAAGTGTCTAAGGAAATTAGAAAGGTAAGTTTTGGCTTGTCTTGGAAGTTCAAACAGTTAAAATAACATGAAACTAGAAACTAGATCATTCCTCTAATTTACATTTATTGGTAAAAATGACAATTCCACATTAAGATACATATAGTAACTTCACTACATCCACTTGATTGACAAGATGCATGCAGACCCCAGGACACTCCTTTGGGGACCCTAATTATCACACGCCCATCGTTGTGGATCTGGGGGGGGAGAGTCTGTTCCAGATAAGCTTGTAAGGCCAGGCTCCTCTCTCTGAGGCAGCACAGATGGTCACCGCAGCCCAGCCTCCCTGCCCTGGCTGCTCCTCCCCCCTCCCCTCTCCTCACATTTCTAACTGGTGAACATGAATGGGCAGGGTGGTCCAGAAGGGGGGGAAGAGTCACAAAGGGGAAGACTGCAGACCGCCATCCGCAGTGCCAGAGGACGGCAGGCCCTAGGCTCTGCACTGGCTGAGGCGGCGGACAGGGGGTGGTGGGGGGGAGGAGGACAAAAGGGTAACACTAAAAGCAAATAAATCATAAAAATACGAAATCAGTATTAATAATAGACTGTACGAAAAGACGACACCAGTGGGGAAATACACGCTTCCCACGCCCCGGAAGCACACTACGCAGAAGAGATGAAACGTTCACACTACTTAAACCGCACAGTGTAGAGATGCCAACTACCTTCGGAGAAATGGCACATCTATCATTCCCACTTACACCGTATCTTCCCCCACATTGTCTTATTATCGCAGTAAAGGACCATAATGAGAGCGCATTTGCTACCAGAGGTCACCCGACACAACTGAGACATAAATAATTTCACGATGTCATGATTTATGTTGCTGACAACTATCACCCTTTTCCTTAAACAATTTCTGCACTCTGAAACTTTAGTCCTTTCTCAGTGAAATTAAATGGATGGGGAAAAAAGCTTATATCACAATTTTAGTAGTCAATTGTTTTATTTATTTTTAAAGACTTTATTTGAGAGAGAGAGAACGCATGTACATACACATGCAAGTGGGGGGAGGGGCAGAGGGAGAAGCAGGCTCCCCGCTGAGCAGCCCCCCCCAACATGGGGTTCTGTCCCAGGACCCCGGGATCATGACCTGGGCCGAAGGCAGATGCTTAACAACTGAGCCACCCGGTGCCCCAGTAGTCACCTATTTACCGAAAGACACATTCAAGGCATTGTGAAACTCTGAAATCCTGAAACAGACAGTTCACTTGCCCAGGTATCTGTTTCCCAGATAATTATGCTGCTTTAGAATAGGAGCATTTAGGCTATGTGTTAGATAACCTGTCTTGGAAAAACCTCCAATGCCATATACAGAGAGCAAGCAAAGAGCTGGTTTTAAGTGTTTCGTTTGTTATTTTTCATAACACAGTGCTGCACAAACCCTGGAAGAAAATGCAGAATCAAGAATACCCAAAAGGATGTGTATACTTGTCTTCAGCAAAACAGCCATTTTTGTGTAACTTATCCCGTGCTCCCTATGATCTCACGCATATTCACAGGGCCGTAAGGAGGAAACAACAAGACGGTCATGGAATCAGCAAGACGCACGGCTCACATTCTAGATCAATTATTCACTAGCCGAACAACCGCCTGGGCTCGATGATCTCATCTTCAACTTTTACTTACAAAGACTGAGTTAAAATTCTTACCTCTTGAGAGTTATATATGTGAAAAAGGCTATAACAATTCCTCCACTCTTAAGTGCTTTAAAAAATTAATTCTCTTGGGGCACCTGGGTAGCTCAGTCGGAGCGTCTGACTCTTAATTTCGGCTCAGGTCGTGGTCTCAGGGTCGTGGGGCTGAGCCCTGTGCTCAGCGGGTAGTCAGCTTGAGATTTTCCTTCCCTCTCCTTCTGCCCCTTCCCCTGCTTACTCGCACGTTTTCAATACATACATACATACATGCATATATACATTCATACATACAATCTTTAAAAAATCAACTCCCTTTCCTTTAATTTTATGGGTTTCATCTCATCTGGTCTTAGTGCTCCAGTTTGGTGCCGTGGGGATTTTCTGTACCGATGTGTGTGAAATCCACCCACAGCTCAGAGCACACGTCCGCCCCACATCCCCGGCTCCTAACACCTACTGCTCCCATCTTGTTCCCTCTCCCCGTGGCGCTGACAGTGTCACTGTCCTCTTAGAAGATAACGGTCATCATTTCCAAGACCGAAAAGACACAGGAAAGGATGCAACCACAGAGCAAAATCTATCAAACATAAAGAAGGAGAACTTGAAAATTCTCTTAAGGAATCCCCACCCACTAAGAAGAGATACTACCCACAACTGCAGGATCCGAAGAAATTCCAACAATGGACTATATAAGTGGAAGAATGTCCTCGTTCTCAAAATTAACCCAAGTCATCATTCATAAAAGGTCTCTGCAAACATTTGTATCAGCAAGAATATGCAATAATAAGTGAGAATAAGATATTCAAGTTCCTGTTCAAGGAAGGAGTTTTCATTATTCAGAAAGAGAAAAGAGGTTTTCATAACCACTTAATACTGTCGCGTGTTTATTTTATCTATTCATTCCTTCTTGCAATTAAAAAATAACTTGCACAGTTCTAAAACAACTTCCCAAGAGGACTAAAGACAAACTGGTTCAGTGGCCCTACTTCGCCATTTAATACCAGTTGTTTACACTTGAAGCAATTTATTATATGAAGACGCAGTATGGCATAAAATATCTACGCAATTAGGAACCATTAAGATTTATCAATAGCAACTTTGCTCAAATTCAAAATCATTTTACTTCCTTTTTTTTTTAACCTGCCAAATCTAGATGAGGACTTTGCCTGACTTCTTTGCTTATTAGTTATGGTGTCAGGAAAACTTTTAGGAAGTTATCATGAAAACGTGAAATTACAGATGATATAAAATACTCGATTACAATATTGTACAATTTTGTGAATTATACTTTGATAAAACCTGAAAAAATGTCGTATAACAGAGAGATAGAACTTCAATTTTTTTCTGTACAGCCTTTCCTGTTGAATTCAGAAACAGTAATGAGAATTTCATTTATTCCTTGACAAGAACCAAACAATTGCCGACAGGAACAATTATGCAATCCTCACCTCAACGAACACAGATGCTCAGCAACAACCCAACACCTTGGTCTTGAGTCTTAAGGAACCTCTAGATGTACTGACAAGGCAACGCTGGACACAAAAGAAATCTCAGCAACACTGGTTGATAGCATAACGTGAAGGGTGCTCAGAGATCTAGGAAAAGAGCCACATGACGGTAAAGGTCTCGTGGGGGCTGGAACCCAGATGGAACGCTGGAAAACCGCTAGGCAGAGAGCAGGGGGGCAGAAGCGACCAGCAGTAGAACAAAGACAAAGCCCTTCTCTCGGACTCTTGTGAAAATCAAGTAAGATGGCACATAACCCACGTTACAACATTATACCAGTGGAAGATAATCAAGTTCTGAAAAGAAGACCCCATCTGCAATGGGAATGGAGGAAGAACATTCTGGCACAAGGAGCACGTAAATATTTAAAGGGTTCTGTGAGTGAAGAAGTCAGTCAATAAATAAACCCTCTCTTGCCCAAGCAGCCCAAAACTCCCACTTCGGTTCACCTGACTTAGACCTCGCGTGAAAATGCAAATGCCCTGTCTAGCGTGTAGCGGTCACGGCGTTACTGTGTGGGTCCCGTCTCCTCCCGCACCCGAGGACCACCAATCCACCGCCGTGGGGGAGAGTCCTGCGGGGGCCGGGGCACAGCCCAGCTCCCCCGGGGCGCCTCATGCTCTCAGAGCCTGGGTGGCATCGTTCCTCTGTCTGAAATGCCCAGCCCCCTGCTTCCTCGCTGACCTCCTCCTAAACCTCAGGATTCTGCTAAAATCTCCCCTCCGGAGCACCCTCCCGGCCTCCTGAGGCTGAGCTGGGTGCTCTGTGTTTCCATGGCACCCTGAGATGACACACACTTCAGCATTCATCCTACTGTCCTAGCAGCCGGCTGTTTGTTCTGAGTCTCTCTCCTCCAGCGTGAGACCCAGCGTCTCCTCCAGGATGTGTGGCAAGAGGCGGCACTGGACTTCGAGGCGAAGGGAGAAATGGGAGAATGACAGACTGAGACCGAGCAAGGATGGACACAAAGAAAGAGTCTGTGCCAAAGACCGCCGTTTCCCGTGGTAGTGTTCCGACCGGCGTGATGTTCTGCCGGCTGTTTCCTACGAAAGATGTAAGAATAAAGATAAGCCTGACTGGTTACCCTGGGTCTAGATGTTTCCCTGGCCAGGTACGTACTGGTTCTTTGCTTCCTAGTTCCACATGAGATTATAATCTCTTTCATCTTTAGGTTTCCTGCTTCTTATCCCGACTTTCCTTATTTTCCCTCTGTTAAATTCTAATTTTATGATTCAAAGGACAAAAGAGAATTCCTTATTTGTGTTTCCAGTTTCTTAATTTTTAATGTTCAGCGATTGGATTTAAATGTCTAGCTTTCATCCCTTCGTCCACATCCACAGATAACTTACTCTCTTACAATTTCTACCTTTTCACTTAAATCTAGCATCTTTTCATTACTTACCTTCAGCGTTTGTTTAATCTTGTTGAAATGCTCTGCTTTCCTTTTGTCTTAATTTCTCGTTAACTCATTTGTAACTGCAATTTGTCTCTTAACCTCCTATCTACTTCGTTCCTCCAATTTGCTTATCCCTTCCCCCCCACCCCTTTCCACTTCTGTTCATGTTTTTCTTTTCTGGTAGGATTTGTTATCATAATGGCCAGGAATAATGATCTGGACCCTAGCCTTTCTTGATTTTTCAGGAACCTAGTACTAATGATCATTCCCTCTTTGTCTTTTTCCTCTCAATTAAACCTGCCGGTCCCTTCCATCTTAAGAAAGCAGGTATCTCAAAAGGCTCCCATTTACCGTCACTGTCGTCAAGAGCTGTTCCTACCTCCTCGGTGTCCACTCGTCACATTTTCATCTCCGCACCCGGCAGCTCCATCAAAGTGCTCCGGCTAACAGGCACCAAGAACCTCAGCATTGCTAAGTCCTGGGTCACTGTGTACTCCTCCACGCGAACTCTCAGTAAGATCCACTTTAGCTGAGCACTCTCTCCTCCTGGCTCTCAGGGCCCTCATCCTCCTGCCATTCCTCTCCTCCTCCTTTCCTCCTCCTCCTTCATAGCCCTCCTTCCTAGTCTCCTTTCCTGATGCCTCTCCCCGCACCCGAACCATCAGTGTTGACGTTACTGAGCACTGGGACCACTCCGATGTCGGCCGAGGACTCTCCAGGGCTAGAATTCCTCCAGAGTGATGGTACATTTTTTTTTCTTACTGGAACGAGAATGTTTACTAACATCTTCGGCCAATCGGCCCTTTCCTGAGAAATTACTTTTCATTTTTTACTTCTACGAATAAAGCAGGTCAACAGCATGCTAAGAAACAGGAGAGGAATATGGAAAATTATACACAGGGAAGGGATCCATTCTCTCCCATTCCAAACAGACACTGGACTTGATCTTGATGAGCTAACAGGCGATCCTGAATGTCTCCAGTGGTTCACATGGAGGCAGGCAGGCGGACACACTGTCACTCTGCCTGGTTTGTTTCCAGGTTGCTTTGCCTGCCCGCTTCCAGGCAGGACCGTGGGATCACCCCAGGGGTCTGAAGCAGATTCTGTTAGTTACCCCAAAAAACAAAAGCAAAAACAGAAACCTTATTTAATTTGGGCATCTACAGATCACCTGAACCCAGCCATATGCTTTCAGTGATGCCTAGTTGAGCTCCAGCTCCAGGGGCAGGAGAATAGACATAACATCTAAGAAGAGCCACAGGGAAGTGAATAAGGAAACATGTGGCTACAGATGTTACTGGCAGCCATTTTGCGATAAAGAGGGAACAATCCCTGGGATGAAGTTAAAGCTAGGATGGCAAAGGGGAGAGATCAAAAGGAACAAGATCCCTAGGAACCCTGCTAAGTGTTGAATCCCTGAACCCTGAAAGTGGCCCTAGCTTTGAGCTTCTAGCTCCGACACAGAACACTGTAAGCAATCTAAGTTGGGATTTGTCACTTGGAGCATTCACGCTTTTTGTGTGAGTCAAGCAGCAATGGTTGAGATGGAGGCTTTATCCCTGCTGAGGGGCTTTCTTAATCCACCAAGACCCATGCTTGGCTATGCAAGAAGACCAACCTGAGGAGACAGCATCCTTGGGAAAGCCCTTTGACACAGGAGGTAGCCAGGACATCAATCCTTTGCCTCCTTCCCTCACTCAAGGGACGTGGTCGCTATCTGGGAAAGGAGCGAGTTGTTGGAAGACTAACATCTTCAGCAAGGACTCTCGAGAAGGATCTGCGTAGGCAGAACCCAAAAGTTTGGTGGAATCTGAATGAGGGAAAACCATCTTTATTTTCATCACACTAAATGAAATGTACTGCTTTCTTCACATCTGAAGGTAGACAACAAAACATCTGTAACTCTGTAACTAACAGCAATTACATTAGCTACTGCAGATTCGGCAAAAACATGAAAACATCCCGGCGATTAAGCTTTGTAGACCCAACACTGGTAATCAAGATGATCAGACTCACTGCTAGATCTTGTTACTTAATATGATCAGAAGGAAGCACAGTTATTTTAAATACCGATGCTGCGTTTCAGGAGACTCAGCTTCCTTTAATCCTATTTACTTATGCACGTATCACTACTCTGAGAAGTAGCCTACGGGGTTCTTTTTCATTAGACTGCAAACGGAGCCTCCACCGCCAGGTTTAGTGAATGCGTACTGCTTATAGGACATACTTGGATCCATTCCCATAACTTTACTTTGTCCTCATGTACCCTGTTATTCCTAAGTTCTTTATACTTTCCCCCATCCTTCTCTACTTCTGAAAGCACTGATCACATTTTCTGGGTTCCCCTCTTTTCGTCCATTTTTATATTCAAGTTCTATTTTTTAGAGGTTACTCTTAAAATGTTAACATGCATACTTGATAAAGAGTTTACATTTACTCAGCGTCTCTAGTTCCTTCCTGAAGAATACAGGCTCTTAAGTATGTACTGGTTTCACAGGGCCACCCCAACAAAACCCTGCACACCTGGTGGCTTAAACAACAGAAACGTATTCTCTCCCAGTTGTGAGGGACAGACGTCTGCAGTCAGGGCGCTGGCAGGCTCACATCCCCTCCGAAGGCTTCAGGGGAGAACCTTCCTCGCCTCTCCCAGATTCTGGTGGCCCCCGTGACCTTGGCTTCTGGCTGCATGTGGCCTTCTCCACCATGTCCGCGCCTCACTTCAGTCTCTAAGGACACTTACTGTTGGATTTAAGGCCCACTTGGATAATGCAGGGTGCTCTCATCTCAAGATCTTCATCCAATTACATCTGCAATGTAATTGTTTCCACATAAGGTTTCCACATTCATAGGTTCTGGGGATTAGGACACGGACACATCTTCTGGGAGGCCACGAATCAACCTACTCCTGAATGCAACTCCAACCACCCCCTTTCATCTTACATATGATTTACCTGTACTCAGTTCTATCTTGCTCTAATTATGTCATCCCTAATATTTAATGTTTCATATGGTCAATGCTTGTTAAATGTTACCTACAGATACTGGTCAGTCCTTACGTTAGTCTAGGATCGCCAGAGAAACAGACCAGTAAGATACGCATGTGCATAAAGAGACTGTGTATAAGGAATTAGCTCATGGGACTGTGGAGGCTGACAAGCCCCAAGATCTGCAGGGTAAGTCAGAAAGCTAGAGAGGTAATGGTATGGTTCTAGTCCAAAGCCTAGCAGCTTGAGACCCAGGAAGAGCTAATGTTTCAGTTTGAGTCTGTAGGCAGGGAAAGGCCAATGTCCCAATGCAAAAGCAGTCAGGCAAGAGCAAGAGCATTCTCTCTTACTGGAAGGAAAATCAGCACTTTTGTTTCATTCGGGTCTTCAACTGATTAGATGAGGCCCACCCATCTTGGGGATGGCAATTGCTTTATTCAGTCTACCAACTTAAATGTTAATCTCATCTAAAAACACCCTCACAGAAACACCCAGAATATCTGACCAAATTATCTAGACACCCTTTGGCCCAGTAAAAGTGATACTTAAAATTAACCATGACAGGGGCCTCAGAGTGGCAGAGTGGGTGAAGCCTCTGACTCTTGGTTTTGGCTCAGGTCATGATCTCAGGGTTGTGACATCAAGCCTCGCGCCAGGCTCTGCACTCAGCGGGGAGTTTACTTGAAGATTCTCTCCCTCTGCCACTCCCCGACTCACGTGTGCCCGTGCTCTAATAAATAAATCTTTTTTTTTTTTTTAAGATTTTATTTATTCATTTGACAGAGAGAGAGAGGGAGAGCAAGCACATAAGCAGGGGAAGCGACAGGCAGAGGGAGAGGGAGAAGTGGGCTCCCTTGCTGAGCAGGGAGCCCAATGTGGGGCTCGGTCCCAGGACCCTGGGATCACGACCTGAGCCTAAGGCATATGCCTAACCAACTGAGCCACTCAGGTGCCCCTCTAATAAATAAATCTTTAAAAAAAATTAATCATTACTGTCCTCTTCACATCTCACTTTTTCCTTCTGTGTTTCATTTCCTCCCGCCTTATAAGAATCATAAGAACATCCCTTTGATGTTCCTTCAAATGAGGATCTGTTCAGGGTAAAGTCAGGGTTTTGAGTAAACTTGTCTTTTTATATCTGAAAACATCTTTCATATGATCCCATTCTTGAATGACAGCTTAATTAGGTAAAAAATTCTGGATAGTTACTTTTCTCTCAGCACTTTGAAGATATTATTCCATTGTCTTCTGCTTCTTATGATGAGAAGAAGCTGAAGAAAACATTTTAATGTATAGGTTCTCAAATGTTATCTACTTTGCAGCTTTGAGTCTAGTATATTTAAAAAGTAAAATAAATGTGTCCCTTATTTTTCTCCTAATTGGCAAGTTTTGCTTCTTTGGTTATACTTATTGTAAAAGAAACAAATTTTTACAAGTCATTGCCTCTTTGTATAGCGTTTTTAACAAGAAGGCAACAATAAGATATTTTCTGTGCACCTAGAGTGCTGGACATATCAGTCAACATTGCAAGAAGGGTCATACAGAGCTGAACTGTCAGCAAGTTTAATTGTCAATAGCTATCCATTATCGTTTGTCTTCTATACTTAGTTACTATATATCTCAAATGGATTTTGATTATTTTTCACATCCTTACAACTTAAATATATCTGCTGGATGTTCTCCATGACATAATAAAAAGCATCCTAAGAGTAATTTTAAATGATGACTAATACAAATCACTTCACCTGAAAAGTTATGTTCAAAAATAATTTCTATTACAACTGATACAACAAATACTTCATGCAAGAGAGATGCTACAAACCAAAATAACTAAAAATCGTGCTCAGTCCTTGGACAAGTGTGGCACCACAGTGCAACGGAAGTGTGTGTTAATTATTTAATCCACATCATTCCTCATTCCACAAAAGCATTACACATTGAGTATGAGTTTTTCTGCAGCTCTCTTCTCTGTTGACTTCTGTCCACCACACTTTCCTCTCACCTCTCTGCCTACCCTTTCTCATTTTCCCGTTGCTAGCCTCTCAGCTGGAGGAGTTTCACCAAGCATCTGCCCTGGGCCCTCTCTTCTCAGTGGGCAACCATAACCACTCCCATGGCTTCAACCATCACCTGTATGTACGTAATGTCTAAATATCTCCTTGTGTTTTATTCTATAATTTTCAACTGTCTGCTAGATATTTCTTCATGAATACTGAGTATCTCAAACTCATTATTCTCCCCCATCGAATGTGATCTTCCCACTATGGAATTCCTGACTGACAGCATCATCATTTACCTAAACACACAAGACTGAAATCCCTGTTGAAAAACAAGGAAGTGATGATTAAGAGACAAGACTAAATAAGAGTGTTCAGTTTTCTTGGCTGCCTCCAAAAACCCACCAAGGCCGAGCAAAGCCACTACACAACTCAACGCTGCTGATGCAAGAAGGACGTTAAGGACAGCATCGGGCAGCAGAGTCTTCGAAGGCATTATTCCCCTCCCCTCCCCCAGCTTTACTGAGGTATAATTAACAAATAAATACTACATATATTTAAAGTGCACAATGCGATTTGATATGCATTGTGAAATGATTACCACAACTAAGTGAATTCATATATCCATCGCCTCATTTAGTTACTTTTATTTTTTTGTATTTGGGGAAAACACTTGCAATCTAGTCTCTTAGCAAATATCAAGTACCCACTACGGTATTACTAGGTATAGTCAGTTGCGTGCTGTACGTGCAACAGCCAGAACTCATAACTGAAAGCTGGCAACACAGGAAGGCATTATTAACTCTTGGGCAGAAAAGGAAAGAATATGGAAGCATTCCTGTTTTATTTATCATTTCTTTCTTCTAGTAATTCTAGTACTAATGAGTTGGACACAGTGACAATATTAACAAAGACTGGGCCATCTGGAACATAACTTCAAACACAAGAATGATGGATTCAACAGTACATTTAAAAGATCACACACCAGATCAAGTGGGATCTATTCCAGGGATGCAATGATGGTTCAACCTCCACAACAATGTGGTGCCCTAACAAAATGGAGGACTGTAAGCTCATCTCAACAGATGCAGGAAAAGCATTTGACAAAATTCAACTCGATTTAGGATAAAAACTCTCAACAAAATGGGTATAAAGGGAATGCACTTCAACATAATGAAGGTCATGTAAGACAAGCCCACAGCTAACATCGTACTCCACGATGAGAAACTAAAACCTTTTCCTCTAAGATCAGGAACAAGACAAGGATGTCCACTCTTCCTACCTAATTATTTAACATAGCACTGGAAGTCCTAGCCAGAGCAATTAGGTAAGAAAAAAATATAAGAGGCATCCAAACCTGAAAAGAAGAAGTAAAACTGTCTCTATTTGTAAATGACATGACATTATATATAGAAAACCTTAAACATTCCACCAAAAAGCTGTTACGACTAATAAACAAATTCAGTAAAGTTACAGGATACAAAATCAATGCACATAACTCTGTTGCATTTCTAGACACTAATACTGAATTACTAGAAAGAAAAGTTAAGAAAACAATCCCATTCACAATTGCATCAAAAAGAATGAAACACCCGGAAATAAATTTAACCAAGGAGGTAAAAGAGCTGTATACTGAAAATTATAAGACATCAATGAAAGAAACTAAGGAAGAAACAAATAAATAGAAAGATATTTTGATTGGAAGAATCAATACTGTTAAAATGCCCATACTACCCAAAGCAATCTACAGATTCAATGCAATCCCTATCAAAATTCCAATGGCATTTTTCACAGAAATAGGACAACTAATCCTAAAAATTTGCGTGGAACCATGCAAGGGGCTGAATAGCCAAAGCAATCTTGAGAAAGACAAAAAAAGCTAGAGATATCATGCTTCCTTATTTTGAACTATATTACAAAACTATACTAATCAAAAGTGTATAGTACTGGCATAAAAACAAGACACAGTGGTGCCTGGGAGGCTCAGTTGGTTAAGCATCCAACTCCTGATTTCAGCTTAGGTCCTGATCTCAGGGTTGTGGGACTGAACCCTGTGTCAGGTTCTGCACGCTGAGTGTGGAGTTTGCTAAGATTCTCTCTCTCCCTCTGTCCCTCCCCCTGCACCCCCCCTTCAAAAAAAAAAAAAAAAAAAAAAGACACAGATCAATGGAACAGAATAGAGAGCCCAGAAATCCACATGTGTGTGGTCAATTAATTTACAACAAAGGAGTCAATAATATACAACAGGGAAGGGATGGTCTCTTCAATAAATGGCGTTCTGGGAAAAACAGACAGCAACATGCAAAAGAATGAAACTGGACCACTATCTTATACCATACACAAAAATCAACTCCAAATGGATTAAAGACTTGACCATAAGACCTGGAACCACAAAACTCCTACAATAAATCAGAGGCAGTAATTTCCTTGATTTGGTGGTGATTTTTTGGATTCGAGTTAAAAGTAAAGGCACCAAAAGCAAAAATGCACAAGTGGGACTTTATCAAACTAAAAAGCTGCTGCACAGCTAAGGAAACTCATCCACAAAATGAAGAGGCAACCTATTGAATGGGAGAAAATATCTGTAATTCATGTATCTGATAAGAAGCTAAGATGCAAAATACATAAGAGAACTCATACAGCAAGAACATTTCTTCATCTTAGGGTCCTTGCTTTATGCAAATTTCTGTCACACAGTTCTCCACCATTTCTCACATTTGACAGGTGCTAGCTAAGTGTGTGATGCTGTTGTTAACCTTTGAATAAATAATACGGGAGTTAAAAGAAATGACTCATCCTTAAAAGAAAAAAAAAAGAGAAAAAATGATGGGCTAGGAATAGGTAACTGCTGAGGAAGGAGGTAGGAGAACGTGGAAAAAAATCATGAAGTCAGTCCCTGTGGAAGACAGGGGGAAAAAAAAACAAACCCACTGTGAGGGACTACTCAAATGAACAAATTGAGAACAGGAGATTTAAAGTTTTCATAATCTGAGATGCCCATAAACAATATAAGTAATAAGAAAACCCTTTAGTTTATTTTAAGCAACAATTAATCAACGGAACTTGTTGAAATGGGTCTCGAGATTAGCCTGTAATGATGGGAAAAGTCTATCTAAGGAACTAGAGGGAAAAAAGAAGCAGATATTTTGTAACGAGGTAACAGATCTCTTTTAGGGAAATCCAAGAGAACAAAACTCAAGAACCTGTCTAAGAGACAGAAATGAAACCATGATCAGGCAATATACCTATGTCAACCAGCCAAACAGAGCAAATATGAAAGTTCTTAACAGGTCACTGGGCTGGCAGACAAGAGAGAGTACTGATGGGTGTCAAGGATCTACAGAACTGGGGAGATCTTGTTCAGCTAAAAGCAGGGTGTTTCACAAGTTTGTGATCTACTTTACCATTCACTTCATCTCCAACAAGATAATGGCTACAGATAACCAGGGGGAAATTGCGACCCAGAACCCAACACAGGCCCAGAATGCAGATTGACTAGTAACTTGCAAGAAAGCAACCCATCATTACAGAGTTTGCAAAACCCAGGATAAAAAGAGCTGGGTAATTACAAATCATCCTGATGAGAAAGATAAGGAAGAAACCGGCAAGAATGCATAAGATAAATTAAACTTTTAAGAAAGATGCACACAAAAGCCATAAAGGCAAAATCAGGACGACAGTGCAGACTTAGACTTTTTTTTTTTTTTTTTGAAAAATTAAAAAGCCCAGGAAGAGTTAAAGATTGCAAATAATGACAGGAGCAAGCAAAGTGGCTTCTCTCACTCCCTTCCCTAAAGATTTCTTTCAAAGTTTTTTTCAGAGCAAGAAAAGTAGGAAAGAAATAGGTCTACTGTGGGGTCAACAAAACAGTGGATGACAACATTTCCCAAAACTGTTTTTTTGCTTTTGTTTCCTCTATCAAGGAGAAGAACCTGAGAAGGGTGACCATCAGAGCAAGACTAAGGGACACGGCAACTGGGTGCAGAGATCGTTAGAAAACCAATCCACAGATCCTCAGGGCTGGTTTCTGTGACATACGCTCATCTCAGTAGAACTGCTGTTTGCACCTGGTGCACTCATGCTGGTTTCTTCAAGAAATCTCTCATTCCCTTAAGATGATCTGTAATGACCCAGCTTTCTTTGCCCTGGGGTTGGCGAACTTAGAAAATAACATAGTTGCTTCCTTCCAAATTTCCAGTCACTGTGCTTCTACCTCAGCAAGTGCAGAGGAAATCTGCCAACCCTTGGCAGACCCCCTCCTCAGCATGTCCGTGGGGGGCGAACCACTTAACTCTGAGACAGTGCACATTGCTTTGGCCTCCTCTCTCTCCCTTCAGTCCTCCTGGCTCTCCAGTCTTCCCAGTACCCTCTTGAAAAGACTGTTCTTTTCCCCGCTGAATTGTCTTGGCATCTTGGTCAACAATCAATTGATCATAAATGTAAGCTTTTTTGGATCCCACTTCTATTCCATTGATCTGTAGGTCTGTGCCAGTACCACACTGTCTTGTAGTAAGTTCTGAAATCGGGAAATGTGAGCCCTTTGATTGTGTTCTTCTTGTTCAAGACTGTTTTGACTATTCAGGGTCCACGTGAATTTTAAAATCAGCCTGTCAATCTCTGCAAAAATCCAGCTGGTATTTTCTTAGGATCATGTTGAACCTGCAGGTCGATTGACAATATTAACAATATGGTAAGTCTTTGGATCTATGAATATGGTATGTCTCTCTGCTTATTCAGATCTTTAATTTCTTAGGACTGTGTTTTGTAGTTTTCGATGCCAGTGCCATTTTAAACAGTATTTTTAAAATTTTACTGTCTAATGGCTTGTTCCTGGCATATCGAAGCACAATTAACTTCTTTTTTGTATTTGTATTGATCTTATATCCACTGACCTTTCTAAGTTTACTTGAGTTGAAAAAGGAAAATCATTCTGTTAGAGATAATAAGAAATGAAGCTGTACTGATACTTCATTTTGGAGTAACACTGGCTGCTTTTCTCAATCCGTGACTCGCTGCTGAGTGTCTCCTCTCCTACCTGAGGTGTCCCGAGTGGAATCCCACAAACATAAAGAGGATGGCAGTGACCCCCTCACACATGTTTGTTTTCACCTTATTGTAAAATAGCTGAGTTACATGGATTTACAGATGAGACTACCTACTTTTAATTAAACTGCCCCTCATTTATTAGACAAATGCCTTAAAAAAAAAAAGCCCTGCAAAATAAAGCCAAAAAAAAAAAAATTAATAATAAATTGGCAGAACTCATTTCTACTGATGTACAAGCTCTTTTTAGTCACAGTGAAAGGGAAAAAAAACCAAAACTCTGAACAACAACAACAAAAAACCCAAAACCCAAAACCGAACTAATCAGATTGGGAAAATAAAGCAAAAAGTTCAAAATTAAGACATGAAGACGATCGGAAATACAGATTTGCTCTGGCTGTTATCCCCCGTGCTGGACCTGTGAATGCCGCATCGGAGAACAGCGAGAGGCCGCGTCCCAGTCGCACGTGCAGCACTGAGGGTGCGAGTGTGCACGCAAGCGCGAGAGTCTGCGCCCCCGCACCGCAGGGAGGGGTCAGAGCCGGCAACCGCGGACACGAGGAAGCCCGTCAGGAGGCCGGAGAGAGGAGATCAGGGACGTCTCCAGCGCACGTGGGGAGAGGCGGACACACTGCAGGGACACCTAGGAATAGGGATCGACAACCGGGTGAGTAACTAGATCCGGGGGCTGGAGGCCTAAAGAAGAGGTCTCCGTTTCCGGCCCAACAGCCTGGGTAGAAGGTGGTGCTGTGACTGAAACAGCACCGTCGGAGGAGGAAAAGAGCTCTGGACGAGCCGTCTGGGGCATTCCAGGCCTGAAAGAAAACGGGAGAGGGAGACCACAGTCCCCTCCCGAGCACACAGCCCAGAAAACGCTCCGCCTGCGTACACAGTGTGCACCACAGTGTCGGCTGTAACAGCCACAAAGCCGGTAACCCACGCGCCCGTCCACAGAGGCACAGCTAAGCTGTGACCTCCTCGGGCTCGGGGCCACCGACAAAACCACAGACGGCAACAGGTGACCTCACACACTAGCGATGGGAGCAGAAGAAACACAAAAGCATGAATACGGAGACCTACACGCGTCAGGTGAAAACAGGCACAATCCGTGGTCTTCAGTCTGGGGGGGGTGTCGCCACGGAGAGGGGGCTTTTGGGGATGCTCACCGTCCTGACCAGGTTTGGGGTTAGGTCAGTGTGTGCGCTCCGGCAACTCCCCCGGCTGCAGACTCAGGGCTGCGTGTCTTTCTGTGCAGGTTACAGCTAGCTCAGTCCTCAGGTCAAGGCCCTTCCACGGCGCTCTGACACACGCCAGGACATGGACGGACACTGGGGACGCCAGGCGAAGTGAAAGTCAGTCAGTTGCAAAATGACGTAGTATTCCGTGTGATTCTACTAATAGGACATTCTAGAGCAGCCAGATTTCGAGACAGAAAGTAGAAGGGCGGTTGCCAGGGGCTGGTCGGGGTGGGGGGCGAATGGGGAGTTTCAGTTTGGCAAGATAAAGAGTCCTAGAGATTGCCCGTACAACAACGTAGGTACACGTGACACTACCGAACGGTACATTTAAAGAGGGTTAAGATGGTTAAGTTTTGTATTCGCCGTATTTTACCATAACTAAACATTTAACAAACAAACCGGCGAACCCTTCAAAAGTTTTCTATTCTTCTTGAGATAAAGTCAAAACTCCCGACACAGCCTAGAAAGTACTGACCCACCCTTTCACCTCTGCTGTATACCACTTTCCCCTTAGTCTCTACGTTACTCCCTTTATTTCCTCCTGCACACCTAAGGTTTTTTGTACCTTTTGGACTTCATAGAGGATCCCCGGCCCTGGAACGGTCTTCCTTTCTGCACCCCTCTTAGTTTAGTATCTGCTCATGCATTAGTCTCAGCATTCATGTTTCATCAGAGGAGGCTTCGCGGACCACCCTGGACTGGGTCAGCTCTCACTTACGCCCTCTCGGCATCCTGGTACTCTCGCCAAGGATCAGAAATAAACAGTTACCTGTGTTATCATCTGTTCAATGTCTGTTTTCAGCACCGGACAATACATGGGTGCTGACTCACCTTACCTCCCCCCCCCGCAGAGAGCCTGCAGGACCTTCCTGTTCTGCCTGCCACACAGTAGGTACTGAAGGAGTATTTGCTGAAGGAGCGTTTGAAGCGGCTGCCCCACGTGAGTTCGGGATCTCTGATCCGGATGAATCACAGTCTGGTTAATCCCGGAAGAGTGACCTTAGAAAAGTAACCTGTGCTTGACTTATTTCACTCAGCATAATCTCCTCCAGTCCCGTCCATGCTGATACAAAAGTTGGGTATTCATCCTGTCTGATGGCTGCGTAATATTCCATTGTACGCAGAGAAAGTCAATTATCATATGGTTTCACTTACGTGTGGAGCATAAGGAAGAACATGGAAGACATTAGGAGAAGGAGAGGAAAAGTGAATCGGGGGAAATCGGAGGGGGAGATGAAGCACAAGAGACTATGGACTCTGAGAAACAAACTGAGGGTTTTGGAGGGGAGGGGGGTGGGGGGATGGGCGAGCCTGGTGGTGGGTATTGAGGAGGGCACATATTGCATGGAGCACTGGGTGTGGTGCATGAACAATGAATCTTGGAACACCGAAAAAAATAAAATTAAGATGTTAAAAAAAAAATAAAGGAAAAAAAAAGTAACCTGTGTAAATAGCACTCCAGTATTTACAAAGTGATAAAGGTGGATGGTGCAAATTACGGACGTGCTTGGGAATGTGGATCCTTGGCAAAATTTCAGAAGGTATTATTAAAAGAGTAACTGCAGACCCCGAGAAGAGAAGGCTGTAATCACAGGGTGCTTGTGTAGCACAAGTCCATGATGTCTGGAAGGCAGAATAATGCTGTCCCCCCTCCCCCACAGGTCCCCATCCTAATCCCTGGGACCTGTGAATATGTTAGGTTACACTGCACGAGGGAATTAAGGTTGCTCTTCAGCTGACTTTTAAATAAAGAGATTAGGGGTGCCTGAGTGGCTCAGTCATTAAGCGTCTGCCTTCGGCTTAGGTCATGATCCCAGGGTCCTAGGATCGGAGCCCTGTATCAGGCTCCCTGCTCCTTTCTCCCACTCCCCCTGCTTGTGTTCCCCACCCTCTGTCAAATAAATAAATAAAATATTTAAAAATAAATAAATAAAGAGATTATCCTGGACTGCACGTGTGGGCTTAAGGTAATCACGGGGTCTCTGAAATGTGTGGAGAGGGGCAGGAGGTCAGATGGACGAGACAGGCTGCAAATGCCTCCCTATGGCTTCTGAAGACAGAGGAAGGGCCGTGAGCCAAGGATTGCAGGCAGCCTCTAGAAGCTGGGAAAGGGAAGAGAACGGATTCTCCCTCAGAGCCTCTGGGAAGAGTGCAGGATTGCCAGTGCCTTGATTTTAGCCTAGTGAGACTATAGGGGACACTATAATTGTGAAAAACATCCTTACTGATTTTGGTTGTTTTTAATTTTATTTCTTAGAATATGTTTTCAGAGTGGTAAACTGTGTGTGAGCATTACAAATGATGATTCTTATAGTGGTTTCTTAGCCTCTCTTACAGCCCATGAGGATAGTACCGTACATCAATACCTTCATATGAAATTTTTCTATGTAACGAAAATAAAAGCATGGGTTGATTCTGCCTAAAAAAAAAAAAAAAAAAAAAGTGGGAAGTGGGCTTCTCACTTCCCAAACTGTAACAATAAATCTGTGTTGTTTTAAGCCAGCTGGTGTGCAGCGGCGACAGGAAACTACGCTACTACAGCTGAGCCATGAAAGATCCACTTCTTCTCCTTCCTTGCCCCAGCTCCTGACCTAGCAAATCCAGAACAATAAATACCTTTGTTCTTCCCTCAAAACACCTGATCATGTCTTTTATGATATCCTAAGACTAAGAAACAGGCACCCAATGCAAAGTCCATGAAGTAAACAGAAAACTCTGGCGTGCCCGTGCCCCAGAAGTGCTGATGAATGGAACAAGGTCAACAACCTTGGAAGGTTCTGAGCAACACACTATGAGGGTCTGCTCATTCCCATGCTTCAATACTGTATTACGCAGAGCAGGGACCCTTAACTTTGGGTTCCTGGACCCCTTCGGGTTTCAACAGGTATCTGAACCTTCTAAACCTTACTGAAAATTTTCTGTATTATCTACATAAATGCGTATTTTTTGGCTGAAAGCTCCATGGCTTTCATTACAGTCTTAAAGGGGCTCCATAAGCCCAGAAGGTTAAGACCTGACTTAGAGGAAGATCCAGAAAGTATACTCCTCACATTCACTGTTGACACAAAGCCGCTGGAAGAGTAAAGACCGCGGGTGACAACTCAGGATTCTGAGAGTATCTAGAAAGGCTGAGTGAACAGGCTGCGTCTGGTGAAGATAAAATCACACAGCTCAGGGCAGCCACTGGCAAAGACTTAGAAGGTTTAATCAACGGTAAGCTCAGTATGAGTCAGTGATTAGCGCTACCAAAATAACTTATAGGATTCTAGGCAGGTGTCCAGCACTATGGAAAAAAGCAGCTCTGCTCTCTTCTGCTTTGATGAAACCAAACGCATGACTGTGTCCAGTCTGGGGTTTCTTCTGCATTCGTTTCCTAGGGGTGCCATAACAGATGACCACATATTTGGTGGCTTCAAACAAGAAATGGGTTGTCTGGCAGCTCTGGAGGCCAGAAGTTGAAATCAAAGGGTCAGCAGGGTTGGCTCCTTCTGGAGGCTCCAGGGGAGAAACGGTCCCACGTCTCTCTCCCAGCTTCTGGGGCTCGCCAGCAATCCTGGCGTGTGCTGGCCGTGGCAGGGTAGCTGTGGCCTTTTTTGCTCTGTGCCTCTCTGAACCCTCTCCTCTCCTTATAAGGACACCCACGTTGGATTTAGGGCCCACCCTAAACTACTATGATCTTATCTCGATCCTTAACTACTTACGTTTGTCAAGATCCTATTTCCAAATAAGGTCACTCTCTGAGATTCCAGGTGGACATGAACTTTCATGGGGCGCTATTCAGCCTACTGCGTCCTTTAAGTGGAGTGCCGACAGACAGACGCATCCTGACGTTTACGACACCATGTGCTTAAGAGTGGCCCAAAGAAACAGGGATAGAAAGCCGAAGGGCTAGAGGGCTTGAGTCAAGGAAATCAACTACTGCCTACTAATATTTGAACCAATTTCTTTTCCCCCGGATGAAAAACTTCCTCACACTGCTTTCCAGAGCTGAACTGCACGCGGGAGCTGAGGCTTCGGAGGGGCGGCTAGTCCGGAGAATCACCGACGGCCACTGAGTTCTGACAGTCGGTCATTCTTCCCCCAGGTCTCTGTCTGCCCCTGTAATGGGCCATTACACAGAACCAAAGAACTGTAAAGCTCCGCGCATGGCGGAGGCAACCACGTCTGGGGGAGTAGGAAGTGGAGGTGGGTGGGACGGCAGCCAGGAGCTACTGCACTGTGAAGAAAACCCCAGAGCTCCAGGAAGCAGAGACAGAGGCAGAGACAGCCAGAGCGGCTTCGGCATGGGGAGCAGCGGCGAGCCGAGCGGCGGGAGCGAAGGGAGTCCACCACTTCCCATTCTGAGGACGATGGGAAGACGCTCAAGGGGGCTAAGCAGGGAGACTTACGATTTCGCGCAGAAGTTTCAGGATGATTCTGGCTGCTGTAGGGAGAACACACTGATGGGAGTCAAGAGAAGAGGCAGAGAGACCAGGAAAGGGCGTGAGGGGAGAGTTGCCTGCACTGAGGCGGCAGGGGGAAGAATGGCAAGCAACAGAGAGAGATGCATATTCTGTAGTCCTGCAAGTGACCTGTGGAGGAAAGATCGGATGTGGACTGTGAGGAAAAGCAGCAAGGATGACTCCTAGATTTGTTTAAATAGTAAGAGTGGACAGTGATGTCATTTACTGAGACGGCGAAGACTGGGGAACAGGGGGAGCACAGACAGGAAGGCAAAAAATGTATCAAAAACTCCATCTGAGGCTCTTCAATCCGGAGAGGTCCTTGAGACATTTAGGTTGAAGATACCAAGCAGGCAGAGTTGGATGTGTGACTCGAGGGCTCAGAAGAGAGGACCAGGCTGAAGGTAAAGAGGAAGAGACAACAGCAGGCACTGGAGAGAGAGAAAAGTGTCGCTCGGAGAGCTGTCTCACTTCTTCAGATGAAAATATTTGGGGGGGGCGCCTGGCTAGCTCGGAAGAGTGTGCCACTCTTGATCTCGGGGTCGTGAGTTTGAGACTACATTGGGTGTAGAGATTGAATAAATAGGAAAACTTTAAAAAGAAAATATTTTTGGATTAGTGAACATTACGTGCCCATTTGTTTTTGCTTAAATCTGATGTTCTCAAACCTTGGTCAGCTGGGCTGTTCAGATTTTCTCCAGCAACGTTCAGCTGCGTGGCGACAGGAAGCGCAGAGAAGACGAATGATACGTGGCTCACCCAGGATGGAGTTTGCCAAGTGAGTGTGACACAGAATAGAGGAAAAAGGGCCGATTATCATGAAGAATCATGGAATCTACATCACATAAGGAGAGAAGTGAGAGGCCGGAGGGGGCTGAAAGAGCTCCGGCGGGGGCCAAGGGACGGGGTCATGCTATGCTCAGTCAAGGCCGAGGCCTTAGCACAACTGACTGAGGAGGAAGGGAGCTGCCAGAGAAAAGGGAAACCCGAGGAGCCAACGTAGCAGCTACTACAATAGATTACTCTAGGGTCTACAGACATAGAGCTGCTTATGAAATAAAATCAGGTAAGCAGATGGGAGCATTTCCTGATTTCAGAGTCTGTCGGTGCCAACTAAGCAGGAATGTCCTGAAGACAGAGCCTGGTTTCTGCAGAATCCTACATTCTACAGCAGGGCCCTGGGGCTGCAGAAGGCCGAAGATGCTGGGAAAGCAGGGAGCTTCAGCACAGGAGAAAAGGGGCAGGGGCAGAATTCACTTGCAGTGTGGAAAGGGGAAAGAGTGGGGATCTCAGGGTCCACGGCAAGGCAAATGCACCCAGTGGCATACAGGGAAGTGCCCCTGCCCCATTCATCCCAGTGTCCCAAGTCCCAAAAGGCATCCGCTTTTAACTTCTGTCTGTAGTTCTTCTGGTGGTTACCCGCCATAGTTCCAAAAAGGCTTACGGCCATTAGTTCACCGTTAGACACTGGAGATTTACGAGGTCACAAATCAAGGTTCTGCTCACCGAGGCGTCACCATCTTCCCTCTCTCCTGATTCTGTTATTTCCTGATTTTCCTCTGTGGTTAAACCCTCCTGGTGGCTGCAACTACGAGGCCCTCCTGAAGGCTCACCTCGTGTGGAGAGACGAAGACACTGGTCCTCACCTGCTCCTGACACGTCTTTTCTCTCTTCCGTTTCTCCACCTTCATCATTCGTTTATAGTGGTATATTCTTTTTTTTTTTTTAAAGATTGTATTTATTCGTCAGAGAGGAGAGAGATCACAAGTAGGCAGAGAGGCAGGCAGAGAGAGAAGAGAAAGCAGGCTCCCCGCTGAGCAGAGAGCCCGATGCGGGGCTCGATCCCAGGACCCCGAGATCATGACCCGAGCCGAAGGCATAGGCTTTAACCCACTGAGCCACCCAGGCGCCCCTATAGTGGTATATTCTTAAGGTTGGTAATGTTTACTTCCTGTTCTACAACTCAGAGAACCTTCTAGGCTTTAACTGCAGACTGACTTTTAAACAGGGAAAACCAACAAAACCACTGAAGTATCATCATTACAGAAATGTCACAGAACAGCTGGGCCCGGGGCTAGCATTCCGCTTCTCTTTCTAGGGTCCGCTAAGCGCTCAAAATCATGCCACATTTTACTTGTTTCACATTTGGACCAAGTACTCTTGGTCTTAGAGTTCCTTTTTTCTCACTAGGGAAAAACACGCCCTTTTCAATATACGTCTGGTATCTTCTAGTTTCCTACTCTCTGACCGCAGCTTGGAATTTATTCCATTCTTCTTGAAGCTAGGGAATAAACAAATAGAAAACCAACCTGTTGACACTGACTTGTCCCTTCAGGAAGTATGACTTTTCCCCTATGAAGGTTTTGTACTGAAAATTAACAATTTCAAAAAAGAGAGAGGGCGAGAAAAGAAAATGAGAAATGTCACCCACAATCCAATTATCAATATAACACAATCGGTTTTCTTTTTGCACATTACTTTGAGTCCTTGTCCACTGTAAACAAATCCAACACAGTCCCAGCTTAATCGCTGTACATTTATTTTTGTAGGCTATACACAACTTTCACGATCCCCTTTAATCGCTGTGTAACGTTCCGCTGCGTGGATGTATCATAATTTATTAAACCCACTTGGGAAGCAGTTCAAAACAGTGGTTAGAGTGTGGACGCGGCAGCCAGACAGACCCACGTCGCACCCCAGCTCTGCTGAACCCCTATGGCCACACGGCTGGCGGGTTCCCTCACCCGCTTCAACCCAGCCAGTGCTAACGACCCAACGCCAACAGCCTACTACGTTCCAGGAACCACACTCAGCACCGAATAGACGAGAGTGGACACACAAACTGCACCCCTGCCCGCAGAAACGAACCAACCAGATACGTCATTTCCGATCGCCAAGAGTGCACTGAAGAAAAAAGACACCAAGTGAGAGACTGGAGAACCCTCAATTCCCAAAACCCGTAACCACCTAGGGCTGGTCTGAAAGGCCAGTCCGTGCACGGTTGCGGCACCAGCCTCAGTCCAGAGTGTGGACACAGCGCGCGTTATCTGCACGTCTCTGCCCGGGATACACAGACAGCACCGGAGCACAAACCCTACTCAGCATCAGAGCACTCATTACTCTTCTTCTATCAGTAAAAACCCTCCACTTGTTCAAATTTGAGTTCATGGCTAGAGGTCTGATGTGGGTCTTTTCTGCATCCATTTCCCTCCTCGTCCTGTTCATATTTTCTTTTCCCTCCTTGAACAAACTGGGTAGATCTGTAATAGCTGTTCTAACATCCTCATCTGCAACTCTATCATTTGTTCCATTTCTGGGTCTGTTGCTATGGATCGTTTTTTGTCTGTTTCTTAGCATGTCTGGTAATTTTTGACTGGCTAGTAGTCTTGGATTTTTTACGTTTTGGGGACCCAGATGTTGCATTCCTTTAACTATTGTTAGGCTTTCTGGACCAGTTACTTAGAATCAGTCTGATCCTTTGAAAGTGTGCTTCTAGGCTTTGTTAGGCTTTTCTTTAGGGCTAATGTGGCCTTGCTCCACGCCCTGTGCATTAGAGGGTCTCCTTACACTGACTGACGAGAATATGAACTATCCCCAGCCTAGTGGGAACTCCGAGTTCTTCCATCTGCTAATTTCTGACAGTTCTTCAGATCAGTACTCAACCAAAGACTTGAGAGGACCCACTGCAGCTCTCCAGAGCTCACTCTGCGCAGCTCCTTCCTCTCTCATTTTTTTTTTTTAAAGATTTTATTTATTTATTTGACAGAGAGAGATCACGAGTAGGCAGAGAGGCAGGCAGAGGCAGAGGGGGAAGCAGGTTCCCCGCCGAGCAGAGAGCCCGATGCGAGGCTCGATCCCAGGACCCTGAGATCATGACCTGAGCCTAAGGCAGAGGCTTTAACCCACTGAGCCACCCAGGCGCCCCCCTCTCTCATTCTTTACCTCCTTGCATATCCAAGCCCATCCCAACCACCTTGGCCTCCCTGAGCTCTGTCTCAGCAACTCAAGGAGCCCGCTGCGTTGCTTCTGAATTCCCCTTCCTTTGCACTGCAACATGGAAACTCTCCAGGCTGGAAGCTGGGGCAGTCAAACGGCTCCACTGTTTATTTCCTTTCTCTCAGGGATCACTGTCTTGTACTCTTTGTTGACCTATTTCTAAAACTGTTTCATAACTTTGTCAGGTTTCCTAGTCATTTTAGGTGGGGAAGTAAACCCGGTCCCTTTTACTCCATTATGGCTGAAAAGAGAACTGATCAAGGTTGACTTCAAATTCCACATTTTCAACAAAACCTTTCCAGACTACACGTCCAAACCATTTTTGGTTTCTCTGGTCTTCGTGCCATTTACACACTAACAGAGGCCCCACAGTATACTCTCTCCATCACCCCCAACCCCACCCCGCCCTATCTCCCTACAAAGCCTGCCTACCAGACCAAACAGGACTAAATACAATCCTATATTCCAGTGGCTTGCTAGTGCCAGGCACAGTCCTAGGTGCTGGACTGAAACAAAGACGCCATTGTCCCTAACTGCCAGGAGTCATAGTCTGGGGGCAATTTAGGAATCAAGCCCTCATCCATAAATCCATCACATAATTTTTCACGGGAAAAACTAAGGTATAAATGAACTTTGAGAACACAGATTGTCGAACGTTTTCTTAAAGGGCCAGGGACTAAGCTCTCTGGGCTTGCAGGCCACAGACACTCCTGTCACAACCACCCAAGTCAAAAGCCGCCCCAGGCACGTGAGCAAACAGCCATCTTCCATAATCTGTTCACAGGAACAGGTGGCGGTAGTCTGCGACCCCTGCTTCAGAAAAACGTCCGTCAGTAGGGGGAAGACAGCCCGCACCATCTTCCACAGGGGCAGGTGCTGGTGGTGTCGCCCAGACAAAGCTGGTCTCAACAAGAAAGAAGTGCACACCGTGCCTTCTGCACACACTGTAGGACGCGTACAACATGAGCACAGAGTAGGGGCTGCTTTTTTTTTTTTTTTAAGATTTTTATTTATTTATTTGAGAGAGAGAGAGGGTGACAGAGAGCACACAAGCGGGGAGGAGAGGGAGAAGCAGGCTCCCTGCTGAGCAGTGAGCCCGATGCGGGGCTCGATCCCAGGACCCCGGGATCATGACCTGAGCCGAAGGCAGACACTTAACCAACTGAGCCACCCACATGCCCCCAGACCAGGTACTTAAGTACTTTTGTATTTATGCAATTTTGCTTTTAACGAGCTACCTTTGTTTTATTCAAAACTGCTTCCAACAGTAAAGAAAGCTACACAATTTATAGAAAATGTCTCCTGTGTAAGATATTCTAAGGATGATAAAACATACAAATGTTGATGGTCTTGAAAAGCAGTTTCATTTTGTAAACAAGTCAAGACTGTTCAATACTCAAAAGAATCAGCTCTGAGGACTACCCATTTATCCCCCAGATGCCACGGATGTGGCCTAAAACACACGAGACTTTCCCTCTGGAGAATTATCTAAAGAGAGTTCACGTGGGGCGCCTGGGTGGCTCAGTGGGTTAAAGCCTCTGCCTTCGGCTCAGGTCATGATCTCGGGGTCCTGGGATCGAGCCCCGCCTCGGGCTCTCTGCTCAGCGGGGAGCCTGCTTCCCCCTCTCTCTTTGCCTCCCTCTCTGCCAAATAAATAAGTAAAATCTTAAAAAAAGAGAGAGTTCACGAGCACATAAAAGAGAACTGCCTCAAAATAACTTTCAATTGTTGTCAAAATTCAAATCTATCTAGGAAACACATACATTTGTTACTCTGCACATCTTTTTTTAATTGTTCAATCGAAAGGATAATCTTACAAATTCTAGAAATGTTTCAATATATGTTTTCATTCCTAAATAGGATGTATGTAGATATATGTACACACATGAAGCCATGTGACTGGTTTGAAAAGAACCAAGCTCCTTCATAGGTGTATTCTGGCAGGTGTGTTCAAAAAGATTTGTCTCACTACTTTGCAGTCACACTTCAATAAAGGTGGAGGAATCTGAGAAGTTAATTCATCTGACCTTCCTTCGAAGGAAGGATTTCTCTCTCTCTTTTTTTAAGGACCTTATTTATTTATCTGACAGAGAGAGAGATCACAAGTAGGCAGAGAGGCAGGCAGAGAGAGAGGGGGAAGCAGGCTCCCTGTTGTGCAGAGAGCCCAATGCGGGGCTCGATCCTAGGTCCCTGAGATCATGACCCGAGCCGAAGGCAGAGGCTTTAACCCACTGAGCCACCCAGGTACCCCAAGATTTCTCTTTTATAATGTTCGAAACAATGCTCTGGGGTCTGTCCACCTTTTAAAACTCTTATGCAGAACTAAACGAGAGGTGGGCCCGGCCTCTATGAAGTGGGACCAGTGCTGGCCAGATCCAGATCCCTTTAATGCTGGTGTTTTTGTTTTTGTTTTTTTAACCAGAATTCAGGACTATTTATTCATGACCATTAACTTTTTTCTTAGTTTCAATCTACCATTTTACACAGTGAGACCCTCAGGATTCTGTAGGCCAATAATATATCATTTAAATATGCCATGTCTTTATCGGAATCACTGACACAGCATCAAAGATCTTCACAAAGTGAACAGCAGGAGGAAAAACTGAAGGCAGCAAACATGAACGACACTTATGAGAAGCTTTGCCATTAAGAGAAACAGAAATGGAATGGTAGCACGATGGATATTTGGTGGGAAGGTCAAGTGTTTTTTTTTTTTAAATAATCAAATATTTATATGACAACAGATCATCCAAAAGTGAAGGAAAAATACAGTATGTAAAACCATTTTCTAAAGTGTAAAATTCAATATAGGGGTGCCTGGGTGGCTCAGTCAGTTAAGCGTCTGCCTTCAGCTCACGTCATGATCCCGGGGTCCTGGGATCGAGCCCCACACTGGGGGTCCCTGCTCAGTAAGGAGTTTGCTTCCCCCCACCCCCTGCTCTCTCTCAAATGAATCTTTAAAAACATGAGAAATTCAATATGAATATAATTTATTGTATATACCTCCTTTATCTGCTTGCTTGGTTAATATCTGGTTTGAACCTCCAGCTCCTTTTGAATTCTCTTTCCTTTCAGAGTCCCTGCTCCCAGGATCATATCTATATTTCCTCTGAATATTTTGAAATCTCTATCTCCAGCGGCCCCTGCCTTTGCCATTATGAACGAATTCCAACACTACATGACCACTTTCATCCCAGGCCTTATTTCCACATCAATCTCCTTCACTCTTCATCAGAATTGTAAAAACCATGTTCAGGTTGAATGGATTCATCCCACAGAATCACTTTCTTAAACCTAAATATATATATATTTTTAATTTATTGTATCTGTACAGTCAGCAAGATCCTCCCCTCCCCACAAGTTGAACATTTGTTAAGACTGTTCTCTCAGGCAGTAACATCCAATCCGCCAATTTTCTACGCAAAGCAAAAAGTGGCTGACACCAGATTCTTCCCACCAGCACATCTGCAGACACAATGACGTCATCAACACAGGGCCTTCTCCTTCCCAACCCCCCACTCCAGGCTCAGACAAAAAGTTAGTGTGCGCGCACACAGAGCACAGTTACAACGTCTGCCCCACCGCAGGCACCAACGGCTTTACACTTGCTCCCAGCTCTAAGCTCACCCTTTGAGTAAGTTAGTAATAAGAAAGCAACGGGCATCTGCAAATAAATACAAGACAGGTCGCTTCAAAAGCCCATTTCTAAAAATGTATTCTTTCTCAGTTAAAATGTGAAATTCATTAGCACGAATAGTAAATATCTCCATTTACAAAAATGCATGCTATGTAATAACAAAGAAGAGATTTGCAAAGTGGAACACTTACTGTTTTATAAAGTGTAACACTTTCCAAAATGTACTTTGAAAATACCAAAGCATCGAAAGAAAAAGCTGCCTACTTATCCTTTAAGGACATAGGGCAAATAAATTTTGCTCAGGAATTCATACATGCCTAATTGATAGTAGCACTACAAAATAAGACAGGTTTCTAGTATTTCACTAACCAAGTCGTAGATTTAAAATGAGTCACCATATTAAGTTCTAGGAAAATGTGAAGTTATTTTGTCTTTATGTTCCTTACTACCAAACACTTATCCTCAAAATGAATTTTCATTAATTTCACATCTAGGGGCTCCTGGCTGGCTCAGGGGGCAGAGCATGTGACTCCTGATCTCAGGGTGGTGAATTTAAGCCCCGTGTTCGGTTTAGAGCCTGAAAGAAGGAAAGGAAAGAAAGGAAGGGAAGAGAAG
>CM052895.1:2771176-2781368 GCA_028534135.1 Potos flavus | reverse complement strand
AAATTATAAGAGCATTAAAAATCATTAGAATTGCAATATTTTTCTTAAAATATAGAATTCTGAAACTCACTAAATCAAGAATAGCCACTTCCTCTCTTTTTGCTGAGGTATAATTGACATAAGCTAGTTCTTAAACATGAGTAATTTTAACATGTTTATACCACCATTGTTGTTTTTTTTTTTTTTTTTAAGATTTTATTTATTTATTTGACAGAGAGATCACAAGTAGGCAGAGAGGCAGGCAGAGAGAGCAGGGAAGCAGGCTCCCTGCTGAGCAGAGAGCCTGATGCGGGGCTGGATCCCAGGACCCTGAGATCATGACCTGAGCCGAAGGCAGAGGCTTAACCCACTGAGCCACCCAAGCGCCCCACCATTGTTGTTTCTAAGATACATTCCTAAGTTCCTGCTGCAAAAGCAGGAAAATGTCTTGGAGTTCATGATTTACAGGTAAACTGATTTATAAACTGATTTTCCTTCAGGAAGAAGGAGATTTTCATCTGTTTTGTTCACTGCTGTTGCCCCTCCGTCTTCCCAGTGGTACAAAGGATTTCAACTAGTATTTGCTGGACTGAAAGCACTCACGTGTGCAGATCCCTTAGTAGGAAGTCAGATCCAAACCACCTGTAGGATCTCACCACTCACACCATGAGAAAACAGAGCAATCTCACGTACAAAAAAAATGAGCTCCTAGAGAATGGAGAAGGGGAAGGGAAGACAGATACTTAAGGAAACTGACCCCAGACTCAGTCTTTACACACTGCCCCAATGCGTTCACTTCGATGGGGAGTCTAAAAATCTCACCAATTTAGACATCCATTCAGGTTAACAAGTCTGGTCTTTTTAAGAATGGAGGAACCATGGGGTGCCTGGGTGACTCAGTCGGTTAAAAGCATCGGACTTGATCTCAACTCAAGTCTTGATCTCAGGGTCATGAGTTCAAGCCCGGTGTCCCATGCTGGGCATGGAGCCTACTTAAAAAAAAAAAAAAGCAGGAACCATTTATACTTCTCAACAACCTTACTGCGGTAAATATGTCATCATTCCATTTTGCTGATGAAACTGAGGTCATGCAGCCTATTTACTTTCCTAGTGTCACAAAGTATGTGTATGTACAGTAGGGCTCAGAACCTTGAATCCCACAGTGATGCTACCTCCCCAGGGACAAGGGAATAGGACTAAACCTTCATCCACACATCAGCTGCATGTGAGCTCACAATACCCTTCCACTCCAACACCTAAAACAAGTTTTCTCAAAGAGGGAGCTTTTGTTTGGGGTGACAAGCAAGCAACAAGTAGTTTTAAAACGCAGAACCCTCTGGAGGCAAAAATCTAAACATGAGGATGGTGGATTTAGGGTGCCAGAGGGAACCAAGCCCCAAAGGAAAACCACAGATTTCAAAACGAGGCCCAGGCCCTGCTCTTGCTCCAGAATAGCTTGCCTCTCTCTCTCTCTTCCTCTTCCTCCCCTTCCACGTGACCCTCACTGGTTCTCAGCACTACCATTGTTAGTACCATAGTTTGGCAACACTGTGTGATCCAACTACAGTGACTGGCACAGATCAGGGACACAAATATTTACTAAATGAACCAAAGACCAAAGTTGTTTCTGTGGGCATGGGGGACCCTAACTGCCATTTTTAACAAAGGGGAGATGAGAATGCACTTGAAAAGCACCTGACTGTCGCTGTACAAATGAAGTTTTATACAGCAGGTCCAAACGGGAGGGCAAGCTACCGCGAAAGCCTTGCATGATTCTCTTTCCTCAGGCAGTATGCAAACAGCTCAGCACACAAATACAGGTCTCATAAGAGGCATGATGTTTTAATATTTAAAGTATAAGAACAAACACTATTACCCTATTTAGGCTGCCTTGTTTAGGTCATCTTAACATGAATAGCAGCTTAAAAAAAAGAAAAAAAATCCCCTCTCAGCATTCTCAGGATGAGTGTGGGGGTGGAGAAGATGGCAGACATTTTCCAAAAAGTTGGCAGTGGGAGAAAAAAAAACCCACAGAAAATATCAAAAGGAAGAAAGGCTCCTTTAAAACATAGCCAGTGATGTATACAAATATATGTTTTATACCAAATAATCAGACAAAGCCCGTATTTTTAGGAAGACACAAGGATAAGCCAAATAGCTTCAAAGACAATTCTTGAAAATTTTATCTATTTCCCCTTTGGTCAGCAAAGCCCTGAAGACTTGGCTACCAATCCTAATCGGTATCAGATTCTTCCTAATGTGAGATTTTCAGGCATTGGATTACACTCAAACTCCTGGGGCAGAGCAAGAGCCAAAAGCAACAGGGAAGATGCCCATTTTCCTCTTCCACCCCCCTCCCACTTGCCACTTAAGAAAAACGGCACGTTTCCACGTTAGAAAGGGGCCTCCTCCTCCGAGAGCCAGTGCAGCGCTAAGTCTGGGATTTCGGGCACAAACCTGCCGATTCCGAACAGGCAGGGGAACACCTCCTCCACCAGGAATTAGTTTTGCGCTCCTCCCCTGCCTCCTTTGTCTCAACTGTCCCCGCAAACTCGCAGTCCGATGCCCTCCGGTAAACAAGCCCCCTCCACGTAAAGGGCAGTTTTCTAAGTCCGCCTAAAAGAGGAGGAGAGCCCCCAGACGCGTCGGGAGCCCCACTGCCGGCCGCCGAGCAGGCCGGGCTGCACCACGACCGAAGCCTCGGCCCCGGGGCCGCCGGCCGAGGGAGCGGCGAGCCCGGCCGGGGTGGGGGGCGCCGAGCCCGCCGCCCCCGCGCCCCGGCTCCCCCCCGGGGGGCCGCTCCCCGCCCCCGCGCCCCGGCCCCCTCTCCGCCGCCCCGCACTCACCTCCGTGGATGGGCAGCGGCGCCAGTACCTGGCCGCGGACCTCGGCCTTGGGCGAGTCGAGCCCGTAGCGCCCGCGGTCGATGCGGAACGTGAGCGGGGCGCCGCGGCCGGGCTCCTGCACCGTCACGTTGATGAGCGCCGTGTAGTACTCCTGGCTCGCGTTGTCCGCCCGCGCCGGCCACAGGCTGCAGGTCAGCAGAGCGAGCGCGGCGAGCCGGGCCGGGCCCGCCCGCGCCGCGCCGCTCATCGTCCCTCCGGCCGCAGCCGCCGCCGCCGCCGCTCGCGGACCGGGCTCCAGGGCGGGCGCCGAGAGGCGGGGCGGGCGCGGCCGGCGCTGCGGCGGGCGCGCGCGCGCGCGGCCTGCGCGCGGCCGGGCACGAGCACGGCCCTCCTCGTCGCCGCGGCCCCGCCGCTCGCCGCCCTCACGTCCGCGGCGCGCCCGCGGGGACGCGCCCATGGGCCCCTGGGCGAGGACGGCGCGTCAGGCCGCGCGCGGTCTTCTCCTCGGGGCCCTTTCGGGGCCGCGGGGACGCGCCCACTCCATTCCCCCGGGGCTGGTCCCGCCGAGTCGGGGGCTCCTTGCTTGAAAGCGGCGGAGGGTTTGGGGGGCGGCTCCGGGAGGATGCGCCCGAAGGAGGGTCTGTGAAGCACAAAGTCCCACTGGCCCCGCGGCCGCCTCCGGCGCGCGCTCGAGGCCCCTCCGCCCAGCCGCTCTCCCCGGCGGCCGAGCGGCAACGCGCAGGCCTGGGGCACAGCTCCGCCCCCGCGCGCATGCGTGCGAGGCCCTGCCGGCTCCCGCCCGCCTGCACGAGGGTCGGAGCTGCGTGGGGCCCTGTCCGTGCGTCTGGCGTGATGGACACGGGGCGTGGAGCTCGGGAGCTTTCCAAAGGCTGCGGAAAAGTTTGCAACGAGAATGCAAAAGAAACACAGTTAAAACTCTACAATTAATTAAAAAAGATGTCCATGAGATTCCACATTTCGGCTGGTCAGCTGCAAGTCATAATGGACATTATGGAGCGCGGGGGAGGGGATATCGTGTCGTCTCTAAGGGGATGTGGGGGGCTCACAACACCCAGAACTGTAAGGGCACCTGTGTGGTTGAGAAAGCTCTCTACAGATGAGACAAAACTTCTGGAGTCCCTGGACAAGGAGCAGATTGTGCGGAGACCTGCCCAGTCCCCAGCACACACACCTTGTCAGTTAAGCTGTGTACCCTTCTAAAGCATAAACGAAAAGGAGGGATGCGTCTGCGTCAGGCGTGGCTGAATCCAAGAGCTTATAGAGTACCAGGCAGTGTAGTCATTATTGCTCCGAGGTGAGGAGGAAGGATAGCATCTCCTGACCTGCCAGGCCTGGAGCCTCTGAATCCTGTAGTGGGAAGGGGTAGAGTCAGCCGCGCCCAACCAAATGTACTGAATATCCCAGAAAAAGGCAGCTTCCCAAAGGAAAACTGAGACACTGTTTCCAGGAAAAGGGTCTCGATGCAGTGCTGGCTAAAATATCAGATGTCCGAGGGTGACTCTTAGCAAGAGCCTTCACAATTTCTCCCTCTAGATCCTTCCCTTCCACCCTCACTGGCCATCATCTATGCCCTGGCCATACTGAGGCTGGATTGTATTTATGTACTTGTCTCCAGGAAGTACAGCCCTTAGACCAAGGAAACCAGGCCCTCTCCCTGGGTCTAGCACTTAAAGAGGGATCTACTCTTGGCCCTTCTGCAGCGGACCCTCTCCTTATGGAGCAAGAAGTTCTTGGAACTAAGGTACCCCACGTTCAGGCACCTGAGGCCTGAAATTCCCTGCCCAGACAGCCCCGGGCCTGGTGAGGATCTGTCTGTCTGTTCTGCTTTTCTTGCTGGGCATTCCCTGGCCTGCCTCTGCCTGACATTCTCATGCCCCCTTCTGCCTTGTCCTTACAGCAGTCTTTCAAAGCGTAGGGTACAGAGTGGGATGAGGTCTGTGGATACTAGCCCTGTACTAGCTGCCCTCTGTAGGAGCCTCTGTTTTCGTTTTCTCCCTGGGGCTCTGTCCCTTGGAGGTTTTGGTCCATATTGGCTGCACCCGCCGCTGCTGCTTTTGATCAATACCCTGTCCCTCCCTCCCGCCAAACTGTGGTCGCAGGTGAAACGATTATGGAAATCCAGTCCAATCCCCATGGGGTGGGGTGTCCTAGAGGAGCTGCTCACGGTGTGTTCCTCAAGGATCCGGAGGTCCTAAGAAAGACTGCAGGTGAAGAGCCTTGTGGGGACATCAAGACTGTACAAGACATATGTCTGAACACTGGCTGAGCATTTTCCCATTCATAACAGATTTGCTGTCTCCTCCTTTTGAGGGACATGCCATAGCCCTTTCACATGATGGCTGTTATGGAAGGCGGTGGAAGGACGGGCCCCAGGTCCCCAGGGCCAGTACATGGAAAGGGTATTTTACGAAGTGCAAAGAATGTTTTTATTTATTTATTTATTTTTAAAGTAGGCTCCATGCCCAGCCTGGACCCCAACGTGGGACTTGAACTCACGACCCTGAGATCAAGCCTTGAGCTGAGATCAAGAGTCAAAGCCTTAACCGACTGAGCCACCCAGGCACCCCCAAGAATGTTTTTATTTTAGTAATTAAATGTTCGTTTTAATATTACCTTATTCTTTATAGCAAGTGATTTTGCTTTCCAGCAATAGTAATGTCAGCCGTCTTTAAAATGTGAGGTGCCGGGGCGCCTGGATGGCTCGGTCTGTTAAGCGTCTGCCTTCAGCTCAGGTCATGATCTCGGGGTCCTGGGATCGAGCCCTGCATCAGCGGGGAGCCTGCTTCTCCCTTTCCCCTTGCTCCCTCCCCTTGCTTGTGCTCGCTCTCTCTCTTTCTCTCAAATAAATAAATACATTTTTTTAAAAAAAAGCAAGGTGTCTTAGGGAAGAATAAGTAATAATAGTCAGGTGGAACACAGTTGTGGCAAAACTGTACAAGCAGTGAGTTGATGAACAAGGTGTAGCAAATGCTGGCAGAGAAGACAGTGGGGGCTTCCGAGCCGGATGCCCAGGACCGGGTTCAAATCCTTAGTGCTGATTGTTAAGTATTGAGGGATTTTGCAAGTCATTTGTTAAACCACTCATCCCTTGAAATTGACCACGGTGGTAAGTAATATTTACACCTCCCTTCCCCTCCACTGTCTCTGTCTCCTTTTCTTATTTTTCAGAGGGTGATTTACCAGAATGTCCCTGCCTTGACGCAGGTCAAGTGGGTGACCTCTTCAAGCTCCTGTCCCCTCTGGGGTCAGTTTTCCTCTGCAAAGTGGACCTCATGACCTCCCCCTCTCTAACTCTGCCATGCAAATTGGATGAGGGGTGCCCCGAAGCTGTAGCTACCACCGTCACTCCTGCTTTCCTTAAGACTTGTCACTGGAAGCACAGGGACCCGTGAAGGGTTTGAGTGGTGGTGTGAGTGAGGATGGCAGTGCTCTCCCGACCCCAACCAGACATGACCCAGGGCAGGCTGTCCTGGACGGGTGGATGCCCAGGCTGGCCAGTGTCCTGCACTCTCAGGCACCAGAGATGCCCCACGGACAGTGGGGACACGACATGATAGCGTCTTGTTTAGAAAAATGTACAGAACATTTGAATTTTTTAAAAAAGATTTTATTTATTTATTTGACAGAGAGAGACACAGCGAGAGAGGGAACATAAGCGGGTGAGTGGGAGAGGGAAAAGCAGGCTTCCCACTGAGCAGGGAGCCCAATGAAGGGTTCAATCCCAGGACCCTGGGATCGTGACCTGAGCCAAAGGCAGATGCTTAACAACTAAGCCACCCAGGTGCCCTGTACAAAACATTTGAATTGGCAATTCCAATCTTTTCTTTTCTTTCCTTTTCTTCCTTCCTTTCTTTCTTTTTCTTTCTTCCTCCTTCCCACACTTACTTCTCTCCTTTCTTTCTTTTAAAAGATTTTATTTATTTATTTGACACAGAGAGAGCACAAGCAGGGAGTGCTGCAGGCAGAGGGAGAGGGAGAAGCAGGCTCCCCACTGAGCAGGGAGCCCAACGCGGGACTCGATCCCAGGACCCTGGCATCACAACCTGAGCCAAAGACAGACGCTTAACTGACAGAGCTACCCAGGTGCCCCCCTTTTCATCTTGCTTAACAAAAAAGCTTCGAATATAAGAAAAAGTGGAAAGAATGGCACAGTGAAGCCCTTGTACCCCACCATCTAGGCTCAGTCATGGTCCACATTTGGTCATAAATCCTCTACCTGTCTATTGCTTTTATTTTTAGAAATATTTTTCTGAACCATTTTATGAGCCCCTGGGCTGCTCTCCTGTATGACCGAGAACAAGACAACACACTGTAATTCTGTAAAACGATCCCATATTCTCCCCTACTCATATGTTCCCAAACATCAAAAAATGTCCTTGCACCACTGATTTTTTTTTTTTTTTAATTTTTTAATGGGATCCCATGAAGGTTCTGCCTTGGATTTGGTGATGTTTCTTTCCTAGAAACTCACACTTCCAGGGTGCAGCCCCAAATCCTGCAGAAGTAGATGGATTTCAGGCTCTTTTGAGTTTGTGTCCCTCGCAGACAGCACCCCTAGCAGTTCGCCCGAAAACGTACGGAGTTCTGCCGTTATCTTGTCCATCCCGCAAATACATTGTCTCATACTTTTTTGGTGTAGACACGTAAATTGCACCAAAATTGCTGCAACTTTCTTCCTTTTTAATCTACAGGGAAGCTCAAAATTGAAAGCAGCCCAGGTTCCTCTCCACTCTGGGCCCGCTAGAGGAAGGAACCAGATTCTTCCCCCCACCCCCCGCCCCTTTCCTGGTGGTATTAGGGAAGTTGTGGCAGGGGCACGAGGAGTGCAGGCCCGTGGTCCTGGCAGTCCTCCCAGCCTGGCCCCACCGAGGTGAGAGTAGGCTTGGGGTCCCGCCAGGTGTCACTGGGAAAACCCCCGTCGACAGAGGCACGAGGAGAGAAACGTCGGCTCGGATTTGGAACGTGTCGTGGTCCAGGCGCTGGGATGCGACTCTCCCCGGGGACTGACCCCCTAGGCACAGGGATTATTGCACCCATTTTGAAGATGAGGAAACTGAAGTTCAGGAGTGAACGCTTTGCCCAGGGAACTCGCTCCAGCTAATGAGGAGTGCGCGGTGAAGCTGAGTTGGAAACCCCGTCCCCACGCGCTCCAGGCCCCTCGAGCATCTCCCTCTTGCTGCTTGGCGCCAGGCTCAGGATTCTGACCACGTCTCAATTTCCTGGTACTTAGCCAGCCCGGGGAAGCCAAAGGCTCTGTCCAGGAATTCGGGTGGGGCTTGGGGCCGACGCTGAGTGGGCACAGGCTGCTGGGGTGGCTGCCTTTGAACAGGATCGAAGGCATCACTTTGTCCTTTGTCAGTTTTTGTTTGGTCAGAGTGATGAATTGCTGAGCCAGAGAGCTCAGAGAGGAGACGCCGGTGGGGCTGAGCTGGCCGGGGCTGGCCGGCCCACGGGTCTGACTGCTGACCTTCAGGCTGATCTGCAGTGGTGGTTCCTGAGGTCCCCAAAGCCCCTCTGCCAGGGGGTCTGGCTGTATCTGGGAGGGCTCTCTGCTCACACGCGAAGAGACGTGTACAGAGAGAGCCTCTTTTGGAAGGCTGCAAGTGAGGGCAAGGTGACAGGGCTGGGCTCAGAAAGGACAAGCACCCAGCAGGTTCTGGGAATCTTGGCAGCTGAAACAGAGGGGTGACCTCATCAGGGCCCAGCTGTTGGGCTGAGTCAGTGTCACTTTCCTCCGGAAAGAAAGCAGCTGAGCTGTCTAGTTTGAGTTAGGTGCCCACAGCTTGATCCTAGAAACACAAGGCACCTCGCCTGACCAGGGAGCATCTGAGGGAGGAGGAGAGCACCTGACAGCTGACATAGCCCAGCGAGCCTGGGAGGCAAGGACAGCTCTGTCTGCTGCAGGGAGCCCACACAGGCTGCCCGATCCCCCTTCCCGCCAGGTGAACCCCGCTGGTTTCTTCCACGAGCAGAAGTGGCCAGCAAAGAGTCTGACAGCGGAGGCTCAGTGGCTTCCCTCTGGCCAGCAGCCTCGGGATTCGGGGGGAGCCAAGCCACCCAAGCCACCAGCTCAGAGCCGACAGCGGCCTTCATGCTGCTTTTAAACCAACACTCCACCCAACAACAAGAAGACCAACGATGTGCCCAAGGATGTTTATTGCAGCCTGAGCTACAGAGGCAAAATGTTGGAAGTAAACTCATTTATTTGTTAAGCAAATTATGGCACAACAAATTTAAGGATGATTATGCAGCTATTAATATATCAAACAAACTGTGGCAATGGGAAGAACACTCACTGATGTACTGTTGAATGCAGATGCAGAACAGAAGATAAATCTCTGGCTGTCACTCTGTAAAGTGAGTCCGCTTATGTGAACAAGGCCAAGAACAGAACTAGCAAGCTGAAAAGAGTTTGGTTTATTTGGGAGGAGTATGAGTGACTGTTTTTACTTTTCTCCCCCCCCCCCCAAATGGGGTATTCTTTTTGCAAATATAACAAAGATCTCTCTGATCCATCAGGAAGCCACTGAGGAACCTACTTGAGGTAGTAGGACTGTGACAGGTGGAGCCAAGGGTAGGGAGATTGAGTATGATGGGGGCCTCAGGCTGGCAGAATTGGGGGGTGGCTCCTGGTGGTCCTCAGTCAAATTCTCCTTTACAGCCCTAATGCTCTGTATACATTTCATGATTCTATCCCCATCCCTTACAGGACAAATCGACATAAATTTGGCCTATTGACTGTATGCACCATTGCTAAAAAGAAATCTCACACTATTGCAACAGATGGGATATGAATGATGGCGATGTTCCTATAAGAAGTCTTTGTTCAAAAGTTATGCCAGCTTGTTGTTACTGAAAGCAGAGGGGGCCAGCCCATTACCCTCACCAGAGTCACAGCTGGATCTCATTCCCGTCATCAGTTTTGTCCCAGGAGAAGTTACAAAAAGTGGGGAATACATCTCCCTAGTGAAGCATATGTCTCGTGGTAGGTAAGAATCTCCTAAGAAAGATTGGGGTGGGGGTAGCCAGATCTGCTCAGCTATATGAAAAAAGAATTCTTACCAGAGATCTTATCTGTGGAGGATGAAGGCTCATGAAGAATGCTAAGATACTGTATGCCAAGATACTGTGGGGGATGGGGAGCAGGTGGTGTGAGGGATCACTCAGTGGCATTCCAGCCCCTTCTCTCTTGCCCAATTCCATAGGAGGGGCTATAAGGAGATAAAAACTCAATTTTCCCTTAAGGGCATCCACCCACCCATCTATCCGCCTATCCATCCATCCACCCATCCATCCATCCACCCAACCATTCTCCCACCCATCCACCCACCTAACCACTCATCCAT
>CM052895.1:2739875-2770676 GCA_028534135.1 Potos flavus | reverse complement strand
GGCCAGCCAGGAGCAGCCTCCAGCCCATCACCCTTGGGACCGGGTGCCAGGCCCTGATGTTTCGGGCTCTCCCTCCCCCCACCATCCAAGTCGACAAGGGCTTTGAGGTGAGGACCTGGGCTTGACCACACTGCACAGTGCAGAAGCATGGATGATGGCTCAGCAGGGCAGGGCAGATGGGAAACTGAGGTCCGCAGAGTGGCAGGGCCCGGCCCAAGGTCAGGGGCCGGGACCAGAGCCAGATTCAGCGGGGAGACCAGCTGCCTGGTTGGTCCAGGACCGAGGGGTGTTCAAACTGGAGCAGTGCTCAAACTGGAGCAGTCCCAGGAAAACTGGGACACACTGGTCACCCTACATGTATGTCAACGGCACAGACATTTGCTCGGGTCTTCACCGTGCCGGGTGCTGGGGCTTGGGAAAGTGAGGCGTGTCAGACACATTCAGTGTAGTGGGAGACAGTCCCAGGACCCGCCTACGAAATGAGCCTTGGCCGGGAAGTCTTTGGCACCCACATGCTGGGTTTAGTCCCCCTCTGTGCCGCTCAGGAGGCATCCCCTCACGCCCTGGTCACGGGGCATTGGTGGTGGGCCTGAGGGCTGCACTGTGCCAAATATTACATGCACGGGGATCAGAGTTTCATTCCCAGCAAGTTCTGTGAAGCAGGGCTCTATTATTCCCCCTGACGGACAAGAAGCCGAGACCCAGAGAGGTTAAGCCACTCATACAAGCTCACACAGCAATAAGAGGCAGAGGTGGCACAGGACCCAGGTGGCCTGGCTCCACAGTCCCTGTCCTGTGAGCTTCCTCACCGTTGACTGGAGGGCGGGTGGTCTCTGTGCATCTCCCCCACCCCCACCACTGGCACTGAGCCCCAGGCCTGGGGTCAGTGCACAATGGCTGCACTGGCTTGGAATGGGGACATGGGCCAGGACAGGGAAGGGATTAAGGGCAGTGGGACTCTGTGGACAGAGACAGCTCCCTGGGGGGCCTGGTGCAGGCTTCCTGCACGCTGGGCACTGGGGATGGTCCTCCGGGGGGTAGCGTTTTCCATGTCTGAGAACCTCTCACCATTTCATTTCCACGTGGGTCCAGGCTATCCTCCTATCAGGCTCTAGCATCCTAGCCAGCAGGGCTGTAACCCACTGCCTTTGCTTTCTGGAGCTGAGCAGTTCCATCTGGGGTCACTGAGGAAGCCTGTGTGGAATGGGCCGTGTCACAGAGATGAGGGGAGAGGGGAAGGGGCAGCCAGGAACCAGCCACAGGCAGGAAGAAAGCACAGAATGCCATGACCACCGGAGCCTCCTGGCCTCAAAATTTCAGCTGGGGCAGCCGGGAACCGCAAGAGCATCTGCAAGCATCTTTTTCCCTTTCCCTTTCCCTTTCCTTCCCTCCCATCCATCCATCTATGCTCCAGTCCCCCATCCACTGATGAAACACCTCCTGTGGGCCCAGTTGATGGTCCACATCTCTTTGGAAGTTAGAGAAGAATGCAGCGAAATGAAATAAATGCACAGCTCCGTAAATCACCCACCTCTGGCCCCACACCTAAACCACGGCATCCCCGCCCCCCCGAGCTGGAAAAGGGGGGCTCAGCGTGCAGGAATAGGACATCCCCACGCCTGCCCCATGGCCACCTGGCCAGCACGGATGGAAGAAAAGCCAGTGTCCCCGCTGACATCCCACACCAAAGGCTGCAGCCGGCTCCGTACACCCCCACCCCGCGGTCCAGCTCCTGGGCCACAGGCCAGCAGCTCTGTGATTGCCACATGGCCCCTGTGCTCCGGGAATGGGAGGCAGCCTGGCGGTGTGCCCGAGAGGCTAAGTCTGATTCCTGGCCCCACTGCCTACTTGCTGTGTGACTGGACAAGCCAGAGCTCCTGTCCGAGGCTCAGTCTTCTAATCTGCGAAACGGCACTGCCAGACTCCATCAGTCGTCCTCAGAATGAAACGGGGGCGGGGATGGAGTCAAGGGGCCCTCAGGTGGTAGGTGCTCAATAAGGCAAGGTCGTTGTCCCTGCAGCTCCGGCTTTCCAGCTTCCTGGCTCCTGGGGGGACAGGCTCACCTGCCCTGGGTGTTGAGGTCTAGCCTCACTGAAGGCTGCTCCCTGGCATCAGCCGTCCTCAGACCCAGAGCTGCCGAAGGGCTCACAGGCTGAGCAGGAAAGGCCAGCTGCCTAGTACGTGGCCACCAGGGTGACCAGGGTCTGTGGGAAGCCCCCCTGCTGGGCAGGGGGTACAGGGCTGGAAGGCCCTCCCCGGGGGGGGGGGCCCAAGGGGGCCTGTCTCGGCCTGCTCACCAGCTTAACCAAGCCCTCGTGCCCATCCCATCCAACTGCAGAGTGACTGAATTTCAAGAAGAGCAGCTTCTTCTGTTATCCCTCGGGCTGGACACAGACCTGCACAAACCACGGCACACACCTAATTCCACCAACATTCCTGCCAAGAGACCAGGCAGGCTGGGGACAGCAAGCCTCGGTGGTTCCTCCCCGTGGAGATGACAACTCTAATCGTCAGGCTGGTGACAGGTCCTAAGTCAGAGTCTCACTGTAATCCCAAGACACAGTTTCTGGTGTGGGAGGCCACCAGGAGAATTTGGGAGACCAATAACATTGACCAGGGTCAGCGAAGGCACCTCCTCCGCCAAATGCAAATGTAGAAGAACAGAGTCTGTGAAAAGGCAGTTTTAGTGACTGAGAGGCTTGGTTCACTTAGTGCCAAAAACGTGACTATGATCTGAGGCTCCATCAGTGAAGGTCTTACATTTGGAGTAAGGAGGTGGAAGACCCTATGCACTTGGAGACAATTTGATCTGAAGCAGAAGGGACTCTGACAAATGAAACTGTTCAGGGACCAAAGAGATCCAAGTGGGGAGGGGGCTGGAGACCGGAGTATGGTGGAGGGTGGGGGACAGGCCTGGGCTGTTGACTTTGGAGGCAGGAGGGGGCCTGGGGGCGCTGAAGGACTGGTGGGTAGAAGAGGGAACAGCCAAGAGGGGGCCTGGGTGGCTCAGCTAGTTGAGACTTGATTTTGGCTCAGGTCACGGTCTCAAGGTCGTGAGAGCGAGCCCCTCGTCAACCTCCATGCTCAGCAAGGAGTCTGCTTGAGATTCTCTCTTTCTTTCTGCCCCTCCCCCTGCTCATGCACGCACGCTCTCTCTCTTAAAGAAAAGCTTTAAAAAAAAAGGAAAAAGAAAAAGAAGGAGCAGCCTCACTCTGCACAGCGCTCCAGAGGACAACCCCAGCCCGATAAGGAAGCACTTCGTACCAGTGAGAGCTGCGTGGGCACGGGCTGATCTGTTCTGTGAGGTGGTGAGTCCCCCATACTGGAGGCATTCAAGGAGCATGGCTGTCTATACAGATGCTGCAGAAGGGCGGGGGGGGGGGGTTGGACCAGGTGACCTGGGAGTCGGCATCCAGGCTCTCTGACACAGCTCGCCTGGGGCCAAGGTGGGGGATAGGGAGGAGCTCTGAAGTCCGGACAGGCCTCTGACTTACCTTCTCCCGGCTGCTGTGGGCGGTCAGGGAGCGGTGGGCTGCCCCCCGCAGGGCTGTCCTGTAGTTGCAGAAATTCCCAGTTGGGTCCATCTGGTGCTAGAAGGAGACAGGCAGGCATTGGGGCATCTGCGTCCCGGGGTTGGCCAGGGCCGGCCAGCAGTGCAGCAGCCTTGCTCACCTCGAGGATGAAGAACTTGGCTGTCTTCACTTTGGCCCAGGTCTTCTTCAGCCTGGAGACAGGGCTCATGTTCATGCCGGCTGGAAGAGGAAGGGTCGAGCTGGAGGGGCATCTCCGGGCCGCGCGGTCTGCTTACTCCCTCGGGCAGGGGGCCTGCGCCTGACCGAGGCCAAGCCTGCTGCAGACGGCCGGGTGGTGGGTGGGTGGGTGTTGATGGACACTGTGCCCCAGCGAGCCTGGCTGCTGTGTGTCCCCACACTGTGACCAGGGTCTGCTTTGGGTCCCCGCTCTCCCTGGATCTGGGGACACGGGCCAAGTCCTCCAAAGTCCCCTGAGGAGGCCAAGCTTGCCTCAAAGGGAGGGCGCCTCTCCAGGACCTCCGGGCCCAGCAGCACCCGCCCTGCTCCGAGGAGCGCCCTGGCTCGCACCCTGCCCGCCCGTAGGTGCCCGCTCCAGCCTCTCTGGGGGTGCTCCCAGCGAGGCCCGGGGCCCGCCGGCCTACTCACAGATGATGGCCATCAGAGAGTTGAAGTTGCCAATGTTGAAGCACTCACGGGCCACGTCGATGAAGAACTCCACCACCTGGGCCCTCTGCTTCTTTTTGGCTGGCTGGGGACAGAGCGCCTGAGCCTCAGCAGGGACAGTCCCCACCGCGTCACGGGACCAGTCCCTCGTCACTGTTCTCTCAGCCCCGTGCACGGCCGAGTCGCTTGATGCTGGGGCAGTCTGCCGCCCGAGGGCTCAGGGTCTCGGCACGCCCTGGGCAGGCCCGGCAGGGCCCACCGCCCTGGAGGGCTCCGGTGGGGCCTGGCAGGACTCCATGGGGCGGGGGAGCCTCCCTCCGGGTCCGGCTCCAGCACCCTCCAGCACCCTCCACGGCTCCCTCCCGTCCCCCCCAGCACTACGTTCACTCTCCCCACGCTGGGGCCACACACGGACCCAGGCTCTGTCCCCGGAGCAGCTTTCTGTTGAATGATTCTGTAACCTCACCCCCCGCTGATGGCCACGTGCTTGGGACTGTGACTTCTCCGATGGCTCCAAACAAACTGTGTCAGAAAGCCTCCGCCCGAGGTCCTTCCTGTCCCTCCCAGGCAGCCTGCACAGTGATGGCAGTGGCCCGAGCAAGGAGGGGGCCAGAGGCCAAGCATTCCCGCCAGCCGCGGGTCCTCAGCAGGAAGTGCTCCCGAGGCCGAGGCATCGCAGACCAGCTTCTCCTTCCGAGCGGCCCTGCCTCTGCCCCTTTCTCTGTTACCCCAATTCCTATCTCAGCATTTGCTCCCGGAGAGCACCCACCGGCACCCGTCGCCTCCAATCTTTCCCGGTACAAATGGCCCTGAGGCTTCACCTGATGCTGACAGGGGTTTGGAGGAGGGCCCTTGCACTCCAAGGAGGAGAAGAGGGCAGACAGGGTCTGGCCCCGCGGGACCATGCCTTGGTGACACGTGCCTCTGGCTCAGTGCTGACAAGTCATCCTGCTTTCCGGGAGAAGCTGGAGACCTGCACTTTGCATGTACAATCTCCCAATTCTTACAGGTTGGGCCATTTCTACTCTACATCCTGAGAGAGCCAAGGACAGAGTGGCTGCAGGCCAGGCCCCCCCAAGGCAGACAGGCACAGATGGAGGGAGCAGAGCCACCTGGCAGAGCAGTGAACTACTTCTCACACCCTCAGCAAGCGGTCTCCAATGCTCCATGCTGGAGTCCGTGGCTCCATGCCAGGCTCTGCCCAGAGGGAAAGGTCACTGCAGGCAAGCTGGGTGACACCTGCTGTCCCAGAAAGGTGTCCAGCTGAATCCTGGCCTTGGACACCGACAGGCTCAAGATACCCTTTTAGTTCCCTCCCAGGTGGGCTCCCCCCAACCCCTGCCACCTTTGGCTATGCTAGGTCGTGCTGCCGGCCATCTTGGGCTATGCTAGGTCATGTCCCCTGCCACCTTGAGCTATGCTAGGTCATGTCCTTGGCCACCTTTGGCTATGCTAGGTCATGTCCCCGGCCACCTTGGGCTATTCCAGATCATGTCCCCGGCCACCTTGGGCTATGCTAGGTCATGTCCCCGGCCACCTTGGGCTACGCTAGGTCATGTCCCCGGCCACCTTGGGCTATGCTAGGTCATGTCCCCGGCCACCTTGGGCTATGCTAGGTCATGTCCCCGGCCACCTTGGGCTATGCTAGGTCATGCCCCCTGTCACTTTTGGCTATGCTAGGTCATGTCCCCGACCACCTTTGGCTATGCCAGGTCATGCCCCCTGCTACCTTGGGCTATCCCAGATCACGTTCCCTGCCACCTTGGGCTGTGCTTGGTCATGCCCCCCAGCTTTCTACACACCATGCAGATCTCGGTCGCCACGAGGTAGCACAGTCTGTTGAACCATTTCACGTAAGCCTCCAGATTGTTGGTCTTGTCACTGAAACAAGGCTGGGAAAGAAACAAGGACCACGCTCAGTCTTGCTGTCAATAACTTTTGGAACACAAAGTCAGTTCATCGATCCTTCTTATAGATCATCTGGAAAATGCTAAGACCTCAAAACCGTCCACAAATACCCATGATCTGATGTGTATCCTTCCAGTCTTTTTTCTATACATTCAAAGATATAATTTAATATGACCTACATATGTACATACGTATATAAATACACACCCCCATACATAGCTGACTGTCACTATTCGTAGATTCTGTATTTGTGAATCTGTCTGCTTCCTCAAAATGCATTTGTAACCCCAAATCACTACTCATGTCTCTTTCACTGTCATTCATGGGGCAGAGTGGCAAGAAATCTCAGTCACGCCAAGTGCCTGCGTGTTCCCAGCTGAGGCTGAGCTAAGTGACGATGTGCCTTCTCGTTTCGGCTCCTACTGTGAACAACTGTCTTTTTCTGTGGTCTATTCAGTGTGATGGTGCGTCTCCTGCTTAAAGTGGCTCCAAGCACAGCGCTGCAGTTCCTAAGCACACGAGGGCTGTGATGGGCCTAAAAGAGAAAGTACATGTTAGATAAGCTGCACCTAGACATGAGTCATGGCACTGCTGGCTATGAGCTCAATGTCATTGGAAGAGCAAGAAATATTAAATAAGGTGTCTTTGAGCCAAAACACACATAGTACAAGGCTACATAAGGACTGGAGGATGCAAATGTGGTTGGGAGGCTTGCAAGGAACCTAACTCTGTATTTCCCTTGGGAGCAGTGGTATTTGCTAATTCCAGTTCATGATGACATCATGGGATATAATCATATCCCCATAAATAATGACAGTCAACTGTATGTGTGTATCCATATATATATATATATATGTATATATATATATATCCATGTTTTTCCACAGGAACTTTTTCATGTGCCATAAAATAGCCTTTGGAAATAAAATTTTTCAATTGATGTAGACTATTCAACTGCAAAAATGCATGAGAGTTTAAAAGATTAAACTTAAGTTAACTTAAATATCCACATTGAAATTGACAGTGTGACCTTCAGTAAGTAGAGGGGAAGGTGGAATGGGGGATCCATTAATCCGAAAAAAGTAAAGTAAGGAGGAGAAAAGACAGGGAAGGGGTGGGAAGACAAGCAAAGGATGCATAGAAGGTGGTAAAACCTAATCCAGGTAAGTTGGGAATTACAAATTGCTGTAATTTTAAAACTCTAGCTACTAGCCATTTTCAAGTGGCTCACCCCAAACCCAAAGATATATAGGTAAAAAAAAATTGAAAAATATATATGACGAATATCACATAGCTATAAGAATATTAGACAAAATAGAGTTTGAGATGAAAAGAAAGACTCTAAGGCAAAAAGCATCAGAGGATATTCAAGGGGAATCACATAATGATAAAAGGTTTGATTAATCGTGACCATGTCACAAATCTAAACTTGCTTGTGCCTGAATACATAGCTTCAAAATAAGGAGGAAAATAGAGTCAGAAAGGTAAACTCCTTTAGAGGGAGAAATCAAATATTACTGCCACAATGGAAGATTTTAACACAAGGCCAGCAATTCATAGATTATGGAGATTTAAAAAAACAGTATAAATATAAATTTGAGCAACACGATTTACAGAGTTGAATTAACAGACAAGTACAGAAGCCTGCTTGCACTCAACCATATGAGAGTGTGTATTCTTTTCAAATAGTCAGAAATCTAAAAGCACATTTTAAAATAATCTATGGGTCAAAGATGAATCGTCACGGAAGTTAAGATGAGAATGTTGAAAAACAAAATTATGAGGGTGCAAATAGAAATATACTTAGAAATGAATAGTCTTTCACACTTTTATTAGGATGGAAGAAAAGATGAAAACGGGCTGGGCATCCAACTTAAAAAATTAGAAAAAGAATAAAAAAGAAAGAATCCAAAGAAAGCAGATGGAGGGAAATAATAAAGATGAGAGAAAAAAAATGAAATAGTAAAGAAAGATGCAACATATAGAATCAACAAAGCCAGAAGCTCTCTATTTGAAAAGACTAATATAAAATTGATGAACGCTTAGCAAGACTGATGAAGAAACAAAGAGAGAAGTAAATACAAAGAATATTAGAGGCGAATATGAATGTGAAAAAAGCGAAAAGTAACTAGAGAGTATTCTGAATAACTTTAAGTCTATAAATGTGAAAACTTAAGAGGACTGAGTCAAATTTCTGGAAAAATAGAAAGTAAAAAGTAGAGTAAAGAAGAAATGGAAACCCTAAATAGTCCTATAACTACTAAGACAAGGCAAATCTTGAATGGGTACATAAAAGTCTTCCTGAAAAGGAAATACCAGGCTTGGATGGTTTCACTGGCAAATTCTACCAAATGGTCCAGGAACAGGTAAGTCAGTCTTTCCCACAGAACAGAGAACAAGGAGAGCGAAAACAAAGATGAGACAAGAACAGGAACAGAAAGGAAAATGAAAAGTCAATCGCGTGATTATAGTTGCAGAAATCCTAAACAAAACAAGAGCAAACGGCCTAAGGATGTACAAAAAAAGATAAAGATGGCAACCCAGTTTCGTTTATCCCAGAAATGCAAGGTTGGCTCAACACTGGAAAAGAAAAAAGCAACTACTACGATAGTTCCCCCTTATCTGTGGTTTGTTGTTCATGGTTTCAGTTACCTACCATCAACCACGGTCAGGAAGCAAGACAATCAGCAGTAGTCTAAGGCTCCATCACGGTGCCTGTCATTCACCTCACCTAACCTCATCTTGTCATCTCACATCATCACAGGGAGAAGGGTGAATACAGTGTAATGAGATATTTTGAGAGAGAGAGAGAGGCCACATACACATAACTTTTATTAGAGTGTATTGTTATAGTCGTTCTATTTGGTTATGAGTTATTGTTGTTAAAGTCTTACCGTGCCCGATTTATAAATCTTATCATAAGTATGTGTGTATAGGAAAAAGTGTAGTATGTATAGGGTTCGAACCATCCATGATTTCAGGCATCCGCTGGGTGGTTTTGGAACATATGCCCCACGGATAAGGAAGGGGGACTACTGTGTAAGTAATCACTTAACAGTTTAAAAGAAAAGAGAACCTGGTTAATAGACCCAGAAAAAGGAGTCCGTAAAATGAAACAACCATTCATGATAAGAACTCTCTCAAAGTGCGACCAGGGGATTTCCTTGAGCTGATAATGGGCATCTAGGGAAAAAAAAAATCTCATAGCAAACATCATACTCTATTGTGACATGTTAAAAGCAATCTGTTTAAAATCAGGACAAAAGAAGAATGCTGGCTAGCAACACTTCTTTTAATATTTCGCCAGAGACACTAGTTAGTACAATAAGCAAGAAAAAGAAATCCTACTGGTCAGACTTAGCGGGGTTATTCTGCAATAACTAGTAATCCCAACATTTCAGAGATTTAAAAAATAGGACCCATAAGTCATTCATGTCCATCTCTTATCAGTGGAGGATTCTTTGTATGACTACCCTAGAAATAGAAAGAATAGGATTCGAAAGGAAGGAACAAAACCGCCATTATTCCCAGATGATGTAATTGTCTATGTGAAAAATACCAAAGAACACAGAAAAACTATTAGAATTAACAAGAATGCATAATATTGTCAGATACAAAGTTGATATACAAAAGTTAATGACATCCCTTAAACTATGTAAGCAGTTCGGAAATAAGTACAATAGAAGATGCCATAAATAATAGAAAAAAACACATATATAAAGAACCCGGGGTGGAAAAATCTAACAATCTGTTTAATATTTTTATGGAGAAAGTTATAAAACATTAGAAAGGTATTATGGAGTAGATCTAAGTAAATGGCGGGACACACCATTTGTATGAGTCGGGGGACCTCAGTATCATGAAGAGGAAAATTCTTCCTGAATTGGTCCGTATTTCATATAGTCTAACAAAATCCCAGTAGAGGATTTTTCACTGAATTTGGCAAGGGATATAGAATTTCGAATAGAAAAACAAAGGGCCAAGAATGGCCAAGCCACTCCCAAAGAAGAGAAGGGTCTGTTTCACCAGATAGGGAGAAAAATACCCAGCATACAACTATAATCATGAAGATGATGTATATTGACACAGAGATAGAAAAACTGACGAGCGGACAGAACACACATCTCCACGTGTAGATCAAACCTGACAGACGACAGTGACGGAACTGTCAGGGCGGGCAGGCAGGCAAGACAATACGTGAAACATAGTATAGGAACACTTGGTATTTGGGTGGAAAACCACGAACATGGATCTCCACCTCAAGCCATAGCCACAAAGTGAATTTCAAATCCAAGGCTTCAACGCGAAGGGCAAAATATTAAAACTTCTCGAAGAAAACAGCGGAGAATATCTTTATGATCTGGGTAGGGAGCAGGGAGGCATTTCTTAACTCCCCTCCCGACCCCCCCCAAAAAAAAACCATAAAGGAAAAGGTTAGTAAATTCGATTTGGTTAAAAATAAAAACACCTTCTCATCCAAACACAGAATAATAAGAATGAAAAGTAAAGCAAAACAAAACAAAACCCCCCCAAAAAACGGGGAGAAAATTTGCAGTTCATTTAACTGACAAAGGATAGTCATCTAGTACATATATATATTTTTAAAAACCACCAAAAAACCTCTTTAAAATCCTTAAGAAAAAGCCAAACCACCAATAGGAAACTGGATGACAGGCATGTCATAGAAGAGAAAACAGGAACGTCCAGGACACAGGAGAAGATGCTCCCTTGAATGGTTTGACAATTTCAAGGGTCATTGAGAAGCGAAGCAAGATTCCCTCCCTGTGGGGAGCCTCACCAGCCCCAACCCATGACACCGTGATTTCCCTCCCGGGGATATTATGGAGCCCAGTTCCCCGAAGGCACAACTAGTTTCATGCTCATACAAAGTCATTGTCTTTTCATCGTGTTCACGTTTGCACTGAGATGTAAAAGACTAGTGGCTGAAATCATTCCCACCTTAGCCTCAAACAGAGTCACCAAATCATTCTCATGGTCATAGTGTTCTTCACCATCACACATTCCTAGTCAAAGAAAAACTAGGAGTGTGATTCAGCATGTCCTGGAGGAGGTGAACTTTTCAATTTTATTAAATCTCAATCTTATGGTGCCTGGGTGGCGCCGACAGTGAAGCGTCTGCCTTTGGATCAGGTCATGATCTCAGGGTCCTGGGATCAAGTCCCACATCAGGCTCCCTGCTCAGGGGGGAGCCTGCTTCTTGCTCTGCCTGCCGCTCCCCCTGCTTGTGCTGTCTCTCTCTGGCAAATAAATAAATAAAAATCTTAAAAAAAATGAATCTCAATCTTGTGCACACATCTTTTTGGTATTCTATGTGATGAAGCAGTACGCAAAAGAATTTCTGCTGCATACAGAAGTCGGGTTTGAGGAAAAGCACCAGTGTGATTGACTTGTGAGCAGAACTGGCCACTTTTCTCATGGAACACCATTTCTACTCCAAAGAAGGACTGACCAACTATGGTTTTTTCAGACTTCAGTGTTTGGTCGATATATTTTTTTTAACGATTTTACTTCTTTATATGCAAGAGAGAGCAAGCACAAGCAGGGGGAAAGGCAGAGGGAGAGGGAGAAGCAGACTCCCCACTGAGCAAGGAGCCTGATTTGGGGCTCGAACCCAGGACCCTGAGATTATGACCTGAGCCGAAGGCAGACGATTAACCGATTGAGCCACCCAGGTGCCCTGATTGGTATTTTCTTGAAAATCAACCAAATGAGCCTGTCACTTCAAGGAAATAGTTGGATAGTATTTGTTGTCACTGATAAAATTCAAGGTTTCAAGAAAGAATTGGGAACTTGTAAGACATGTATCCCCCTCTGTGACCTTGACAGTTTCCCAATACCCACAGGTTTTTTTTGGAAGGATGAGATCAGTAATAATATTAGTGGATATGATTTCAAAATATCGTATAATGAAATGCGTCAACATTTGGAAGATCTGCCTGGTTCAGTGAACTCATATTTTCCAAACGACCAACGTATGATGTTATTAAAATCACGTACGGGCAAAAGATCCATTCAAGATGCAAGATGGACCAATGGATTTTGATGTAACAGAGGACAGATAACAGATGACACTGATACATTTTCAGATTCCAAACTGCAACTAATCTTAAAAAAAAAAAACTACCACCTGCCGAGTTTTAGCGTAGTATCAAAGAAAACTATTCACTTTTCTGAAAATGCTGTAAAAATATTCTCCCTTTTCCAACTACATGTTTGTGAGAGGTTGGATTTTTCAACCCAAATAATGTATGTCAAGAGATTGAATGCAGAAGCAGGTAAGAGACTTCAGCTCTCTTTTTGTTATGCTGGTCATTAAAGAGATTTGTAAAAATACTGTAAAACAGTATTACTCTTCCCTGTAATTTTCTTACTTTGGAAAATTTTTTTACTTTGGAAAATAAGTTACTGATGCGAACATGTGATAGGTTATTATTGCTATTTGGAATAAATAAATATCTTTAAAAGTTATCAGTTTTAATGGCTAATCTCATGAATATTGGTAGATGCAATCTACATAACCAAAAGTTCTTTGGGGCCCTTCACAATTTTTAAGAGTATAAAGGTGTCCTAAGACCAAATCATTTGAGAACTGATGCCCTAGAAAAATATGCACCGATGTACATGGAAACGTGTAAGAATGTTCACAGCAGCAGTATCCATAATAGCAAGAGGCTGGAAACAACCACAGACCTTCATCTACCACAGAGTGGGCGGAGAGAGGTCACGGGCAATCTCTGCTGTACTTCACGATAAAAAAGTAATTCTTGGAGATGGCCAAAAACCAAACCCATAACCAAAACCAAACCTCAAAAAGAACCCGCTGAGAGCGGCCAAGCCTCCTTCCCACTCCAGCCCCCGCCCTGGTGCCGGGCTCCCAAGAGTTTCCAGTATTCCCAGAGATGGTCTACACGCACGTGTTGTGCAGACAGACAGGTATCACGCACCTTCCTTTTGTTGTTACACAAATGGCCACATCCTCTTCGTCACTGCTCTTCGCTCTAGTTTTTTCTATGATGGATCTGGGTGATCATTCTCTACTTCTAGCCACTCTTATTCTTTGTAATAGATACAGAGCATTCCGTGTGTGGAGCTCCTGTAATTTGTAATCAAGCCCCCCGGGATGATAAGCTAGGTTGCTTCCAGCCTTTGGCCATGAGAGCCACAGTATATCCCAAATACCTCTCTACACACACATCTTTGTGTACACGGGTGTGTATATCGGTAGGATAAATTATGAGGCGTGTAAAGTTGAGGTCAAGGGTGTACATTTCAAGCACTGATACTATTGTCGAACTGCCCCCCCCAAATGGCTGTGCCACACCCCCCCCAACCAGCCATGTAGGAGAATGTGTCCTTCCCTACACACCTGCGATGTTTGATCTTCGCTTATCTGAGAGGTGAAAATGCATTCATATTTATTTGCTCTTCTTTAATTACACCAGAAAGCAGAAGACAACGTTTCCAGTTCTAATTCGAATTGCACCCGGTTGATATGCACCAGGCACCCTACTGGTTGGGCTCTGACAGAGGAGGGGCAAACCCGAAATCCCGTGTGTGGGCGCTGTCCACGGTCCGTGGACACTGCATCACTTAAGAGGGGATCGCGCCCTTATTTCCTGGGCGGCGCGCACTACCCCGGGTGGCCGCTGGAGGGCACCAGCGCCCACCGAAACGCGCTGGGAGCTCCTGGGGTGCGCTCCACTCTCCTCCCGGACCCGGGCCTGGGCTCCGCGCCCACCCCTGCCCTCCGCCCTCGCTGGGTGGGTGACCAGCTGGCTTCCCCAGGACTCAGGGCTGTTGGGGCACGGGTGGAGTGGATGCAGCCCTTCAAAGCCCATCTCCTCTGCTCCGGGCCCCTCCGAAGATCCCCCAGCTAACACTCGTGGCATTCCCCAGAACGGCCAAGGGGCGAGGGTCTCTGGTGGGACAGCCTATCCAAGGGCCTTCTACCTTTGTGCTGGCCAAAGGGTCCTTGTTCACAAAAGCCTGGACAAACTCCTCAGGCCCGATGTGCCGGAGCCGTTCCTGCACCAGAAGGGAGAAGAGGAGTTGGGAAAGGGGGTAAGGTGCAGGGAGGCGGGGTGCCCATCCGGGACCTGGCGTGGTGCTTCTGCGGGCTCCCTGCCTCTCAGCCCACCCCAGGGCTGTCTCTGGACACCTGCCCTTTTCCCTAGGGCTCCACAACCCCATTCTGGTTGTCACAGAGCTTGAAACCACCCTGAAGGAGGTACCCCTTTTCCCATGCGCAGGGGCTGCCCAAGCTCATGGGGGGGCAGGAGGCAAGGTTCCCATAGGGCGTGAAACCAGGCTTGAAACTGGGTAATTGAAATGACCTGCTCCCTCCAGGGGAGGTCTGAGTCAGAATCAAATCCTGGCTCTGTCCCTTCTACTGTGTGACTTCAGGCAAGTCTCTTAACCTCTCTGGGCCTTAGTTTCCTCGTTGGTGCAAGGGGAATAATAATAGCACCTCTCAGGCACGGTGTGGGAAGATGAAATGAGACGGTGCGCGTTAAATTCTGAGTATAGTGCCAGAAAGCAGTTAGGGAGCCATAAATGGTAGAGGTTTAAAAGAGAAGAAATCTAACTGCCCCACCTCCCCTCTCCCTGGGGCAGGCCCCTCGGCCTCTGCATCTTCAAGGAATCCAACATGCTGGAGGCCAGGCGGGGGGCTGGACTCCTATCTGGACTTCTCTGGAAGGCTAGGGTGGGTGCAGTGTGTCTGCGAGTCCTAGCTGGGGAAACTGAGGCCCTGGTAGGGAAGGCGCTCGTGGTGGGAAGCTCACACAGCAGGTGGTGGCAGAGCCGGTATTTGAACCCAGTCCCTCTGTCCTGGGCCTTCCAGGGTCCAAGCTGGGCAGGCCCCGCATGTCCAGCCTTCCTGCTGGAATGGCAAGAGACCATCCCAGAGCCAGGGCACCCTGGAGGTGCACGGCTGGCCCTGCTGTGACAGGCTCAAGCCCTGGGTTATGCGGACACAAGGCGGGGGGCCGGGGATGGCCGGTCCTCAGCTGTTCCGGGCTCTGGGTCTGGCTAGAGGAGGGCCCAGGCCTGCTCACCAGCTCCACGTGGGTGAGCTGCTGGGCCAGAGTGTAGGGGTCACTGCAGACGCCGAGGAGCTCCCGGTGGATGGAGGCGGGCGGCTTGGTCCTGTAGGAGATGGGCTTGTCGGCGCCCAGCAGGCCTTCCGGGCCCTGGCCCTGGGCGGCCAGCTTCTGGTGCAGAGCCTGCAGGAGCTGCTGCATCCTCTTCCGGTATGCCTGGAGAGGAGGCGGAAAGAGAGGAGCTCACGCCCGAACACCCACTCCACGTGTCTAGCGTCTGAGGCTCTGGGCCGGCCGGGATGTGGGCTGTGGCCGGCTATGCCCGCCCCCGTGTCAGCCCTGAAGCAGGACCCAGCCCAGGGCGGCGGGGAAAGGCTGCAGGATGACCAGTGGGAGCTGAGAAGAGCACCTGTCGGGGAGGGTTACCGGGGCCCGGGGCTGCCCCCGCTCTCTGGGCAGTGGGGCAGGCTGAGGTGCGCACTGCCTGGGAGACAGAGGCAGGGAGAGAGGAGGGAGACGTGGAATGGGCTCTGCCCTCCCCCATCCTGGGGGCCCCTCCACTTCCCTATGGGGCCACTGTGGGAGATGGCCGGGCGGTTTCCTGGCCCACTAGAATGACAGCTCGGCAGGGGCAGGGAAGCCTGCGTGGCCCCCTCTCTGTGGGCAGAGCAGCGTCTGGCTCTGGGCCTGTGGCGGGCCTTTAATAACACTTCCGTGGACAAAAGCGTCTCACCGTACAGCTCAGACAGGTGCATGCTTGCTCTGGGCTGCCCTGGACGGGGTGCAGGGAAGAGAGGCTGAGGCGCCCCTCGGAGGGGCACCCGCCCTCCCTCACCCAACAGGGAAACGGACTATTCCCCCCTCAGAGACCCGTTTCCAAGGAAGGCACCATCAGACTGGCTGTGTTTACGAAACTTGAGGCCCGCTGTTCCCAAGGGGTTGGTCACTGATCCATAGACGGAGCCCCCGAACTTGTCAGCCAGGCCCCCCCAGAGGTTGATTCAGCCCCCACAAACCAAGGAGCTGGCTCGGGAGCAGGGGCGGATGTAGCCGAACCCTAACTCTTGCTCCCAGCGCCCCGGAGGCCAGGCCCACTGCTCAGCGGGACGGTATGGGGGTAAACTGAGGTCCAAGTCTTCCGTCCGTTGCCTACGGAAACAACTGCCCCTCTCAGCTCTGCGGGGTCCAAGAGTGTGGTGAGCACGCTGCCGGTCAGGTCTTTGCGGGAGCTGGGTCCATCCTGTGAGCCCCCACACCTGCATCGGCCCCCCATCTCTCTCCTCACTCAGCCTGTCGGGAAAGCCCAGGGCCCTCTCTCAGGCTGCGTCTGCCTCCAGTTCCTCCCGCCTCGGGCTGTTGGCAGGCTCGTCTGCACCATGCTCCCGTGCTGGGGATCCCCCCCCACCTCCGTCGGGGACCCCTCCCCTGCAGTCTGTCCCTTGGTCCTGGGTATGCTGGGTCACGTCCAGAGCGTCAGTGTTTCCGTGGACAACATCCATCTCACACGTGCGGCTTCTTCTCGGCTCTCCAAAGCCACACGGCTAAGGGGCCACCTTGACCCAATGTGTGCAAGGGGGGTCTCCTCTGTCCCCATCCCTGTCTCAGCGACCGGAGCACCCGCATCCGGCGCACAGGCTTGGGGCCATCCTCATGCACTATCTACCACACAGCCCTCCTGGCCATCACCCACCCTCCTGATTTCGCTTTCTGCGAGCTGCATACTTTGTCTCTGTGCTGCAGGCCCTCGGAGGGCCCCCTGCATCCCTGTCGGGCTCCCTCCACTCCACTCTGCAGCCAGAGAGGACCGCTGAAAATGCACGTCTAACCTCTGCATCCTGCTTCCTTTAAATACCCCAGTACCTTTGCAAAGACAGAAGCCCCACGGAACTCAGGGGTCCTGAGGTCAGCTCTGGCCACACTTGATGGCCTCCACATGGCCCCTGTTCCCCTTCTCAGTGCTCCAGACGCAGGCCACTCCTCCATCCCTTTGGCCCCTTCCCCGGCCCTCACCCGGAGACCCCAGGAAGGCCTGTGCAGCCTTCTCTCTCTTGCATGTTCTTCTCATGCTTGCGACCTCAGAGCACTGGGCTCCCTTCCCACCCTTGGCCAAGCCTCGATCAAGCGATTGTGTATCCCCTCTCTCTGCACTACAGCTCCATGTGGATTACACCGGGTCACTGTCTGCTCGTTCCCGGCACGAAGGACCTGGGAGGGGTTCACACACACCATGTGCCGACTGGATGAACGTGGCCTTCCCCTGCTTCCAGCTGGCCAGCCTCGCCGGTGTAGACTGTGGAGCCCTCCTCGAGTCAAGGGTGCGGCGTGTCTGTGCCTAGAGTCTGACAGAATCATGGGCTTACCCTATTTTAAAAATACGCAGATGATTTCGGAAGACTTGTTTTTTCTGAACCAATATATTCACTCCCAATGACGATCGTTTTCTGCTCGCTAATTCCTTTAGAATTCACCCGGCGGTGTTAACCTCAAGCTCATCTGTTGGTTCTTTCCCGAATCTTCTGCACCCCTCTGAATAGGAGGATGGTGTGTACTGGTTCCTCTCTCATTTTCTCATGAGTCCTACACCCTTGTGGATAGAGGCTGAGAGATCTACGTACGTCTGAGCAGACCCAGAGACCGAGCTCTGAGAATGCTGAGGCTGTCCCTTGTCCCCAACAGGAATGCATGGTCCAGAGCACGGGGTATACCGAGCATGGCAAAGCTCCACCCCTCCTAGCCTGGTGATGCCATCCATTTCCACGGAGCCACCTGCCATGCACATGGGGCTGGGTTTCAAGTACAGAGGTCATCCAAGGGTGAAGACTGTGGCTCTCCAGGTGCCTCCTGGCCATTCATGGTTAGAACTCATCTCTGGCTGGATAGTCAAGGGTCTCTGTTCTTTGGAGTTCTTACAAATCCCACCTGAGCCAGCCCAGGGTGCCTCGAAGTGGGCTCAGCTCACCCTGCGTGGGCAGGCACGCAGTTTGTTCTCTGTGTTAGCTTCCCACCCCCTGCGCCCCTGGGGGGGCAGTGTCGGGGGAGCCTCCGAGGGCAGCAGGGTCAGCCCAGCAGATAGTCGTGGAAATGGGAAAGCAAGGCCATCCCCGGGGAGGGCCCGTGGTATCAGCTTCCCCCGCAGCTGCCCTTTACTGCAGCTGTGACCTCTGGGCCTCCCCTGGCGTCCCCCCTCAGCCTCAGCATTGGCCTCCCCGAGCCAACACTGCTGAGTCCAACCTACGGGCAGCCCCTCCACGGCAGGGTCCCCTGCCTAGCACGGGGTGGCCCCAAGCAGGTGTCTTGAAGCAGTGGCCATGTTCAGTCATGGAGAAGGGCCTTCTCAGCTCCTCTCTGGCCTTTTGTTCCCAGATGCGGAGAGGTGGAGGGTGATGCTGGGAGATCAAGAGGGTTCGGGAGAGGGAGCAGCAGGTAAGAGGGCGGTGTCACCTTTCCTGGCCTTCTGATGGGGAAGCCCCCTTGGTCCTGGCCCTGTGCTGTTTCCTCTCTTTCCACGAACCCCACACAGCCCTTATCACCCTCCCGCTTTACAGAAAGACACTGAGGGTTCAGAGAGGTTAAGGAACTGGCCCAAAGACACACAGCTCTGAAAACACTCGGGCTCATTTTGCTGACTTGGGCGCGGCACGTTATATTATTTGATCCAGTCCCCATGTGAGAAATCTTTTATGGGAAAATGCTGAAATATTTTTGGAGCCAAAGAAACAATGTTTAAAAATAATGTGGAAGGAGGGGGAAGTGTGGGAAGGGAGAGAAGAAGTGAATCTGGCAAAACGTTGATAATTGTTGAGCCTAGGTGACGCATACGTGGGAGTTCGGTGTTGTTCGTCTGTGTTTGTGCATGCTCGAGATGTTCCACAATAAAAACTCCACGCCAGTTAAAAATAAGCCCCATACACCTGAATTCTGGAAATAATTTGTTCCTCATCACAGCTCACATTGACCAAGTGCCGAGATAAGAACGCACGTGATTTCAGGGACTCTCTGGTGCGAAGTTGTGTGGTGGCGACGATTATCCTGTTTGCACGCTGCCTGAGGTCACACAGCTGTGCTTTCGGAGCCAGGATCTGAGTGGGCTCAGCCGGTCTGATCCAGACCCCAGGCTCTGAGTCCTCCCGTGGCCCTGCCTGATCAGACCGGTCACCGGCTCCTTTGCAGGCTGAACCCCTGCCTGTGTGTGCTGGGAGGGGAGCAGCCCACAGTCCACCTCCAGCCTCCGGGGGAGGGCAGGCAGCACCCAGAGGACATGCCCTTTGGAGCGGCTGCTTTCTGGGCAAGGGCGACCTGGGTAACTCAAAGACACAAGGGAGCACCCCCATTTTGGCCCACACCGCTCAGCACACCTAACTGGATCCCAAGGTAAGGAATGAGAATGCCTCAGCTGAATTATGTTTGCTCCAAAAACCCACACCTGGGGGATGGCTGCTCTCAACAGTCATTCCTAGGCCTCCCTCATTTCTCATCCATGGGGTGGTGAGAAAAGATCTCCCAGCACGGCCCTGGTGGCAGGCCTGACAGCTTCTCAGGGGACTGGCGAGGAGGTCCGGTTTCCCTAGGAAACCAGCCCAGGACTTATACCCATCTCCACCACTGCGGTCGGAAAGACAGGGTCTGCTTTGGAAATGGCTTCGCCAATGGCAGAGGCAGGCCTGACAAGGGTGGATGATTCTGTCTTGTCAGTGGTTTGGATCTCATTCTGCTAGAGACCTCCTTGGGAGAGCAGGCTGAAGCAGGAGACTGGGCCCTCATCCCCCTGAGAACCCTCCACTCCACTCCATCCATCCATCCATCCGTGCATCCACCCGTCTGCCACTGCCCATCTCCCCTTTTACACAGTCCCACACCCTCAGATCCATCAATTCACTCATCTATCCTTCCTTTTTCCTTCCTAATGTTTGCCACTCACTCATCCACCTACCTATCCATCCCCCCACTCATCCATCCACCCACCTGCTCTCCGTTCCACCCACCTATCCATCCCTCCACCCACCCATCTACCCATCTATCTACTCATCCATTCATCCACTCATGTACCCATCCATCCACCCATCTATCCATCTACCCATTCTTGTATCTACCCATCTATCCATCCATCCTTATTCACTCATTCATTCACCTACCCATCCATCCATCCACTAACATATCTATGCATCCTTCCACCCATCCATCCATCCTTATTCATCCACCCAACTATCCATCATCTATCTATCCTTATTCACCATCCTCTCAACCACCCACCCAGCTCTCTACCCACTCATCCATCCATCCATCCATCCATTCTTATTCACCCATCCACTCAACCACTCACCCATTCATTCACCCATCCATCCGTCCATATTCATTCATCCATCTACCCACCCTCCAACCCTCCCATTCATCCATTTATCCACGCCCCCATCCACCCACCCATCAATCTTTCCACAACCACTCACAACAAAAAAACCCATCTGGCTATCAGAATACCGAACATCTATCTTCCCCCCTCCACCCATCCATCAAGGTAGCCAACTACCTATCCATCCAGTCAGCCAGCATCTCCCTCCCTGCTTCTACCCACTCCTCCTGATTCATGCAATCACAGAGCCTTCTCTGACCCCATTTCCTGCTGCATCCTAAGCCAAGTGTCAGGATCCCCGGGTGGATTAGGAGATGCAGAGGAGGAGGTGGAGAAGAAGGAGGAGGAGGAGGAAAAGGAGGAGGAAGAGATGACCCTCATCTCACCGAGCCCTCAGTGGTTAAATCACTTGTTTGCTATGTGACGTGGCCCACAAGCAAGGTCTCCCTCTCTGCTTTATGGCTCCCTATTGCCCATCCCGCCTTGGCAGTTTTCCTCTGTTTCACAAGCACCGGGCTCTGCCATGTCCAGACTCACTTTGAGGCACATGACTAGCTTACCAGCTTGCCACATTCAGCCTCCTCCTAGCGGGCAACTGACCTGCATTTCCCCCAGTGTTCTCTCCTAGGGAAAGCAGCGTCAATGCTGGCTATAGAATCATTCTGAAGATTCTAATAAACCTGTCCCTTCTAAGTGTGCCAGGAGACCTCCCTCCCCTTTGTGGGATCCTTCTCTGTACTCTGACCCTAATCCTGAGAGGTGGGGATTTTTGTTCTCCTTTTACCTTTAAGTGTCTTCCCCAGAGTAATGCAGCTGGGAGAATGGGGCAGGGTGTGGGGTACCTGATGTCCACCCCATTGGCTGCCTTCCAAGTCACAAGGGCTGCCTTTACTTTGGGATGTGGTTTTAGCCACAGCGGGGGTGGGAGGAGTTGGGGGGGTGCTCTTTCCTCCTCTGCCCTAACCAGGGCCCTCCAGGCCAGCCTGAGGGGTCACTGACCAAGGGCCTGGTCGCAAGAGCCCGAGTGGGTCCTTCCTTGCCTGCCATCTGATGCCATGTACGAGCGCGGGTCAGGAGAGAGGTCAAGAGACCAGGCCTGGGACCAGAGGCCTGGTTTCTCTGCCACTTCGGCAGGGCCTGATTTCCTGATGGGGTGGAAAGCGGCTGATTTGAGAGGGGCTGCAGTGTACACTTGCACACAGAGGAGCTTGGCCCCAGGAACAGGCTCCGGTCCCGGGTGTCGGGGTGCAGACAGGGTGTAGGACCGGCGCTAGGCTTGTCTACCTCGTCACAGGGGGCAATGCGGCCCACCACGTCCTTCAGGTGCCCGATGGTCGACTCCTCCTGGAAGTCCCGCGGGAACGTCTCCGTCCATTCGGCCAACAACTGGAGCAGTTTGGGGCCAAACTTCCGGACCCGGGCCTGCAAGGCAAGTCAAAGTGCGTCGGCACGAGGTGAAGGGCGCCTAGAGGCGCCGCCCCGTCAGCCACTGCGTCAGCCACTGCGTCAGCCAGGCACTGCGCATGCTCTGCTGGGGTCGGGCTGTCCCGGCAGCGCCCCTGGTGGCCAAGGGAGGTATGCCTGGTGCCTTCTCTGTGTCGGGTGAAAGGGACTCCACCCAGGGATGGGGGCTTGACCACAGGGGAACAGAGGGGGACAGACACACGGTTGGGGCAGGAGCCTCTGTTGTTTCTGCCTGCGGGGCATCCCGTCTCCCTCTCTGTGGTGATAACATCTCAGTTTCCTTTGGGGTTTTCCGTCTCCCTCATTCCCAGCCCTTGGGGCTCAGGGGCAGCTTCCCTCGCCTCGGGCCCCCTGGCAGGGGCCCAGATCAGTGCTGGCCAATGAGAACAGGGCACACCCCCTCATCATGCACAGTGATTGGCTCACAGATGGGCACGTAACCTAAGCTAAACCAATAAGATCGGGACTTTCCTTGGGGCCTATTTAGAACGCGGCTAGCCGTTTCCACTGGAATGCGGAAGAGTAGATGGTGGGCCTGGAGTGGCAGAGGCCACCTGTCACCGGGCAGGGAGAGCCTGCCGGAGTGAGGGTGAGGCTGGCCCCCAAGGAAAACGGAGCAGAGGGCTGGAGGGAGAAAGCCCGTGTTTCCATGGGGGTCGCTTGAACCCCAGGAGCCAGTGGTGCTTGGCGACTTCGCTCTTCGATGAGCCAAGGAAAGTCCCTTTGTCCTACGCCAGTTGTAGTTGGGTTTCTATCCCTGTAACAACAGAGCCCGATGGACACACCCGTAAAGAGTCACAGCCCGCGGGATCTCGCCGGGACAGAGGAAGGCTAGGCCATCCGCGGACCCCACAGAGGAAGGAAGGGTTGCACGGAGTTTGCTGAGGGCAGATGCCACGGGGCCATCCCGGATGGCAAGGGTCCTACCGATGGGGCTCTGAGGTCCCGGGTCTGGGCGTGCCGTGAGCTCAGGGGCTCCCACAGGGTAGTGGAAACGGCACCTGGCTAGAGGTTCCAACTCCATCCCTTCTAGCTCTGGGCCCCAGACAAGTCAGCAACCCCTGCGGGCTCCTGCCCAGGAGAATGGGGACCGTCACCGCCACTCCAAGAGGTGGCTGCATGAGGGCGTGTCAGGGGAGTGCCTGTATACAGGAGGGCCCCTGTCCTGCCCCTCACCTTGTCCAGCACCGGCTGGTCCAGCTGCTGCTGCTCAATACACAGGTGGCAGACCCGGGCCAGGAGCTCCCGGGGCTCGATGAAGAGGCGGGAGCTCAGAAGGAAGGTGAAGATGTAGGCTTTCTGGGGGGGACACAGAGAAAGGCAGCATGTGCTCACCAAGGCATGGCAGGGCCGTGCCCTCGGGTCCAAGACCAGCCCCAGCTCTAGCGTCTCCCCCATGCGTGGTGGAAGGGAGCCCGCTCTGATGGCCCTCCTCCCCACTGCGTGGGTCACCCACCTCAGGGTAGTAGTCGGTCGTGGGCACCAGGTGCTGGATCAGGGTGTCCAGGGAGGCTGACGAGGGCGCCCCATCCAGGAGGGGCTGCCCGGCCTGCTCGCCATCCGTGGGCTCGGTGGGGGGTGGGCCTAGGCTGCCGGGAGTGACCATGTCGGAGGCGCTCAGGGTCCGGGGCATACCTGTCTGCAGTAAAACGAGTAGTTAGGCACACCTGGGCTGGGGGCCCGCCGGTCCTCTGGGCTCCTGGCTGGGTGGGCCCTGCCTCCTCCAGGAGCTTTGGTGCCCACCCAAGCCCAGTGATCAATCACTTCCTGGGAGGGCTGCTGGGGATCCCTACCCCCCAGAACGGCATCCCTCAGCAACCAACCCTCCTCCACTCTTGGTCCAAGCCACTTAGGGACTGACTCTTTCCGCTCCTACCCCCAGGGAAGGTTGTCTTGGACACAGCTTAGACGATGCATAGATTGTCCCTGCCCATGGCCACATAGACTATTAGTTCAAGGGTGCCCTGATCCAAGCTGGAGGGCCCAGGTGCGATCCCAGAACGTCTGCGGCACTCAGAAACTCTCTTCCCCCCTGGGGTCCCTGAGCTTGCAGAATGGCACCGTTGGGACCACCGTGGCTCACCGAGTGCCAGGAAAGTGGGCCCATTCCTGAGTTCGTTGGGTAAGGCCTTGCGGGAAGCTGCTGTGGGAGCTTCTCCACTGAGTGAGCCCGTGTGAGTTGGGGTTCTCTCAGGTGCCCCTCCAGAGCCTGGCACTCCGGGCTCTTTTGAGATTCCGACCCACTGACCCATCGAGCTGTTTCCCCCGTGGGAAGGCTCTCACACCGTGTTCACCCCTCTATCCCTCTGGACGTGGCTAAAATGCCTCCTCCTCTGTGAAGCCTTCCCTTCTTCCCTGCAGTCACCAACCCCCCCCAACCCAGGCTGGGTGCCGGGTACAGAGGAAGGACCCCTATGGCTGTTTGTATGGGGACTTCTCCACCCAAATCTCCTCCAGGCGGGGCTCGGGGCCCATGTTCGGAGCCCTCACTGAGTCAAGGGTCCGGCCCACAGCAGGTGCATCTCCAAGCACGGGCCGTGGACCTGTGTCTCCTCTCCCCGGTTCTTCCGCATATCCCTGAGGGCAAGTCTTCCCGAACTAAGCCTTCAGGGCACTCGTGGCAGTGAGTCCAAAGCTGGAAGTGTTCAATTCTCAGCCGACGAAACTGTACCATGTCACGAAACCACTCCCCTGCCAAGCTGGTGGGGAGGCCGCGGTGCACGTGCGCACACGGGGGGCTGCCCGCGTTCCCTGGGGAGTGGTGGGTGGCTCTGGGGGGGACGCCAGCTCTGCCCCACGCCCAGAGCCAGAGTCTGAGCCTAATTCCACAAGACAGAACACAGGCGAGGCTGCCAAACTGTGGTCTCTCCTGCTGGACACCTGGTACCTTCTCTCGGAAGCATTGGGGCTGCCCCGGATCCTAGTCCAATTTTCTCAAAGAGGAGCCGGTAGCTCAGGTGGAGGTGATTCTGGAAGCCTCTCTGCAGACAGTGTGGGAGAAGCTTCTCTGGGGAGGCCAGGATGATACCACTTCAAGAGAGGAGGTGGGAGGCCCCCAGAACACCTCCAGGCCTGGCCTGCCCCTGGGGGGCTGGATGTGGGACGCTGGGCGCATGGGGAGGAGGGTGGGCTCAGACTCAGCCCTGCTCTAGAGCAACAGGCTCACGCCGGAGGCTGCGGTGGGGCTGGGGACCAGAACCATCGCCATCCACAGGGATGCCCAAAGAGCAGGCAGGCTGCCGGTGTCACCCCTCCGGCCTCCAGCCACCCATGGTGTCCCCAGCTGGGTCTCCGTGGATGGGCTTGTCCTCCTGCCGCAGTCTCTGGACTTGACAGGCCAAGGGGCTCAGCGTGTGCGAAAGCTCAGCAGAGCTGGGGTGGGGGAGGGGGCAGCATGCTGTGATCATGGGAGTGTGTGCTTAGGCAGCAAGTGCCAGGTTATCATCCTGCAGAGATAGTAGTGATCGACCAAGCAGGGGATCAGGGAGCGTGCAGGGTGGTGGGGTCATCGTATGCCCATTGTGCAAAAACACAGCCCCCCGAAGATAGAGCCCTGCTCCCCCATATGTCCCCGTCCCATAAGGAACCGCTTGTATTAGTCTCCTATCTTTCCAGAGCTTCCTTATGCAAGGACAAAGAAATAGAAATACACATTCTGCCTTTTCTGTCCTTATCAGCACATTGTACACATTCTCCTGTGGTCTTTTCCCTAACGATGTATTTTGGGGAGCTTCCCGTGGTGGGATGGAGTGTCTTTGTTCTTTTTCTTTTTTTTAATGGTCTCCCGGTACTCTATGGTTTGGATGTCCAGGGATAATTTTTTTTTAAAGATTTTATTTATTTATTTGTCAGAGAGAGAGAGTACAAGCAGGGAAAGCTGCAGGTAGAGCAGGCAGAGGGCTTAGAAGCAGGCTCCCCACTGAGCAGGGAGCCCGAGGTGGGACTCAATCCCAGGACCCTGGGATCACGACCGGAGCCGAAGGCAGATGCTTAACACACGGAGCCACCCAGGCATTCCTGCCGGGGGTAATTTTTGAAAGCCGATGATGAAACAGCTCAAGTGTCCATTGACAGACGAATGGATAAACAAAATGTGGGCTATCCTTACAATGGAATATTATTCAGCCGTAAAAAGGAAGGGAATTCTGACACGGGTTACACCGCAGATGAAGCTTGAGGGGAGTAGGCTAAATGAGACAGGCCGGCCACAGAAGGACAAATACTGAGTGATTGCGCTTAGAGAAGGTGCTAGAGTAGTCACATCCGTAGACAGAGAGTGGATGGTGGCAGCCAGGGGCCGGGGGCAGGGGGGAGTTAGTGTGTAAGGGGAACAGAATTTCAGTTTTGCAAGCTGTGAAGGGTTATGGGGATGGATGGTGGGGATGCCGGCTCAATAATACGAATGCATTTAATACCACTCAACTGTACCCTTACTAATGGCTACGATGGTAGATTTTACATAATGTGTATTTTACCACAATTTTTTTAAAAAAGCCAGTGATGATGGGGAAAATTGTTTATCATCCCAGTTTCCCTTGAAGGTCTTAGAAATTACCGGTAAGCCTTCCAATCGGTGTTTTTGCAAACACAGCCTGCATGGTATACATGCCGCGGGCGGGGGCGGGACTGGGGGCCTGGGGCGGGCATACACGGGGTCTGAGCCCGAGGGGCTCAGCACACATGGGGACCCTGGGGGACCAGCAGGCAGCTCTGCCTGTGTCCTCTCAAGAGCGGTTTCAAGTTCTCGCTCTTTCTGGCTTGCTGGGGACACGGGGCTCCGTGTGTGTGAGCAGACGCGAGCACGGTAGGATCGCGGTAGTTTTCTGCTTTACCCCCGTTACTACGTGAACAAGACTTCATGAAACCACCGGTGCTCTCAGGTGTGTTGGAGCAGCCCTTTAAACACGGCCGGGCAGGGGTGCGTCTACTCACGGCCCCTTTGAGTCGTGTAAGATCCGGCTCGATGTTTCAGCGGCCTTATGTTCAATTAGTGCCCTTGCGCCTCAATCAAATCCTTGGAAACGTATCCCAAGAAAATCATCTACAGAGGAAACGAGGAAGGGGTTTGCTTCGGCAGGAACTGTAAGCAGGAACGAAATCCAGGGCGCCACAGACGGCCAGCAAAAGGCGATCGGCCCTCTACCCTGATCTTCCAGCCCGGGGGCCAGAGCTCCTGAGAGCAGCTATCGCTGGCCGCAGGTTTAGCCTTGCAGGCTAACGTCCGCCCACAATGCCCAACTGGAGCCTTCTGCCCTTGCCTGAATAAGGTAGCAGAATTTTACACATTTATACACTCTCATCCCATCACCCCTCCCCCATTACCTCCTATTAAAAAATTCTGGGAAACGATGCTTAACGAGAAATTTACCATTGTAACCATTTCAAGGGAACACTTCGGTGGCGTCAAGTACACCCACATGGTTGTGCAAACATCATCACTCCCCATCTCCAGAACTTTCCATCTTCCCCGACTCAAACCCCAGGTCCCTGCAGCGATCACACCGCGTCCTCCCCTACCCTCACCCCGGCAAGCCCCGTTCCACTTCCTGTCTCTAGGAATGTGACTGTTCTAGGTGCCCTATGAGCAGAACCATAGAGTGTCCTTTTGTGACTGGCTTACGTCACTCCACAGCGTGTCCTCAAGGTTCATGCATGCCGTAGCGTGGGTCAGAATGTCCTCCCTTTTTTTTTTAAAAGACTGAATCATATAGCCCATATATACATATATATGTACATATACATATATGTGGACAAACACACATACCCCATGTTTTCTCTATCCCTCCATCTGCCAGTGGGTATTTGAGTAGTTTCAACCTTTATCATACCATTGTCCACACTGGCTGCACTATTTCACTATTTCTCGCTCCTACTGGCAACGGAAAAGGGGTCCAATTGCTCCGCACCCAGGCCAACGCTGTTTTTTGTTTTTCTGTTTTTTGTTTTTTGGGGGTTTTTTTTGTTTTGTTTTGTTTTGTATTTTTGATAGCAGCCATCCATTAGGATGTGAGGGGACATCTCATTGTGAACCTCGATTCTGATTTTGTATTTTGCTTGTGACTGGGGGTGGTGGGCATCTTCTCCTGCTCTTTGGCCACTGGTATCTATAACCTTCGGAGAAATGTCTATGCAAACCCTTGGCTCATTGTTGAACTGGCCGAGGTCATGAAGCTTTGTTTTCCTCCAGAAATTTTATAGTGTGTGGTCTTAACGTTTAGGTCTTTAATCTGTTTCGAGTGAATTTTTGTGTATGTGGTATTAGGCAAGGGTCCAACTTCATTTTCTTACCTGTGGATATCCAGTTTTCCCAGCACCATTGGTCGAAAAGACCATCCTTTCTCCACTGAATGGCCTTGGCACTCTTGTTGGAAAATCATTTGACTCAATACGCAGGGATTTGTTTCTGGGCTCTCTCTTCCAATCCATTGGCCCACAGGCCTGTCTTTATGCCAGGACCACACTGTTTTGATTACCATAGCTTTGTCATAAACCAGGAAGCGCAGTCCCTCCCACTTTGTTCTTTTCCAAGATGGAACAGAACTTTCCAGGACAAACGAAGAGAATAATGCCGGTGAAAATAAGGACCTTACATGGTTTCATCTTTCCATCAGGGCCAGGTGTGCTGTGGGGGTTGAGCTGAGAGTCCTTCTAGGGTGATATTCCTAGTCCCCCTGCAATGTTTTGGGAGGAACTGGAGTCACACAGCTCCTGGTTCTGTGTGTGTGTCCGGAAAACCCCAGGTCTCTTCCTTGCCCCGTCACGAGAACGAGTGCCTACTCCAGTCCCCCCGGTTCTCCTCAGAGCCCACGTTTCAGCCTTGCCCAGTTTTGCTTTTATCTGGGCAATCTGTGCAGAGCCTGCAGGAGCTCCGAGAAGGAGCCCGAATTACAGGTTTCCTCACAGGGTCCGCACCGGACTTGCTCCCCAGGTAGGGGCGGGAGCATCAGCCACATTGGGGCATCATTAAAAGAGCCAAATGGGCATCTTTGCTTGGGACTGCTTCTGCAGGAACAGGGACAGTCCCTGTGCCCTTCGGGGGGTGGGGGTGGGCAGTGGTGGGAGCTGAACTTGGGGCCTTTTCCAAGGCTCTGGGATGAAATGCCTATGCCATCTGACCCAGCCAGTTTCTACGCCCCAGAGGTTTCAGTTCAAGAGAAAACATGTGTCTTGCTTTATGTGTCTTTTATTCTCTCATGTTACTGAATCCAAGGGAGCTGGGCTCAGGGACTAGGAGCTTGGGGAAGACAACCTAGATACCGGGAACCCCAAGACGGCCTGGCTTTCAGGACGCAGGGAGCCCGCTGAGAAGCCCCCTAATGGACTCAGCTGAAGAGAAGACCTCAGCCCATAGGCAAGGTCTTCTCAACTCTCCCAGGCCACCCTGGCTAGGGCCCTGGACCATGCCGACTTATGCTCTGCTGCTCTGAGCAGTGGCAGCATTTTGTCCAGAGCCCCAAAATGCTGTGGTCCTCCACTTCTCCCTCCCTAATAAAGCCTGGGGCTGAGATAGGCCTCTCATTGCAATTTGGGTCCCTTCGTGGTGTTCGAAAGGATACTCCCCCAGGCCTGAGCCCAGCGGTTCTGCTTGCCTGGGCTGGGAATGCACCTGTCCGTTCCTTTAGGGGGCCACCCGACAGACTTGGCCTGACGGAGAGAGGGGAGGACCGGCTGGCCTGAGTTATTTTTATGTGCCATATGGCCCTTGGCTCCTGCTGACAGAGCCCGCTGCTTCTAGATCCCAGGAAGCTCCAGTTTCTGAGAGCTCAGGCCCCAGCGCACGGCCAATCTGCCAAGGGCAGGTTGAGAGCACCAAGACCCACCCCAGGCCGGTAACTGAAAATAGAGCTTTTCAAAGAGGGAAATGTCGGGCTCCCTCCTGCTCCATAACCCATATGGTCCCTCACTCTTGATCTCCAGCCTCAGTTATTTCCTGAGAATATGCTTCTCTAAGGAGAGACATTGGGCTGAAGGATGCCAGTCCTTTCAGGGAATCTAAATATACCGCCCAGTTGCTCCCCGGAACATAGGGAAGGGGTTTTGATTTAGGCTCCCAACTATCATGCTTTCCAACCCTTTCTCCCCACTGGCTGGAACCCTGGTTAGAGCGGGGGTGGGGAGCTAACTGGGTCCTGGCCAGTGACTGCACAGCACCCCCTCTTCCCGCCCCTGACCAGGGACCCGGGTTATCCGATCAGAGAGCAAACCCCAAACCTTGTTGGGAGATCACCCCAGAGACATGTTCCCTTGATGCTTTTCCCTCTCTATACTTTTACAAAAATTAAACACAAAGGAGTCTATAAACACATCTATGATTTAAATAATAATAATTTACTATTATTATTATAACTAAATGAACATCTATGAACTGACACCCAGGCTAATATAAAAAGCATTGTTAGTACTCTAAAAGCCCTCTCAGTACCTTGTGCACCGTCCCAACTCAAGCGGACTTCTCAACCCTCAAGTCTAGGTGATGATCATCCTTTGGTGCTAATTATTTCCTTGTTTTTCATTATAGTTCTACCTGTGTATCTATCTCAGGTAACATACCACCTAGTCTTGAAAAACAGGGCAGACGCACTGGACAGAGGCTCTAGGAGGGGGGCGAGGGTACAAAGAGTCTCCGGGTCGTGGTCTGACTTCCCCTTCCCTGGGAGTTGACAAGGCCCCTTCTGGGGAAGTTGCAAGCAAGGTCACGGGTGAGGCTCGGGCAACATGGGGCTCTTCACACTGGGGCGCTTAGCAAGACTGAGGTGTGGACCAGGCAGTGGACATGCGGCAGAAGTACGGTCAGAGGGAAGGGGCTGCCTCCTGCTCTCCGGGA
>CM052895.1:2691964-2739375 GCA_028534135.1 Potos flavus | reverse complement strand
AGTTGACAAGGCCCCTTCTGGGGAAGTTGCAAGCAAGGTCACGGGTGAGGCTCGGGCAACATGGGGCTCTTCACACTGGGGCGCTTAGCAAGACTGAGGTGTGGACCAGGCAGTGGACATGCGGCAGAAGTACGGTCAGAGGGAAGGGGCTGCCTCCTGCTCTCCGGGAAAAGCTGAGAACTTCTGTGAGGGACACGCACACGCTCAGCAGAGCATCAGGGGAGGGACCCTCGGGAGCACATGGTCAAGAGAAGCCAAGTCCTCATGAGAATCTGGGCCAGGCTGTCCTGGGCGTTCTGTCCTTGGTTGAAGAAGATGGCCCGATGGAAGTGGAGGGGGCTTCGTGAGGCCCAGCTCACTCTGGGGTCACACCGCTGCGGGATGGCTCAGCTCTCTCCACATCTGCCACAGAGCTGCCATCCCGGGAGTGCTCCCTTGTCCTCCAAGGGATTCTCTCCTCATCTGCTGTGTTGGGTCTCCTTCTTGTACCTCGTCTCCTCATCCTTCTTGGTTTATTCTTTCATTTGATGGAGCACGTCCTCCAATAGCCTCTTGAGAAGAGATGCTTAGGAAAATATTTTTGAGACCTTACATGTCTGGAAATGTTCTCACTTCGCGGTCACACTTGCTAGTATGATCGAAAGCTCAGCAGGGTATAGAATTCTAAATTAGAAAGCATTTTTCTTCAGAATTTTGAAGGCATTGTCTTCTGGCTTTTCTTTGAGCTTTGTGGATTTTTTTGGATCCCAGTAGGGTGACCAGCTTTCAAAGGACCATCCTCGTTGGGGCACTGAAAATCCATATCCTAAGAAACCCCTCAGACCCAGGCAAACCGAGATGATGGTTCTCCCCAGTCCTAAGTGTCCTGAACGTTCATAGCGATGCACCTTGCTATGGGTCATTTCCATCCCTTGTGTGGAGCACTTTCCAGCACCTATGTCCTTCATTGCTGGGGCATTTAAGTAAGTGATTTCACTGAAGGCTCCCTCTCTTCTCTTTGTTTGGGACTCTTAGTATTCGTGTCCGACCTCTTGGACTTGTCCTCTAATTTTTTATCCTTTCTCTTATATTTTCCATTAAAAAAAAAATCGCTCTACACTCTGAGTTTTTCAGTTTTGTATCCCAAACCTTCTATTGTTTATTTCTATTGCTATGTCTTTAATTTCTAGGAAGTATTTTTTCCTTTGAAGATTCATTTCTAAATGTATGAAGCTCCGTTCTTTTCTCATAGATGTAAAATCTTCTCTCACCTCTCCGAGGATATCAGTAGCCTAGTTTTATTAGAAATTTTCTTCTCTCTTGCATTGCCTTCGCTTGCCCCAATTTGCCTTTTCCCCTCATTTGTCTTGATCAACACATGCCATGTTGGAAGTCTTTCTCAGGTGTCTGGGAATCCTTGGCTGTCAGATAGAGACTAAGAAGTGGGTTGGACACTCCGAGGGAGAAGGTAGGGCTTGTGGAGTAGCTCACGGTGGGGGAAATCCGGGTGGGCTGCCTGGAGGAGGAACTCTGATCCTGAGGCTGGGAAGAGGAGCTGTAGGCCCAACCTTTTACTTAATCCGACTTCTCAGGCTGCTCTATCACTGGTTACTCATCCAACCTGCTTTCCAGCTTCCTACAGTTTCTTGCTGTTGCTGCTAACCCTATTCTCTCTGTGTGAGTTTAGCAAGGGTCCTATTACTGTATTTTAGTGGAGGTCTTACGGTGGGGGATGCTCTCTTCCCAGCAGGAATGGAGATTGAGCAGATGAAGGCCTGAGCTGCTGGGAAGGCTCCGTCCTGCCCCCACAAGGTAAGCAGGCCTGAGAGGGGGCAGGAGGAAAAGCCTTGAGCACAGTGCTTGAGATCCAGCTGAGCCCAACATTAGCCCTGCTGGTAGGCTTTTTTTGTATGTGAAACAGTAAGCCCCCCCCCTTTTTTGGTCAATTACCTGGGCCTGTGTCACCAGAAGTGGAAAGAATCTCGATTCCCCCCAAAATTACTCCAGTGACACTCCTGCCTGCAGGGCTCACGACTGCCCACCTGCGACCTCCTTTACCCCACGGAAGGTGGCAGGGACGTACTGGTGGAACTCTTTGCTAACTCGGAGGTGTCTCCTGTAGGTTCCTCCTAGCTGTGGGTGGCTCCGTCCAGCACCCCTCTCTGGTCCCGCCTGCAAGAAGCCGTTTGGCTCTGCCTGGGTCCAAGGAGCAGAGAGGAGTCAGTGAGGGCTCTGGGGTCCAGCCAGGGCACCACGTCCTTCCATGTGGCTGGACTCCCCCTGCTTCCCAAGCATCTGGGCACATTATTCTGTGGACTGAGACCTCTTTCTCCAGGCTGTGCAAGGAAGTGGGCTCCATGCTGGGAAGGATGTCCTGTGTGTGGGTGACACACACTGGCCACCCCGGGGTCCCTTTATACTGACCCTCCTGCTGATTCCCATCCTAATACAGTTTCAGCATGGTCCCCATCATCCAGGTCAGCCTGGCTCCCTACTTCAGATAAGCCGTATACAATACGCCTGTCACTGATAACACAGTGTTAGGAAAGCTTTTAAAATGTCTTTAAAGGTGACAAATAGAAAGTTAACCTCTAGCTAGGAGCACAAAGGTGGAACTGAGAAGAATATCTTCTTTGGGAAGGGCAGCGATAATCCACCGACAGCTTAAGGACCTGCCAGTTCGGCCCCCTCCCCTGGAAAGTGGGGGATACTGAAAGGAGGAGGGGCATCACTTAAGAGAGTAGCCAGTTTTCCCAGTGTCCTCTTCCAGCTTGTGCTCCCCTCCCCCCATTACCCCCTAACCCCCAGCCTGTGAACCCATCCCCAATCCCCTCCCCAGGAAGGAAGAGGTAGCTGACAGCAGAGAAGCAGAGAAAGGGGACTCTTCTAGGCTTGGGGGAGAGGGAGGGGCTGCAGTCGGGGGAAAGGAAGGGGCTGCAGGGAGGGAGAGGTGCAGAGAACCTGGGGGCCTGAACCGTGTTTCACCTGCACGGCCCAGATGGGGTCACGGGCATCCCCAGTCTGAGGCACCTCTGACACCAAGCGTCTGATCCTAGCTTCCCACTCTTCAGTGCCCTGGACGCAGCCCAGGAGGGCAGATGTCCATACAGACTGGATCTGCGCTCCCGGGAGGGCGAGGCGGGATTGCCAGGACTCTACAGAGCAGCGGGAGGGCAAGGGAGGTAAATCAGATCCCGTCTGGCCTCCTCCACTCGGCTCAGCTCAGAACAGTCAGCCAGGAGCGCCCTTCCCTCACTTCACCTGGCTGACTCCCCATCATTCGGAGCTTGCTGGGACGCATCTCCCCCAGAGGACCCTCTGTGATACGGTCATTTCTAACAAGCAATATATTCGTCCCTGTTCCTGGCACGGTGCTCCTAAAACCATCGGAATTTCCTAAGTGGTAAGAGGGATACAGGTGTTGAGACAGTCGTAATTAACCCCTTTCAACCACACCTGGTTTATGTTACTGAGACCACTTTTGAAACATGCGGAAGGAGGTGGGGGGCGGTGTTCACCGGGGAGCCAACCATGTGATTGGAGGGTTGGAAGTTTCAGTCCCGCCCCCTGCCCTCTGGGGGCGGGGAGAGGAGCTGCAGGTTGAACCAACTGCCAGTGGCCAGTGTGACTTAATGAATCACCCCTACATAATGAAGCCCCCCCAAAAAAGCCCAGAAGGATGGGGTTCCGAGAGCCTCCAGACTGGTGAAAACGCAGAGACTGGGAGAGTCAGGTACTTGGACAGAGCAAGGAAGCTGCCCGACTTTCCCCAGACCTTGCCCTACGTACCCCTCCATCTGGCTGTACATCGGCATCCTTCCCATACTCTTAAAATAAACGGGTAAATGTAAGTAAACGTTCTCGGAGTCCTGGGAGCCACTCTGCCAAGTTAATTGAACCCGAGCGGGGTGTCAGGGGGACCTCTGATGTATAGCCAGTCTATCAGAAGCACAGGTGACAAGCCAGACTTGTGACTAGCAACTGGGGTGGCGGGGGTTGGCGGGAGCCCTGTGGGGCGGAGGGAGCCCCTAACCCGTGGAGTCTGTCCCTGTCTCCGGGCGGATGGTGTGAGCGTGGAGTTACACTGTGGGTGCCCAGCTGGCGTGGGAAGTGACCCTCTCAGCTCGTCATGCAGACCGGCCTTTGGCGGCCCCTCCCTATCACATCGCCAGGGAGATCTTCTCACACCGTTGCCCCTCCTGAGGTTCTCACATCTGTTCGCTTACTTCCTCCTTCTGTCTCCCCACGAGATCGTATCCACCTGGACTGTGCTTGGTGGGCCCCCCAAAACAGGTCTGAAACACGTCCCAGTGGGTGACCCATGAGTGCCTGTCACTGCTGTGTGACCTCGGACATTTCACTTTCCCTCTCTGGGCCTTGCAGGACTGAGGTGGGAAGACCCCGAGGGGGCTGTCTGGCTCTGGTCTGCACAGGGGCACTGGGACTGTCCAAAGTCTACCGCTGCCTCGCCAGAGGCTGGGGGTCCATCCCTGAGTCTCTCCAAGTGCCGGGCAATGATCGGGCTGGGCCAGGAGGTGGGGAAACAGCGAGGCGATATTTGCGCTCCATGCCCAAACACTGGCCACCAGCCCCGAGGGTCCCCAGAGCCAGAGGATGGAACCCTCCCCCTGACTTGGGTCCTCTCTGCGCCACCCTGACCTACAGAGCCAGATGGCCTCTTAATAGTGACGTTTGATCAGTGATGCCCCTTTTCACAGGCACACACACATCAGTGTGTGTAAATCAGTCACACACTGATTTACGTTTATTACTACGTGCATGTTGGTGTTTTAAGGTATTCTGAGTCCTCTGCCTTTCTGTATATGGTTCAGAATGACCTTGTCTCTATCTACCAAAAACCCCCGCTGGGACTTTGACCAGAACTGCAGTAAACGTGGAGATGAATTTGGGGAGAGTTGATAGTGTTCCAACCCATGACCACGATGTGTTTTTAATGCCATTGATTTTGACATTTATCTTCATTACTTCCTTCCTGCCACCTACTTTGGGTCGATTTTGCTCTTTTTTTCCTAGCTTCTTAAGGTGAAATTTGTAATTATTTATTTAAGACCTTTCTCCTCTTCTAATGTGAGAATTGGATGCTATCAGTTTCTTCTAAGGACTGTTTTAGGCACATGCCACAAATTTTCACTTTCAAATGTAATGTTTTAATTCTCATTCCGTTCAAAATGTTTTCAAATTTGCCATGAGACTTCCTCCTTTCTCTGCAGAGTCTTTAGACACTTGCTGTCTAATGTCTATGTGTTTGGAGATTCTTCTGCTGTTGTTTGTATGTTTTGATTAAAAATTTTATATGTTACATAAAATATACTAATTACATAATTGTATATTCTTGATTAAATATGTATTATATATTCTTGTTTATATACTTTTGCCTTCTATGATTTGAGGCCATAAACAACGCCAGGCCCTTGCTTTCCTGAGCTCCTCCCTTTCTAAAATCTCTACGGTCTTTTGCAATTTCCTAGGGCTCCCCTTTTGGGTTGGCCGGCCAGAAAGCTGGGCCCTAATTCACCCCATTCTGCTGTGCACTCCCCAAGACTATGCCTGTATCCAGGGGTAGGAGGACAGAGAGAGAGGGGGAGGGAGAGAGAGAGAGAGAGAGAGAGAGAGAGAAAGCAGCAGGTTCCTGGTGCCCCCTGGGGGACAACAGCTCCTCTGCTGGGAGAGGAAGGTTCCCTTCATCTAGGTGGGAGGCTCTTGTGGGGCCCAGGCAAGGCTCCCCAGGACTGTGTCTGGGCTGGGGTCTGGAAAAGTGGGAGAAAATGCATATTTTAAAAATGCATATTTCCAGGCTCTGTCTAAGTAATAAGAGACCCCTTTCCTGCTCTTTGAGCTGGAATCAGAGGGTCTGTCTTGCAGCACTCTCTTGGGGCGCAAAGGTCCCTCCGTGGTTTCCGGCAAGGGCGGGGAACACCCGCAGAGGGAAAATGGTAAACCCACTGTCAATTTGGAGGTGCCTCAAATTCTGCCCCTCTTCCCCAGGCTGCCTGCGATGACTTAGCTTCCCAAGTCCCCAAAGAGCCGCTCTGTGCCTTCGGTCAGATTTTATGTTGAGTTGTGTTCAGTGGGAGAGGGAGAGCAGAACTGACCTAGAACCAGAACACTGGGGCTTATAGTCTATTCTGTAATTTTATTCTTTTTAAAAAATTAACACTTGTTTTTATTACATGAATTAAAAAAAAATTTTTTTTTAAAGAGATTTTATTTATTTGAGAGAGAGAAAGAGTGCGTGCACGAGCCCATGGGTAGGGGGAGCAGAAGAGGGAGAGGGAGAAGGAGGCTCCCTGCTGAGCAGGGAGTCCGATGGCAGGACTCGATCCCGGGACCCCAGGATCATGACCTGAGCCGAAGGCAGACGCCTCACCAACGGAGCCACCCAGGCGCCCTCGTTACATTAATTTTTACGTCACTTTCTATTTATAGGAAATGATGCTGGTGATTTAGGTAGGAGCATAAAATTTCATCACAAAATATATTCATTTTAATACATGATTTTACAGAGAAAAAAAAAATTAGCAAGACAACGCCAGACCTATTTGCTTGCTTGCCATGCCCCAAGCATGCCGTCCACACTGCCGCCTCGGGGTCTCCTCTGTTTTATTTTATTTTAAAGATTTTTAATTTATTTATTCGTCAGAGAGAGAGCACAAGCAGGCAGAGTGGCAGGCAGAGGCAGAGGGAGAAGCAGGCTCCCCGCCGGGCAAGGAGCCCGATGTGGGACTCGATCCCTGGACCCTGGGGTCATGACCTGAGCCGAAGGCAGCCGCTTAACCAACGGAGCCACCCAGGCGTCCCGTCTCCTCTGTTTTAGAACACCCTTCTCCTGTTGCCATTGGAGGTGCAGACGCAGGGTCCCCTCCAGGGGGGGACCTTCGGAGTGGCAGCAGACAGGGGGCTGGGGCCAATGCATTGAGAGGATGCAGAAAGGGTCCTCTGAGCCACGGGGGTCCCAGAAAGGGACGTGTCCGAGGGTGGGTCTGCTGGGAGAGGACGAACCGTGGCCGGTGGATGTGAGCGGCAAGGAAGTGTGCAGCTGCCACTCCGTGCCTCAGTTTCCCCCCACACACAAGGGGGCCTAACAAGCCCGTGTCAGCTCCAGAGAGGCTGTGAGTGAATGTGCCCAGCACGGTGCTGGGACTTAGTCCCGTGACAGGTCCAGGCCCTTCCCTAAAGCCCTTCTCATGGCCCATGAGGTCCCACCGACTGGGCTCCAAGACCGCCTCTCTGACCTTGTCTGCAATTCTCCCCGCACTCCCTGCACTCCCGTCTTGCACAGGCTGTGCTCCCTGCACCCCGAGGCCTCATTTCCTGCCCTACGCCGTGCCACATCTGAGCGGTGATGTTATCCTGTGTCTTTTAGCTACTTTGTTTATCTGCCGTCCTCCCCACGGGGCCGTGAGCTCCTCTGGGGCACAGCTTTGTCAATCCTGCTCACCGCTGTGCCCCCAGCATCTGGAGCCGGGCTCAGTCAATCAAGGCTTGCTGGATGGATGGCTGGGTGGATGGCTGGCTGGCTGAGTGAATGACAGTCCCTGGGAGCTGACTGGATACAGCGGCCCGAGCAGGAAGGTGGAGAAAATGCTTGGCTGTGTCTGGCCACCAGCTGAGGCTGACAGTGGTGACCAGGCTGCTCGGTGGCCTGGCCAGCCAGGCGGCAGCTGCCGGGGAGCAACGTGGCCTGCTTTGTGAGGGGGAACAGTGTCTTATTTACCACAGAGAATGAATATCGGACTGTGGGAGGAACACATTGGCCACTAAGACGTGTGAAGGGAGGGCCAGGGATGAAAGCGCTAACTGTTCCTGCTGAGACTCTGGCAGCGCCCCCGGGACCCCTGCCGGCCTCCTCCCCGCGGGACCCCTGCCCTGGCCGGGGCTCACCAGCCTCCTGTGAGCACCCGGGGCGAGCTGGTGCCCCAGGTCACGGTCCTCTCCTGCTCCCCTGGTCCTCACGACTGAGTCTCCACCGCGTTGGCAGCTGTGGGATCTTGTCCCAGGTCCAGCCTCAGTGTGCCTGTCTCCCTCCTGCCGGTAGAGTCAGGGTGACGCCCCCCCCAACTGCCTGCCGCCGCCACTGCCTTGCTTCCTGCCCGGTGGGGCCCCGGAGGGCAGGGGCTCTCGGAAGCACCGCAGAGCCTCTCCAAATTGAGGCCCTGGAGTCCCAGAACGCGGGGGACAGCTTGCGTCAGAAAGCCATGGCTCTGGTTCCAGGATGTGGGGACCCCGCTCTGTTGAGACCCTGGCCATGACCCTCCATTCTCGGCACGCCCACTCTCTTGACCTCTTCAGGGAGGGAGCAGCCCGGGGAGCCCAGGGCAGAAGACCCCTTCTCATCTCCGGTTCTGTGGTCCCTGGGCTACGACAGCCTGGGACTCGCGGGTTCCACAGCTGCACCCACAAAGGCCAGGCTCAGGCAGATCTGGAAGAGCGTGGGAGCCGTCTAGGGGCCCGCAGCCTGCAGTGGGCGGGGGAGGGCGTGGGGGGGCGGCGCGTTCAGACGCGGCAGAACTGGGATCGCAGCCTGAAGCCAGCATCACCCCGGGGGAGGGCAGGAGACCCTGCAGGCGACAAGCACCCCAGTGGACTCAGAGCCTGCCTTCTGGGCCCGGGGGCCCGTTTTCAGGAATGCTTATGACCCAGGCGTCCTGACTCCACCTCCCTGTCTAACCCCCCCCCCGCCCCCGCCCCCGCGGTGGGTCAGCCTGGGACACCTGTGCACCCCGCAGGGACGCTGCCCACGGCCTGCCCCCGGGGTCTGGGGTAAAAATAACAGGCTCCATCTCTGAGCGCCTGCCTGAGTCACCCACACCTCCCGGCAAACACCTCTCAGGCGCCTTCAGGGAGGGGGAACGTTGGGCAAAAATAAACGCTTTGTTTTCCCCCCACAGCTTCTGGGAGTCGTTTCAAAGAACGGTCTGGGGAGGCAGAGACTGGCTGTGGCTGGGGGTGGGATTGGGGCCCTCACTGGCTGAGCTTCAGTTTCCACATCTGTAAAGTGGGTCCATCATACCCCCTGGTAGGTGGGGAGCGGGGTCGGTGCCGCGCCAGTGCCCCTCTGTCCCTGAGGGTGGGCCGAGGAGGACCAGGGAGCCACCTTCTCCATCACAGGGGACACAAGGCCCCCCATGATGCCCAGACAGCTGGGCGGTCGCCCCAGCCTGCTCCCTCCCACCTCCCCCCACCCCCCAGGCGGGACTTGCCCCCCCAGCCCAGGCTGCCTGGCCCTTGGTCGCCACTTGTGTTGTTCTGTACTCTCTCGGAGCCTGGCCACATGCTCCTGGGCTGTCCGGCTCAGGGCCCAGGGACCACAGGGTGACTAAGGAAGGGGGGCCCAGAGTGCAGGGGTGTCAGCAGTCAGCACGGAGGGGAGGCTGCCCAGACATCATTCCCCGGAGCCATTCACTTCCTTCTGGCTAGAAGGGTCTGGAAAACCTTAGAGGACAGAGAAATCATTTCATTTCTGCCCTGAATCTGGAAATCTGGGGAAACGAGTTGAAAACTGCCCAGCTTTTTGTTCCCGGTGCCCCGTGACTGGGACACAAGCGCAGGGTCCAGACACGGGGTGGGGGGTGGTCCCAGAGGGCCGGGGAGCCCAGGGACCAGGACAGGTGCCCCCGGCCTTCCTCCCCGTGGATGGCGGGAGCTAGAGAGCCACCATGAGCCCAAGTGGGGCCACTTGTCTGAAAATAACTCCAAGAAGCAAGAAGCTGCCTTTAAATACTTCTCATTCCTGCTCTAAGAGGGGGCTCTCACGGCTGAACTTTAACAAATTCGTCATCGTCTTTTCTGGGAAGAACAAGGGAAGATGAAGTCATCGGTGTTAGAATAAAACAAAGAAACATACTGTTTCTCTCTGGCTCCTCTCAGAAACATCCAGCAGACAGAGAAAAGGCCGTTGTCAGAAAGGCTGGGAAGATGTGTGCATGTGTGTGTCTGAACCGCCCCCACCAGCCTGGCGGCTCCCCTCGCGATTGTGGGTTCAGTCCCTGGCCTGGGCCTCAGCCTCTGGGACAGGGGGCCGTCACCCCCGGCCCACACCCGGGCCACGTGCGCAAAGACGCACATTGTGAGTGGGCTTCCCTCGAGGCTTGGCCCCCAAGAGCAGTTTTGTCCTTATCTACATTTCACGGAAGGGGAAACTGAGGCTCGGGGAGAGGACCTGACCTGTGCTAGGGTCACCCAGCTGGCTGGAAGGTGAGGGGGGCACTGAATGGCCCCCACCACTTCCAGGGTCTCAAACGGATCATCGGGCTTTTACCTTCTCCTGCACCTGGGTCCAGAGTCGCCCGAAGCAGGGACTGGTTCTCACTTGGGAGGGGTCTCCGTGTAGGGACACTCCAGGCAGCTGGTGTAGGGAGGGGCCCTGGCTGGATGGCCGGCGACTCCGACCACAGACCCTAGGGCCTTCCCCACTGTGCAGGGTCAATGCCAGGGACCCGGGCAGAACAGAGTCTTTCCAGCCGCCATCCCGAAAAGACGGGCAAGGAGGCCACGGTGCTAGGACCTGAGTCCTAGAAGAAGGGACGTGGCCACCAGAAGACAGTTTGCCCCCGCCTCGGAGGCCGGGACCGCCCACCAGGGGCCAGCTGCCCCCGGTGCTGGACATTCGGCCCTGCTCTCCGCATCCGGGCGTGGGGGCTCACAGATGCCCCAGCTCCTGGTCAGCCCGCGTACCTCCCATGCTCAGGCCGGCAGGGACCTTCCCGCAGAGAAGTCCCGGATGTGAGGACCCACAGACCTGCTCCACCACCTGCACCCCCGGAGGCCCCGCAGGGCTTCCTGACCCCGTGCACGCCAGTCTGCTGCCTCCCGCGGGTGGAGAGGGGAGGGGACAGGGGTGACCCCGCCACTGTGCCCCAGCGAGACTCCCAGTCCGAACACGCTTAACACGCGAACATGTGACTCTCAAAGCGCAGCGATGCCTCGGCCCACACGGGATGGCCGCTCTCCCTCCCCCAGATTCAGCCGACCTTCCAGCAGGAGCGGTCGTGGGGGGTGGGGGGTAATCGTGAGCCTCACCTCGTGTGGCCCTGGGCTCGGCAGTCCCCTGCACGGGCTCAATCCGTCCTGGCCCACCTGCACCTCGCTGCTCTCGGGCCCCATTTCCCAGGTGGCAACTGCGGTGCCTCGCCCCTGCCGACGAGGGAGCCCAGCTCACCCTGGCTCCTCCGTGCTGGGCCCTGGGTCACCCCCGTCAGCATGTGGGACCCCTGAGGGGTGCTGGAGGAGCAAGGACACAGGAGGAGCCACCTTCCCGGGACTGGGGACACCTGCATGCCAGGTACGAGTGGGCGACGCACCTGTCCCGGGCAGCCCCCCGGGTCCCTGCAAGAGCCCGGCCTCAGGCTCAGGGCCTCTGGGACAGGAAACCCTTCATGTCAGTGCCTGTCGAATGAGGCACTCCAGGGTCCCTTTCGGGATATTGCCAGGCCCCCTGCTCCCAGGGCAGCTCTTCAGGCAACCACGTCCCTCCTATCGACTCCCGCCTTAAGATTAGCATCGTCCTTACCAACAGTATCTACACCCTCACAGGTCTCATGTGTAGGCCATATGCTTTTAAAAATGCGTTAAAATAAACACTTCCACACGTAACAATGACTGAACAGTGAGCAAACACATGGCTGTGTTTATTTCTCGGTCCCCGCCCCGAGGACACACAGCTGTAGGCTGTCGGGTGGGGTAGATTTCGGGCCCTCCTACCCTGGGGTCTCTTAGGCAAACCAAGCCCGCTCCTCCACACGCCTGAGCCCAGCAGGAAGCCTGAGCTTCCCTCAGGCAGCGGTGGCCCTCAAGACCAAGGCCACACTCCTCCTCCCTGGCCCCCCGCAGTGCCTCCCCCATCCCTGCACGCTCCTGCAGATGGAGGGTGGGGAGACCCTCGCAGTGAGAAGGAGGGGCTGGGTGAGAGGCAGGGATGGGGAGGCTGGCGTAAGGGCCACAGAGTGACCAGGGCTACTTCTGGAAACATCCACCCAGGGGAAAGGAGTCCTTGGGGCCAGCTGTATATCAGACCCTTGACTCAGCAGCCCTAGTCCTTTCCCTCCTGGGGCCTGCCTCCCACCCGGCACGGGGCTGGTCCACCTGAGTCCCTTAGAACTCTAGCTGGATTCACTGCAGGTTCAGGCTCTGCTCGCCTAGTAGCTTCCCCGAGGGAGTAAGCTGTTAATGGCCTCCACGGTTAGTCTCGTCTCAGCTCCGGCCGCCCCCGTGAGGGCCCTCTGGTGAGTGTCTGCATGATCCCTCTGGCCGAGCTGCAGCAGGTGGAATGAGCGAAGCCGGAGTGTGGCCGGCGCCGGCGCGCCACAGGGAGACCGGCTTTGCCCCTGGGCTCCACGCCAAGGCGGCCCGGCAGCAGCTGCCCAGGGTCACAGGCCTCCGCGGCTTCTTCCTGCCCAGCATCTGTCCCTCCTTCTTCTGTCAACAAAACCCATTTTGTCCTCCCTCTCTGCCTAGGGTAGAAGGGCATATGGCCCTGGTAGCCAGCCACCCAGGTCAGGAACTGCCTTGGCCTGCGATGGTTTGAGAAGGGCATGGGATCCAGCCCAGCCACTCAGGGCATCTCATCCCTCTCGCCTTTGAAACACATTCAGGGTAGACACGTTACCCAGACTCAGTTCTTGAAACATTTATTAAGATTTATTATTGCAACATGTCTTTCTGCTCAGGTCGAGGAAAGCATAGGAACTACGTATGAAGCTGCTGGGGCCTCCTTGTAAAAGGAACCCACATGGAGAGAGCAGAGCCGAGAGGCAGAGAGACCTAGACCGTGTCCTAGATCGAGCCATGCCTGAAGCCCACCCTTGGGCTTTTGATTTACAGACACAAACATGTTCTCCCTTTGAGCTTAAGTCTGAGCTTAACTCCCTTTGAGTTAAGTTTCTGCATATGCAATACAAAGAATCGTAACACCCCAGACTCTTGGTAGGGGCGAACTATGCCATCAGCAGCAGGCAGGAGCTATGCTGAACTGGCAAGGGGACCAGAGGGCGGATGTAGGCTTGGTCCTTGTTGGCTGGGACACCCCAAGGAGGTAACGTTCCCTCTCACATTGTCTGTAAAATGTGTGTAATGAGCCCCTGCTCCCAGGCTGATATGTGGACGTGACATCTAGTCCAATTCAGTGACAGGAAGAACCAGCCATGGGAAGGACATCCTGGGATGTGTGACCCATGGGAGATGCCCGAGGCTTCAAGGACCCTCCCAAGAGCAGCTGGTGGACGGCATGAAGGAAGACGCCGGCCTGGATCAACGTCTTTGACCTTAGACCCAGCAATTACTCGGGACCAAATCGGGGGCCGGAATACGGAGCATCAGGAGCACCTAGAAACAGGGTGCTGATCGCTCTTCAGGGGAATACCACCGGCTGTCAGAGGAAGGCAAGAGATTCCGAGTAGAGCGTCTGCCAGCTATGCAGGGAGAAAAGCCAGTTATAATGGGGGCTCTGCTTAGCATGAAGGGATCTTCGCAAAAGGAAAAGGCCCTAGTATGTCTCAGGACAGTAATGGGCCGGTGAGTGGTTTTAATTTCTGCTTTACCCGTTTGTGCATTTCTGACTTTTTTTTTTCCGAAAAGAAAGGAGAGAGCAAACTGAGGATGGGTGTGAACTGCAGCGCCTCCGGTGGGCGGGGGTGGGGGTCCCCCCCCCGTCCCCCCCCCCCCCCCCGTGCGACCCCCCGGGGGGGAGGCCCCCTGCTGGGGCCGCACCTGTCTGCTGCTGGGGGTGGGGGAGGGGAACCAGCCACATCCATGGAAAGGCAATGCACACAGTCTCCTCTCTCTCTCCAGCCACTTGTCAGTAATAACATGCGGGGGCATGGAGGGCGCGTTTGACTTTAACACAAGGCAGCGATGACCGATTCCAAGTCATCTGTCCAAGCGGAGGCCTGGCTGCGGCCTCCAGACACACCACAGCCGCAAGGCTGCCCCTGCTGCCCTGGGACATGAGTTCCACGACCCAAAGTCGTCGGAGGACTCACGAGTGTTTATTATATGTCGAATATTCAGATGTTTAAAAAATAAGTTAAAACCTCCGATATTTGATACAGCTCTCAGAAAACATTTGAGGATGTTTTTCTGCTTTCCATTTAGCCTTCGCTAAAATTTGTAATTTTTTCTGACAAAAACTTAACATTGAAACTGAGATTTGTGGTAAGCACCGAACGCACATCTGATTTTGAAGACGGCATGAAAAAGGAGAGATCATGAGTAAGTTTCATATTGATTACAGGTTGGAATGATAACATTTTGGAGATACCGGGTTACATAAAGTAGATTATTAATCTTAATTTTACTTTTTTTTTTTAATGTGACCACAAGAAAATTCCAAATCACTCACAGGGCTCCGCAATATTTCTACCGGGCCGTGCTGTTCTAGATCAGACTACCCACAAGTTCCACATGCCACGAGGAGACAAACAGCCAAATCCAGAATGAGGGCCACTCTGAGGGACCAATGTCCCCGTTTCTCTAGGAAATCAATGGGTCAGGGTCCAAAAAAACCAAAACAGAACAAAGGAAAGCAAGCAAGCGAACGAACAAAGTGGAGTGGGGAGGAAAGAAGGACTATTCTAGAAGAAAGCTCAATGTGTGGAGCTTGTTTCCATCCTGACTTGAGCGGCCCAAGCGTGAAAAGATTCCTTTGAAGTAACTGAGGCATCTGATTATGGACTGGCTGTTCAAAGACATTAAGAAACGGTTACCCATTTCATGATTAGGTGTGTCAATGGCAAGAAGCTTCTGTAGATACAAACCGTCGGTACCAGAGTCCCAGCAGGGAGGTGACAGGGTCGGGGCACAGACGAGGAGGATGAGCCATGAGCTTACAGCATGGGAGCTGGCAGGTGGGGACATGGTGGTGGTTCATGCTTGCCCTATTCTTTATACATTACTATTATTGTTATTATTATTATTTACGTAGGCTCCCCATCCAGCATCTAGTATGCAGTCCAGCACAGGGCTTGAACTCACAACCCCGAGATCAAGAGCCACACTGAGCCACCCTCCTGGGCGTCCCTGCCCTATTCTCCCTACGTTTAAGCTTTTGAAAATTTCCGTAAGAAATTTTCCGTAAGAAAAAGTAATTTTCTTTTTCCGTAAGAATTTTTTCCATAAATTTTCCGTAAGAAAAAATGTTTCCGTAAGAAAAAGAAATTTTCCATAAGAAAAAGTTAAAAGAAGAGAAAAAGGGAAAACGGAAAGTCTGTGACTTTCTCCCTCAAAGTCCGACGGGGCGTGGGGGCGGGGCGTGGGTGCCGTGTGACCTTGGGCCGCCCTCCCTGACTGCGTGGGCCGGGGGAGGAAGACGGCAGCGGGAGGGGACGCAGGCTTCCTCATTAAGGCAAGTGGCAACAGCGCCCATCAGTTTATTACACGCTCTGTGCATCTGTCAACGGCGCTGCTCCTGAAATTGGTTACAGCGCCATAACCCAATTTGTTCCCCCTCCTTACACTCGCTGTTTGCAAAATATAAGGACATTCTCCCTGGCAAACATTTCAGAACTGCAACATGCAGACGCTTAAAGCCCTTTTCATCATCCAAAGTGCTAATACAATTTGGCTGCGTTCATGCAGAAACATCTGTTTTCAATCCGTGGGCCACTAGGGGCCTGCACTTCGCGGCCCGGGAGCAGCTGTCACCCGCTCTGTCATCTCCGGGTCTTTAACCCTTTCCACAATCCCCCTTGCACGCATTCACATGAACTGCCTGGTGTGCAAGGTTTTATCCCGAAGGTGCTTGTCAGAACATCCCTGGCGTCAGATCCACTGAGCCGTGACTGCCCCTGGTGTGGTCTGGGCACAGCGCCCCTGGGGGACTCATGGGAGTCCTCAAAGGACTGGGGAGTTCAACCATTTTCCTGGGGATACATCACAAGTAGGTCTTGCTTCCCAGCAGGGGTCCGATGTGTGGTTAGCCTTCGCTGAAGATCAGAGCCAGCCACCTCCCCCAGGCACCTGCTCAGGGTGGGTCTGGGGCCGGCAGGCGACCCAGTCCAGAGCCCCGGCCCCTCCCTCCCGGACCCTCTGCCTGCTTCTCTTTGTTCGTGTCTGCTGGTTAAGAGGGTAAGAAGGCCCAGAGCCCTCCCATATGCCGCTCACCCCCATGCTGCACTCTCAGCCTGTGGGCATTGTGGCTGCGAAAATGGTCCAGTGCTTGTCCTCAAGCCGCCAGAGCCAAGATGCAGAGGGCAGGCACTGAGCTGCCAGGGTGTCTGATCGTGGGGTAGGGGTGGGGGTCTAGACCCTCGCTCCTTCCTCCCCTCCTATCAGACCACCCTCATTCTGTCCAACTCCTGATTGACCTTCCCAAGGGGCTGGGGGCTGGGGCACGGGCTCCTCCAGGGAGCCCCCCTTGAGTTGACCCCAGCTGCAACCTTCCCTCACCCAGGCATGAGCTCAGGGACGCTCTGGGCCCCACACCAGGGCCTGCTGCACGGAGGTGCCCTGGTGACCTGTGGTTTGAATATTTTATCTAACTCATATAACGCAATAGCAAAAACAAAAACAAAAACAAAAAACCTAAACAATCCAATTAAAATGGATTAATTATGATGAATTAATAGTTAATAATTAATTATACTTCAACTTAAAAAAATGGGTTGAGGATCTGCACAGATGTTTTTTTCCAAAAAATATATACAGATGGCCAACAGGCATATGAAAAGATGTCAATGTCACCCATCATCAGGGAAATGCAAACCCAAACCACAATGAGATAGCACCTTGCACCCGTCAGAATGACTAGTATCAAAAAGACAAGAAATGACAAGTGTTGGCGAGGATGTGGAGAAAAGGGAACACTTGTCATCACTGTTGGTGGGAATGTAAATTGGTGTAGCCACTGTGGGAAACAGTATGGAGTTTCCTCAAGAAACTAAAAATAGAACTACCATATGATCCAACAATTCCACTTTTAGGTATTGATCCAAAGGAAACAAAAACACTAACTTGAAAAGATATCTGCATCCCCATGTTCATTGTATCATTATTTACAATAGCCAAGATATGGAAACAACCTAAGTGTCCACTGATGGATATATGGATAAAGAGAATGTAGTGTGTCACGGCTAACATCATCCTCAATGGTGAAAACCTGAGAGCTTTCCCCCTAAGGTCAGGAACAAGACAAGGATGTCCACTCTCAACACTGTCCCAGACACAGCAATCAGACAAGAGAAGAAATAGAAGGAAAGCATCCAAATTAGTGAGGAAGAAGTAAAACTTCCACTATTTGCAGATGACATGATACCGTCTAGAGAAAACCCTAAAGACTCCACCAAAAAACTACCAGAACTGATAAGGGAATTCAGTAAGGTAGCAGGATAAAATCAATGTACAGAAATCCATTGCATTTCTATACATTAATAATGAAGCAGCAGCAAGAGAAATTAAGAAAATAATCTCATTTATAATTGCACCAAAAATAATAAGACACCTAGGAATAAACTTAACCAAAGAGGTGAAAGACCTGAAAAGTATAAAACAGTGATGAAAGAGATTGAGGACAACACAAAGAAATGGAAAGACATTCCATGTTCATGGATTGGAAGAAGAAATGTTAAAATATTTATACTACCCAAAGTGATCTACACATTTAAATATCCCTATCAAAATACCAAGAGCATTTTTCACAGAGCTAGAACAAATAATCCTAAAATTTGTATGGAATCTTATAAGAGACCCTAAATACCAAAGCAATCTTGAAAAAGAAAAACCAAATGGGCAGTATCACAATCTCAGACTTCAAGTTATATTACTAAGCTGTAGTAATCAAAACAATATGGTATAGGCACAAAAATAGACACATAGATCAATGGAACAGAATAGAAAGCCCAGAAACAAACCCATAATTATATGGTCAATTAATCTTTGATGAAGGAAAAAAGAGATGCAAAGGGAAAAAGTCTCTTCAACAGATAGTGTTGGGAAAACTTGACACTACATGCAAAAGAAGGAAACTGGACCACTTTCTTATACCATACACAAAAATAAACTCAAAATGGATTAAGGACCTAAATGTGAGACCTGAAACCATAAAAATCCCAGAAGAGAACATAGGCAGAAACCTCTTCGACATCAGCCAGAGCAATTTCTTTCTAGATAGGTCTCCTGAGGCAAGGGAAACAAAAGCAAAAATAATCTATTGGGACTACACCAAAATAAAAAGCTTCTGCACAGCAAAGAAAACAATTGACAAAACTAAAAGGCAACCTACTGAATTGGAGAAGATATTTACAAATGACACATGTGATAAAGGATTAGTATCCAAAATATATAAAGAACCGATACAACTCAACACCCCCAAAACAATCTAATTAAAAGTGAGCAGAAGACAAGAACAGATATTTCTCCAAAAAAGACATCCAGATGGCCAACAGACACATGAAAAGATGCTCAACATCACTCATCATCAGGGAAACACAAATCACCATGAGACACCACCTCACACCTGTCAGAATGGCTAAAATCCAAAAGATAAGAACCACCAAGTGTTGGTGATTCTATCTATGTAGACGATGGTCTAGATATGGTCTATAGATGTAGACAACTGGAGTATTACTCAGCTGTAAACATGACAAAAATCTTGCCATGTACAACATGGCTGGATCTAGAGAGTATTATGCTAAGTGAATGAAATAAGCCAGTGAGAGAATGACCAACACCATCTAATCTCTCTTATATGTGGAATCTGAGAAAACCAAACTCATAGATCCAGAGCATAGGTAGATGATGGCCAGAGGGGAGGTGGGGGTGGGCGAAATGGGGGAAGGGGGCCGAAAGGTCTAGACTTCCATTTATAACCTCAGTCGGTCCTGGGGAATATCACGTTATTGTATAGATTTGGACATGATTAAGAGAGTAGATCTTAAAGAAAACAAATCATCTCAGAAGTAGGTATCCCTAAGCAATCTGTTGTAGAGCTTGCTTGCCTCTCATTTTTACAAAAATGGTGTCATTTTGTCTACGGTACTCTAGGACTCGATTTTCTTACTTGATGTGGTATTTCTAAGATGACATCCACCCGACGTTTCTACGAGTCTGCTCTCCAATCGTCAGTTACAATGAGTGTCCATGATTTCTTTTCCCGTTTTCCTCCCACTGGAACTTGGTGGGTTCTGGTTGTTGCTCCCAAGAGTGGAGCTCAGGGAGCCCATGCATGCACAAATTTATACTCCCACACATAGATTCGAAGGGTTTTTATGGATCCACATTGTCTCCAGTGTGCTTATTACCACGCATACTAACTTTTTAATTTAATGAGCATATACTGGTATTTCTTCCTTAAATATTTCATAGAATGCACTAGGCAAGCCACCTGGGCCGGCGTTTTCTTCCTGGGAAGGCTTTTTAATGATAAATTCAATTCCTTTAACAGAAAGAGTTGTGCTTAAAAAAAAAAAAAAAGAATTGTGCTCAGATTTTCTATTTCTCCTTGTGTCCGTTTTGGGAAGTTCTGTCTTTTAAGGCGTGTGTCCCTTTTATCAAAGGTATGGGTATTGAAGTTCTCCATAAAAGTCCCTTATCCCTTTAACGTCTTTAGGGTTTTGGTAGCTTGTGTTTTCTCCTAGTCATTCTTTCTAAGAGTTTATCAATTTGATTAATGCTTTCCAAGGAGTTTTTTTTCTCTATTGTTTTCTGTTTTACTTATTTTCCGTTTCTCGTGAGATAATGTTTATAAAGAGGCAGTAAGCCCTCAGACAGGCAGGCCCACCTGGCTCCCTAGCACATGTCTGTCCGGTGGTCAGCTGGATGGGCAGAGGGGTGGTTGAGCAGAGAGTGGGGCCCCATCAAGACAGAAGGAGCAGGCAGGTCACGCCGCCTAAAGACAGCCCTAACTGTAAACATCTCAGACCACAAACAGCATGGACCGAGCTCGAGGCCCACCTGGGCTGGGTTGATGCTGTGAGGTCCCCTTATGTCCCTGAGCCTCTGTTTTCTCCTCTGGAAAGGAGATGGAAGTTGCTGGGAGAAGTTCCTGAGGCCGCACGTCCACACTCGCTGGCCCTACGCACAAGTGGTTCAACCATCACAGAGGAGTGTTTGCTTTATTATTATTATTATTTGGCTAAACTCTGTTGCTTTTGGATGCTCTTTGGATTTAAACACAAACAAATGAACCCTTTGCTGACCAAATAAATCAAGGAAATCTTTACGCTGCAGAGGAAATATTTCGCTGACTTCGAGAGGCTCCCTCCTGCCCTTGGGGAGATCTGGTGCACGTAGAGCAGGGAGTCACTGGTTAGGATGACCCCTGGGGCAGGACGGAAAGGCAATGCTGTGGTAGCCTTCTTTAAAACTAATACAACTTGGGGAGCCTGGGTGGCTCGGCTGGTTGGGCAACTGCCTTCGGCTCAGGTCATGATCCCGGAGTCCCAGGATCGAGTCCCACATCAGGCTCCCTGCTCGGCGGGGAGTCTGCTTCTCCCTCTGACCTTCTCTCCTCTCAGGCTCTCTCTCTCTCATTCTCTCTCTCAAATAAATAAATACATAAAATCTTTTTTTTTTTTTTTTTAAAGAACCTTTTTTTTTTTTTTTTTTTCAGATTTCACCTATTCATTTGACAGAGAGATCACAAGTAGGCAGAGAGGCAGACAGGGAAAGAGGGGGAAGCAGGCTCCCTGCTGAGCAGAGAGCCCGATGCGGGGCTCGATCCCAGGACCCCGAGATCATGACCTGGGCCGAAGGCAGAGGCTTAACCCACTGAGCCACCCAGACGCCCCAAATACATAAAATCTTAAAAAACAAAAACAAAACCGATACAACCGAAGCAGCTCCCGCCCCCAGTCCTGGGCCTTTCACAGATGAGTCGGTAAGATTCTTCCTGGCTGAGTTTATGAGGCTTGGTGGTGTGGGGCGTCCTCGGTGGCGGTGGCCTGGGTAGTAAGGCCTTCAGGAAGCCAGGGAAGCCGACGCGGCATGCATGAGAAGGCTCCCTTTTGCAGGCCTGAGCCCAGGGAGCTCTGCCCGGCAAGGGAGGGCCAGGCCCCCCTCTTGCTATCACTACTGAAAGTGAGGGGTGTACGCTGGGTCCCCAAGAAGGGAAGGAAATGCACACATGGTAGTTGCCTCCTCTGTACCAGACACTGGCATCATGGGCCCCACTTAGTGTCTGGAACCCGGAGGGATCCCCTAGAGAGGAAGCACAGGGTTCGACCCCCGGCCTTCTGCTACCTCTGGTTCCTTGAGGAATCTTTGGGGGGCTCTGCATGGAAGGGGCATAGCGGGCATGTTTGCTGAAAGAAGCAGCCCCCTGAGACCGAGCCGCGCGCACAGGCCAGGTAGCCCCCTGGGAGGCCTCAGTGACAGGGACAGGAAGGGGACCAGGAGGGATGACTGGAGGGTGGGAGGGGAAACTGAGGCAGGACACCCCAGGAAAGTCTGCAGCCCCAGGGCCCTGGCCTCTCCTACCCACGGTCCCTCTCCACACCATGGCCAGCAGGTTTCCGGCCCCCAAGAGGGCACAGGATGGACCTGGTGGAAGGCAGACTTCTCTTCCTAGATACGCATCCCTGTCTGTAATCTGAAAACAACTTCGACCCAAAACACTGAGCCTGAATCGAGTTTTGAGGAAAGAGGCCAACAAATTCAGATTATGGGAGAAAACTGACGTGAAGCCTTCAGACCCACGTCGGGAAAGACAAACAACATGGAGGGACGGTGGTGGGTGGAAAGACTCTAGTAAACACGACAAACACGGGTGACACGTGGTCATCGATTGGATCCCAGATGCAAAGATAAGACCCCAAAGGACGTTCCCGGTGAGAGCTGACTACGGGCTGTATGTGAGAAAGGTTTCTGTGTTAATGTCGCTTCTTGGGCGTGACACCTGAACTGGGGTTCTGGAGAATGTCCTTGTTCCAAGGAGATGCTGCCATACTTGATCTCACACGGTTCCGCAGGAGTTGTGAGCTCCGAGATAAAGCAGTGCTGCCAGGTGTTAATGAGGAATGGAGCTAGGTGGGGGGTACACCATTCTGTATGAAGCCTTCGGGGTAAAAAGCTCGGGGACATCTCCAGGTCCCCGTAGATAACGGCAGCCACCTAAATGCAGATCGACCAGGAGAGCAGATAAAACCCGGCACACTCAGGCCCAGAGCTCAAAAGGGACAGAAAGTGTGCGGGACCAGAGCTGGCTGTCTCGGAAACGCCCTGCTTCTAAAGGACGTGGCTCAGAGGTGGAGGCGCTTAGAGGGTTGGTGGCAAGTGGACGGGGGGAAGTAGCATGGGGAATTCAAGGGCCTACAGAAGCAAAAGTGAATGGTAAATTCAGTAGACAGCTAACCATCCTGCATCCCGTCATACTGAATAAGGGTGGTGCAGTTCCTGAAGCCAACACGAGAGGGCACTCCTGAACCAAGAAACCTGATGTTACTCAACTCCCAAATGCCTGCCTACATTTTTCTATTATTAGCAGTCTCTACAAACATAAAGACATTTCTGAGTTAACAGAAGGTAACAGACAGTATCCATACAAAAGCAATATAAGGAGCTGACAATCATTCTTCCCACAAACCACTTTACAGGGGAACAATGTAACACAGCATCCTGACTTGAGCAGCCTTAAGAAAGCATTCTGAGACGTGACAAAACACCTTAAGTATAAATTTGAAAACTCAGAACAAAGATGAACACGCACACAGAAAAAATGGTGAACATGAAACACAACATGATCTCAGAGATGAAGACTAAACCAGACTCTCTCTTAGGGAGAATAGATTCTGGCTGAAATGTTGATAGAGCTCATTGAGGAGAGGAATGAAAACCACCACAAAACCAAAATGAAATAAAGATAGGAGTAAAGAGGATTATATAGAAAGTGATAGGTACAGAAGATGGGCAAAAAAGATCTAAGTGTACAGACATCGCATTGGAAGAAAAACAACATAATTAACATTATAATCACTTTCTAAGAAAACTTTCTGGACATAAAAAGAAGACTTGAATTTGCATATTCAACTACTCCCCTGAGGTAGTGAATGGGCAACTCCAAGATATTTCTTCATGAAATGATTAGACTTTAAAGGTAAAGAAAAAAAAAAATCCTTGGGGCTCCAGGAAAAATGATGAAGTCACTCATAAAAGGAAGAAGAGTGTGTTTATATCAGATTTCTCGACAACAAAGTGTAAGAAACACAACCCAGAGCAACATTGTAACGAATTCAAGGAAAGCAAGTGTGAGCCGGGATTTTATAACCAACCAAACTATCCTTCAGCTACCAAGGGCACAGAAAACCATCTCAACGGGAAAGAAAACAGGGAATGTTGTACGGATGAGTCCTTCTGGAAGAAGCCATCAGAAGCGACACTATATCAGACCGAGGAATGACTGGGGAGACCGTAGCGAAAATAAATATTAGCGAGTCAAATCCAACGCTATTGTGCTGGACAGACTATCAAGGGTCCACTAGCCCTATCTCCTGGCTTTCATGCCCTTGAGTGTGGATGGAACCTTTCCCCTTACCAACAGAATATGAAAAGGCAAGGGGATGTCGATTCTGTGATTCTGTTATGGAAGACTCTGTCTTGCTAGATTTACTCTAGAGACTCTCTTTGCTGGTCTGATGGAGCAAGAGGCCGTGTTGAGGAAGCCCACGGGGCAAGGAATGACAGGTGGTCCCTAGTCACTGCGGGGGGTTTCCATAAGCCAAGGACAGATTCCAGCCAACCACCAGCAAAACACTTAAGCTCTCAGGCCACTGGAAAGAAGTGAATGCTGCTGGCAACCACATGAATGGAAAAGCAGATCCATTCTTAGTTGAGCCTCTAGATGAGGATCCAGTCCTAGCCAACACTAGCAAGCACCCAGCAAAGCCATGCCGGGACTTCAGATCCATGGAAACAAGGAGATAATGGGTGTATGCTATTTTAAGCGACTGAGTTTATGGTAACTTATTACACAGCAAATAGATGGCTCGATCACCATATTAAAACCTCATGCCTTCCATTTCAGGAAGGCAAGGATGGCTTAATGTTCATATTTAATAAATTTTGTGTCTTACTGTTTGCCTTATCCTCTCATCCTGGACCTAAAATTAGGAAATCCATTAATATGATTCATCTTCTTGTACTCACTTCGGCAGGACATACACTGAAATTGGAATGAAGAGATCAGCACAGGAGGACACACAAATTTGTGAAGGATTCCTTATTTTATTTTATCTTATTTTTGAAGTATCCTATATTTTAAAAATATATATGATTCATCTTATTCATAGTGCTAGAAGAAATATCATATAATTATCTCCATATATGTCTTCAGTGAAAATCAATATTCATTCCTGATTTTAAGAAGCCACTCAGTAAAATAGGAATTAAGGTATATTCCCACATAAATACACATCCATCTCCCCATCCCCTATCCTAAGGTCAGCATCTCTCCTAACGAGGGAAGACCAGAGGCCTTTTTACTAAGCTCAGGAAGAGGAAAGGAGGCTTCTTTATAGTCAATATTCAATATCAAATTGGAGGTATTTAGCCAATTGAATTAGAGAAAGCAAGTAGATGCACAAAAATCACTAAAGAAGCAAAACTGTTTCAATTTTCAGATGACAGCATACCTAAACGCTCTAAAAGAACTGACGAAACGAACAACAAATGAGGTAGAGAGAGACAAAACAGCACACAAACAATGCCCCATTCAAGATATGACAGAAGAAAAAAATTTATAATAGCAACAAACAAAGCCAAGTATCCATGAATAAAGTTAACAACAACAACGACAACAAAAATGTGAGGAAAACTCCAGAATGCTCCCAGAGGTGGTCTGGAACAAATCAAAGACTAAGTCGTCTGGAGCACACATTCCTTGGTTTTGGGTAAGATGGCTCAACTTGATACCGATGTCAATTACCCTGAAGAACATCTGTAAATGTGATATGGTCCCAACGAAAAAGAGCGTCCGCACGCAGGAATAGCTAAAATACCCGGACACAAGAGCAGAGAGGGAGGACCGCTAGCCCTACCAGATGCTCCAACACACTAATGGGAGTTGAGATCAATCTCTCCCTCCCATTGCAATAATTGTGGACAAAGCCTCCCTTGCCGTGCACACACACACACACACATGCGCGATGGTATCTTTGCGATTTCCGCCGTGGGGGACCAGCGTATGAAGAGATAGAGCTAGACAGATAGATAGAGCTGAGACAGACTTGAAAACCCAGACATAGGTCCAGTGCATTTTGGGGTTTATTATATGATATAGGTGCATTTCAGATCACTGGGAAAAAGACGACCTCTTCGATACATAGTGTCGGGATAGAGAGAGAGATATTTGGAAAAAGGTTCAACCGGATGCATAAACCGAGTACAAAACCAAACTAGCACTGGAAAACACGGGTAGATTCCATACAATTGGGTGTAAGAATGGCCTAACTAGATTCAAAATCTAGATGCAATAAAAGAAAGATTAAATCAAACATATTAAAAATAGGGCGCCTGGGTGGCTCAGTTGTTAAGTGTCTGCCTTCGGCTCAGGTCATGATCCCTGGGTCCTGGATCGAGGCCTGCATCCGGCTCAGCCGTGCTTCTCCCTCTCCCACTCTCCCTGCTTCTGTTCCTCGCTGTGTCTCTCTCTGTCACATAAATAAGTAAAATCTTTAAAATAAATAAATAAAACTCTGTGGGATGTATTCTAAGACCATGCAGATGATTACATATATTGACGTTTGGGAAGAACCAGGTTCTTAGTGTGGGAGGAAGACGAAAATTTTTTTAGTTAAAAAAAATTTTTTTAACTAAAAAATTTTTTTTAGTTAAAAAAAAAAAGATTTCTTGCCTGGGTGCATTGAGAAGACATAGAGACAATGACATCAAGGTGAGCACATCGAACTTGTTTCTGAAACCTACACCCCACTAAAAGGCACGGAGGCTTCTCAGAGAAGAGGCTGCCTCTAGGTCTGGGTCAAAATACAAGTGAGAGCTGAAACATTGCTCAAAGACTTATGGGGACATGTCAAAAGGGCGCTGAGAGCAGCCTGAACACCCAGCCCAAACACCCGGCAGCATCCCTTCTCATCTGGGCAAACTCTGGGTGGGCGCCCCTCTCCCGCTGGACACAGGGAGGTCTGAGAGCAGCAGTGACCCACTCGGAAGTGGGGCAGTGAGTGCTGGTGCCCAAACCAGGCTCTCTTGTCCACCAGAGCAGACCAACCCACCAATCTAGAACACTCCACCCTCCTTATGCCTCCTGGCCCTGTGAGGAGGGAGTTAGTTTCCAGGTGGCTGCACTCCCACGGGGATCGGGGTGACCCCACATTGGGTGGATTGGCTCTTCCTCGAAGATCTGGGTCAGACTCCAGCAGCCTCCTCCCTGCTCCCTGTCCTGCCTCCTTAGTCCTCTCTACTCACCCCCAGGGAATCCTTTCCCTACACAAACTCTGAGCACACTGCACCCAGAGGAAAATCCAAACTTCACCCGCACTCCTCATTGGCTCTGTTCCAGCTCCTCCCACCACCACCTGCGTCTGCCTCAGGGGCCTCGCATCTGCTGTTCCCTCAAACCTTTCCAGTGGGCTTTGCCTTTGCAAGTGCAATCCAGACACTGGTCACTGGGTGGGGACTCTCCCTGACCCTCCCTGACCCTCCCTGACCAGGCTAAGGCTAGATCCCCCCCCCCCAGTCTCTCTCTGCCCCCAATAACTCTGTTTTATTTTCTTCCTAGCAGTCATCCTCTGCCAGGACCTCGGTTTTTTCTTTGATTACTTGTTCAGCTTCCCTAAGCACTTCCTGGGGCTGGGAGCAGACAGCACAGGGCTGGGGCTCAGTGAATGTTCTGGGTGGGTGAGGGGACAACCTCAAGCCTCACCTGGGCACCTGGCACGATGGCTGGAGCATGGCTTGTAGAGCCAGTCCTACCGCGGCTGGAAACCCAGCTTTGCCACCTCCTAGTCCTGTGACCTTGAATAAGTCCTGTCACCTCCCTAAGCCTCAGTTACTTCCACTGAAAGGAGACACAGCTCCTGCCCACAGGTAAATCTTTCCAGGGCACTTCTGTGGGTACTGAGGCTCAGCAGAACACCCGCCTCCGGGGCCCAGGAGGCAGGAGGGAAGGCGCTGGGGTGAGCCCCTCCACTTCCCCAAGCTGCCCTGTCTGCCCTTTCCGTACAGGCCCCCGCCCCCACCTCGGCGCACAGCATGGGGCAGGGTTGGGAGTACCCCTCACCACCTCCCCTCCAGGCCTGCCTTTCCCTGCCTGAACACAGAGAGGAGTGGACTAGGGGTCCCCTGACCCTGTCTGCTGCCACCGCCTGAGGCACACGCTTCCCCAAGCTGACCCCACTGTCCCCTGCAGGCTCGCTGATGGGCGCATTGATTGTTTCCTCAATCCCATCCCAGCTTCAGAGACAACATCCTCTTCCCCGCCCCTCTTCGCAAGCGCCCGGCGAGCCAGCTGTTCCCATTTCATAGACACGGAAACTGAGGTCTGGCGCGGGGCGCAGGCCTTGGGTCCAGGGGGCTTTTCCTGCCGCTCGAGTGGCCGCGGAAGCTTGCGGCTCCCCCCGAGTGGAGTGGCGGGGGGCGCGCAGCAGAGCCTGTCTCTCGCTGCCGCGGCCAGGGGGGTGTGCCCTCCGCGGGCGGCCTCCCCGGCACCTCCCCGGCGCACGCCCCCGCAGCCCCCTCCCGCGGTCCCCCGCCGCCGCCGCGCCGGCCGCACTCTCCCGCGCGCCGCGTCTCCCGGGCCCGCCAGCCGGCCGGCCACGCGCACTGTCCCCCGCGCGCGCACCTGTGCCCCGGGTCAGGCCCGCGCGTCCCCGCGCAGCGGCCCGGACGCCCGCGGTCCCCGCCCGTCACCGTCCCGCACCTCCCGCCCCGGCGCCCGCGCCCCGCCGCCGCCCGCAGCCCCTCCCCGGCGCCCGCAGCCCCGCGCCCTTGCCCGCAGCGCCCGCGTTCCGCCCGGCCGCGCCCCCACTCACCGGCTCCCGGCGCACCCGGACCCCGGGCCCGGCCCATGGGCAGCGCCCGCCGCGCCCGCTGCGAGCCGCGGCGCCTCGGACCCGGGGCGCTGCCCGCCGCCCGCTGTCCGCGCGGTCCCGGGCGCAGCCCTCGGTGCGCTGGCGGCCGGCCCCGGAGCAGCGCGGCGCGGCGCCCCCTGGCGGCCGTACGGAGGAGCGCGGGGCGCGCGGGCCGCGGGGTGGGGCTGCGGGCGCCCTGGCCGCGCGGCGCCCTTCCCGCTCCTCTCCTGGGGCCTCCTGCTCCGCGGGCGGCCCTGCCCACGCGCCTCTCCTCCGCTCCAGACCTCAGGGTCAAGGCCGAGCAGGGCCCTCCGCTTCGCCTCACCTCCCACCCCGGTGGCCGGGACCCACTATGAGCTGCTCCCCTGAGCGGGGCTCCTGCTGGACTCCGAACCGAACTGTCCCCACCGGCTCTCTCACCCGGCAAACTCCTAGCACCCTAAGACCCTGGTTCTCCCTTTCCTCAGTGTGGGGCCCTGGTCGCGCCTCTGGCCTCCCCTCCTCCTGCGATGGCCACTCAGCTGGGTTCGTCTGTGTCCCTGAGTCCTGTGGGCACACAGGGGGCATCGAGGGGGCGGGGAAGGCTGCGCATACCTCCCCCACCCCCCGCCGACGGCCCTCCGTGGGGGCAGGGATGGGAGCCCCAGAAACTGGCCACAGGGAGGGTGGGTCACTACTCTGAGGACGCTGGGTGCTAGAAGGATGATGGTGTGCTATTTCCCTTTTAGAATGGAGGAGGGAGCCAGAACAGGATCCGGTGCCCTTACTCAACTGGCTCCACCTGGACATTTAAAATGTCCTGGTTTATCCCAGCATAGAAGTCAGGACATTAGTTCTCTGCTTCAGTCAGAACCTGACCAGTGAGATGTGGCAGGAAACCCAACCCAAACAGCATAAGCCAAAAGAACTCACTGGCTCATGAAGCATTTAAAAAAAAAAAAAAAAAGCCAGGGCAGGCTGCTTTCAGGAATAGCTAGATCCAGGTGCTGAAACAATGTAAATGGGAATCCATCTCCCAGACCCGCTGTGGCAGAACAGCCCCCAGCAGCCTTGGGTTGATACCCTCAGAAAGGACACACCTGCCTGATAGCTCTAGCCAGAGCCCAGGGCTGCCGCACACTGGGTCAGAGGAGCCTGGCTCAGGCCATTTCCACAGACCTGGACAGTGAGGATACAGGCCTGGGGGTCGCCTCCCCGGAGCTCGGGTAAAGTTAGCTCTATGTCATCCCTGAGGATGGATGGAGTAGGGCTCTGCTCCAAGCATGCCCCAAGGGCTGTTTCCAGAATACTGGACAGGTGAAAACAACAGAGTCCAGCCTGTGGCTTGCATAGTGGGGGAAACTGAGGCCTGGAGGGAGCAGGTGTCTGCCTGAGGCACACGCATGTATTAGGGCCAGTGTGGGTTGGTTGGTTGGACTGGGCAAGGAGACTGGGACCGGGCCAGAGGCCGGCCCCAGCGAGGGTGATGTCAAGACCAATGCCAAGGGTCAGGCTGGGGTGAAGGGGAAACAGAGGCAGGCAGGGGATGAGGGCAGGTGCCGGGGCCAATCCTCAGGCTGGTATACTTTCTCCAAGTCCCACCCCACACCCCTGGCCCTCTGGTTAGGCCCAGTGCGTTACCCAGAGGCGTGCTGGGTTCTAGGGAGAGAAGGTTGCAGGAGGGACCCTGGAAGAGCTGGCCCGCTCACCTGTGACATGAGGGGCCAGAGCAGCCATGCGGGAGCCCTCCCCCGCCCGCTGAATATAGCTCAGAGAAGCAGGGCAGTCTCTCCCCACCCGGCTGCCTCTCTTCCAGCAAAAGCCTGGGGGCCACTGAGGCCGGATCGTCGTGCTGAGTGAAGGGTGGGGAGCTGGGACTGGGGCAGTGCTTGGGGGAACTGAAACCTGAGGGCAAACTTGCCTGGGGCCACAGTCCGGGTTCTAAGTGGGTGAGTAGGTGGGGCTGTGCCCCGTGACAGGAGGTGATGGCCCTGTCCCCTGAGGTCTGCCGTGTCCTCGCCCGCTGCACAGGAGGTCAGCCCAGCCCAGCAGCCCCTTGAGCCGAGTCCCGAGGCCAGCTTGGGGTTCCGCTCTGGGCCGTCCCGGGAGAAGGGAAGGCTGGCTGCTGGTGCTGGGTCTGGGCCCTGGAGGAGGTCTGGCCCAGTGTTGGTACCAGTTTCCCCAGCCCCCTCCCCGACCCAGCCAAGAGCACACCGTCCAGCAAGGCCCCTCAGCCTGTCCCGCCCCGCCTCCCTTCCCACCGCCCACCCCGGGCCTCCTCCCCAGAGTGTGGGGCCCAGGATGGAGGGTGAGCCTCCTGGGAGCTATCATCTCAGCCCACCCTGCCCTCCTCCGCGCCCACCCCGAGGTTTCTAGCGGATACTCCCCCAGGGCCTTCGTGTGCCGGGAACCACGCCCGGTGCTGATGGACCTGCCAGTAGGGCACGGGGTTCCTGCCCCCTCAGAGCCCATGGTTCAGAGAACAGACATTGGAAACTAACCATACAAACAAAAGAATGATAAAAGCAACTTTTTGGGGAGCACTTAGGTGCCATAAATGACCCGACACAGGTGAGGTGGTTGGAGCGTGGCGGGGGCCACTTTGGACGGGAGGCCCGGGACAGCAGCCCCCTTCCCCGGCGCAGGCGCGGTTTGGGTTGAGACCTGAGTGAGGAGCCAGCAGCCCCAAAGGTTGGTAGGAAGAGCGTCCCGGGCAGAGGGGATAGCAGAAGCAAAGGCCCTGTGGACAGCACACGCCTTCGTGAGGAAGGAAGGAGGCCGGGCGCCTGGCGAGGACGAGAGGATGGTGGACAGAGCGGGAACCCAGGTGGAAGGCGGCAAGGCCGGGTCGGGGCCTCCTGGGGTAGGAAAAGCTGGGACTCTGTCCTCCAGGTGGTGCTCTTGGCACCCATGAGCTGTTTCCCAGCACACCTGGCCCCTGGCCCCCTTGCCCGTGGCCCAGACCGTATCTGCCCCACACAAGCGGCTCCGAGGCCACCCGAGTTTGCTCCAGCAGCCCAGCACTGGGATGGCAGGACCGGGGTCCCTGTCGCTGCTGCCCTGGAGGTGGATGAGAAGGAGGGGGCGGCGGACAGGGGAAGGGGCTGGGGGAGAAGCCACTGGGTGACGGAAAGGTGAGACGGATGCGTGAGGAGAGCCTGGCCGAGTGCACAGGGGACCTGCGGAGACTGTGGGCCAGGGGGATTACTTGGAGGATGCCAGGAGGTGGCTGGACTCCGGGCTGCTGGGCCGTCGGGGGCGAAGGAAGGAGACACTGGGGTTCCAGTTGCTGCCGACCCTCGGCACCTGCGAGACCTGGCGGCACGTCTGTCCCAACTCTTGGCCCGGCCAGAGCAGGGGACTCAGGAAGGAACCTGACACCGAGTGGGACTGCTGCGCAGTGTCACCCGTAACATCGGACAATGGCGAGAACAGAACTTGGGGCTCTGGCCAGTGCATTTTATTAGTGCAATTCATAATCCATCTGTTTCTGGGTCTGGTGAAAACTCTCTGAGCTTAACTATAAGGGCAAAGCTCCAGGAGACAGTCATCAAAGAGCCAGCCACTAGTGGGAGGGGGGTGGTCACTGTTATGGACAGTGTACCCCCCCCCCCATTCACAGGTTGAAATCCTCAGCTCCAAGGTGATGGTATCAAGATACGGGCTGTAGAGGGGTGACTGACTAGGTCAATCAGCTGAACCCTCATGAATGGGATCAGTGCCCCCTTATCAGAGAGACCCCAGAGAGCCCCCTTGCCCCTTCTGCTATGTGAGGACACAGGGCGAAGATGTCCATCTTTGACCCAGGACGTGGGCCCCCACCGGAACTCAGTGATGCCGGCACCCTGATCTCGGACCACCGCCTCCAGGACCGGGAAAGGTAAGTTTCCGTGGTTCAGGAGCTATAGTGGTCTGATTGGACGGAGATAGTCACGTTTGATTCCTGTTCATAGACGGGGGCGCTGACGACCCCCCCGATGCCCGCTGGGTGAGGAGCAGAGAGAGAGAGAGAGAGAGAGAGAGAGAGAGGATGTGCACATATGCGTGTGCACTTCTGGTGTGTGCTCCGTGTATGTGCGTGGTGTGTGCATGTGTGTGTGTGTGTGTGTGTGTGTGATGTGTGGTATGCACGTGGTGGGGGGTGAGTACGGGTTTGATCCCCATCTGGGTCCCCCCAGCACACGGTTCCAAGCAGGGCTGGTCTGAGGACAGGCAGGCGTCACAGGCAGAGTCCCCCAGAAGCAGAGCCTGAGTGGCTCCCGCAGGTGGTCTGTGTGGGTGGGGATCCCAGGGAGCCAGGAAGGACAGACAGATGGAAAGAGGGAAGGGGGGACAGCTCTTGTGGCCAACAGAGGCTCAGACTTTGGGGAGCTGTGCGGGGAGTGTCTCAGCTTCTCCTGCTGGGCAGAGAGCTTATTAATGTCCCCTATCCTTCCAGGTGGCTCCCGCATGAAGGCTGAGCAGTCTTGGCAACTCAAGCAAAATCCCCGAGGTGGAAAAGCGGAGCAGGAGGTGGGCCACTCCTGACACGTGCACGGAGCCCTCCACCCAGCTCTGAAGTGGGTGAGACTCAGCACAGGGTGCAAAGCTTGCCTGCAACGGTGCCCCCGCCCTTGGAGTGCTCAGATTCCCTCAGGTCCCACATTAAGTTCACAGGGTTGCCCCCCCCACCCCCGTGCCACACCCCCCGTGGAGTCTTCTCATCCTCAGGCAGCCCTTCCACCCACCTAGGTGGCCACTGGGGGCCCCTGCTGTCCTCGAGGCATAGACTGAGGTTCAGAGAAGCCCATACTGGGACCTGGGAGGCAGTGCCCAGCACAGCCTAAATCTGTGGGCCCGGGAAACCCCTCCGGAGGGTCCTCAGTCTCCAAGCTCGGGGCAAAGCTGCAATGTGATGGGCCTGCTGGGTTCTTGGGGGGACTGATGGGATGAACCTCCTGTCCCCTCTGAGAGCTCCTGGCACCTGCCACACCAGAGACCTCACTTTTCCAGGCTGTCCAATGTCACCGGGCATTAGGCGTCACTTAGGCGTCACCTGGAACCTGAGGACAGGCGGCACCCCCAGACCCCCATCGAGACCCCGGTTCGGGTGTCTGAGTGGTCCCCCAGTCCTCGGGTGATGCAGGTGCGGGCAGGAGATGGGGCACACACCCCCATTTGTGGGGGGCAGAATAACGGTCCCCCCCAAGATGTGCACATCCTGATCCCTGGAACCTGTGACTACGTGACCTTTCACAGCCGGTGTGATTCAGTTAGGACTTTGAGATGGGGACAGTACCCTGGATGATCTGGGTGAGCCCCGTGTCATCACACGGGTGCTAAAAAGTGGGAGATGGGCAGAAGAAAAGTCAAGACACATGAGGACAGTCCTCCACCCCGGTCCAGGAACCCCCCAGCCCGGCTGGAGGCAGAGAGCACAGATCCCCAGGGAAATCCTGCAAATCCAAATGCAGAGAGATGCCCGCTGCTAGCTTTGACTATGGAGGAAAGGGGCCATGAGGCAAGGAATGAGACCAGCTTCTGGAAGCCGGGAAAGGCAAGGAACGAATCCGGCCCCCCACCCCCCGCCCACCGAGCCCCCAGCTAGAACTGGCCCTGTGGACAGCTCGCTTGAAGCCCCCTGAGACCCGTGTGGGACTTCTGACCTTCAGAACTGTAAGAGCATACGCTTGTGTTGCTGTGAGCCCGTGAAGTTTGTGGTAATTCGAGACAGCAGCGATAGGAGACTAAGACACCAGTCCACAAAAGACGCTCAGAGAGGGCAGGCGGCACGTGTGGGTGGCACAGCAGACCTAGTGCCCAAGCCCTCCCTGCTTTCCCCTGGCTGCCCTGCGTGCGGTGGGGGAGGCATCGTGGCCGAGACGGCGTGAGACAGCGGGGGGTGGGGGGCCCATGCATGGCTGGGCAGAGTGGACCTGCGCTCAGCTTGCCCCGGGAGCTGGTTCACCACACAGAGGCCTGAGACCCCGCCGAGCCCTGAGACTCAGAGGGTCAGGGTGGGCCCAGGAATCTGCGTCTCGCGCCAACGGTACCATCGCCACACACCAACGTGGTTTCCCGGCTTCGGTTGTTCACCGTGGGCCAGCACAAAAAGGACCCGATGTGGTTTTCGGACCTCTGTCTGTCCCCAGCGTGATGCTGGCAAACCTTGATAATGTACAAGGTGTAGACAGCAGCCTGGCGGTGGGAGGTCACGTTTGAAAAACAGCTGCATGGTCAGCTGGGACCCGCGGAGGCCGCCACGGAGGCAGAGACACGGGGGTCACAGCTGCATCCCGGGAGGCTCGCCCCAGGGTCGGGTGAAGGACGAGGGGTAGCTGGACAAGAGTGGCAGCCGGCAGACCCTCTGGCCACTACGGCCGCTGTCCCCCCACGTAAGGACTGGTTTGCCGTCGGGCGGTGGTGGAGATGGGGATGAGGGGGCAGAGCTGACCTGCCCTCTGGTGATAAAGGCAAGAGGCTCGAGTCTCCTTCCCCCAGGCGACTTCTCCTTGCCTGCAGTTGTCAGCTCGCCTGCATTAAGGATTTGATTGCAGCCCCGGACTTAAGTCTCCAGAGGCAGGGGCTGTGTGTCTGTCTGATTTATGGTCCGGTTATTTATGAGCTGCTCGGCCAGCATTTGGCATGGCCTGCGGCTGGGTGAGGAGAAGAGGGGGCAGGAGGGGGCCTGGAAGGGCAGCCGGGGAAGCAGGGCGGCCGGGATGAGGAGTCTGGGCGCGGTCCTGAGGGAGGATGCATTTGGATTTGCAGGATTTCCCTGGGGATCTGTCCTCTCTGCCTCCAGCCGGGCTGGGGGGTTCCTGGACTGGGGAGGGGGACTGGCAGGCACCGAGGTTCGGCAGGGCTAGACCTGGTCTGTGTCCTCCCAGTGGGTGCAGCCACTGCCCCTTTCTCCTGGTCGGGTTCCAGGCGGTCCCTCACTGGTGTACCATGCATTTCTGGTAGCTTGCACGCATGCACGCACACACACACACACTCACGCACTCCAGTCCCCATCAGGAGGTGGCTTCAGGCTGTGGCTTCGGGATGGTTGACATTTTCTTGCTCCCTCCTGCTCTTCCCTGAATAAGCCCCGCCGCTCCCCGAAGGAAGCTCTTTTCTATTCAGAGTTCTCTGGGCATTTCTTTTTAAAAACAAAAATAGGTTATTTGTTGAAACAGTTGTGTTGAGTCACCCTCCTTGCTTTCTGGAAACCATACAATGTTGGACTCAGTTCGCATCTATGAAAAGGGCATGTGATGGTGATCTTTTTTCCAGTTTTGGAATTGAGATTATACCAACCTTCCAGACGGAGTTGGTTGGTTTGAAAATCCTGCGTCAGAGCCGGTTTTTCTGTCGTGTGGAAGTTTTGTAAAAACTGACCCATAAGATTGATTTGTCCTGGAGAGATTTTGGGGGGAAGGGGTGGCGTTTGGTTGCCACCTCCCTTTCTCTGATGGCCGCTGGTCCCGTGGAGTTTTCCGGAGGCTGGCTAGAAGGCTGTCCAGTAGCTACAAGCATGGGGCAGGCACCAGCCTGTCCAGCCTGCCCCCGTCTGCACACACACTGGCTGGGGGAGCTCTCGCTGTCTCCCTGCCTCTGTTCCCCCAGCTTCACGATGGAGAGAATCACAGTGAGCTCACGGGACCTGCTGAGATCAGATAAATTCGCGTGTAGGATGTACTCAGTGTCCTCACTTCGAGACCATTTCAGTCCTTTTTATTTCTATTGAAAACAATATGCTTCTCGCCGATTATCATGCTCATTAGAACGTTGTAAATATCGCGTCTATGATTACGTCCCTTTTTCTCTTTGCTGTTACTTGTATATTCTTCTTTTCCGTGACTGGGATTGCCAGAGATTTGTCTACCTTTCTAATATTTGGGTTTCACTGATTTTTTCGCAGTTTTATTTTCTAGTGTCTTCTCCTTGTCCTTATTTTTATTCTTCTTCCTTCTTGGTTTCTTTGGGCTCGCCCTTTTGCTTTTCTGTCAATCCCCCGCATCGAATACTGAACTCAGTTTGAACAATTTGTCTTGTTTTTAACATACGTATTTCGGCCTTAGCTGGGGGCTACCAAATTTGGTATGTCGTGTTTTTTAGAGGCCGTGCACTTTTTAGGAATTTCTCCATTTTTCCTTACGATTTCCTCCTTCATGTAGGTTGTTTATCGTGTCCTGTTTGGTCCCCAGATGTGGGAGATCCTTTCAAATTTATTTTGAATTTTATTGCATTATCATAGAAAACGAGCTGTGTACTAGGGACTTTGGGATTTATTGAGGTGCCCTCTGTGGCCTGGTACGCAGTCAGTTTTCCTTGAAGTTCTAGGCGTGATGAAAGGGAATTTGCCTATTGGGTGTAATATCCTGTATGCGCCCAAGTTATAATAAGTGGCATTCCAATCTTCTAGATCTTTGCTCATTTTTCACCTGCTTGACCTGTCAGTTTCTGAGACGAGTGCATTCCAAGCATACTTTTTATTTCTCTCTGTGGTGCTGTCATTCATTTCGTACACACGCACACTGATTCTTTAGTAGGTTGTTCTCAAGTCTTGTGGACCCATTTACCCCATGAATCCTCCTTATTATAAACACTATGCACATGTCCACTTTGATATACAGGAGTTCATGTGCATATGTGTCTACGCGTCCTTGTGCCTTTGTCTACAGGGGATTCTGCATGAGTTTGTAGACGTTAGAGAGTCTGGTTGCTCATATGTGAAAAGCAGGAGGGAGAGATTTGTGACCACGTACATCAGCAGAAACGTAGGTATGTACGAATACAGGCATGTCCTCTGCACATATACAGACGGAGAAGGCTAACGTGCGTGTGGCAAAATGTTAATATCCAGGGAACCCGGGCAAAGAAGGGTATACAGGAATCCTTTGAACTATGTTTGTGACTTTTCTGTCACCCTGAAACCACTTCATTATTATGATTTTTTTTTTTAATTTTCGGTAGACTCCACGCCCAACGTGGGGCTTGAACTCACGACCCTGAGATCAAGAGTTGCACGCTGTACTGACTGAGCCCGCCAGGAGCCTCGCCCCCCCAAAACTACCTCAAGATAAAAAGTTAAAAAGCTTAAAGAGGTCAGAGGACTGGTGGGAATCAGGAACTGAGGATCTTCCCTGGCCACAATTTAAGTCTCAAAAAGAATGGTGGGGATACGCAACGAGAAGAGAAAACAAACCCTCCTGTGAGACCACTTGAGGCAGCGATTAAACCCATGTCCCGCTTCGAGAACTGGTGGCTGAAGAGAAGGAAGAGGCATGGAGCCCGCCCTCCAGCCCGGGTCACCTGGGGGCCACCAAGCAGCCCCGGCTGATGCCACGAAGCTCCCCTGACAGCAGAGTCCCGGAAATGGGGTCAGGGGGAACGGCAGCATCAAAATCCCTAAGCTCGCGTGAGACTCCTGCTCGTGGCAAGATCACCACCTGGGGTTAGCAGCACATGGTTTGTGGTGGATGGGGCACCCCCGAAGGGGAGCTCACATGCCCGACTTTCTGGTCAGAGGGGGAGATACTGTGACTGTGTGCGGTTGTAATGATGCAGGACTGGGCCGGAGACACCCCGAGCCCAGAGGGCAATTTTAGCATCACTGATGGTGGGTTAAAAAGAATGAAGTGTCTTCGGATGGGAGTTCGGACAAAGGACACAGTATCACTCAGGTGTGTTATAACTAAAAGATGTACGTGTATCTATCGAAACTTTAGATAAAGCCTGCAGATGCAGAAAATGCTGGAGGTGGGGAGCATGGCCAGTTCACTCCCGTGCAAGCAGCCACACGGGGCTGGAGGGGGCCCACATCGATGAGACAGTGTGCTGGCGACCACAGGCCTGTGTCGTGGGGGATCGGAAGTGTCTTAAGAACACAACAGGCAGAAACTGGGCACCAGGAATGCAAGGGCTGGATACACCAGTAAAAGACTTTGGGGACACTCGGGAAGCCCCAAGGCCTAGGTATTAGGCTGGATGAGAACTTATAGACACGGATGGCTGGAGATCTGTAAATGAAGCATGCAGGTTATAAAAAGCACGTACGGTATGACCTCATCTGGGCAAAGACAAACCAACCAACCAACCATCTAGATGTGCGTATGTCCATAGAAAACCATCTGAAACATACACAGTAGGGTTATTAACAGTGGTCATCTCTGGATGGGGGAATACGGTAGGTTTAGTTTCTCATCCTTGATTATACTTTCTAACGTATATATATATATATATATATAGAGAGAGAGAGAGAGAGAATATATATATATTTTGCAGTTTTTAAAAGAGGGAGCAGATGGGAGGTGAGCAGGTGGAGAAAGTGAATATAGACGGCTCTTGATTTCTGTCGCAAAGGGGAGCAATTCGAGGGTGATGTCGGGTTGTGAGCTCGCTCTCTCTAACGTGGGTGAGCTGGAGGCAGGGAAGGGAGCAGAGGGACCGAGAGAGGCCACGCGGCATCGAGCTCCCTCGGGAGCGAGGGTCCGGCGGAGGGCTGGGCGTGGGCGTGGGCAGGGAGGCTGTCTGTCCAGCACATCCGGTGAGGGGGCCACCTCGGAGGGGACGTGAGAATAAATACAGACAGTTGAGTGTTGCTGCTCTAATATTTCTTTCTCACAGCCTCCTGAGGGCAGCATGCTGGTTTTTCCTTGAAAAGAAAACAAAGGGAGCTTCTCGGAAAAGGCAGGCCTCCTCGAGGTGGGAAACCTCCGAGGTGGTCCGTGGCTTGAGCCAGGCTCTATCGTGGACCGGCCACCAGAGAGCGGCTCGGGGTCGGGGCCAGAATGAAAATAGAGTGAGGCCACCGCGCGTTTCCACCCTGCTCCCCTACCCAGTCCCTGACCTGCGGACGTGGACGACAGCTGGTCTTGTCTTCTAAGTGGCCGCAGGCTATCAAGGGTGTAGGTCTAGAAGGGGAAGCCGGCGCCCCTCACCTGCTCCTCCCAAGGGAAAACCGAAGGACAAACGCCGAGCACCAGCGCGTGTGACAAACTCCTTTCTCCTTGAGATGTGACGAGGAAGAGCTCTCGCGATATCTCTGCGGAGTCCCATTGAGATGCTTCTTCCTGACCTCGTTGGCAGAGGGGCCCCCGCAGGGGAGGGGACGACGTGCGGCCACATGGGTCCCTCTCTGTGGCTGCTGGGGTCTGCCTTGGGGCTCTGTCCTGCTGCTCATGGCTGTTAGTCACCACGTGGATGAATTTTCAGAAGGCACATTCATGTTCCTAAAACTGACAGATGTCACCGGCTGGCAGGCGGAAGGCTCATGAAGGCTGACAGAATGGGGATTAACTGTCATGGCAGGAATCCAGGGACGCTGATGGACTGCAGGGGTCAGGGGTGCCGTGGCTGGGAAGGCTCAGGCCCCTTGCGATGGTGTTACTTGGCTGGGGAGGCCTTGCTTGCCAAGCACGCTCGCTGCTCAGGCCGTATCTGGAATATTCCATTCACTTCGGGGCCCGCATTTGCAGGGTGCACCAAGGTGATGAGGCTCTGGGGGCCAAAGGGAGAGGGCTGGAGGAACTTTGAGCTGAAGCTAGAGAAAGGAAAACTTGCAGCTTACCTTTTCAACCAATGGAGGACTCCCTCTATCTCACCAGAGGGAGAGGCCTGGGGCCCCAGGCGTGGAAGCCGTGGGAATAGGTTTCCGTTCTGTTTCAGGAAGAACTTCCTGACAGTCAAAACCCACAGAATTCTGCGGGGAGGGACTTCCCTTCGTTAAAGCCCTCTGAGCGGAGGCCGGGTGGCTTCCTCAGGTGCGTTCCTGCCTTGAACAAGGTGTAGACTGGAGGGTCTCTCCATCCATGGTCAGGCTTTACAGAAGCCAAGTGAGTAAATGAAATTAAGGTGAAAGCATGCTTATAGGGATTCTAAGAGAGTCAGGGAAGTTTTGGGAGAAGGGCAGAAAATATTACTGGAGAATCGACAATTTAAAATAGGGATTTCGGGGGGCAAGTTCAGAGTTCATTTCAAAGCACAGCACGAACTGCCTCTTGGAAGAGATGGATTTAACTTTATCCGTGTCTCCATGAAGTCCATCTTATAAACCTAGGGCTCCTTTTAATCTTGCACTTAAATTCCACATGGAAGGAATCATAGAAATTACGCATTTCATTGGACCCGAACCCCTGTGTTCTCTTTTTGAGACTACCGACTACACTCCCTCCCCCCTCCGCCTCGGTGTTGTGCGGGCCTGGGGCTGTGTTAGAGAACTTGCTCCAAGCTTCCCTTCCAGCTTTCAAGCACCCGCAGAGAGGGGGTAGTAACAAACACCGCTGCTCGCAAGGCCCCCGGGCCCCGAAGCCTGGCTCTTTCATACCAGAAGGAGTGTGTGGCCCAGGGCCTTGAGAACGCCGCGAAGGACAAGTTCCCTGTGGCCGTGACAGGCACCTCCCTCCTGAATCCTGGTCACAGACGGTCTCAACGAGTCATGACTGGCTGCTCTCCGTTTGTTAGCAGTTTTCCTGGTCTGAAACAAAATACTGAATAACTGCCTTATTGGCAGAGGGAACCTTATGCTTAAATTCATATGGATAGCCCTAGGAGCATCGGGACGACGTTAGGTTATTTTGAAAGATTACCCTTCTCCCCACCAAAAAGCCCCACCGGACTACCCTTAACCATTTCAGTCAATAAATAAAAAGGATTTTCGTACCATCTGCATCGAAAGTCTGAAGGGGGTAAGAGAGAGATGGGGCCCAGGCCCGTGTTAAAAGAAACGTTTTCCTTTTCTAGAGAACTTTACGAATCAGACCGATACTCCTCTATCTGGAATGATTCCAGCCCTTTTAAGCACAGAAGAGAAAGTGAGCCATTGAGAGCCCCATCAGTGCTGCGGTTTTAAGTCGTGACCTGGGTGTGGAGCCTAACGCGGGGCTTGAACTCGCGACCCTGAGATTGAGCCCTGAGCTGAGGTCAAGAGTCGGACGCCCGACCGACTAAGCCACCCAGGCGTCCCTGAGGGGTCAACATCTCAAAGTGCCTCAAACCCAGAAGCGAAATCAGAAGCGAAATTTGGCTCATCCTTTGCACAAAACCCCAAGCAGCCAGGCACTGTGAAGCATTCGAAGTAAGACAGGTGAGGATCCCCCGGCCACGCCTGGTGAGGAAAACACCAAGACTCGGGATATTCGATTCTGTAGACTTGCATATTTCTGAAAACCAAGATGCAGGACTTGGCAGAACATCTTCAGTCAGAGGCATAAAAGAAATGGTTTGCCTGTCAATTAACAACATTTGCTAATATCGATGGAGATGGCGACACGCCAGCATCGACCCGTGTTCATGTTAAACCTGTAATCAGAGATGGTGATGTAGAAAATAGAGCCGAGTGTCACTTAAAACCGCACAGAAACTGGACATGCTTTACACTTCTCTTTTAAGATGCCTCTGTATTATTCCCACCAATCAAAACACACATAATGTATCTTATTTTAAAACATCAGGCGATGTTACTTCTGAGAGCTGCAATCTGAAGGTCACGCCTGTAGTTGCTGCCAGCACAGAACACCAGAGGAGGATGTTAGAAATCAACTGGACAAATTCGCACATTGTCGCCGTGACTTACAGGGCATCGGGGCTGGATTAAACCGGTGTCTCAGCCAGCGGTCCAGCCAGGGGCTCTGGGCCTCAGCAGCGGCCCTGCCAAGGGTTTTCTCCTTCCTGCTCGGAGGCTCTGGGTTTTGCGTCCCGGAGAGAACAGAGAGAACAGAACCTCGCTGCCATTTCCACCACCCCGACTGATCGATACTGAGCAGTCTGTGTTTCTACAATGTTCTCCTGCTCTGAGAGACCCTATCTACTCTTCGAAACCCGCACTGGAGGTCAAGACCTGACTAGGGGAGGCAGTCATTTTCTTTTTGACTGAAAACGAAGCCAACAGATAAAACAAACCTAGTCCAAGTTTCAGGCTAATGATAAATTACCTGGTTTATAAAAATATGTGTCCAAAATAGTCACTTCCAGGGTTGTGTACAATATAAATTACAAAAATAAAATAGAAGGGACGCCTGGGTGGCTCAGTCGGTTAAGCGGCTGCCTTCGGCTCAGGTCATGACCCCAGGGTCCTGGGATCGAGTCCCACATCGGGCTCCTTGCTCACCGGGGAGCCTGCTTCTCCCTCTGCCTCTGCCTGCCACTCTGCCTGCTTGTGCTCTCTCTCTGACAAATAAATAAATAAAATCCTTAAAAAACACACAAAAAAACCCCAAAAATAAAATAGAAAAGATGAGAAAGTTGAGCACGTTTTAGTTCTTTTTCCAACGTTGGCACTCATCCATTGAGAGCAGTTTGAAACCGTCTACACTGCACCAGGACCTCGGCACATCTTGGCTCAGGGGGGAGGACCCTGACGTGGGGTGAGGTATGTCTGCGGAAGGTGGGCACGGCAGGTAGCCCGTCCACAGCGACACGGGCTCCCCCCATGAATGCGCGGAGGAAGAAGCGAGCAGAAAGCCAGTCTGCGGGGGGCACCTGGCTCCACTCACAAAGGGCCCTCAGAAGCAGGAGTCCGTGTGCCCTCAGCATCCCCGTGCTGCATTCACAGAGGCCTAGGGCAGATACGCATTTTTAAAATGCTCCTCTTTCTCTGTTTTTCCTTTTAAACATGGATCGAGTGAAGTCTTTTTAAAGAGTGTATGTTAGAGAGAAAGCCGTGTTAAGATGTTTGCGTATGGATAACCGTAACTTTCTTCGCTGTACCATCAGGCCTCCCAAACCAAAGCCAGCCTAAGCCACAATCCAAGTCAGCATTTCCACCTTGTACTTGGACGTGTCTAAACCTCACAACATAAAACTCTTACTTCAACACGAGTTTTGTTCATCAAGGGTTCCAGTCTCCAGGGATAAGACCAACCAACGAGAGGCAAGTGGTGGAGAAAATCATATATTTTAGATTATATTTATAATAAACTTTCTTATCAAAGCTCCTCCTCAGAACACATTCTATAGAAAGTTGACCCAATAGCTTCCCAAACAGTTAAACACAGGATACGAATTTGTAGCAGAAGAAGCTCAAGGGATAAGCACTGTGAGCACAGGGGGCCAAAATGGGACCACGGGAAGCCCGGTTCTGCCGTGATACTCCAGCACTCAGTAGCTTCGGGAACTCCGAGTGATTTCCACATGAGAAAGTCCGAAAGCATCAATTTCAGGTGAGCAGTTTTAAATCAGAAAATACTCATTCGTTAATCACTACTCTTGAGGGTGCTTTCTCCATAACCCCGTGAGGAGGCTCCCCAGAAAATCCACGGGTTTCCCTTTAGGAAAAGGAAATGCGCCACAAACTGGAAACCACCACCATCCCAGAGGCATTCTGAATCACCGTGCTTCCTAAAACAGATCCAAGTTGGGGAGCGGGAGGGGGCACGGTTTACGGGGTTCTTTTCAGCAAAGAAAGAAAATCGAGTAAGAACGTCAGGTTGGAAACTGGACTCGCTGCCCTGGGAGACGGTGCCTCTCCCAGGGAAGGACCCGGACCAGTCTCGGGGGAAGCAAGCGCTCAGGAAGTCACCGCAGTCGTCTTCAGTGACCGTTTTGTCCAATTCTACTCTCGCCGCTAATGGATTCGAGAATCTGCCATCATGTCATTGATGTGGAGCGTTAGGCACCTAATCAAATAGGCGAAGTTTTCGGTGGCATTTTAAATTAACGAGTCCAGAAGACCAGGAGAGAGGAGCGAGGGTAGATTAGGATTGTAAAGGCATGTATGTCTTAAGCAGCACAAAATGGAAAATTTTATCTTGCAATAAAGCTGAAGGTACAGTCATCCCAGACTAAGACAATTTAGAGGAAACAAGGTGTCCATATAGGTGTCTTGGTTTTAGCAGTGATAATTCTCAGCCCAAAACATGACAGATTTAAGAAAAGTTGTATTTTTTTATTTATTAAATAGATTTAATTATATTCCTTCTGAAATACAAAAGATAGAATAAATCATACCGTAAAAGAAGGTAAGATATGATAATATGATGGTGGCCAATTAATACACATAAATCTATTTTTTCCTGGACAGACACCAAATTACTGAAGAGGATTAAGAGAAAATTCTAGAAGCAGCACTACCTGGAAGATTATTTGGCATTTAAATACTGATTTCCAAAGTGCTAGAGGGCAAGCCTGAGCAAGCACACGTGGTCACATGCATATAAGTCCCAATGGTTACGGAGGATGAGAAATTGTCACTACTATTACCGTACAACTTTAAAAAAAAAGTAAAACGAAATCATCTACTCTAATTGCTCACCTGAAATGACCTTGCACAACATCTCTACGAGTGTGGCTTGCACTTGTGTTCTTCAGACACAGTCTGCTTCACTGTGAAATCTAGGCAGGCAATCTTATTGGAACTGAGCAGGGGCAAGGCATCGTGTTCCTTACATGCACAACGTGGAGTTTTTCTATTTGGTTCCATCAACCCCCAAGCATTTCAGGCCCATGGAAGCGAGAGTTCCTTCACTGGGGATGAGCTTGTGGCTCGTGACTTATCACCGGCAACCTTCGAGGGGTCCCGTGGAGGCGTCAAGGCTGCTGTCTGTGTCTGAGGCCAGCGTCTGCTCGGTGGACATGGATGAGATGTCATTGATGGACGACGACCGGGACGGAGTGGCGTTGCTGCTTACTGCTGCATCTGTGCTAAGAAAACCAAGGAGAATAAAATCTGACGCACGACATTGCTGAGGTCCAGGCAGCAAGACTTGGGGCCGTCCCCCAGCTGCTGCCATGGCTCCCGGGCCTCACTGCCAGTGTGAGTGAGCAGTGAGCTGGCTGCCCAAGCCCAGCTCTTCCCAGAGTCCTTCTTGGGGCCCAGGATCCCAAACACCCGCCTTTTCTTCCCAGGGGCTAAACATCATATCCGTGCGTGCGTATAATCATGCTGAAAAACACCTGCCTCTTTAAAAAAAGGTATTCATAGAAAATCGCTGAATTTATCCTACAGCTCTCGGTGTCACTAAAGGCTGAAGCCCAAATAGGATTTGAGGGTCATCACACATTTCACTACAGTCATCAACACTTTGTCCGAGGGAAAAAGCAGCAACCTCGGAAGGATTCTTTTGTAATAAAAACGGAATGGAAAAAAATCAGACAGGGACACCAACCTTGAGAGACTCTTTTTTTTTTTTTTTTTTTGAGAGACTCTTAACTCTAGGGAACAAACCAGGATTGCTGGAGGGGAGGTGGGTGGGGGGATGGGGTAACTGGGTGGTGGGCGTTAAGGAGGGCACGTGATGTGATGAGCACTGGGTGTTATACGCAACTGATGAATTACTGACCTCTACATCTGAGATTATTTACTATATGTTGGCTTTTTAAATGAAGAAAACCCTGCTAAAATAAAAACTATATACAAACAAAAAGGAAAAAAATTAGTGGCCTCCTGCTCATTTTATTTTTGATTTATACATCCCGAAAACTAACATTTTGATTTTCTAAGGTACATGAAACTATGCTGTTTCCGCCGGCCGGTATTTTAGTCTGGCGTGAGCAAAAATAAAACATCTGAGCTCTCGGAGGCCAGTGCCTGCAGTCTTAAATTTGTGCCTCGTTAACCACAGGCACCTGATTCTGTGCTGAAGTTACGTAATCTCTAGATGCTGGACACGTACGTCATGCTCAACAGAAATTCAAGAGAAAGTTCGCGGTGCCATCTGCGCCCCCGTGCGCCTTGCGTGCGCTTCTTGGCGGGGGGATGCGAGGTGAGACAATAAGTAACCAGGGAAGGATCTCCCTCAGGGAGCGGGGAGGGGGGGGCCCAGGGACCGGAGCGAACACCACACGTGTGTGACTGTCTCCGACAGTCCCGCGGGGAACCGACCACTGGGGAGGCCAGTACGAAGATGGGAGAATTAGATGAACAGCTTTCTCCCGAGGAAACCAAATCCCGTTCTACTTGGATCTGCACGGACTTTCTTCTGTAACCGGGTGGGGCCAGTCCAGAGAGGGTCGCGCACTGGGCGACGTTTTGAATGCAGCTCCCTCATCTGTGGGTGGAGCTGGCAGGAGCAGGCCCGCAAGGAGGCAGGACGGCTCCGACGCGCCAGCCGCCACCACCGCGACACCCCAGACAGGGCCGACCTCACGTCAGGAGCCTGCGCACCCGGCCGGAGCCGTCATGCCGCGCCCCGCTGCCATTTAGGAAGGTTGGACGGGGAAAGCGAAGTGGGACGCAGCTATTAGAGCAATCACTAACCTGAAGGCTGATCTTTGACCACGCCGTTCTTGCTTCTCTCTTCCCAGTCCAGCACTTCTTTGTAAATCAGCTCTTCAGACAGAAACGCAAGGTAAAAGGCTCCATCAGTCTCTCTGCATCCTGAACCCCGCTTCCCAATCAATCGGGACCACTCCAAGGGCACCGCGATGCCTTATTTTTAACCGTGATATGCGGTTAATTCAGTAATACCGTCTACCTAGACCAAAACATTCACGTTTTGATCCATTATGTCTTCTCGACCCGACTGTGAAGGCAGCCAAAAAACACAGGCAGCTCTAAACCCACGAGGGGGTTCTACGAGGGGCGGGGGGACTAGCAAAGTGGCTCTCGTGGAGCATTTGAAAGTACTAGACACTCTCGCGCCCTTTGCAAGCGTTTCTCTCTGTCATTACTCGGGATTCTCCAAATGGAGCCGGTATCCAACCGTGGGTGAGAAGCCCCTCCAGCCTGGCCAGAAATGAATCCAAATTCCTCAGTCATTTCGTGGCTTCAACCTTAGTTTCCTTGATTCTGACATATAAGAAAAGCTAACGACCCACTAAGGAAGCATCAGGGGCTCCTGCAGTTTCGGCATTCGAGAACCCAGAGGAGAGCGCCGCAAGCATCTCCCTGGCCACGGAGTGTGGCCGTGTGCATGGCCCTGCGGAGCATGTTCACGCAGGTCCCGGCTCTCCGGGCGCCCCGGGAAGAGCAGATGTAATCTGCTGGGGCAGAGCAGGTTGCCACCTTTGACCTGCACTGACCGAGGTTCTCGATTCCTACGGTTCTGCTTTTTAATGGGGAATTGTTCTTCGACCTCCTGGTTATGAGCTGAGTTGGCTGTGGGCTGAATCTCATAATCTTCAGAAGCCAACAGTATGCGGATCATACCGGCTCCTCTCTAACTCTGTCATCTGCCAGTTCCTTCTCTACTGGGGAGTGGGAAGACATGGGCTAAGGGGGGCTAAGGGGCTCTCGCCCCTCCCCTAGAAGGGCTCCTGCTGACAAGTGACTGCGCGGCAAGGGAGGGGCAGTCAGCTCGGCCTTTACCTTTCCACTCTTCAATCGCGTGCTCTCGTTCTTCCAGCTGGGCGTCGTAAATCTGAGGTGGCGGCTGGAAATTAAATGACACGTGAAGTCAACAGTTACAAACGTAATGAAGCATGAAGATGGTAAAACCACGGGGGAGATTCTAATCTGTTTATCACGTGGCTTTCATTCAATACACAGCTTCTTAAAGGTTTCTTCGTAAGTGTGACATGACGTCATTTTCCGAATCAAAATAATTAGGGAGAAATTAACCCCCCCAAAAAAGGGGAGCT
>CM052895.1:2627765-2691464 GCA_028534135.1 Potos flavus | reverse complement strand
TGGAGAGAAATCTATTCTTTCCCTTAAATCACAGTTTTAGTGGCGGGCACGGGACAAGGGGAGGAGGGGCTTTATTTTATCCAACTATGGGCTAGAATCTCAAGTGTTCCGTGTACCGGAAGACTGAGATTTCCAATTGTTATAATTAACATAACAGTCTGGATGCGAACCTTTTCATTTTGACCACAGGCTTCAGTGCGGCCATTCTGTCGAGGACAGAACTTTCAGGTCTCTAAGCCTTCAGGCTGGCCTGTGCCTCACTTTATTCGAGGGTCTCCACTATTTTATCTCCCCACGTCCAGAGGCGTCAGAACGAGGACGTGAAGAGGCCAAGAGCGGTGCCCAGACTGCAGACACAGGGATGAGGGAAACAAAGGGCCTCTTACTTTTAATTTTGTCTCGTTCGGATTCTGATGGGAATATCCAATCTGGGAAGAGCTCTTCGAATCTGATGCCGGGATACTTCGGTCTGTTTTCTACGTAATTCCTCACGGTCGGCTGAAGTTTCTTCATGAAATCCGCAGACGGTGTTCCTAGCTGCTCAATGACTTTATTCCACTGATCAATATCTAAGGAGTCTCTTGAGGAAAATACAACTGAAGGGCCTTATGGTCACGTTACACGGAGCGGCATCATTCAAAGAAACACTAAAACCCTCTTTCGACCTACTGACAGGTAACGAGTGAGGCCATCCCACAGGTGTTTTGATATAATACGCAAATACGGCGTGGGTTTCCAAAGTTGAGACTAGTTCTAACCTCTGATCACAGTTTATTAGACCGACACGCTGAGGGATGTATGCCTTCCCCTTCTAGACTAAATGACAATTATCCTGTCACTGAAGAATACCCATGACAGAGGTGATGAAAGATGAAGTAGATAAATATTACTTTGGCAAACCGAAATCAGTTTTCACACTGAGGCTACTTCGGTTCGAAAGCTCCCTGAAGTAGACAGACCTGGGTCCTGGGGTCACAGCTGGGGAAGCAGAGGCCCCGCAGGGTGTGGTGCGTGAGCTGGAACTCAGGCCCTGTCCTCTCCCACGGGACCACGGGCCTGTGTGGGACGGGGCCTAGACGGCCAGCTTTCCCGTGGCACTGACCCTGACCGCCACTGCAGTACCCCGGAGCGCATCCTACTTCCTTTCAGAGCACATGACCTGGGTTTTGGACTCCACTGTGCTCTAACCACACGGCAGGTGCCGGGCACTGAGTCCCCCTTGGCTCTCAACTTGCTTGTTTGTAAAAGGCAGAAAATACCTGGGGTATTCCAAGGGGGCTTAGAATAATGGGCATCATGAGCTGGAAAGTGATTCCGAGACTGTAAACAGTGATAACAGAGAATGTAGGCCAGAAAAAAATCATGTAAACAGCAGTGTTTAAAACGCAGTTTTCACAAGTTGTAAAAAAAAAAAAAAAAAATCGAATGGAGGTTTGTCTCAGAAAAATGCAATCACATTACTGTGGAAGAAGCTTGGGAGCTGAACAGGCTCGGGGGACGGGTTCTGGCCGCTGGAGTCACCAGCATCTTCTCTTCCTTCACTCCTGTGTCCCCACGTGCTGCTGAAGCTGGATCGGGAAGCCCTCAAGCCCTTCTGACCACCTTCACCTCCCATCGAGCATCCGGAACAGCCCCTCGTCTCCCTGCTTCTGCTCCTGTTCCTGACAGTCTGCCCTCGGCCCAGCCGCTGGAACGACCTTTTCCATCGTAAGTCAGGTAGGGGCCTAGAAACGGGTGAGTGCTCAGTAAAGGTCTAGTGTGTTCATGGTCAAGGATCATCTCTGTAGACTAATGGGGGGGAGGGAGGGAAACGTCACCCCTAACAAGCCTGGCTGGCCCTTCAGGTGTGCGTGCGCTCCTGTCCCTCGGCTCCCAAGGGCCTCTCGTTATGCTGAAGGGGGATCGAGGCTCCGGGAGGCCCGGACTCCTGTGCGGCCCAGGCCGGCCGGCCGCAGCTCCCCGTCTCTGATGGGCTACCGTGGGCGCAGGAGGTCCTCTCTACCCCAGGTCGCAGATCTGAAGCACATCTCAGAGCACTGCGGTCTGGTTGCCAGCATCTTTTCCCATTCTGGTGATTTTTAATCCAATGTTTGAAATAGTGGGCAGAAATTGCCTTTGGAAAATGATGTTAACTCTGTGTACGTATTTTGAGAATGAAATCAGGTGGCCTGATATATAAAACTACCAGTTACCGACATGGCAAGATGTTAATGTAAGGTAGGAACTTCCAATTCACTTCACAGTACACCAGAAAGTAGCCCCAGTTTTTGTACTTTCTGAAGAAAATACTTCTTAATTCAAAAAAGGAAAGGCACAAAATGAATAAGAATTTAGACCAATGAAATGTTAAGTAGATCCTTCTAAATTATTTATCTTTAGAACAAATCAACTTTTCCCTTTTAAGCTGAGTCTGTTTGTAAGATAAAGACCTCCTTATTTATAGTTTGGAACAAGTGAATCAAAGGAAAGGCAATGGAAAACTGCCAGAAAATTTATTAGAACAAAATAAAATGCTGTATTTAACTTCACATAAAATCTGTGATGTGAAAAATGTCAAGGAAGGCAAATAAAATGATAGGAACAAAATCTTTTCATTCTATGTTTGTGTTGTAAAGAATTTATATTACGAGAAAATCACCCTCATAAAATTATAAAAAACTAAAATAACTTTAATAAAATACATACAAAACACTGACTACACAGCTCGATCTCCTTTAAAAATAACCATCAATCTGCCAACGGACAGAGACCACTTTAAGCTTTCATAAGGAAAAAATAAAATCAATAATTAATGAAAATCGTAAGTGGTTAGAACACAAATGAAAAAGGGAATATGTTAGAGTGAAAAATATTAAAGATGGAAGAATATGAGGACCACGATCAAGGAAAGCTATTCTAACGGTCATATTGTCTCTTCGGCTTTATGCTCTATGTCATTAATGTGATTTGCGGACCACAATATAAGTTAATCTTTTGTATTTTATATTTACTTAGACTTCTCCAGGTGTGTCACAAAAGAACCTTCTAGATGGATCTTTTAAAAATTTCTACAAAATGTCAGCAGAGTAACAGGCAAGAAAATTAACATACACTGTTCCTCACCAAACTTTTCCTTTTGATCTCTTTTACTTCGGTCTTACGTAGTGTGCTTCGGTTCTTTCTTTGGGGGAAAGTATTTTAGTCCACCGATAACTGACAAAACGGAATTATTAGTTGAATGACACAACGATACTGGCCTATTAAATTTAGACAGCAACTTTCCCGTTAAATTTACTGAATGAACTAAGTAAACATTATTTTCACTTAAATATCAAAATACATTTGACAAAGAGTAAATCAATTCCTAAGCTATTTTTGATAAAATTAAGAACTAATATAATTGGTTTAACGTAACTCTAAGCCTGAATAAAGTCATTACAGGTAATCAGGTGAAAAAGGAAACATAAAACTGAACCATTTGGTTTGTGACACTAACTTAACAAACATAATAAAGACCCCCCCTCCCCCCCAGGACCCGGTCTAGAAGTACAACATTTTCCTTTTGAGCTCCTGCTGCCCTTGGCATTTATGGAAAGCATGGCCGGGAAGGTCCCGGGAAGGATACGATCAGTGCCTTGGAAAATCACACAACCTTTCACCAGCTCTCCCATGATGCAACCCACTGACCAGATATCAACTGAAAATAAAATGAAATGATAAAATTATGAAGTGCCATGAACAAAACAAAGGTGAGGAAAAGGAATTCTAACAGTGTACTAAACACACAAATATGGAAAAATAAATTGCTAGCTAAGGGTGAGCTCTCTCCATGGTGCGAACGATTGCCAGCCTCCGCTGTGGCCTTCGGCTTCCACGAGCTGGGCTGTAGGGCCCAAGGGTCCAGTACTTTCCAGCGTGGGAAACAAACAGACCCGCGGCCAGGAGAGGTGGCTGTCCCCCCAGAGCGGAGTGCAGGCAGCTGCCCGCCCCCGCCTCCGCCCCCACGGCCCCTGCTGGGGCTCTCCCCGTGAAGGATACAGTCTCTTCCCGGGAACAGGACTTTATGGAGGACCATTTCTGCCATGATGCACCCGACAGACCAGATGTCCACTACCAAACACCAGGTGATTAAAACCAGCCCGAGACCCCCATGCAGCTTTCTCAAACCCCCTCCCAACAAAGACACACCCGGCTGTCGGCACGTATGGACACCACGCCTGCCACGCGACCCTCTGCTAATCTGCCGTGCCGGCAGGACCTCCCGGGGGCAGGTGTGCTGGTCTGAGCTTCCCTGGGGCTGAGGGCCAGACAGAGAGCTCTTTGGTGGCCCTGTTTAGCGCTGGTGGGAGGAGCCAATGGGGCCACCAGGAAGCCACAGAGCGGCGTCCCTCAAGGCGGGGGCACTGGTGACCTTCCAGATCACCTGCGCAAACTTTCAGACTCTTAGCAAGAAACTGTAATCGAGTTCTTTCGACAAATTTGTCGAGAGCTAAGTTACAAAGGGCTCTGACATTGTTCAAGGAAGTTAAGTTTTGATGTTAAAAAAAAAGTGTTACGCAAAAAACAACATGTATCACTCCATTGGTACCAAGTTCAAAAATAAGTAAAAACCAGGCTTTGGCACCGGAAACCAGGGTAAAGGCTCCCTATGGGGGCTGAGACCCACGGGGGGCCCGGGGAGGTCCTCGGGTACTGCTGGTGTGGTGGGTCTGCACGCTTCTCCAAACTAAGCACGTTAAACTCGGAGAGATGGTCAGAAATACCCGTTTCAAAAGTGAATTTGTAGAAGCGGGTGACTTTGGCCAGTGGAGACGTGAGATTAATGACTGCGTCTGTGGCCCCCCTCCCAGGGTGTTTCCCGCGGCTCCCGGGGACGACCTAGCGGTGAGCTGCGGCCACTCGGGGGGCGCCGCCCGCACTCACCGTTCTCTTTGTAGCCCATGCCCAGGATGACCTCGGGCGCCCGGTAATAGCGCGTCACCACGTACGGCGTCATCATGAAGTTGGTGCACGCTGTCCGGGCCAGGCCAAAGTCAAGGATCTTGAGCGTGCAGTCTGATTTTACTACGATGTTGCTGGGCTTCAAGTCCTAGGGCAGAGACGGCTGCAGTGAGCGCGACGACCCAGAGCACGCTACCCGGCCAACCTCGCACTGCAGGGATTCGTGAGGCCGGGGCTGCCCAAGGACCGAGTCCTGGGGCACCGACGGGGGTTAGAACTGAACACCGGCATTTGGGAAAACCCGACTCTCTCGAATAGAAACGAATACAAATCGGCCTCAAGAAGTCGGATGCTCGCCCTCATCCCTACGTGGGAAACTTCACGACGTCTCCTCGGAGCTCCCACAGGACCCAGTTATCCCTCCTCCACACCTGCTCCTCCTTCAGTCCCCAGCTTCCCACAGAAATACAACGCAGGCCACACACAGAATTCACATTTTCTAGCAGCCACCTTAGGAAGGATGAATACAAACAGGTAAAGTGAATTTTAACAACGTATCTTATGTAACCCAATATATCCATAACATTATCGTTTTAATATGTGAAGCGACACATAAAAACTATTAATGAGACAGCTGACATTCTTTGTTTTTGGTACTGTCCTTGAAATCCACAGCGTATGAACAATCACACCACATTCTGGGTGCTCAGCAGCCCTACGTGGCCTGGGGCTGCTACCCTGCTCAGCACGGGGCTGGAATTCTCCAACTCTGCAATCTTCCAATGGTGCCTTCTTCTCTCAGACAAAGAATTCCATGGTCCCCAAGCCCACCCCACCGCATACACCACCCAGGGGGCACCCTCCTCTCCCCCTGCCGGACCCAGTTCTGTGACCGGAGACCCCGGCTGTACTCTCAGCTCTCAGAGCCCAGCCTGATCCAGTGGACGTGTGGAAATTGCTCGCTGTGTGAACACACGTGTGACCCTCCCCTCAACCGTGCACCCCGGACACATGAACACATGTTCCACAGTTTCTTCTCCCACCACCCCGGGCCTTTCTTCACGATGACCCTCTCATCCTCAGACCCTTCCTCAGGCCACAGGGATCTGACTTCCGCCTGGGACGGCAGCCTGCACACTGGCCTGGAAACTGTGCCTTCTCAGCTACTCTCATCTATTGTCCTCACCAGTCACGCCGAGCACAGGAGGACCTGGGGTCAGGTCGAGGCACCTGACTAATGCCTTCCAAGGGACATGCACGATGGGCGCACACGGGTATGCCTTGAGATAGTTAAAAACTCCATCAGCTAAGATTATGTTTCATTAATGTTGAATGTTCTCAACTTCCTGGATTCGGTAGAAATATGTCATGTTTGAAAACGCAATGAACATTCCCACCGATTCCCATGTAGATGCCCCGGCCTCGCTGGCCACCACCCTCTCATCCTCTCATATGTGTGTCCTGACGTGGGGAAGCCCGGGGGAGCACCCCCACCCCTCCGTGAACCCCTCACGCTCACCGGCGGCCCTGCCCTGTGAGGAGGCAGTCATGCAGCTAAGGCAAAGAACCAATTTATCTCTAGGTTCTTTTTTTTTTAAACCAAGACTATGGCAAGAATGGGCATGTTAGAATACAGACTGCTAACAGGCGAGATAATGCTCAACTTCGTGAAGAAAAAAAAATTTTTTTTAAATGTCCAAATGACGAGGAAGTATTTTTGGTCTCTCTTTGGACAAGAATGACCACATCCAGGGCTGGACAACACACAGCCTTCCTGACGCGTTGGTTGGGATAGGTGCTTTCTTTTGAGGAAGCGGATTTCTTCCCCTGGAATCACCCCGGCCTTGATCTAAAGCGCGGCTGCAGGGAAAAGGGTTAGTAGAGCAGCTTGCTGCCGGCCACTCAGTGAACAGCAGAGTGAGATAGAAAACATGCCCGTCTCTAGCCGCTTCCAGCTGTCAGGAAATTCTGCTCTTGCAGGGATTTGGTTAGAAGGACACCCTTTACTGCCATCTGCTGGAAAACTGTGATAACAAAATGCAAAGCCGCTGTCTGCGCTGTCCGGGCAGGCCTGGGAGGGCTATGGCCTCGGGACGCCTGCCCACAGGAGGGGCCAGCAAAGGTCTCGGAGCTCCTGAGGGCCCCCCACTTCCACGGCACTCTCTCCTCAGCCTCCACACACAACCAGCCGCAGCTTTCCAAAACAAACCGGAGTTAGGGCTTCAAGGTGGCCGAGGAAAGACAGTTCTGCCCCTTCAAAGCTTGAAAACCCCCCCAAACAAGGAAAACAAGAAACACATGTTAAGATACAAAGGACACGCGAACTTGGGGCTTGACCTACAGATGTGGGGATGGCTATGAGAGCACAGCGTCCCTGGGACAGACAACGAGAATGCGTGAAACATCTGTCGCCACAGAAGGGCCAGAGCAGGGGAGCAGGGGGCCGAGGGTGTCACCCCAGAAGGCACCGTCCCTCCCGGTCAGTTCTCAGATCAGAACCCACTGACTGGGGCGGTGTCCTAGGAAGGAGGACCTTGCACATGGTGACAAGTGTCCGCTGCCTTGACTTCCCCGGTTCTTCTCTACAGGTACCCGCAGCCACTCACCGGGGTGACTGAACCGTGGGATAGGAGGCTAAGCAGTGATCTGGAGGACTGTGGGACACAAGCTCTGAGTGGACCCCAGAAGCACCATGGTTCCAGCCAGGTGACACACTGGGTCACACTGTGGACAACACTGCTGTCCATCCCACCTGTGCGTGAACAGTTTCTGACCCTCTCTCCCAGTCAGCGCGGAAGAACGCATCTGCCCCATCGGCGGCTTCACGCCGGACTGAGGCCTCACTAATCTGTTCTCGCAGCTGTACTGTGGCCGGCATGGCGGCTGCAACCAGCACTACTAGCTGCGTGGGCCTCGGTGGCCCACGTTCTCCAGGACCACCGAGTTTCCTCCAGGGCCGGACTGGGGACTCAAACTGAGCTGTGACACGGAGCACCGTCCTTGCGTTCCCTGAGTGTCCACGGTGGCCCTAATCTCCTCTATCCCTGCCGGCCCCGGAGATCAAACATGGTTTTGACTTATCCTGGGGGACAGTCTTATGTGTCCACTTGGCCTTCGCCATCGTGACTCGTTTTACCTCGCAGGCCAACGAACCAGCGCAGGGCTCACTCCAATTGCCCAGTGTATCCGTTCCCATGGTACCCTTGCGGGATTGGGGAGGGGACTGCCAGGTGGTCCGCGGGCCCAATAGCCCGCTCTGAGCCACCACAGTCAGAGCTCTCAGATACGAAGGTCCGGGTCACATGCAGGCCAGCCATGGAGACCTGCCAGGGTGACGGCCAAGGGAACGGAGAGTGGAGAAGGGACAGTGCGTGTCTGTTGTGGCCCAGAGAGCAGCTGCTGCGACAGGAGCGACGGTGTGTGCCTCCGTCTTCTCAAGCTCCCCTCGGGGAGAGAGGCCCGTGGGGAGCACCGTGCAGCTCCTCCTGACCTGTGTGGCTCCTCACCAGGGACGGCATGGGGCAGGAGCCCATTCCTGAGAGACACCAGACTCCGGCAGGCGGCTCGTGGACTTGGCGGTGGGCGAAGCTCTCTGAGCGCTGTAGTGCAGTCTGCGGCCCTGCCCTCAGCCCCTCCAAGGGCTCGGCCCCGGGCTGCCTTCTGCCCGCCTCTCCACCCCCTGCAGCCCACTCCCCGGCTCCTCCTCACAGGCCTTCGCCCAGTACGAGTCTCGCAGGTCCAGTCCCATCCTGGCACGCCATGCTGTCCATGAAAAACCCCACACGCTCTCTGGGGACAAAGAGCGGCGGAGAGGCAGGAAATGACTTGGCTGAGTGCGGTACATTCCAACCTCAGTGAGCGGTCTGAGCACCACGAGGGGGACCACAACGCCCAGGAGAGGTTCCAGATCTCCCCAGCTCCACCCCAGAAGAGAGGTCCAGGCTCCTTCTTCACACCTACGGGCCCATACCCTAGAAAAACTGAAATCGAGATTCCAGACTTGGGCCTCAGGCCCAGTAGCAACAGATGTGCTGGTATGAGGCACAGGGAAGGAGGGCATGGGTGGGGGGCCCAGCCTGAAGACAGGGCTCTGTAGTGGAGGTCCGCATCCTGACCCAGCCCCACCCCATCCAGCCTCTGACACCAGGCATTCTGGGCATTCTGAAAAATACTACAAATTTCCCACTCTGTGGCATGGCCTTCCAGACTGAAGGGAGAGCAAGTGCCCACCACGATGAATGAAAAAATTTCCGTATCAAGGCATATCATCATAACATTTCAGAATATGAGAAATGAAGAAACATTTTTAGAAGATCCCAGAGAGAAAAACACAACAGGGCACTTGCAAAGGATCAGGAATAAGAATGGTATTAGAAAGTTCAAAAGCCAAACTACAGCACACTAAAACGGGGTTTACAACTCGGAGGGCAGCTGATTTATAACTAAGAATTCTATATCCAGCCAAACTACGAATCACGTGACAGGCAGGGCAGAATGAAGAGTTTCAGGCATCCGAGGCCACAAAAAAGTTTCCCTCCCATGCACCACTTTTGCGGAAGCTGCTGGAGGATGTGTTCCACCAAAACAAGGGAGTAAACTGAGAAAGACGGAAAGGGGTCAGGAAGCAGGTTAAGGAAAGCCCCAGGGCAATGATAGGGTCGGGGCCAGGATAACCCCCCCACCCCCGCATCAGGCACGGGGTGGGAGGCAGGCAGCCAGCTGGGAGCAGCGCTGAGGCTCTGAGCGAGAGCTCGCTGGTGATGCAACAGCGCGTCAGCTGGACGCACTGAGAGGAAACCCAGACGCTGGGCAGAAGGCTTCCTGTTAACTTAGCAAGGAGAGCAGAGCAAACTACTCGCTCCTTGGAAAACAAAACAACAAAGACCACAATGCAGACAAATAACAAGTGTCCTTAGTTAACTCCGGGGGCGAAAAGTTGAAAGGAAAAGAAATTCTATCACAGTGTAAACAGAAGGCTGCATGGGGGAGAGCGTTTAGGGGATAGACAAGACACCATCCATACTGGTCCAAACCCGAGGACACCGCCAACACCCGGGAGGTCAGGCCACTGGAAAGGTGGCCGGGGGAGGCTCTGGGACGGGGAAAGGGAGCTAAATTGGTACCTTACAACCAAGGGATGGGGATAAACACCAAAATAACAGCTAAAAGAACCGAGTTTGCTTCCGGGGAGCAAGAAATTAGAAGGTGGAAGTGGGGACTCAGTTTTTTTTTAAATAAATATTTGTAGAACTATTTGACCCTTGGTTAAAATAGGGAACAAATCAACCAACTTGTTCAGCGAGTTGCAGAACGATTACAAACAAGGCGATCGATCCTGTTTGAAAAGTATACATTGAAAAGGACATCGGTACACACAGGTATGTTGGTGGTAGGGTAGTCACTATAAAGTTTGGGAGCAAACCCCCAGCTGCTACACCGGCCACCCCCAGGCAACAGCAGAGAGCTGGGGGACTTTCCCTTCTTCTAAGTTTTTGAATCGTATAACGTAAAAAGTGGTGAGGCTCTGGATGTTTTATTTTTCAAATAATTAAATTTTACATTTAGTATAAAAGCATTTTAATAAGCAAAACTGAAAGTGTGTATTTTGTGCATGGCATCGTGTATGAGAGAAAGGACCAGAAAGGCTCACGGACAACCGTCAACCCACTAACGCGCTCTTCACCCGGTGCCGGCCGGGTGGGTGGGGTGGGCCTACGGGCCTCTCGCTAGTCGCTCTGTCTCCCTTTCTCACAACCAGCCCGTGGTACTTCCACGAGCAAGCACAAAGGCCGGCAGGCCCACGAATGTGTGAACGGGTAAAAGACAAGAAGGGGGAGTGGCAAGGCCCGGCAGGGAGGTGGACAGGGTGGGGAAGGGCTCGGTGGGATCATTTGCTCGGGTGTTCTCGGGTTTCTAAACACTGCACTGGGCAACGCAGACACCCCTTTGGACTCTCTTTGACGTTCTGGTCAGCAGAAGTGGGACCAAGCTTCAGGGACCGAATATTCCCTAACATGGGCATGTGTGCTGCAGCCCTGGAAAGGTCCCGAGGAACCGGAGGATACTGCTTCCCTGCAAGTCTCTGGGCCCAAGAAGGGAAGAACAAGTAAGGAAAACCACTTTCCTTTACAAAACTGATAAGGCTTCACATAATAAGGCTGGAAACTGATTCTAAAGCGTGAATGTAACACAAAATGTGGTTAAGAGCTAGGAAGAGTGTCTTAATTTATATAATGGCCTGTGAAAGTTTTAGGAAGCGAAAGAACATGGTATGTTGGGAAATGTTTATTTTATTTTTAATTTAAAAAATGAGTATTATTATGCTAAGTGAAAGAAGTCAGTAGGAGAAAAACAAATACCATATGATTTCATTTATCTGTGGAATTTAAGAAACAAAGGAGCAAACAGGAAAAAAAAAGAGAGCAAGATAAACCAAAAGACAGACTCCTCACTATAAGAGAATAAAGCGCTGGTCACCAGAGGGGAGGAAGGTAGGGGGATGCGGGAAACAGGCGACGGGGAGGAAGGAGGGTCCTTGTCCTGATGAGCACTGGGTGTATGGAAGTGATGCATCATGATATTGTACGCCTGAGACTAATATTACACTGTAGGTTAACTAACTGGAATTTAAATAAAAACTAAAGAAAAAAAACGAATGGTTATTTTAAAAGCAAATTCGTGAACAGTATTTGTGTTATTTTAACTGGACATCTGGTGGCAGCAAAGGCCGTATTTTAAATAACCTCACCCGGTCAGGAGCCCAGGTGGGGAGCCCAGCGTGCGAGAGGCCCCAGACAGGCCCTGGGGGGACCAGGTATGTCGCCCAGGCCTGCGGGCTTTGGGGTCCCAGACCTGAGGCTCGTGGCCAGGGGCAAGGGCAGCCAGGTCCTCTGTGGATTGGCGGGCTGTGCGGTTGCAGCCAACGTTTCCTAGCGCCTGTCAGATCTAGCGCACCACTGAAAATCTCGCTATTCTTTTCTCTATGAATAGACTTCTTTGTTCCAGTCTCACTATCTTTCTCCCCACACAGATTGTGGTTCAGAGAAATGACAACTTCTTGATGTTGGAATATAATATCTAAAGGCAGTCTGTCGACAGAATTAGTATGGTAATAATTTAGGGAATGCTAAGAATGTTTCCAACACAATTCTATTATCTCTGCCTGTAGTCTCACTCAACATTTTAGTTGTCAAAGAAAATTCGATCCTGATGTTCTGCTTGCACAGTGATACAAGTAAAAAAAGAAACAAAAACTCCTAAAACCAGCTTAGAGAAATTACACTGTGTCTCACTGGTTTTTAAATGTTACTTCCTGACAGAGTACAGCCAGCTGTCATTCAAATCCCAGTTTAGGGGCAAGACGCCCAGCCGGGGGCCATTCCAAAAGTTCCCACCAGGGGGGCCAGGATGCTGCAGTGGCAAAGCTTTAGGACTCCAAGAAACAGGTATTTGGGCCATAATTTACGTATGATTTCTCAAGCAACGATATCATTTACTACTTAGCCCCCAACTGTTCCCCACCCCAAACCTAAATTTCTGCCTCATTAAAAATTCTATTTCAAATATGGCAAATATATTAACAATGAACAAATAGATGATTCTGGGTAAATAACATTGGGGAGTTCTCTGTTCTATTCTTGTAACTATTAAATTTTAAGTTACTTCGAAATTAAAGGTTAAAAAAAAAAAAAAGTACGTTTTCTTCTGCAGCATCAAACCCAGTGGCTCAAGCCTGCGTCCAGAGAGGCTCACGTGGGCTCGGGCGAATGAGGCGCTCCACAGAGGTCCTCCAATCTCAACGGGATTCGGGAACTCAACATGATCCCTTAGTTTCTTTGGATTCTTTTGACACTGGCAACTTTTTAAAAAACATTAAGCTCTTTTGTGCCTAGTGAATCATGATCAGAAAACGATTGTGATGTTAAAAATAAAACTAATGTGGCGTCACTACTTACTCTATGAATGATACCAGCTGAATGCAGATGCTTAATACCACAGAGCATCTGGTAAAGAAGGTAGGACATCCTTTCGTGGTCCAGCTCCATGTGAATAACCTGACATAAGTTAGCATCCATTAATTCCATAACCAAATACCTGGGGGGGGGAAAGATCAGCCATGTACACATAAAAATCACCCAAAATTCCTTCATGGTTACTAAACTATATTTATATGCAACTGTAATAACTTACTACTTAGTTACTGCACGGGCTAAAAATGAAGGAAAAAAGGTAACTTATTTTCTCTAAATATTTATAAGATCTTGTAAAAAAAAGCAAACATATAATGGAACTTAGCAGAAGTTTTCCCAAAAAACTATCAACATGATGTATTTCAAGTTAAAACAATTCTTATATCATAGTAAATAGAATCTCAAATATTCAAATTCTCCCAAATCTATCTTCCTTCCATCCTTCCTTCCTTCATTTATTGCTATTGGATCATACTTACCAGTATAGAAACCATGCTGTTACTTCTCTCATGTTAAGAGCCCCCACCAGCTATGCCCCATATTCTTGCTCTCTCTGCAAGAAAAACTCCCCAAAGAGGTGTCTATAATTGGCATCTCCAATTCTTCTCCCATTTTTTCTGAAGCCCACTTCCATGGGGCTTGTGCCTCACCACCCTGCTGCAACTGTCCTCGCCAAGACCCCCGATAACTTACTTGCACGTCGCTAAATCCGACAGCCTGTCCTACAGTCCTGGCTGGCCGTGTTCTGCTCCTCCTCCCAACTTCTTACTGTTGGGGGTGCCAATGCTCGGTCCTTGGCCTCCTTCTCTTCTCTGACTGTCACAGTCTTGGTGATATCTTCTGGTCCCTGGTCTCGACACTTTAAACGCCATCCGCAGACCATCAACTCTCAAGTTCGTACCTTCTGCCCAGACCTCTCTCATGAATGCCAGGCTTATGTATCTAACTGCCCACGTCCCAGGCCTACTTGGTTATCCGAGAGGCACCTCGAGGCCCATGTCCAAAACTGAGCCCCTGATTCCACCTCCCCCTCCAGTCAGCTCTGCCTGTCGCCCTCCTCGTCTCAGCGGAGCACTTACAAGGGGTTCAGGCCAGCACCAGGCGTCGCCCTCAGCTTCCCCTTCCTCACACTGCAGTCCTCTACAGTGGTTTCCCTTTCAGGACAGTTTCAGCCTCCAGTCTCTCCCCTTTACCTAGTACCCTCCGGTCTAAATGCAACCACCATCGCCCCTCCCCTACATTGCTGCAACAGCCTCCTCTCTGTGTCCCCACCCCTGCTGTTCCCAACATAGACACTAAAGTTATTCTTTGACAATGTCAATCGGGGAAGCTCCCTCCTCTGCTGGGTCTTCCTGCCTTGTCTTGGAGTAAAAGGCCTCGAGGCCCAGGAGGGTCTGGCCTCATCACTTCTCCGAGCCCACCCTCTTCTCTCCTCTGCCCCTCCCCCCCCCACTCTGCTCCAGCCACACTGGCCACTTGTAGCTCTCAGAGCACAGTGGGCATGGCCCCGCTTCCACTCCTTTGTACACCTGTTCCTTCTATCTCGATCCCACCTTCCCTCGAATATCTGTAGGACTAACCCCAAGCCTCCTTCAAGGGTTTCTTTGTCCCCAGTCCAGTGAGGTCTTTCTCCACCCCCTCTGCTTAGGATATACCCTGACTCCTAACCCCCCGCACTTCTGATTCCCTAATCCAGCTCACTTCTTCCAGAACACTTGTGACATCCTTAAGATGGCGGCACTTCCTTACTTACATTGACTGTGTATCTTCTCTGGCTTTTGCAAAGCTCTAAGAGCAAGTATGACCGCCTGCAATTCTTAATCACAAAAGAGATCTTTTTCTGTTTGGGTCACTGAAGTATGCCAAGTCCAAGAGAGTGCCTAGCATACGAGTGGCAATCAGATATTTGTTGAATGAATGCACCAGTCAATTTAGGATGAGTTGGGCATTACATTTCAATATGATAAATTAATATTTTATTGTTTGTAAGAAAATTCTATTTCAGATTTTGGAATCACGCGGTGTTTAGTGACAAAATGATTTCAAATAATAATTATAAACCCTTGAACCCTATCATCCTGGCTTTTTGGGGTACTGGAGAAAAACATTTTATATTTCAGCAAAGCAAATCAACAACATTAATGGTCACTGTCTGCTGTGAAGAATTATTTCCAGTCATCCTGTATCGGTTATGGAGATGATAATATCTAGGCACAAATAGTTGAATATTGTTATCTATCTTCCTTAATATTTCTCCTCCACAGAAAAAAGTGGCTAAATACATTGCTACCTACATTTCCTAAGTAAAAAAAAGCAATTACTTTCTTTTCTAAATTTTTAGTCTTTGATACATGGTGTGTTGCCGAGTAAAAATGATACTTACACATCTTGAAATTCTTCTAGAGTCTTTTGTGGTGTAAACACATTTAACAAACTAATTATCTGAAAAGAGAAGATTTATTATTCCTCAGCATGTCAGGTAACTCTACTTAATTATCAAAATTAAGTTTAACATTAAAATGCATTAAAACTGAAAAATCATAGCAGAGCTCAGTATTTATTATTTTTATTAGTTTTACCAAAATATCCTATTACATGGTATTTTATAAAAGTTAAATGACTAGGATCCTCACCTTGGAAATAAGACATACTTTTAATCAAATCACATTTGCTGTATCTCTAGTAACTTTTTATGACAGAATTTTAATACATATGTCTTTCTGGCTCTGAAGATAAAAAGGTAGACATTATAACACCAAAGCAATATGTTAACTCTGAAAACTGAAATATGATCTACAAATTTCTAAGATTTTGAAATATGAAGGTGAAACTTGTATTTCTAGTATGATAAAGGTGAACCCCTCATGGTGTTACACATTTAGAGAGAGTTGTGGGAAGGCCTCTACCACAAGGCCTTGGTCCCGGCACCCCAACAATTAAACAACGAGTCCCACCTCTTGAGCACCAAACACACATCCTCAATCATTTCAAATGACCAAGGGAAAGATGAATGACTGAGAATATAGGATTAGGGTGGCTGGCTAACCAAGGGCAAAATAAAACCAGATCCATACTGAATCTTCACATCAACTCCAAGTGGAACAAAGATTTAAATGTAAACCATGAAACCACAAAACACTAAAATGTGGATAAACATTTATATAATCCTGGCGGAGAAAAGCCTTTTCTAAGCATGACAGGAAACCTAGAACATGTGTCATGTTAAACCCAAACCAAGAACAACAAACCCCCCCAAAAAAACGAGTATAGCAAAAGCAACCTAAATGAGGTCAAACGGAAAAGAAGTGAGGGTTGATAGCTTTAATTATACAAAGATCCTCTATAAATGCATAAAAGAGACCAACAGCCCAAGAGAAAAATGGTCAAAGACCACAGGAAACAGATTCTTTAAAAATAAATGGCTAATAGAGATAAAGTATGGAAAGAGTGAACCTCACAAGTAAGAATAAGGTATCACTTGTCATCTCTCAGATTGGCAAAGTACAACAATGACAAAAGCAACAATATGTACATAGTGCTGGGGGAGTCTGAAATCAAACACATTCTTACACAATCTTTTCTTCTCCCTCGATAGTCTTAATGAAAGTGTAAAGTTGACAGTCTTCCCTGAGGTCAATTTGTCAGCCCATACTAAAATGCGAAGTGAGCAGTGCACGCTTTGACTAAGAAGTTCACCTGGATGGGTGGGCAAAGATGTGAGTACAAGGATGTTTGTTCCAGCACCGGTTAGAAGAGTAAAAGCTGGAAGCAATCTAAATATCCAGTAACAGGTGACTGGTTAAATAAATTATCGTGCATGTGTACCATGTAATGTATCTGAGGTCCAGGAACATTCTGCGAGGGGAAAGGCAGGATGCACCGTAACGTGGTTGACTGTGTTCACGTATGTACATGTACATACACATGTAAGAATGCTCACCAAAATGTTAACGATAATGATCTGAGGGATTCCATGACTTTTGCCTTCTTGTTTATATTGTATGAATTAAAAAAAATAATAATAACCATACTTGTGCGTAACCTGAAAAAAATTTTAAATATGTAAGTAAAATAAAGCATGTGTTGGGGAAATTAAAAACAAATTCAAACCACAGACTCGAAAGAATAAACTTTCCTTGGTTTTGTGTGTAATGTCTGTACGCCAGAAAGATCCAGCATCAATGCTAACATGGAGGGAGGCACGTAGAGTTGAGTGTAGTCTTTAACACTCCTCCCCCACCACAAAAAATGGGGTCACAAGGAGTGATCTCCAAAGCCCCTTCCAGACATAACACTTTGATTTTTTTTATAACATGGCAAGGTTATCAAAATCATGCTCACGATAATGCTCAGAGACCATCAGTGGGCATACAATGGGCCTGCGTACCTCATTTTCTGGAGAAACATAATTTCTCCTTGAAATCCACAGTGCTTTGATTTCGGCAGAGATGCCAAAGCACAGACATCTTGAGGATCACACCATCTACTCACATTTATTTAGAACGGAAATGTCCGTCGTACGAGGTAAAAAGCTACTTTATGGAACAATGTTTTTCTAAAAAAAATATCTAACTGTTTCTCAATTTCTTCGGTTAATACTGCTGTCATTTTACAGAAACAGAAATAGTGAAAATCGAATGATTACAGGTTAACTGATCTTGCTGTCAGACCTAGACTGGACCACGATGCTTCTGGCTGACTTCAATTTCCCCAATGCTGATTAAGAATTTTGTCAAGAAAATAGAACCCCTTAAATAGTTCCTGTTATGACTAGTTTACCCGAGGTCTGAACTCAATGTATTTCCAAAGACCCCCCAAGATGACCGTATCGTGGACAACGTTATACAGAGGAAACGTAGACGTAACTTACATTTTTATGATTGACACATTTTAAGAGGACGAGTTCACGGTAAGCTCTCTTTGCATGAGTTTGATTCTGAAAAGGACGGCTTAGTTTCTTGACTGCAACATTTATCCCAAGAACTGTATCAAAAGCAGCACTATAATCAGGAAATATAATAAGGGACCCATTAGGATGATTCTGGAAGACTGCAATGCACAATGCCCGTTCAATGCATTCCCTTTATAAAATAAGTAGCAAATAAGGAAATGTCTTTCTGCTTCCTTCCACTCAAGGTACTTCTACACATAAAGAACAAGGTAAGTTGGCTAAGAGTGTGGGATGGACTGACTCCTTTGCAGAGGCACGAACTTGGCAGCTGCAATTAGGACGCACATGGACTTCTCCTTATGAGTTGCGATTGTTATACTCAGAACCAAGTAATTTAATACGAAGCATGTGAGACCAGTCAAAGTGAAGTCTTCAGTTTGAATATGCCAATAAGTCGGGAAAAAAAAAGTCACTGGTTATCACAGAATACAATATAAGTATAATCTGGCATATCGCAGTGGGAGAAATGGTTGAGCTCATGAGAAGGGTATAACAAATACAAGCTCTGATTGTGTTTTTCCCAGACAAAAGAATCTGAAAAACGAAAACAGAAGCCAAGATCTCAGCTCATGGTAAATCCCCAAGATACAAAACCCCTAATGTAAGCAATGGCTATAGATAAAATTCGACTAGAAATAACTCCTTGTGCTATTATAGTAAGAATAAAATCTTGCAGAGGCTGCGTTTCTGGCATCTCAAGTTCCCAGCTGAAATTCATGGTTCCTTTTCGCCTCCAGAAAATAGACGGGAAAAACTGAGTAGCCTGATTGTGCATTTGGTACAAACTATACTAATGACACTGCTGCTGCTATTCTTGCCCTTCCGCTCTCACCAGAGGTTAAAAGCTGCTAAGGACCACATGAGAACCCAAGCACCATCTAAAATATTGTTTCTATGTATTTATTCTATGCAGTTTATAACACTGTTTCCACTTATTCACTCCTAGTCATGTTTTTTTTGTTGTTGTTGTTGCCAACAACCCTCACTTAATTCCATCTGTTTTAAATTGAAGGCTAGAAACTCCATGTTACCTTGTAATCATTTCTCTTTAATTCAGGTCACATTACCGGTACATGTCTACACATATGTCAACCCACATGCCCATATGTAAATGCACCATTCACATGAGCTATAAAATGTTACAGATAAATCTACTTGTGCAAAAAATATACACACGTTTGTTTGTACCTACTATATTTCAGTCTTAAGAATTTAAAAACAGACACACCGTTTTTGATCTCAAAAGTTTTTGTCCAAAATGAGCCAAATGGACTTAAATTCTGAGCCTCTGAGCAGACGCACACTTCCGCTCCTAGTTCCAACCCTTGGAGCAACCACCTTCCATTATTTCTGGTTTTAATTCTTGTGGTCCCTTCTCAACTCCAAAGAACGTACTTTTATCAGCATTTCCTCATTTATTGACTTCAGAAGTTGTCTATCTACTCCCCCCAAACTGAAGATTTAGTCCCTTTACTTGAAAGCCCCACACCTCCTAGTTTTTTGCGCTCGTGTTATTCTAAAATTTTCCCTTGGTCACCTTGGTAGCTTAAACGACATGCCTAAATTTCTGGTTCCATCAACTTTCGAGGGACCCTCCGGACTCCCAGTGTGTAGGATGACACCATCACATTCCATCTCTCTGTCCTCCAGCGCTCTACTCTCTTTCCTTTCCTCCAAACTCCATCTCAAACGACATATCTATTTGGTCTCTACAGCTAAGTCTTCCGTGTGTCCTCTTTTGGACGTGTCTAAACATTGAGATCCGAGACACAGAGAGTGCGTATGCGTGCACAGGTCAGTGTTCCTAACTGCAGGGCCAGGATGACATGTCATTTTCTAAGGATCACATGGCCCTTGTCGCCACTCACAAGAAAATGAGATGGTTTCCGGTGTCGAAGTCAAATGGATTTTCTTTTCTTACATTCCATCAACTGCTCAAACGTCACGTCTTTTGAAAGCTGTTTGACGCTTAGACCATGACTTTTTCTAGGTTTTCCACCAGAAATTTCTCTTAAGAAGAAAAATACCCCTTTCTGCAGCCTCTCCCATGATTGTTTGGAGTCTATGCCATTCTTTTTGACAGCATTTTTTCTTGGAGCTCCTTTCGAGGCCGGCCGCATAGCTACCACCCTGGGGTTTCTTTTCACTGGCCTCCATGTTTCTGGTCATACATGTTCTTGAATTCTCTCTCTTGGTGGAGCACAACCTCAAGGAATTTCCTCAGAAAAAGTGTGTGAAGGATAAATGACCTTATTCTGCCCTTGGCCTTGATTGTTGCTCTTCTGGCTTCAAATTCAATTTTCTCTCCGAACTCCATGGATTTCCAACATTGAGTACTGGAGAGAAGGCAACGCTTGTCTGATATCCATTCCTTCACTTCCCTTCCTGTTCCTCAGCTCAATGATTTATCACAAAGAGCCATGTTTTGTCAGCACCCCCCCAACTCCCCAACATCTCCTACTAATCACTATCCCTCCTGTCCCCCAAAGATGGTAACTACTTTTGACTCTTAGGATAACCACTTCCTTGCTTTTACCAGAGAAACAAGAACTTTGGAGCTCCCTCCCCATAGCCCCCATGGCTTCTTTTTGCCTGGTTTTTGAAATCAGCTGTGTCTGACTTCTTCCGCTCAGCATGACATTGGTGAGACCCTTCTGCTGTTGTGTGTAGCTATAATTCATTCTGGGTCATTGCTATATTATTCCTTTGCATGACTATAAGACATAACGTTGACAGGTACTTTGGTTGTTCTCAGTTTGCAAGCGATTACCAAAAAAAACATAGTCATAAACGTTCTCGCGCGGGGCTCGGCGTCCCCTCTGCATGCATTTCTGATGAGCAGATAGCTAAGAGTGGGACTGCACGTATTTTAGCAGATAATGCCAAACCACTGTCAAAGTGGTTTGTTCTACCAATTTCCAGGCATTTGATTTTTCTGTATTTTGACCCCGTGTCCTACAACAGGGCTAAGCATACTCATCAACAAACAGGAGCTGGGGGTTAATCTAATCACAAAAGCCCTTCAGAAGCAGAGTCTGTTTTGGCCGGTGGGAAGAGGGGAAAGTCTGAGAGATTTGTATCCTGAGAAGGATTAGACATACCACTGCTGCCTTCAAGATGGAGGGGGACATGTGAGAAGGCATGTGGGAGCCTCGGGGAGCACAGTGGCCCTTGGCTGACAGAGAGCAAGGTTTGGGGACCTCAGACCTACGGCAGCAGGGAAATGGGTCCTGCAGCTGCTTGGAAGCACATGCTTTCCCAGAGCCTCCAGGTAAGAGCACAGTCCGGCCAAACTCTTGATTTCAGCTTTGTGAGATGCTGGGCAGGAACCCGGACAAGCCTGTGCAGATTTTTGACCTACAGAACCATGAAATTAGAAATGGGTGCTTGTTTGTTTTTAAAACACCAAGTCTGTGGTAATTTGTTATGCAGCAATAGAAAACGAATACGTCCTCTCTCCTGTACTGTTTCTACACTTTTGTCTCTTCAGGCCTCCTCCTGAATTTTTTTCCTGAACCATCTTTGGTTTGCGAAGTCTCTCTTCAGGTATATCTAATATGCTGTCAAACCCATCCACTAACTTCATAATTTGATTTCTATATCTTACAGTTCTAGAGCTTCTACTTAGTTCCTTTTTATTTTTTTTTTTAAAGTTCTCATTTTTCACCTTCCCTTTTACCATCCTGAACTTAACATCGTAGCTATTGAGAAGTCTGGATCCAAGAATGCCCATTTCCCCTGTGGATCTGTTTCTTTTCTCCATTTGTGCTGGGCTGTGTGCATGTTGTCTAATCTGTGTGACTAGTTATCTGTGATTATGTGTGGGACCTCGCACCTGCAAGACTCCTTGCTCTCTGGAAATAATCTGATACCCAGTATGATGCTGTCTTCCTCTAGGGAGAATTTAAATTCACTTCTGCTGGGTACCGAGTGGGGGGGGGGGCACTAGCAATCTGGGTTCAATTCAGTTCAAGTTCAGCACATTGAGATGATCTGAAGCTGAGTGGCAGTGCCTGCAAGGGTCTGTTTCTTTCTGGTTCATTCTCTCCTCTCGGATGCAGTCCTTTATTGGACCCAGCTCAAAGTGAAGGAGGTTCACCAGGCCCCCCACAGGGCCCTGGGCTCCAATCCCTGTCTGCTAGTCCCCCAAGGCAATCCAAAGTATTATTCAATCTCTCAGCTGCCCACTCTAGAACTGTCAGATGTCCTCAGGGGAAAGAGCTCCAAATCCTGGGCTCCTCTCACTAGGCTTCTGTCCTTCCCCGGATCCTGGCCTATGTAATTCTTCACTCACCTACGTGTGCTCTAGGTGCAAATGCTGAGCATGGGGGCGAGGGCGGAAATGCCGGGAGCCAACTGGCACAATTGTTTCATAATTAACACCCCTATTTCTAGCCACTTGTGTCATCTTCATTTTCTGTATTTGTCATCTCTATACCCACAGCCTTTTTGGGGTTTTACTATAGATAGGTTCTCTCCCTTGTTGCAGATGTCTCACTTCCTCTGCTCTGTTTATCTGCATCAAGTTTCCAATTACTTTTTCACCTTAGGGAGGAACCTTGTTAAAAGCCCTCCTGCACGGACGACTGCCCTCCTGTTCTTGGTTAGGTATCTGATCCACCACCCTAATCCAGAAGCTCTAAGCCACTCGTTTTAGAGGTGACACTATCAAGAACCACAAAGACACACGGATTTGCCCAAGGCCACAGAGAACTCCTGCGACGTGCATCACAGCTGGCCTTGGAACTCAGTCCCCCCGAGCCACAGCCTTCCTGCGCTTTACGCTACAGCTCTCCTTCACCACAGAAATGCTGTTACACACATTTTGTGCTTACTTACTTAGACCACTAGAGAGAAAACAAGACGGTGTGAGAGCAGGCTGGCCTTCGTGGGTGCCCGGAATCAGAGGGAGAAAAAGAAGTAAGAGCTAGACTAACCACTTCATGCTCAGGTTTTTAATGGTCACTTCTAGGGGCTGCCAGGTCCAATACTATCCATAAAACACATAGGGGGGTTATTTGGCTGAACAACTTGAGATTTTAGAAGGAGAAAGAAATAACTGAGGAGGTATGAAAGAAATGTAAACACATTTCCCACTACAGCTTTGAAATCTTACCATGACTTCATTTTACAAAATAACTTAGCTGATACTTATGAATAATCCAAAGTGATAAACATTTTAAAACTTACTTCCTAATTTATTTTACTAATATTTTTAATGAACAGAAACAGAGAAACAAATCAGAGACAAATGCAAAAACAATTAAAAATTAAAAAGTCAGAATATTTTACTCTGGTCCCAGCTCTTCCATTTAATCTCGTGCCAATACTGGCACCTTGCTTGCCTGTGCCCCGGGCCCTGGGTCCCTTTATAAAGCTCTAGTTTAAACAGATAACGAACAAGTTTTGTAAGCCATGCACTATTGCTACTATGAGATTTTATTTGTCAAAATGTAAAAACAAGAATGCCCCCTGTGTTAGTTTCCTATTGCTACTATAAGAAATTACCACAAGGTTACTAGTTTAAGACACAGATTTACTATTTTACAGTTCTGGAGTGAGAGAGGGAGTGTGTGTGTGTGTGTGTGTGTGTGTGTGTGTGTGTGTGCATGTCCGCACACCTGCATGGGCACGTCAATTAAGCATTTGGTTCAATCAGAGAGGAGGCTCTATTCTGTTTTTTTTTAACGATTTTATTTATTTATTTGAAAGAGAGAATGAGTGAGAGAGAGCACAATGCGGGGAGAGGCAGAAGCAGAGAAAGAAGCAGGCTCCCTACTGGGCAGGGAGCCTGACTTGGGACTTGATCATGGGACTCCGGAGTCATGACCTGAGCCAAAGGCAGACATTTAACCAACTAAGCCATCCAGGCACCCAGGAGGCTCTATTCGAAATGTGGGCTGTGGTTACCTGGGGACATTTCCTAGATGAGATCAGTCTTGAAAGACCAGGGAGAGTGTCTTGAAAGACTGGTGGGCTTCTGAGGACAATCCAACTGGGACATGCAGTGGGGACAAAAGCGATGGCCATGGGAAAGAACCCGCTGTGTCCGCAGGGAAAGGAGCACCGGGGACAACTGGTTACCCAGAAGTTAGGGCTTGATGGTGGGGGTACTCAGGCCCTTCTGTCACTGACAGGAAGGGGTCTGACCGGCACCATTAGTTTCTTGCTCTATTCCAACAACGGAATGGGGTAAGACCCTCTCCTTGCACATGTACAGAACACTTTTCTTCTGAGGACCTTAAAGCAAAATGCCAATATCCAAGAAGCTACGCAAAACGGAGCCAGGAAAAAGTCCTCAGAAGACGTGGGGGAAGTCTCATGGGAAAAGTACTCTCCTTTCCATCTAAGGTCACCACTGCCGCAGCTCAGCGGGACCACAAAGCCTCAAGCCAGGCAGGAAGGTGAGGGTCACCTGGCTGACAGCCGGTCACACCAGCTCCGGGAGAGAGGAGCGAGGGAGTAATCACAGAAACCAGGTCTCCGGCCATGCAGGCCCACCTCCCGGGATGGCACCTCATCTAAAGGCTGAAAGAGGACACAGCCCAGAAGTCTAAGCATGATTTTCATAATTGCACAAACATTTCCAAAAGAAAACATCAATAATCGGAGTTAAGTTAACTAACCCCCTTTCCATGCATCCAGCAAAGTTAACCCAGCTAACAGGCTTTGATTTGGTAATGATTAACTGGCTGGCTTACAAAGGTAAGTGAATAGTGACATCCAAGATGGTGAAATAAACTGTTGGCTGTGCGTGGGCTCGTTGAGTTTTAATTAATTACGCTTAATCAGTTCCAAGTAATGACTTCTTCTTTGAGCAGAAAAGAACAGAAACGCAGTCTTTGATATTTCCTTAGAATCAAGGAGATGAGATTTAGAATGGTGTTAAAATTTTAGCCATGACAGGGATGCCTGGGTGGCTCAGTCGGTTAAGCCTCTGCCTTCAGCTTAGGTTGATCTCGGGGTCCTGGGATTGAGCCCCGCATCGGGCTCTCTGCTTGTGGGGAGCCTGCTTCTTCCTCTCCCTCTGCTGCTCCCCCTGCTTGTGCTCTCTCTAATAAATAAAATCTTTAAAAAGAAATTTTAGTCATGACATGTCTTTCTTCCTACCTTTCTGCATGTGAGAGAAAAGCTGCTCCTACAAATATCAATAAAATTGTCATAAAATCATGTAAAGGAAAATAGTAAGAGTTAAGTGACATTACTGTTAAGATTCTATGAACATATAAATTAAGCTACTACAGGAAATGACAACATATTTTATAATAACATAGCATGAAAATGTCATTACATATGATACTATAGTATCAGGGGTTAAATATTCACTACGAATGACAAAGAGCCTTGGTTTAAAGCACTGTCCAGTTTGCTCTCCTAAAACATGTTTTTGAGGTGAGATTCACATACACATAAAAGTAACCATCTGAAAGTGAAGTAGCATTTGGTTCATTCACAATGTCGTGCAGTCAGCCCCCCATATCTAGATCATTCTGAAAGATTGTCCTCACCACAAGGGAAGCCCCATGCCCACTAAGCCGTGTTCCCCCAGCCCCTCACCTCTGCCTCCATGGATTTACCTACTTGGGGTATTTCCCGTGAGCGTCTGGCTCCTTCTACGCAGCACGTTCTTGGGGACCGACCACGTTGTCCACGCACCAGCGCTCTGTCCTTTCTGTGAGGAACATCCCATGGACACACACATACAACACGGCATCTCTTCATCCACGGTCAGACACGTGGGCTGTTTTGCACCTCTTGGCTGCTGCGACCAGCATCTGTGTACAGGCCTCTGTTTGAACATCTGTCTTTAATTCTAGGAGTACTTCCTGGGTCGCGTGGTAGTTCTATGTAGTCACACCGTCTTCCCCAAGTCGCCGCGCCACCTCACATTCTCACCAGCAACGTGTGAGGGTTGAATTCCTTCGCATTCTTGCTGACATTAGTTACCTCCTGTTGTGCTGATTGTGGGCATCCCAGGGGTGTGAAGCAGGATCTCACTGCAGTTCTGACTTTCATTTCCCTAACGGCGAACGATAAGCACCCTTCCATGCACTAATCACCTGTTTATATATCTTCTTTGAGGAAATGTCTGTTCAAGTCCTTTGCCTGTTTTTTTTTTTGTTTTTTTTTTTATAAATTGGGTTGTGTTTTTACAGTTGTAAGAGTTCTTTATACATTCTGGACATTAGACTCTTATCAGATATATGATTTGCAAACATGTCCCCGTTTTGCGGGGTTTTTTTTTCACTCTCTTGACAGTGACCTTTGATGTACCAAAGTTTTTAATTTTGATGGAGTCTGATTTTTAATTTTGTTCCTCATGCTTTTGGTATCATTTCTAAGAATCCAAAGTCATGAAGCTTCCCCCTGTTTTCTTCTAAGAGTTTAGTGCTTACAGCTCTTATATTTAGATCGATGACCCACTCTGAGGTAACTTTCTACATTATGTGAAGTAAGGGTCTAACTTCATCCTTCTGCATGGGGATATCCAGTTGTTCCAGCACTATTTGTTGAAGACACTGTTCTTTCCCCATTGAATAACCTTGGCATGCTTTCCCAAAATGCGTGGCCATAAATGTATGGGTTTATTTCTGGACTCTGAGTTTTTAAACTTTTTAATTCACAATTTTCCATCCTAAAGTCTGCCACTGCTTTTCCCAGAGGAAGTCTAGCTTATAATGGCACATTAGGAACTTTTGTTTCAAAACTAAAAAAATTTTTAATGAAAAATACACATCCATAATAAATAATTTCATTATTATACACATCTTTAAAAAAATAAAGATGAAAAGGAGCATATGCAACCTGGAAGTCAAAACCAATCTCTGCAAAATAGTATTTTATCAAGTAGCATGCGATTTTACTGTTATTTACCATGCTGTAATGAAGTCATTAATTTTAACTGCCGGCCGTTTATTAAACCTTCCGTTTTACAATGACTTAGGAACTTCCAGTCTGCCTCTCCTAACAGTCTTTGGTAACCGTCTTGCCCAATTACCTGTGTCAAATGACCACCTAATTCCAAATCAGAAGAATGTTTTATTGTCTGGAACTTTTTATACATATTGAAGTGTCCTCATTCGGAGCGTCCAAACTCTCTCGGTACCCTGGATTTAAGAACTGATACAGCGTGCTATCATTTGGAAACTGAGATCACTATTATTTTAGACACATGCCTGGCATTCCTTCCATGCAGCCCCTTCTCCTGCATTAGTCTTTCTGCGAAGCTCTCTACATTGCGATCTCCTCTTAGATTCCGGGGCCTCCAACCACCTGGGCTAAAGGAAACACCTGACTTCCCTGATTGCAGGTCTCTACACCTGAGGATCACTTCAAACCACCGGTGCAGAGTCTCTAAACTCACAATCTCTAACGAAAACATAAGCTCCCCTACCTAGAGCATCCAAAAGAGTTCTCTCTTATTTTGAATCCCCTCTGCCTACAAGTGGTAAACATGGGCTAGTTAGCTTTATCACAGTTTCCTTCAGAGGCACAGACCATCTTGTTTTTACTGACCCAAAAAGGAAAAAAGAAAGAAAGAAAAAAAAAAAAAAGCCTCGCCCGGGGAAACTACAGGAGAAAAACTTTGGGAAGTGCCGAGAACTGTAGTCTAGAAAACACGTGAAAGACTTTACCTTGAGCTGGCCGGTGATGTCGCGGCAGCTGACTGTCTTACCATGCAAGAGACTAAGGTTCAGGGTCAGACCAACGGTTCTGACGGGCTGGACACATGGCTGAAGTGAGACACCAAGGAAGAGACGGCCAGCCCAACCCCTCACACAGCAGCCCTTCCTGGTTAATCCATGGGGTGATAATGACACTGACTGGCCTCGTCTTGCCAATGAAGGACAAGGCACGGCAGTGACGGCGCCTAGAAATGAATAGGAGTGATTGGGGGTAAAAGGGGGAGGGGGAAAGGTGGCCAGGATGAAGAAATGAATAAAACTCCAAATTTCTGTTACAACTCACTGTCATACCTATTACTCTAGTATCTAATGACAGGCGGGGAATGGAAAAGGGAAAAAAAAAAAAAAAAAGAAAAAAGAAAGAAAAAAAAAGAAAAACTGCTACCTATTTACATTTATGCAGCATTCTAAGAATTTAGGTTTGTATCCTACAATAGGACTACATATAACTAGAGCAAGAGGTTGACTCAATTTAGTTCAAAAACCTATTGCAAAGAAAAGAGTAGTTTTTTTTTTTTTTATCATCCGTGTTTCTAAGTTCTGACAATTTAGTTCTTATTACAATAAAAACTGGATCCACGCTATTGAAACAGACTCTACTTACCAAACAATTCCTTGGGCTCCGGAGCCAATTGGCTTCAACTGCTGGTAACGTTTGAGGACCGTGAAGGTTGAGTCTGCCACTTGCACACTGTAAAACTGACTGTCACATTTACTGTCACTCATGATGTAGTATCATAGAATATTCCAAAGAGTTGGTACGGTTGTCAGGTTCCTTGAAAGAAAAACAGAATGAACATGCATTCTGAGATCACATGTGTGTGGCTCACGCAAGAGTGTTGCAAATTTACTGGCATCTGAGACAAGGGGGCTGTAAGCTGATAAACTCGGTTGCACCAAGTTCTGAACTTCAGCAACATGCAAAAAAAAAAAAAAAAAAAAAAAAAAATGCAATGACCTTTCAGAGGTACCGAGCCCACCGTGGAAGGAAGGAACGCTGAGGCCCGGCGTGACCATGTTTTAAGGGAGTGGATTAGGAAATAACATCCTTTCTTGTATTTGTGCAGTGAGCCAGCCAGGACAAGATTATGTCACTGTGAGACTCTCCTCAGCTTGCCTCCTGTGGGACCGGTGTATGCCGGGCTGGCTCAGGGATGAAGGTACTCAGGAAAGGTTTCAAAGGGATGCTGTCTACAATTCCTGCAAAAACCGCAAGAGGGCCAGTCTCCTTCTTAGTCCACAAGTTCAGGTGAAGGGATGAAGCAGAGAGCAAGTCCTAGGCCAAAGTGACTGCAAACGGGGGAAGTTACAGAACAATGGGGTGCTGGGCCCTGGTGACGTGGGTGCATGTGTGCCTCTGTGTGTCCTGAAACTGGGCCGCGTTCCCCAAACCCCACATCCCTCGCCGGCTCAATACACACACGGCTCCGGACGGAGAACCGTGGTAACCTGCAGTCAATGACATGGATGCTCTGACATTTATTCATGATAAATTAGTCCAAACTGGCAGTCCCAAGGCGGCCTTTTGGTGGTTTAGGCAACAGGTTGGGATCCCTACCCTGCAGGAGCCTGTGTGATTTTATACAGACAACAAGCAAACCGAAATCAGCGGGCAGCTACACTGACTGGGTTCCCTGGCTCTTGTTTGAAGACATTTATTTAAAAGTCAGCAAGCTATTTATCTTGCTTTAAAAAAAAAAAAGTTAAAAAGCCAACAATCAAATCTTAGAGGTGAACATTCTATATGGTTTGAAAAACCGGGAACTTAAAATTGTATTGCCCAGCGCCAGCAATTTCCTGTTTGTTCTACCATCTAATATTTGATGGCGACCCGCTGAGTTTGCTGGAGTGATAATTTGTATTTCGATACAGTGATGCCTGGCATTTCCATTAAACATGGAAATAAGTTGATTGATAACAAGCCTAAATGAAGAATTTAAATCAAGTGAATAGTTTCTCTAGCTGACCACTCCTTCACTTCTCCCTCCATCCTAGCCTTTTTTTTTTAATACCAATTCTCAGGGCAGTGGCTGAGCCACCGTGACTGAGACCCACTGCACACCGGCCGGGGAGCAGCTCTGGGAAACCAGCAGGGCACTAGACGAACTGACCTGCTGCTCGGGACAGCCCCACGGCAGGATTACCAGCCCCCGGGATGCTGCGAGCTAACCGGCCTGGTCACTCATGCTGCGGTAAGGAGGGGGCCCTAAGCCCTGGGAGGGTGGGGGCCACTCTGTCTCCCTGTGGCACCTCACCCTGCGGGACAGGGCGGCAGGGTAAGCATCCAATAACCATTTGCTGCTCTGACCCATAATTCAGTATCTAACGATTCCCTCACGACACTGCTGCATTTTACTGACATCTGAAGGAACATCCATTTCTGAAGATTAACTTTTTATAGTTTTTAGGAGGCTGAGACAATTCAACTCAACACTTACAAGGTGCCTTTGGACAAGAGAGTGTTAAGTAATGCAGGGGATAGAGCAAGATCGGCTACTTTTTTTTAAAGATTTTATTTATTTTGAGAGGGAGGGAGAGCAAGGGTGGGGAGGGGCAGAGGGGGAATCTCAAGCAGACTCCCCGCTGAGTGCAGAACCCAACAGGGCTCTGGACAACAGAGTCGGACGCTTAACCGACCAGCCACCCAAGCACCCCAAAATCAGCTGGTCTCGAAGCCACATATAATTCACCAGTTGAGGGAAGAAGTATGAGGAATGAGTCTGTCATCTATATTAGAACACAAGTTACAATACCATAAGGGCATAAGCAAAAAGGAAAGCAAGGCAAAAGGCAGAAGAGGTCTTATGCACTGGTGGGGGTGCAGAGGACAAGGAGAACTTCCTGGAGGAGGTGGCATCTGCCCTGGACTCTTGCCAGGGATGGACAGCAGAGGTACAGAGCTCAAGCTGACCGGGCTCAGACCTGGTGAATTGCTCAAACTGGCTACTGGGGTGCAAGTGCAAAGGATGAGAGGCAGACTTGGTGAAAAGGCGGGGAGCTCTACAGCCTGCGGATCCTCAGCCCCACTGTAGTGCATCAGCACTGCTGGTCATTCAGAAAGCACTCCCTGAGCTCGCCGTGGACAAAGTCCTGTGCCGGAGCAGCCAGGGCTCCTGTCCTCGGGGGGGTGACACTGTGGGTGCGCTCGGGAAGAGCCCCGACACAAGGGGACACAGAGGACATAGAAGGCTCTGGGCTGCGGGGAAGGGAGGAAGCAGGTGCGGAGAGGTGGAGCACGCCCAGTCGCCGGAGATTCAGTTTTGCTGGGCAGTGGGGGAAAGAAGCTGGAGAGAGAAAAGCAGGCCAGATCAGCACGGGCCCCGGAAGCTTTTGGGAGCCATCTGGGCCCCGGGCCTGGGGGACGCAGAGCCATCGAGGCAGAGAGACACGTGCCCTTTCTTTGCAGAGTGGTCATTCGGGAAGCTGAGAGAGGGACGGCTGGGGGTGGGCAGGACTGAAGACAGAGAGACCTGGCGAAACAGGACAGGGTTGTGGTGGGTGCAGACGAGAAGGGAACGAACAGCTTGGAGGAAGCAAGTACATGACCTGGAGAAGACGAGGGGAAATCAGGTGAAGCCAGTGGAGGGAGGCCGGACGCACAAGCAGTCTGCGAGTCTGGCTTCGGACGGGTAAACCGCGGTGCCCGAGGGACGAGCAGCAGGACGGCCACAAGCTGCTGCGGATCTCCGGGACCCCTCCTCTGTCCTTCATTCTAGGACAGAAGCCTCCCTGTTCCAGCTGGACAGACGGCTGCCCAACTAGCCATGACATCTGGCTGTGTTCCTGGCAGCCACGCATGGCCCGACGACCAGCTTTCAGTGGCCGAGGTACGAGCAGAGCAACAGCATTTTTCTTTTCTTTCTCTCTTCCTTTTTAAAGAGAGCTGCCTGCTGTCCCTCGCTGCTGGCTGGGGGAACAGCTGTCATCGGCCCAGACATGGAAGTCACGTGCTGGAGAGGGCAGGGCCGCCCACCAGCCGAGTCCCGAACGACCTTGCGGCACCGAGCCGCCCCCCACCGTGGCCCACCTGCCCGCTCGCTCGGAGGCCGGTGCAAACTTACGTCACCCTCGCTGAGCGACCCCGAGCTCTCTCTTCTCTGCTACAGCTGCCGGGACCTGGGCTCTGCCTGCCACGCTGTTGGGTTAGGTTTTGTGGATTTGGGGAGAACATTACGTCATCAGCTTCGAGGATGTATAGATTTTCATCTCAAGATTTAAAATAGTTTTTAAATTAAAGGATGTTGCACTTAGTAGGCAAAAAAAAAAAAAAAAATCTCGTAAGAGAGAAGCTGTCGGAGCCCCCTTCTCTGTCAACCTTGGGCTCCGGGAACATGAGCAAGCCCCTCGGGGCAAGCCCAGACAGTCGGTACTTTAGCTATTAATGAAATCAACTCCGCTGAGATTCTATTTCAACAAAACGGACGGGGCCTGGGGTTTAGAAGACAGTTTACAAACTGGGAAGTGTACGAGTTCTTCATACAACCACATCATCAACACACTGGAGGTGCAGTCACTGCCTTCACTTCCCTCGCTGGTGGGCGCTGGTTCCTCCCCTGGGCTCCCGAAGAGGGACTCAGTCCCCGCCCGCGCTGCTTCCGCACAGCCACTCGGCTACTGCAGGTCTGCCTGTGTCTCCCTCCCCCAGCCCGGGAGCACCTCCAAGGCAGGGAGGGTCTGTCTTCCCTCTCACACACCAAGAAATTTAAGGAAATGTCCAGTATCTACACTGGACACGGATGATCCACTGAAAAAGCTCCTTGGGGGGACACAAGGGACACACTCTGCTCCTTGAGGGACACAGGGGACACACCCTGCTCCCTGGGTTCTTCAGACCTGCGCGTGCTGGGCGGACACCTCAAAGGACAGAGTTGGCTCAGCCTTTGCTGAAGGTGTCTGGCTCACATCCATGCCCTTCCCCCTTCACCACGCAGCTTCAATGAATCCTTGCTGAATGAAATGCTCTGATCTAAAATCCGTATTCGTCTAAGACTGAACATTCTTGTAGAATCCCCTCTAGGAATTCTGGCGTAAAATCTACCCACTCTACAGATAAACGTTGGGTAGGAGGAACATTCCTAACTTGTTTGGAGCCTAGAATAAGAAATGCTTTAAAAAAAAAAAATTCACTAGTATTCTTCTAGATACAAGCAATTCAACTACTGTAAATATGATATTAATGTCCGAGTCCTATGGAGACATCAGCTACCATTCGCTGAGACCTCCCGGCACTTCATGAGGGCCTCCTGTGCACCAAGGACAAGGTAAAGGCTATCAAGAGGGCACTAGCCAGACAGTCCCTTCCCTCAAACGGCCAAGAGCGTAATCATCACACTACCTAGGAAGTGTCCTAGGGTAGACGTGGGCCCAAGGGCAGGGGCCCAGCACAGCGGTGTGTTGGGGGGAGCCCCGTGAACGAGCAGAGGGCATGTGCAACTGAGACATGGCTGTAAAGGAAGGTTTCCAGGAGGAGTCAAGACCTGAGTGCAAGTCTGTTCACAGTATCAACCCAGGGGTGCCGGAACAGGCCTTCTCCGTCGTGCTGGCAAGCCCTGTAAGCTGGCGAAACACTTTTGGGGAGGAGAATACGTACTATCTGATGAAAGATTTAAAGGCACGTGACTCCTAACCTGGCAACTACCGTTCTATACATGTATTGGACAGATATGTATGTACAAAAGCTCAAAGATATTTGCGCAAGAATGTTTGTGGCACTTCTTGCAACTGGCAAAAAAAGGAGAAATAACCTCAGAGGTACACTTGGAATGAGTGACTAAATTATGGCATGAAAGCACAATAAAGCAATTAAAAATAATGCAGGGACTTTGTGTACTGAGAAGGAATGATGTCTAAGACACATTAAAGCAATAAAACAAGTCAAGGAGTGCACGTAGCAAGCGTCCATCTGCAGGAAGGGCCAGTGCACGCGCTCGCACACACACAACACGGAGCAAGTGCAGAGACGCAGGGGGAAATGAGACTCGCTCTTCCCATTGCAACTTTCTGTTGGGTTTTTTTTTTTTTTTACTCGGGTACATATTTCACATTAAAACAAACAGACAAATTAAACCCTTTTAAATGAAAAGCTGAGACTTAAATGCAGGATAGGTTTGGGGCAGCCGAGGCTGGAGGCAGGCGGGTGGGCCAGGCTCTGAGCTGCAGGTTATAAACGCACCCCCCCGCCCCTCGGGGGAGCAGTATCGCCCCCACACTGCAGATGAGGGCAAGAGCTAGGAGACAGGGAGGGAGCTGCCAGAGCCCCAGCTGGACAGTGGCACAGCCTGGGGCTCAATTTAGGTGTGTCTGACGACATCATTCCTGTCCTTCCAATATACCATTCTAATTAATATCTCTCGCTGTATTTAGAAAGTGAAGTGATGTGGCCAAGGGCTGGTCAGGACCAGGCCAGGAAAAAACACAGGCCTTTACATCGCATCCTGCTGGCTCCACTCCACTAAGACGCTTTCTTCTGATGATGCTGATGAGTCAGTCGCCCCGACCCAGGCCAACCTTCAACCACACGGATGGTCCAGGACCCCCACGACATGCGAGATCTAAATGAACTGACTGCTGCGATTAAAAGCAGATTTTCACAATCACCCTCTTGGTTTCAATACTTGCTATTGAAGTTTTTAATCAAACTGTTCTTTTTTCCTCCTTTAATTCGTATCCAAAATGGCACAGCACAACTTCAGCTTTCTTTGATAATCAGGAGCCTTGTAGCATCTCAGAGTCATCCTTCTGGACGTCAGTTCTTAAACTATACTACAAATTACGATAAAGGACGACCACTCGTGTCTGGTGATCACAGCACCCATGGCTGGATCCGAAGGAAGGGTCCGTTGAGGAGCCCTCTCCACAGGTCCCCTGCAGGTACCTGGGCCTGTTCTTTGCCCCTCCCGGCCCAACTCCCTGTGCTCTGGTTAGGGCGTTCTCAGTGCTCCCTCGCCGTGGCAATCTCCCAAGTGCCTTCCTGGCCTCCATTATTGCTACCTCCAAACCACTGTACACACGCCATTTAGAAAGGGAGATCTGCCCGCATAAAAAACTACATGGGGGGCGCCTGGGTGGCTCAGTTGGTCAAGCACCTGCCTTCGGCTCAGGTCACGATCCCAGGGTCTGGGGATCAAGTCCCACATCAGGCTCCTTGCTCTGCCCCCCACCCTGTCATGCTCTCTCTCTCTCTCTCTCTCTTAAATCTAAATCTAAATCTTAGAAAACAAAACGAAACAAAACTACATGGATTTCACAGCATCTACATTTTTAACAGCTCAACACTGAAAACAACCCAGGTGTCCTTCAGTGGGTGAAGGGTGAATGGTTAAGCAAAGCGCTGTCCATCCCGACTATGGAACACCAGTCAGCAAGAGCAATGAACCAACCACTGATACCCTCAACAACCTGGGTGGATCTTAAGGGCATTATCCTTAAGTGAAAAAGCCCATCTCCAAAGGGCCACACGGTATAATTCCATTTACACAACATTCTTGAAATGACAGAATTACAGAGCTGTGGACCAGATGAGTGGTTGCCAGGGTTATGAATGGTGGGGACTGGGCGGGGTGTGTGTGTGTGTGTGTGTGTGTACAGGGTAGCACAGGGGAGATCTCTGGGATGAGGAAATGGTTCTGTATCTTGACTGTGGTGGGAGTGTTTCTACCGATCTCTGCATGGGATAAAGGGCCCTAGCACTGTGTGCACACACTGCCAGTGCCACATTCCTGGCTTTGATATTGTGCTGCAGTTATGTAAACATACAACCGATGGGGGAAACTGGGCGGAGGATGCACGGGAACTCTCCATACTATTTTTACAATTTCTTATGAACCTAGATTACAAAATAAGGAACTGAGAGAGAGAGAGAGAGAGAGAGAGATTTGTTGAACATGCGCAGTGGTCATTCTGCTCTCTAGCTTACATTCCTTTGATGGTGACCAACTGGCTGGAGAGTAAACTCCAATCCCTAGCACAGCAGAGGAGCTCACAGGGCCCGTGGCCCACTCTCAGGCAATACGGGACCGCCGGAAACCCTGGCTGACGCCCCGGCTCCCGTGCACCTTTGGGCCTCTTCCTGAGCGGTTTCATCTGCCTGCAGTGACTTCCCTCCCCATTCTGTCCTCGTGGCCAACCCTACTCTCCTTCAAAGTCGAGTGCACACGCCTGCTTCTCTCCCACACTGTCCTCTGCGGCCACTCCCTTCCAATGGTGCTGGGCATGCCCCCGTGTTTGGCACCATAACCTATGTTCCTTTTATATTGCATTGCATGTCTATCTCCACTTCTACTCCGTGAGCTCCTTAAGGGCAGAAAACGTGTCTGATTCACTTCCTAATCCTCTACTAATTACACAGTGGGTGCCCAGTAAATGTCTGTTAAAGGCAAAGCTAAGCAGGAGAAGAAATGTGGTGGGGCAGTGGGGTGCCGTGGTTAGCAACGGGGCTCTGGAGTTGGAGGGCAGGCTCCTGGGCAGACTCCACCAAAACACTGTTAGAATAAAACAAATTCTGTAAAGATGCAGGATACACATTCAATGCACAAACATCTTTTGTGTCTCTATGCGCTGGTGAACTCTCAGAAAGAGAAATTAAATGATGCTTTCACAACTGCCTCAAAAAGAACAGAATAACCTCAAACAAGGAGGTGACAGACCTCTATATAGAAAACTTGAAGACATTACTGGAAAAAATTAAAGACACAAATAAATGAAAGATATTCTGTGTTCATGGATTGGGAAAACCAATATTGTTAAAATGTCCATACTCCCCAAGGCAATTTAAAGCTTCAGTACAATTCCTATCAAAATTCCAGTGGCACTTTCCCCAGAACTAGAACAAATAATCCTAAAATTTGTATGAACTACAGAAGATGCTGAATAGCCAGAGCAATTTTAAGAAAGAAGAACTAAGCTAGAGGCATTATGCTCCCTGATTTCCAAGTGATAGTAATTAAGTATTACAAAGCTATAGTAACTGGGGCGCCTGGGTGGCTCAGTGGGTTAAAGCCTCTGCCTTCGGCTCAGGTCATGATCTCAGGGTCCTGGGATCCACCCCCCGCATCGGGCTCTCTGCTCAGTAGGGAGCCTGCGTCCCCCTCTCTCTCTGCCTGCTTCTGCCTACTTGTGATCTCTCTCTCTCTCTCTTTGTCAAATAAATAAAATCCTAAAAAAAAAAAAAAACCAACAAAAAACCACCCCCCAAAGCTACAGTAATTAAGACAGTATGGTATGGGCATAAAAACAGACACATGAATCAATGGAACAGAACAGAAAGCCCAGAAAGAAACCCACACATATATGGTTGATTAATTTATGACAAAAGAAGCCAATGATATACAATGGGGAAAGGACAGTCTCTTCCATAAATGGTGCTGGAAAAACTGGACAGCCACACGCAAAAGAATAAAACTCAACTGCTCTTACACTACACACAAAAATTAACTTAAGACGGATTAAAGACTTCAGCGAACCATAAAACGCCTAGCAGGAAACACAGGGGGTAAGCTCCTGGACATTGGTCTTGACAATGATTTTTTTTAAATCTGGCACCAAAAGCAAGAGCAACAAAGACAAATATAAACAAGTGGAACTACATCAAACTAGAAAGCTTCTGCACAGCAAAGGAAACCATCAGTAAAATAAAAGGCAACCTACGGAATGGGGGAAAAAATTGCAAATCATATAGCTGATAAGGGGTTAATATCCAAAATATATAAGAAACCCATACAGCTCAATGGCAAAAAACACAAACAATCCAGGGCGCCCGGTTGACTCAATGCATAGAACATCCAACTCTTGGTTTTGGCTCAAGTCTTGATCTCCGGGTCGTGGGATCGAGCCCCACATGGGGTTCCACGCTCAGCGGGGAGTCTGCTTGAGATTCTTTCCCTCTCTCTTTCTCTCCCTCTCTCTCTCTCAAATAAATAAAAACTTTTTAAAAAACCCACAAATGATCTGACTTTAAAAATGGGCAGAAGATCTGAATAGACAGTTTTCCAAAGAAGACATACAGATGGCCAGCAGGTACGTAAAAAGATGCTCGACAGCATTAATCCTTAGGGAAACGCAAATTGAAACCACAGTGCGAGATCACCTCAGGCCCACCAGAACGGATAATAGCAAAAAGACAAGAAATGACAAGTGCTGGCGAGGATGTGGAGAAAGGGAACCCTTGCCTCTGTTGGGAATGTAAACTGGGGCAGCTCCTATGGAAAACAGTACGGAGGCTACTCAAAGCATTAAAAAATAGAACTATCATTTGATCTAGCAATTCCACTTCTGGATATTTATCCAAAGAAAACAAAAGCACTAACTTGAAAAGATATACACACCCCCATGTTCACTGCAGCATTATTTACAACAGCCAAGATGTGGAAACAACATAGTGTCCATCAATGGGTGAGTGGATAAAGAAGATGTGGTTTACATACACTATCAAATATTACATAAAAGAAGGAAATTTGCCATTTGTAACAATATGGACAGACCTCGAGGGTATTATGCTAAGTGGAAGACAGACAGAGAAAGACAAATACTGGGGCACCTGGGTGGCTCGGTCGGTTACGTGTCTGCCTTCAGCTGGGGTCATGATCCCAGGGTCCCGGGATCAAGCCCCACGTCCAGCTCCCTGCTCAGTGAGGAGTCGGCTTCTCCCTCTCCTTCTGGCCCTCCCCCTGCTTGTATTCTCGCTCTCAAATAAATAAAATCTTAAAAAAAAAAAAAGACAAGTACTGTATGATCTCTCTTACATGAGGTTTCTAAAAAACAAAACAAAACGAAAACCACCAACCTTATAAATAAAGAGAACAGATTGGTGGTTGCTAGAGGTAGGGTTGTGGGTAGGAGAAATTGGTGAAGGGGGCCAAAAAGTAAAAAGAAAAAACATGTATTACTCTCTTCTAAATTATAGCATACAGACTTAAGATTTAGACTGAATATTTCTTATAAGAATTGTCAAAATAGCTGTCTGGAATAGGATTTCTAGATTTTCTCTTTAGATACTTAATTGTGACACGTAATAATACAATAAAGATACCTATTAAAAAAAACAGATTGGGCCTCTGGGGTCAGAGGGCAACAGGCCTGCCACTTGGCTGGACGATCCTGGACTACACTCATCTGTAAAACAGGGATGAGCAGTGAGCACAGTGCCCAGCACAGGGCAAGGTCTCAAAGTCAGCTGACATTAGGACAGATATTACCACACCCATTCTGTTTACTGCCCACCCACCCCAAAAAGTCTGCATTCTGAAAATGTGAACTAAAATCTGCTAAGGCGGAAAGCTGATGACACGGTCACTACTCGGTGAGCATCTCGGTCAGAGACGGCAGACAGGAGGCAATGGACAGAATTTACTTTTCATTCACCCTGGCAGGTGACGTCTCAGGACATTTGTTGAAGACACCTGCTTCCTAAGAGGTACCGTGTTTCTGAGAGTCTAGTTAAGACTTGGTGAAACAGATTTTGATTTCAGAACCAGAGCTGGTGGATTTATTACTTGGCTGCAGCCTCAGCCCTAGATATGTTAAAATCAAACTAATAGTAGCATTGGTTGAGATACACAATACTTAAATAGTCTAACGAATTAAATCACTTGCAGATCTAGAGAAATACATATGCACATGCACACATATATAGTTTTTTAAAGGAAGTTCTTTTAAAAGACGTCATTCTTTCTCAATCACTCTTTCTCTTAGCATCACTATGGGGAAGGGAGGATAAAATTGTTTTTTAAACAAATCCCCAAGCTTTTCCTATCCTGGCCTATGGAAAGACAAACTTTCGGCATACCACTAAAAGGTGTTCACCCTGTTCATTCTCCTCATAGCCAAAAAAGTTCATTTATAGAAACACTTCAAATTACCACTTCAGAATAGCCAAGACCCATTTAACATAAAGGCAGTTAATATTAATGCCCCATTTTTAAGAAAAAGAGAACGATCTCATTTGTTATCCATGTATCCTTGGAATCCAGTTTTACTATTTCTGAAAAGTTTTTAGAGTGTGTAGTCCTTGTGAAGTTAAATTAGCTGGGGGGGTGGGGGAGATATTTTACGGGACCAAAAACCAAAAATCAAACAAATAAAAAACCTCAAATGCATTAAATAAAATCAAATTTGTTGAATTTCACCTTCAAATGTTTAGTAAACTTCTTTAGCTATAAGGAAGTCTTATGTTAAAATGGTGATTACTCCTGCTCATTATTTTTCTATCTATAATTTATTAATTTTTTTAAAGATTTTATTTATTTCTTTGACAGAGAGAGATCACAAGTAGGCAGAGAGGCAGGCAGAGTGAAAGGGGAAAGCAGGCTCCCTGCTGAGCGGAGAGCCCACGATGCGGGGCTCGATCCTAGGACCCTGAGATCATGACCTGAGCTGAAGGCAGAGGCTTTAACCCACTGAGCCACCCAGGCGCCCCTCTATCTATTAATTTATACCCCAGCGTTTTCCAAAGAGGATTTGAGGCATCGATTAAACATATTTTAACTGGCAATTCAAAGGCCATATAAAAATCTAAAACAATGAGCCTTTGTTGTGCAAAAGATATATAAACTTGCCTCTCAAATAATACAACCCCTAAGGAATCACTGGGTCTAGGCACTGAGCGTCAACAGCTGCTAAGATCATAGCGTGGGCTTACGTGCCTCTAGATGGAAGAGAGCACCCCACCTAGGGCATCCTGAATCCAACTACGCCGCATCTAGATTCAACTACGAATTTTCAGGAAATACAGGGAAACATGTTAAATTACATTGCAGAGATGCAGTCCATAAAACCCCAGCCATGGAAATGCTACAGAACCACCAACTGCTTCAACAAATCAACTCCAAGGAAAACGAACAAACAAAAAGAAATAGAGGGGGAATCTACAGGTTAAAAGAAACTTAAGAGATGTATCAAGCAATCACAATGTATGGACCTCATCTAGATCCTGATTCCAATGAACAAACTGTTAAAGAACCATAAAATTTATGGGGCAACTGGAAATGTGAATGTTGACCGGTTATTTGAGTATATTAAGGAATTATTGTGTTTCCAAGTTTAAAAGAGTGCTTATCTTTTAGAGCTATATACTGAAATATTCAAGGATGAAATGAGATGACATTTAGGTTTCATTTGAAAATAGTATTGGGGGGGGGGGTGAAACAAGATAGGCCGGGAGTTGATAACTGTGGAAGCTGGGTACTATCATTTAATTTTGGTCTGTGTTTGAAAGTTCTCATAATAAACAGTTAAAATAAAGACTGACCTTGAAACTAGTTGACGCAATCACAAAAGGCCAAGTAAAATTTAATTATTCTTCAAGAAAATGATGTAAAAAAAAAAGTCATCTTCTTAATCAGGGGAGAAGTCTAGCTACATATTTAAACCACAAATAGCTGCCCCTACTGCCAAAACAAGTGTTAAGAAAATGTGGTTTCTGTTTTACCTTATGCATCACGAAAACAACTGCTTCACTCGCTGTTAATTGCTTCATCTGGCACTTTTCTTTATCCAGAAAATTAAGAACATTTTATTTTAAATAGACAAATTGAATATGCCCTCCAACACTTATTTTAAACACATTTTAATCCTGGCATCGCAAACATGAAATCCTCAGGAATATCAAAGCTCTCCAGAGAAAACTATGCCAAAATAGGATTATCTTTAACCCTGCAGGATCCTTCTGTGAAAAAAAAAAGGGGGAGGTTCAATGGAGGCAGACGTCTAAAGTGGATGTTGCTCTTTCAGAGCAAATTAAAAGCCAAAAAAAACAGTCAGAGCTGAGGCACAAGGAAAGGATGCTTTTCTGGGGGGAGACCTGGGTTCAAATTTCACTTTCCAAGCTGCGTCCTGTGCAGCCCACTGCTGAAACTCTGTGAGCCTCCATGTCCACTGCTGCAGAAATGGGTTTCACAGCTGCTCCTCGGGGGTCTCCAGTGACTATTAAGTGAGAGGACCCGGTCAAACAAACAGGGCCCCGCTCCCCTGGCCTTGGGCTACCTTTCCAGCTCATCGCTGCTCTTCCTTCCTACACACCCTGCCCTGGAGATCCCACAGTCCTGCAACCAAGCTAAATGAATTTTGCAAGGCTCAGAGCATTGAAAAATTTTTTAAATTAGCTACTGCCAACACTTGAGAATCAGGCATAGGAATACAAGTTAGACTTCTGACTTCTTTCTTAAGATTGCGGGGTGAGGTTTGGTTTTCCAGCGTCCCCACCACCCTGCAGGCTGATTCCTGACCCCACACTGGCCTAATGTCCTTCCTTCGCCCTGCCCTTTCCCCCTTTTTCTGTGCTTCTCCCTGCCTGGCGAATTTCTCACCACCCTTCAGGGCCCAACTCCAGCACCACCTGTCACCTCCTCCACATTCCCACAGCAGAGCCCCTCCACTACACTCCATCACACTGTCCTGGCACTAACCTGTCCACGTGTCTGCCGCCTCTACTGGGCTCTCTGGAGCAAGGGACCCTGTTGCTATTGCCTTTGTGTCCCCAGGGCCGAGCAGAAAGCCTGACCTAGATAATGCAGAATTTGGTAACTGCCTCCTGAATGTGTGAAAGGAAATTAAAGCTAAAATATTACAAAAATGTAAAATTTCATATCACAGCTTGTTCTGACAGTTACCAAATAAAGGGGTCAAGGACATTAAAATGTTTTGCAAAATGAGTACAAGCTTCCATCTGCTTACATATTTCACAAGTTAGTCAGGAGTCACTAAATAAACTGACAAAGCAGAAGCAACAGCAGGCAGGGTCATTCATTCATTCACTGAACTGATAACACTGAATATTTACTGTGTGCCTTCTAAGCACTGGGGATAACGCAGGGGACAAATCAGACAACTACCTGTTTTCAAAAAGCTACATCCTAGAAGGGGGAAACAAAATCAACAGACAGTAGTTTCAAACCAGAGCGAATGCTAGGAAGAAAATTAAACAAAATAAGGAGATAGAATAAGGGGAGAAAGAGAGTGATCAAGGAAGGCCTCTTGGAAAAATGAGACATCTGACCAGAAGGAGCCAGTTGTGCAAAGATACCGGAGACAGCTCCAAGCATTGGAAACAAAAGTGCCAAGGTCCTGAGGTAAACAGGGCTGCACCGTCAAGGCAGGAGAGACGATGGGTGGGACCGGAGAACCGTGCTCTGGGTGGTGGGAGTGGTAGGGGAGGTGGGCAGGGCCCGCTCTGGCACTGCTAGGCACTGAATGTGCAATGACTAGGCACTGGAGGAGCGCGGGGATGGGGGTCTCTGGGCGGATGGGGAGGGGGTTCCTGCCCCACTCACACCAGCATGGGGCAGGATCCCGCCCAATTTCCCACATACGAGCCCGGGCTCCTGCCTAGGCGCTTTGACACACAGCGACACGGCCTGACAACAACCCTGTCCAGAAGGGTAGACATTTCCCCACTTTCCCTAGGGGAAAACAGAGGAACAGCGAGGGTCAGTGCCTTGGCCAAGGTCGCGGGAACCAGACTCCGGATCCTGAGCATCCCCGCGCCGCTATGCAACTGCGTGCCCCTCAATCCGGAGGGATGGCGTCCACAGACCCCGCGGCACGTCTGCCCGAGCCAGGCCAGGGAGCGGGCCCGCAGCCCCTGGCTGCTGACAGCGGCGGGAGGGGGCGACTGCGGCAGCCGGGAGGGCAGGGGCGGCGGCCAGGGCCGCCTGCGCCCCCACAGAGGCCCGCCCGCTCCGCAGCCCCCGGCCCCCGCGCCCCCCAGCCCTGCCGACCGCGGCCGCGCGGCCCTCCCGCCGCCCCTCCCCGGCGGGGCCCGCTCGAGCAGCCCCCACCAGGCCTCGCCCGCCCGCCCTGCTCACCTCGCCTCCCAGCCGCCGCGCCAGGGGGAGAGGGCGGGCGGGCGGACTGGCGGCGCTGCGCACTGGCCGCTCGCGGCTCCGCTGCCCGGGGCTCGGCCCGCCGGCCGCCCGGCTCCGCTCCGCCCCGCCGCTGCCGCCGCAGTGGGTGTGAGGGGCGCCGGGGCGCTTCGACCCTTCCGGTCCGACTCCCTTCTCCTCCTCCGCCGCCGCCGCCGCCGCCGCCGCCGCGGCGCCCGGCCTGACCGACCCGCGCGCCCACCAATCAGCGCGCGGAGAGCCGGGCAGGCGCGGCCAATCGCGCCGGGGGGCGGGTCGTGACGGGCGGCGCGGGCGGGGCGGCGGGCGGAGCCGGAGTCTCCGTGCGGGGTTCGGCGGGGCTCCGCGCGCCTCGGCCGCGCAGCTGCTCCGGCCTGTGCGGGGCGCCCTCCGAGCCGGGGACGCAGCCCGGGTCCGTACGCGCGCTGAGGCCGCCATCCCCACCACGGGCCCCGCCAGAGCCGGGAGGCGGCGGAGAGGGCCGACCGGCGGGCCGAGAGCCGGGGCCTCTGGGCGGCAGGTGCAGGGTGGCAGCGGAGAGCCGGCCCGTTTGCGGGAGAACTCAGGGCGAGGACGAGGGGAGACCGGGGCCCTGGCGTCCGGCGTCCAGGAACCCGGCGTGGTGTGGCGCCAGGAAGGACGTGGAGACTCAGGCGGCGAGGGAGCGGGGAGGAGAGGCAGGGGTCTTGGACTCTGCGCCTTGCTCTGAACGGCCAGAAGTCGGGGAGCGGAGTGCGAGGGGGTGGCCGCGTGCAGACTGGTTTGCACCAGTCCGCGGGTCTGTGACAGAATGGAGGAGGGGACAGGCTGGTGTATTCGGGGCAGGGGTCAAACCTCTGACTCAAGAGAAAGGCAAGGTCGTGAATGGAGAGGAAGGGAATGCTAGTGCTGAGGTCCCCCTAGGGCCTGGGGTCCACTGACACTTACCTTCTTTTGCGCCAACTCCTGCAACCCTCTGGCCCCTCGGTCGGCTTCCAGCAGGCCTGCGTCGTGTAAAACGGTGGGAGAGGCCAGGGTATTGCCTGTTGTGAGATTTGCGCTTGAATAAGCAAAGCTGTAAGTGAGTCAGGGAGGCTGGACACATTGAAAAAAGATCAGAGGTCCGTGGATAGGGTGGGGGCAGTGTACACCTTAGGGTTCGGGAGAGTGGGGGTCTGTGGAGAAGGAGCGGCCTTCACAGGATCCCAGAGACCTCTGGGTCATCAGGGCAGGGAACAAATTGGGAGGAAGAAGCAGGAGCCTGCAGCGGGGGGAGGTCGAGGGGCCGGGGGGCATGGAGGGTGGTGGCAGAATTTGGAGAGGATGGCAAGCGTGCGACGCGGGGCCAGACTGAGGGCACCAAGGCCCCAGAAGAGGAGTGCCCTGGAGGAATGGATCCCGCCATGGGGTCCTCCCTTAGGAAGGCCACCCCCTACCTTGGCCACCAGAGGGAGTTTTCTGAAACAGACTATGGCCCATCCTTGCTTGAAATTGTAGCTCCTGAGTGTGATCTGAGTTAAGGAGGGCCCACCTGGTGGGTTCCTGCCCACACTGGTCCTCACATCAGCCTCACCAGCCGCCTGCCCCAGGTGCACAAGAGAAAACCGGGAGCCAAAAATTGCCATCATCAAGAATTATGGGAGACTAGTAAAGCCTGGCTGTCAGAGCTGTCATTTCACTAAGGGGCACTCGTGGGTGCTTCCCCTTAGATTCCCCTTTTGTGGTTTATGAAAGACAGTGAACATTTATGGACACAGAGCTGAGGTGATGAGGGGGGGAAGGGTTTAGTCCATGCTTGGAAGAATGCACAGAATTTTGGTGGAGGCCAAGTGAGATGAGGGGTGGGGCGGGTGTCGCACACAGGAGCATGACTGGCAGCTGACCTAGCCTGCCGGGTGTGGAGAAATAGTTGAGGTAGTTGTCCTGGAGAGGCGGAATCCCCAACTGAGGCTGGAAAGCTAGCAGGAATGTGCTAGGCCAGTGGTTTAGGCGGAAAGGGCACTGGGACCCAAAGATTCGGGAGTAAGCACCTGCGTGCTGTGTTCAGGAAATCCGAGGTCACCTGGTCTTGCTGGGAATGGGAGAGGTGGACTGGCGCTGCAGACTGGAGACCCATGGACTCGCTTCAGTTCACCAATGTGCCTTGTTTAGCCCAGTTTTGTTTGTTTGTTTGTTTTTAAGTTGACTTAGTTGCCAACATTTGAAAATTGGGAGGTTTCACTTGAAAAATCTCAATTGCTGGTTTCTCTTGGTTAGAAGCTCTGCCACCAAGGGACCTGCATTCCCAGAAGGCAATGGCCTGCTGGAACTGAGGGGCAGCTGCCTCTTGAGGGGAGGCCCCTTAGCTCACCAAACTCCCTACCACTCCCTATGACCCAGCTCTGGCCATGACTTCATTAGCTTCTTACCTGCTGGCCCTTGGGGCATTGTGGGGTAGGGGCCCCGTCTGTGGAGGGAAAGGGCAGCTGTTGAGGGGTGTTAAGAAAGGAAGTGAACGATGTGCTTAGGTATTTATTTTGGAAAGATCACTAGAGCCCATGGCGTTTCAGGGATGGGGGGCTCATGTCCACAAGGCCAGTTAGGGAGCTGTCGCAAAGGCCCTTCTAAGAGAAGGTGAAGCCTGGTCTAGGGCAGGTGTCAAGAGGAAGGAATTGATTTTAAACCGTTTCAAGACTTGAGGGACACAGCCACCAGGATGGCTATAATAAAAGAGAACATCGGTGGTGACACCGTGGAGCCATTGGAACCCTCATCTGCTGCTGGCGGGAGGGCGGAATGAGCATGCCCGCTTTGGAAAACAGATTGGCGATTTCTGGTAACATCAGACATACACCTGTCATACCAGCCAGCAGTCCTGTTCCCGGATATGTATCTGAGAGATATAAAAACATGTCCACACAAAGAGCTGGACATAAATATGGCGGCTTTATTCCAAACAGTCAAAGACTAGAAACAACCCAAGCCCGTATGTAGCCCGATGGGTAAGCAAACTGTGGTGCATCCACACAGAGGGATACTACCTGGCAATAAAAAAACACTGACCTGACAGATGCATGGCAAGGAAAAGTACCCCAAAACATCATGCTAAGTGGAAGAAGCCAAACAAGGCTACAACCTCTATGATCCTGTTTGTAGAACATTCTGGAAAAGGCAAAATTAGGTCAGTGGTTGCCAAAGGACAAGGTGGGGGGGGATAGTGGGCAGGGATGATCAGGAGGGGCCAGGAGGGAATTTGGGGGGATGATGGGTATACTCTATATTTTAATTACGATGGTGGTCGTATCACTGTATGTTTATCCAATTTCGGAAGTGGGCACCTAAAAAAAAGGGTGACTTTTAATGTAAAGAAAAGAAGTCCATTGAAGAGGTAGAATGGTCAGTCTTAGAGGTGGGATGTGGGGGTGAGGGAGGAGGGGGAGACAGGGAGGATGCCATGAATCCCGGCTTGACTCACGCCCTCGTGAATCTGTGGGAAGAGCTGGAGGATGGGGCTCAGAGGATGCCTCCATGGCTCCTGGGTTCCTGCCAGCCCTTCAGAAGTGGGATTCTGGAAGAGCGGCAAGAAACCCTGCTGGTGGCTGCCATTTCCGGGAGCACCTGGCAGTGGTGAGTTCTAGGGAGCACTGCTGTAGCATGTGCTTTGGGGCTAAGGGCCATAGCAGGTCCTCCTCTCTGCCAAAGCCATGCTTCTCTCCCCTTCTGCCAGAGGAGAAGTGAGTAACATGATTCCGCCAATAAATAATATATTTCTAAACTACCTTCCAGATCTTCCGTGATGTTTCTCACTGGTGGAATTTTAACTTGGAAATGTAATTCCCTACTGTATGGTGACTAACATAACGCAATAAAGAAAGAAAGAGAGAGAGATAGAGAGAAAGAAAGGAAGGAAGGGAGGGAGGGAGGGAGGAAGGAAGGAAGGAAGGAAGGAAGGAAGGAAGGAAGGAAGGAAAGGAAATGTAATTCCCAGGTTGCCAAGCCCCGTAACACAGGGGGAGGACATGGAAAAGGATGGAAAAGTTACTGAGTAGCCCACAGGTAATCCTGAGCAAAGGTCTGATGGTATACTAGAGTCACACCAGTCAGTGCTCATGAAGACACTCTTCAAGCCATCTGGGATAGCCACTTTCCTTGGGAGCCTAAATTCTGACCCCAAAAGCCTTCAGAACTCTGTCCCTGGCTCCTTATCTTCTAGCCTGAATGTATTAATAAAATTGGTGACGATGATGGAAATAAAAAGTACAGATTTGAGGGGTGCCTGGGTGGCTCAGTCGGTTAAGCGTCTGCCTTCGGCTCAGGTCATGATCCCGAGGTCCAGGGATCAAGCCCCACGTTGGGCTCCCTGCTCAGCGGGGAGCCTGCTTCTCCTTCTCTCCCCTGCTGGTCCTCTCTCTCTCTCTCTCTCAAATAAATAAATAAATAAATAAATAAATAAATAAATAAAATCTTAAAATTTTTTTTTTCTCTCTCAAATAAATAAAATCTTAAAAAAAGAAAAAGCGCGGACTTGAGAGTTTCACCCCTGCATGCTGCCTTCAGGTTCCGGGTAGCCTTTTTAAACAGCATCAAGTGCTCCAACCCCCTCCAACAGCTGTTCAGCGTACTCAACCTAGAGTCCCAAATATCCTACAGTTTGTTCCCCCCTGTAAAGTAAATAGTCCTCGTGTTCACATTAAAAGGATGCCAGTCACAGGTGTGGGCACTGTGCCATTGGCTACCAAGAAACGGGGCTCCCTCCCACAGGACCCTGCTGATTTCCTGTTTTGAGGAGCCCTCAACATCCAAGTACACAAAAAAGAATGAGATTACCAGAAATCCAAACCCACAAGCCAAAAAAGAATTGTACTGTCTTTATTGTCTTAAAATTGCATAGTATTTTGATTGTGCACGCTTTTAAATAGGGGGCAAGGTAGCCCACTTGAAACTACTCTCTCGCATGGGATAGCTCAAGCATTTTTACTATAGGTAGGAGCAGGGACCAAAATGCTGCCTGCGCTTAAAAAGAACCATGATCAGTTTGAACCGAATTTGGAGAGTCAGAGGGATTTATAGGGAAACAAACTGTTGGAAGGACATCGAGATTTTGAAGGGATTTACAGGAGGCGCAGGAAGATGGGGGGAGGGAAGGCTTCCCCGATGTCAGGGGACGGAATTCAGGGGCAGCCCAGAGAGGACGGGGAAGGAGAAAGGAGTCCAGAGGGGCAATGCCTTGTGCTCAAATCTGAGATGAATGCCCCATGCCAGGAGGCTGGGGGGGTACATGGTCCGGGAGTTACCTTGGCTCCTGAAACCCACATACTAGAAAAATAACTTAAAAGCTATACAATCATTATTATAAATATTTTGTCTTTTAAAACTAACTAGTGTTGGTTAAAAAAAGGTTCACAGTTAACTCTGAAGAGAGCTGTGTCTCTATTGCACAGTAGTGGAAAAGTCCGCTCTGATTCCCATGTATAAACCGCTGGCAAGTTCAGGACACAGAGAAACAGTATCTGCTGTAAGCAAAGCACTTGGGTACAAGGCACGTGGCAGCTGTCAAGCTCTAATGGGCTCTACTCGGAACACAGAATGCCCGCTGTTCTTCCCACTTGGGCGTCCCTGGGACGGGCGTCGAACCACACACTACGGGTGGCAATGGCCTCCTCAGGCTCTTTCTTGTTCTCTATTCCACTGTCACAGACTTGGCCAGATTTCTGGGGAAGTCGACCTAAAACGAGAGAAAGTAGCCGCTCAGGACCCCATCGAGCTCAGCGACGTGCCGTGTCACAAAGCGTACCAGCAGAGCACCTGAAGACAAGGAGATGGATGCTCTGGTCACCTTGGACCGTCAGCTAGTTCCTGGAGACCTGCATCTTGGAAGCGGTTCCTTGTTCCAGAAACATCACTCAACTACATAATGTTGAGTTCATTCAATAGACACTTAGTGGGCACCTGCTTTGTGTCATGCTGCAGCTACACTATTAAAAGGATCTGATTCATGCTCTTAAGACCTGCGAGCTCACTGCGTCTTGTGGAATATTCACTTTTCTTGGAAGGATACACGCTCAATCCACGACACTTTTTAGTCCATGGCAGGGGTTGGGAAGAAAATGTGACTGGGGATGGTTGATAGAGCAGGCTTCAATTTTTATCTACCATGTCTTCTTTTGCTCACAATAATTAAAAAAAAAAGTAACAAATACAGAATGTTAGCCAATGGCAGTTCCGGATTGGTATACCATTAGGGATCTGTTACATTGTTTTTTTTGTTTGTTTTTTTCAAGGTTATGCATCTTTAAAAGCTTCTCAAAATAAAATTGTAATAAAACTTCTATTTCTTTACGCAGTGAGTTGTATGCTCTTATACACTTTTGCCGGTGGGACCGTAAACGGGCTCTTTTCTGGAACATAAATGGACAATATATGTTAGGAGTCTCAAAATGTTGAATCATTTGAGAGACTGACGACAAGTCTTAAGTGTGGGAGGAAGATACATGTACAAAGATGTTCACTGCAGTTGTGATTTATGTAGCCATTTCCCCCCAAATTAGCAACAGTTTAAATAACAGAAGACTGGCTAAGTCCTTGTTACCATCCATGCTACGAGATTGTGTTGGAATATCGTACATGTTGCTTGTAAAAGTTATTATATTTGGAATACTGTAAATGTTGCTTCAATAAGCGCAAGATGTAAGAAAATACTCGTAAATATACTTAAAGGGAAGATGTAAAATGTCATCCTCGATATAATCTCAAAAAATGTTCAAAAATTCCCATGCACAAGGCAAAGACTGGAATGAATTATTAAATTTGCTAAATAACATTGCCCCTCTGGGTCATGTGTTTATAGTCTACTATGACCTTCATAACCTTGCAACTTGGTTTCAAAGGGTATAAGTTACTTTAAAAAGAGAGTTGTTTTAAATGAAAAAATTTCTCCTATGAATATTTACACCAAAGAAGCACCTAAATGAAATCAAACTCTGGGGTTGCGCTTTTTCCCCTTTGGGGGGTTGGGTGCGGTTTCAGACGTACGTCATAGCCTCGGAGAACAGCCAGATGGAAGGAGAGCAGCTGTAGTGGGATCACGCTCAGGATACCCTGGAGGCAGTCGACCGTGTGGGGCAGCTCGATCGTCTTGTACGCGAACTTGGAACTCTCAGTGTCGTCCCTGGAGCACAGTATAATTGGGCGACCCTACGGCCGAGAAATACCAGGATCACGACACACAGATGGTCTCTGAAAGAACAACCCCTCACCTACAGCGGAGTTTCTGAGATCAACCTCATGGCCATGATCACAGCGATCTCTTGCTTTTGTTGCAATTATGGGGGAGGTGATGCGCGCAGCTGGCGCGAAGGACAGAGTGTTGGATGCTGTTGGGTGAGTTTCTCTCCCTTCCCCAGGAGGGTGATCGCCCGCCTGTGGCATTCATTTGGCACCCACCTGTTGAGTGGCTTCCCTGTGCCTTGCCAAGGGCAAGGGGTAGAGAACAAAAACATAAACAAGCCAGCCAGTAACTAGTGATGAATTCCAGATAAGCGCCGCAGAGGCAACTAAACACGGTAATGTGATTGAAGACATGGGGGAGGAACAGCCAGCGCCAAGGCTTGGAAGCAGAGATCGGCTTGGCATGAAGGCGAAACAGAAGGAAGGGACCAGAGAATGCAGGGTTGTGGTCACTCTCGTTTTATGGGAAGCCACTCGAAGGTTTTAAGCAAGGAACTAAAGCGATTTGTGTTTTATAACTTCTGTCTGGCCGCTGTGCTGAGCCAGGCATGGTGGCAGCTGGCTGAAGGGCACTGTTGGATATTTTACCTCCCTGTACCTTCATGAGCCCTCCCAGGATGGATCCGTGGGGGGCTCTTTGCCCCCGCCTCCAGGCAGCTCCATGCTGGGGCTCCGGGACAGCTCGGGCCAATCTGGGTCACAAGGTGTCCCTGAGGAGCCTTCGTGCCCATGGCCACAGGCTGGCCAGTCGTTTCTGAATGTGTGTACCACTCATGAGGGGTAGCGTGGTCAAGCCTGCTCAGTGTCGGGCCCGCTCATAATCAGTGCGTGGAAGAGCCCAGGAGAGAAGGGCCCCAGCCCGGCTGAGAACCCTCACCTGGCGGGCTGTGACCTGCTGCAGGGCGTTCTGGCATTTGGCAAAGCAAGGGTCCTTCATGATGACCATGATGACGGGCATCTGCTTGTCAATCAGCGCCAAGGGTCCGTGCTTCAGCTCCCCAGCCAGGATGCCTTCCGAGTGCATGTAGGTGATCTCTTTAATTTTCTGGGGAAACACAAGGTGGGGTCCGTGTGACACCAGGAAGGGGAGGGCTGGAGCACATCGACCAGAGGGGAGGAAGGGGAGCTGGGGGAGTGATGACTCCAGAAGGCAGGCAGCTGAGGGCTGCAGGGCAGATGAATGCGTGAAGTGATCAACAGCCAGGGGCCCAGAGCCCAGCACGCAGCCTGTGTCCCAGACCAGCCCCCAGCACAGCCGCCATCTTGGATGGACAAGTCAACGCCAATCTGGCTCTCCCCTTCCACTCTCTGTCTTGGCTCCATGGTCTCCCCACCTTATAATTTATACTGACAGCATTGCATTCTGCCTAGAGATACCTTCCTTCAGTTATCTGATGGGTTGTTCCCCCCAATTCTAGACCTTTAATAACTTCCAAAGGGGTTCTTCCAACTTACTTATGAAGCAAAAATCACACACTTTGGACTGTTACTGGAATTTCCCCCCGATGTTTAGGGAGATCCATTTCTATTCAGTTACCATTAAACCTACGTCACTGAAAGGGTGAGCGTCAAATGAAACATTGCTCAACTCCCCTACAACTATTTATTTTGGTGGGTGGGACACTGTCAGGAGTATGGCTCCACTGGGGATGGGGATGCTGCAGACAGCTGGGGTGCCGGCCCCCAGAAGATCACAGAGGGGCCATTGATGTGCCCCAGCCGCAGAGTAAAAGCTTCTTTCTTCCCACAAAGACTGACTCGGAGATGCAGCTGAATATGCATCTTTTACCAGCACACTGGGGCACTGCAGCTGAGCCCCCTGGCCCCCCATGCCAGCGGCAGAGGCATGGGGGAGCTGCAAGTAGACTTTGCCCAGGCCTTGCTCCTATTGTGCCCCCTACCCCCCGGCCCCACAAGCAGCGTGCAGAGCCTGCCGAGGAAGCACGTGGAAATTTGGAGCTCACTGCTGCTGGGGCAACTCTGGCTCATGCACCCCACCCCCCACTGACCCCTACCACTTGTAAAACTCTCAGATGGAGGTGAAGGGGAAGAATCAGGGACTTGCTCCCCAGGAAGAGGAAAGATGGGCCAGGGATGATACCCTTGGCTTGGGTCCCAAGCGCTGTCTCACCGGTGACACTGTCTCCCGTCTACTCTGGTTGGGCATTCCCATCCATGAGCAGCAAGCAGAGACTAGACTCAGCCCCTGGACAGCACCGCCCCACCCTCTCGGTAACCCCGTGATCCTTGCACCTGCCCACGCCCCATCAGCTCTCGGGCTCAGGTTTGGATCTTTATTGCCACCAAATAGCCAGTTACCAATTAAAAAAAAAGGCAGGCTGGCCTTCAAAGCTCATTCTGTCAGGATCTCCAGCTTCCCTTGGAAGTTTGAGGGCTAACAGGGAAACTCTGCAGAGAGCCCTCATGCAGGGGCTGGTGTGTGGGGATGGGTGTGGGGCAGGGGAGGCTCACCAGGGCTCCTTCTAGGCACGTGGCGTAGTTATAGCCCCGTCCCATGACCAGGAGCGACCTTTGCGTGTAGAGCTCCAGGGCGAGGTCGTGAATCTTCTCATCCAGCGACAGCACTTCCTTGATCAGCCCTAAATCACGACGAATACAGCAGAGGGGATGCCAGTCATACAGATTTCATAGCAATATTCACACAGAAAAATCATGGTGTGTAAGACAAAGTTTGGGAACTCCCACCACTTGTTACACTTGGCTTCCTCGCATTAGTTTCAAAGGATTTTAAATGTAGACTATAGGAAATCACTTGGGTGATTAGCCAGGATTTTCTTAGGCATGTAAGGTGAGCAGGAAAGTGTTATTTCTAGCTCCATTTTACAGGAGAGGCAACTGAGGCTCAGAGAGGCGAAAACACCAGCTGCCCGGCCACAGGGATGACACCCCAACTTAATGTCCCATCGCCCCATCCAGCCCACCTGCTGGAGACAATGCCAGTGTGAGGTGGACCAACGCTTCCCAAACTTTTTGGTCTCAAGACTTCTTTGCACTCTTAAAAATGATTGTGAATCCATAAGACACTCAGTTTCTGTTGGTTCTATCAATACTTACCAGATTAGAAACTGAGAAAATTAAAGCTATTTTTATTCATTCATTCAAAAGTCACAATAAACCCATTATACATTTTTAAACTTAGTGAGAATAATGGTGCTGTTTTATATTTTTGTAATATATATTTTGTATTTTGTAATATATATTTTGTATTTTGTAAATCTTTTTAAATTTTGTAAATTTTTTTAAACGCCTGACTTTGTGATAAAGACAAAATTTAGATCCTCACATCTGTTTCCTCATTCAACCTGTTGTGACATGTTCTTTTGGTTGAAGTATAGGAAGAAGATCTAGCCTCACAGAGTTTTATAGGTGGAGAAGGAAGGAGCATTTAAGTGACTTTTTCAAATAATTGTGAATGTTCTTCTCTGATATTACATCAAACTCAAGAAATGGTAATTTCTTTTCTTCTTAATGAATTTATTTAAGTAATCTCTGCACCCAACATAGGCTTGAACTCACGACCCTGAGATCAAGAGTCACATGCTCTACTCACTGAGCCATCCAGGTGCCCCAAGAAACAGTAATTTCTTAAAAGAGTAATTGCCAATGTAGAGTCTGAAATCACATCTATAAACTTTTCCTACCTCGTCACATTAAAATTCATCGGTCTATCTTGCACTTATCTAAATAGCGGTTTTACACGTGTATACTTTTGTAACATCACGCATTGGCCATTTGGAAAAATGTAGGTTCACTGAGTTATGCAAATCTTCTCAAAATGGACACATTTCATCATAAAATGTTTTTTTTAGAAATGACACGTGTTCAAATCACCGTGGCCTGATCAGAGATGCCTGTAAGTGGTGGGGAGCGGTCAAGCTCACGCTCACAAGCTACAGGTTTTCCCAGATCCTAAATTTCATTTGAAAGCCTGAAGTTTATCCCTGGCAAGAGGTACTGTCGGTTTTTCTTCTTGAAGCGTCGGGCTACCTTTGTTCCTTTTTGAGAAAATGTGTGTCACGTACTCAAGTCAGCTTGCTACTCTAACAATCCCAAGGTGCTTTTCTTGGAAACGATCATCACACTCTCCAGGGTGCTTTATGCATGCTTCCCATTTTGTCAAACAGAACATATAAAATTTTGCAGTTTACTAAGATTAATGCATTTTCCTGCAGCACGAAGGACATCTTTGAGTGAAGCTCAATGCGTGTTGGGGTGTGTTAAGGCGCCAACGGAGGCCACCACCGCCTTTGCAAATGTCCACACGGCAAAAAAGGCCAACGCATCTTATTTATTATAAATAACGTGTTTACTGTGAGACTAGTACTAGGACCTGCAGACCACATCTTGGGAACATCGGGGTTGAGTACTGTTTTTGCACTGTTGGTATCTGGCTTACAGTGAAGAAGAGTTTTCTCGTCCATATTTTCAGCATGTTGTGCTGGCCAGATTCAGATCTCTGGGCTTCGTAAGGTTAGATGGTGGCTTTCCCTCACTGCTCTCTCTGGGATTTGTCCCTGGCTCCCAGGGAGGACCCAGTCCTTCCCTGGCTCCCAGGGAGGACCCAGTCCTTCCCTGGCTCCCAGGGAGGACCCAGTCCTTCCCCGTCTCTGAGAGGGGCTGCCCCCCAGCCTCGTGACCAGCGTACCCGGGGAACTTCCTCCTTGTCAGCCCAGGGGTGATGTCTGTTTCATTTCACACTCTCGGGGCTGCACAAAGAACACACAGTAGGTCTCTCTGCTTCCCTGGAGCGCAAGCGTCGGAAGGAAAGGCCCTCCCAGGATGGCACACGGGGCAGGAAACACCAGTAGGCCCTGATCTCTGTGTGGCGAGTGATTGCAGAAACCACGATCTCCCCAAAGAGCTTGAGATTTTGTGTCATAGACATGGGATCTCACGGACTACAACAGATGGGACCCAGCAAAAGAGGGGAGTTTGGGGAGACTGAAGGAGCAGTCTGGGACAGGAAAAGGCTCAGGGCCCTTTGCTCCTTCTGATATTTGCTGAGCACCTACTGTATACCGGTCCTGCCTGCATAGCAGGCATCCAGCAGTGATTGTGATACATAGGGCTGTATGCTCGCGGGGCTGACACATCAGTTTGGAGACAAGCCAGCACATGGGAGAACAGATAATGGCATGTGCTATAAAGAAAACAAATGGGCTAACATTTGGTAGCTGGGTCAGGGAATTAGTTAGCATGGCCAGGAAGGGTCCTGGGGGAGACATCTGAACTCAGACTCAAATGATGAGAAGCCATCAGCTGTGTGGAGAGCCAGAGGAAGAGGGTTTCTGTAGAGGAGAGGGCCAGTGCAAAGGTCCTGTGGTGGAAAGAGCTTGGCACTGCTGAGCATCCCCATGAGGCATCCCAGGAAGGGAAGGAGGGAGGGGAATGAGGTCAGAGGTGGCAGGGGCCCAGTGTGCAGGGTTCTAAGGCCTGGTGGGGAGTGTGGACTTTAATCTTGGCCCGGGGTAGCTTCTGGAGGCATCTAGTGGTAACCAGGAAGTTTTCAGGAGGAAGAACTGATTAAAAGCACTGTTTATGGGAGACAGTCACAAGGAAACTTTAGTTCTCGAACATACCAGGTAAAGACCGTAAACCACAGATGATCTCTCGCCTTCTGTCTTGCAGTGAAATTCGGTCTTCGGACATCATCAAACCGAACATCACCAGGGAGATGAACTGACTGGTATAAGCCTGTGGATAAGATGGTGACTTGGGCAGAGCAGGGGCAAACGTATGCTTGTGGACCACACGGGAAGAAGCACATCACTGCCCCCGCATCTCCCTCCACCACCTGCCGCACCTCGGCCCCTGCCCGCCCGCCCGGCCGAGGCACAGGTGGGAGGTGCCGACCTTGGTACTGGCGACGCCGATCTCTGGCCCCGCGTTGATGTGGACACCGCAGTCGGTCTCTCGGGAGATGGAGCTGCCCACGGTGTTGGTGACGCCCACAGTCAGGGCCCGGCGGTCCTTACAGTAGCGCAATGCCAGGAGGGTGTCTGCGGTCTCACCTGCCACATGGGTCCCCCCTTTCAGCCATGTGTTCACAGGACCGTGGCTCTGCCAGCTTCAGCCCCCTGGCCCCCCAACTCATGTACTCTCACTCTTACGCAGCAATCAGGGCCCAGACGGAGCCCAGCACGTTCTCAGAAAGGAAAAGCCATACTCGACAATTTTTCCGGTTGATTCTCGGATTCAAGATTTGGCTACTCTACGTGGCAAGCATGTTCTCGTCGATCACTATTTCACTGAACTCCCACGGCAGCCCCACGGGGGCCATCGTCCCCTTGAGGAAGAGGTCCTTGGAGATGGAGGGAACCAGTAGTGCCTTGCTCCCTCGCGGCCACGCAGCTGTGGGTGACAGACAAGTCATCCCAGGTGTGCCTGGCTCCCAGCGTCCTTGCTAGGACTTTAAGCTGAGTTACTCAGAAGGCGCTGAGATTTAACATTTAAAATGCAAGAATGGGGTATCTGGGTGGCTCAGTCATTTTGCGTCTGCCTTCGGCTCAGGCCATGATCCCAGGGTCCTGGGATCGAGCCCCGCGTCGGGCTCCCTGCACAGCGGGGAGCCTGTTTCTCTCTCTCCCACTCCCCCTGCTTGTGTTCCCTCTCTTGCTGTGTCTCTCTCTGTCAAATAAGTGAAATCTTAAAAAAAAAAAATTCAAACGGGGGGCAGGGCTTAAAAGTCCCAACGGCTATTAGGGCATTGCTGTTAATGTTCATGCTGATAAACACATTGTGGTTATGTGTTTTTTTTTTTCCTTTTACCATTTAGAGAGCCATCGTGAGGTATTTATGAAGCGATGTGACGCCTGGGATTGACTTCAAAATAACCCCATGGAGGGGACAGGTTAATACCGATCTGGATGACACAGCTCTGCTGAGCTAATCATTGCCGAGGACAGGCGACTCCTTACGTGAAACTCTACTTTTACAGAGATTTAGAATTTTCTATAATTAAAATGTTTTTTAAAATCCTTCTAAAGGTCATAGAGAGTCCAAGCATATGGCTGTGAATCACCTCCCTGACTCTATGCCCAGCCCTGCTGGATCAAATACCCAAGCTTAGCATTTCCGGAAGGTGCGGTGAGCCCTACACCTGAGCACTGTCTCTCTTCATCCCTCTGCTGGGCAGTCGGGGAACTGCAAAGCATGCACATAGTCCTTGAAGTCACTCTCAACCAGCAGAATTTGGAAGAACTTTCTCCTCTCTAAATACACCTCGCACACACAGATAAGCACTTTGGCGAGTGGTCCCTTAAGTCCAAACCTGTCTTCCTTACCTGACTGGCTGATGAAAAAGCAAACGTCATCCCTGAACACCGGTGTGTTCCTGTCCAGAAAATCGCTCGCAAGTTCAACCATTACAGGAAGCTCCGTCAGCTCCTCCAAAACTTGCCGCGTCTGAAGCCAACAGGAATGGGGACCAAAGTCAGTCACAGACGCTACAGAGACACAGGCAGCTGGGCTCCTGGGGACGGTTTATGAAGCGGCCGGGTCCAGGAGGTAAGGGAATTGCAGGCATGCCCAGGAGAGAGGCTTTGGTGCCAACTCTCATGCTGGCTCACAGGCACCAGATTTGGGAGGTCAGACACATGGTAGCATCTAAGATGCATCTTATCCTCGGCCACCAGCCCCTCCCCAGCACCATCAAGGACCCAGCACTAGGCACTTACGGCCACGGCGGCGTGGTAACTGGTTCCACAGCCAATCACGATGAGCCGGCGGCATCGCCGAATCTCCTTCAAGTGGTCCTTCAGGCCGCCCAGGAGCACTGCGGGGCACACACAGCGCGTTATTGCTGACCCCACCCAGCGAGGCGCCCTGGCCCAGGGCCCAGACGAGGGATTACCTGTGTTGGTCTCAAAATTCACCCGGCCTCTCATAGTGTTGAAAACAGACTCCGGCTGTTCGAAGATCTCCTTCTGCATAAACGCACTGAAGTTCCCTGGTCAGATAGACATCAACAAAACAGGTCGGTTTTAAGTGAGTTGCACAACCACTGCCTAACCTGCAATTGGGGCGCAGAGCCCTTAAGCAGTTAGTTACAGAGACATATGTGGAGGCCACTGTAGATTCCCAGGGGCCTCCCGGGGACTGTCCCCCCTGATGCTCACGGTGACAAAAGAGGGGGAAGGTCAGATGAGATGACTACCTTCAGTTGACATATGGGACCGTGCAGCTGGAAGGAGCGAGGGATATAAGCAGCAAATGTGTGGCTCCCCTTAGCAAGGCCAGAGGAAAGGAAAACGCTTTGCTTCCAAAAACCAACCTACTTGGGGAAGTACAAATGAAGTAAGCCCAGAGAAATAGGCAATTGTCTTTTGAACAAATACCCTCTTAGCTTCTGTATTAAAGGAAAACCTTTTCCGGGGCCCCTGGGTCGCACAGTGGGTTAAAGCCTCTGCCTTCGGCTCAGGTCATGATCCCAGGGTCCTGGGATCGAGCCCCGCATCGGGCTCCCTGCTCAGTGGGGAGCCTGCTTCTCCCTCTCCTGCTTCCCCTGCTCATGTTTTCTCTCTCTCTCTCTCAAACAAATAAATAAAACCTTAAAAAAAAGAAAGAAAGAAAAGAAAAACCCTTTCTGCCACCCATGCATTTCTAGGGCTCTGATCTGAAAAGAACTGGATGACATCAAAGGGATGATGTGGCCACAGCGGGTTAAGGCCCCTGACAGCTGTTGTTCCTGAAGCTTTGAAGGTGTCCACAGACAGGGCGCGAATGTTCTCTGGGATACACACACGTGTGATGCCACACACGGCAGTGTACCCTGTCTGCCACCTTCGGCTGAGGACTTGCACAAAGGGCACCAAGAAGCAAAGAAGACAAGTGAGGAGGGTCAGGGAAGAGCTCTCTGAGGGGCTGACATTTTGGGGTAGATGATCAAAAGGAGTCAGTCAAGTGCAGTGACCCCCAGCTGAGCAAGCACTTGGCCGGCTGACGTCACCGTGAGGTGGCCTGAGAGGTGGGCGGGGCGTAGTGGGAAAAGGATAGAATGAGGTGGGGCTGGGCTGGGCGTGGGGCATTGCGGGCTGTGGCAGGAAGTATGGATTTTCTTCTAAGAACATTGGGAAGCCGTCGGAGAGCTTTAAGCAGCAGCGTGAAAGGGTCTGATTCACACCTAAATGTTTACCCAGGCCGCCCCATGGAGAAGGTGGTGTGGGGAGACAGGCTCTCCTTGGAAAGGGCAAGTGTCCCTGTTACTGCAGCCCTCAGACCCAGAGAAGAAATGAAGTCCGGGTATCGGAATGTGTCCCAGAGAGTTGGTAAAGGGAGGCGGTGGACGGATTGGTCAGATCGAGCTGGGAGACCTGGTGCCTGGCTCTAGTCAGGACCTCCGCAATGGCCATGGCAGGCAGGAGGGCTGTGATACTTATTCAGGGTAGGACAGAGGGTCTCAGGGGGGCCCCCATAGAGCATCTGCCCCCCTCCAAGGCCGCTGCACACGGACCCTCAGAGGACACCTGCCTTTCATGATTTGCTGCAGTTCCATCTGCAAGGTCTGGATGGCTCGAGATGGGTCGTCACTAGCCGAACGCTTGACCCGATGAATGGAGAGTTTCCCATCAGCCACGGCGGCGATGTCGTCATCCTCGAGGAAGATGACGCGGTTGGTGTGTTCAATGATGGCGCTGGAGCGAGGGAAACACAGGCGTCATGGATGGCGTCTGTGCTTGACCGTGACGAGTCTCTGCCGTCCCTGCCTCCCAAGTGTGGGTCCACTTCAGTAGCATCGGAGGGCATTTTAGGAGGGACAGGGACATCACCCTATAAACCTCAATTCACACCTCCTTCCCTCCCCCCGAAATTATTGTGAAGCCAGTCCCAGACATCCTATCATTTCATCTGCAAACCTTTCAGCTCATATCTCTAAAAGGGAAGGATCATTTTTTAGCCTCTGATCCCATGATCACATCTAAAATCACTAAGTTATTCCTTCATCTCATCAAATATCTAGTCTGTTCAAATTTCCCCAGTAATCTCATAGATGTCCTTTTAGGATTGCTTTCTTCAGATCAAGATCCAGACCATGTCGCCTTTGGAGAATTGCTCGGGAACCAACATATTATTCTGAATCGGAACGGGAAAGAATGAAACATTTATCTTGCCTTTCAAAATGATCTGCTTTTCGGAATAAGAACATCATTTATTGAAGCAAGTTTCTCTTCCTAGAAGGAATATAGCTAATAAGGAAGAATGACAGCATCAGAAGAGTCAATTTGTGAACTCCTAATTATTTTATTATTTTTTTAAAGATTTTATTTATTTGTCAGAGAGAGAGAAAGAATGAGCGGGGGGGGGAGGGGGAGAGGCAGAGAGATAGGGAGAAGCAGGGTCTCTGCTGAGCAGGGAGCCCGACGTGGGGCTCAATCCGAGGACCCCAAGATTATAACCTGAGCTGAAGGCAGACACTTAACTGACTGAGCCACCCAGGCGCCCTGAACTCCTAATTATTAATAGTTCTAAGCAAAGACCGTCGATGGCAGCTGAAACCAAGAGGTGAAAAGCAGAGAGCAGTTTTATAATAGATGGGTGACGCTATCTGACATTTGAACCCGTCAATCGATCTTAACAGCACAAAAAACGATGCTACACATATGCCTCCAGATGAAAGGACACACCAGAACCTATGAAGCAGTTTTGCCAAAAAGGTCAAACCCGAAGGACATCCAGTTTCTAGACACCTGTGAACGCCAGAGCACAGAAGTACAATGGGCAGGGGACATGTGAAATGACACCACGGGCTGCACTCGGCAAAATCCTGATAGCAGGAAAGTCATCAGGACAAGTGACTCAGTTTCTTAACACAGGCGTGTGCATACACACACACATACGCACACTCTCTAAGGAAAAAAAGGGTGGTTTGAGAGTAAAGTACAAAATATGTCCACCAATGAAATGTGGGGTCACTGTGCTTCTTTTTATAAAAGCTTTCTCTGCACGGAAAGTAATAATGATTTTTGTCTTGCAAAATGGCAATACAAAGTTTCTTTTAAAAATAAATTCAGTTTGGGGCACCTGGGTGGCTCAGTCAGTTAAGCGTCTGCCTTTGGCTCAGGTCATGATCCTAGGGGTCCTGGGATCGAGCCCCACATCGGGCTCCTTGCTCATCGGGGAGCCTGCTTTTCCCTCTCCCTCTGCTGCTCCCCCTACTTGGGTTCACTCTCTCTCTGTCAAATAAATAAATAAAATCTTTAGAAAAAATAAACGGAGTTAGAAAAGTTGGTAGGTGAAAAGAAAAGTAATCAACAGCACAAGCAGTGTAAAAAAAAAAAAAATGCATGAAGGTGGTGCTTATAGTCCTTACTGTGGGAAGGAAAAAAATCCTCATCCTACCCAGTGCCACACCCACACTTGTGCCCTATGCAGGAACATGAACTTCATAACTCCTGATGCAAAGTTAAAGCGAGAAACGATCATGTTCTACGGTCCCGAGAGAGGTGTCTCCAGACAGATGCTTGGGAAGAAATACAAAGCAGGGTGGAAAGCCACTGCACTGGAGAAAAGTCCTTTACACAATATATACCCATTGTGTAAAAAGTCAAAAACACATAGTGAGAGGGAGAAGATGGCCTCAGCCCTTCTCTAAGAGATAAATACTGCTTTCATCGCACTGCCCTCCACGCAGAGCTTAATACAGGCATCTATGTGTGCATAGACAGTCATATTTGAAATATAATTGTTTTTATTTAAAATTGTTTGTATTTATGAAATGCATGGTAGTGAAATCCCTCATTAAGACTATTGACCCAGGACAGCTGGGAGGCCAAAAAGATCTTTACGTTTCTCTTTACTGATTTTCATACTCTAAAAGAATATATATTATAGAAAATTCATTAAATAAAATGCAAAAATTAGAAAATAAATGGATATATTTGCCAAAGGGTAAAAATGTTAGTTAACATAATTATCTGGTTTGTTAATGCATATTTTTATAGCGCTCAAATCATAGAGCATAGATGTCTTGGTATTCTGTATTTTTTACCAACATTTTCCATGTAATTAATTTTAATGGAATCATAATTCTTAATGGTCTCATTCCTAAGTGGATATATGGTGATATACTTAACCTCTTTAAAAATTGGATACTTAGGACATTTTTATCCACAATTTTTAGTACTATAAATATTAGTGTCAGGGGAAATTATATGTTGTTTAAATGTATATTATTTAATAAATAAAGAGTTCTTGCATTTTGAAAAGTCTAATATTTCTATTTTCCTTTTATGTTTTGGGTGTTCTTCCATAGTATGTTTTTTATAATATTTTATACTAATATGTTGGCCTCAAATTCATCTGTTACTATTATATGCTACGTGATGAAATTCTAAATCATCATCCTAAGGTACTATTGACCTTAATTAGAATAATGACATTTTTATTATGTAACAATAACGTTAATAACACCTTTGGTCTATTTTTCTCATTTTTTCCCAAGAGAACAATCTAACATATTTGGTGTATTGCATAGCCAGAATCTTCCGTAATTGGGATTAAATTCTATTTAAATATATAATTAAATTTAAGGGAAAAAAACAAAAAAGGCTATTGGCCCAGGTGCTAGACAGACCCAACATGGAATCCTCATTTCTGCCTCTTACCGGCATTAGATCTGACAGCTGTGAGCCCTGGTATCAAATTCCTCATCTGGGAAACGGGAGATGATCTCTGTGCTTTTGCCCGAGGTTTGTTGTGTTTATTAAATAAGATCATCCTGATGAAGACCCCCTTGTCCCAGCTGCCTTCCTATCTGGGAGGGCGACCCCTCTCATTCTCACTTTCCAACACGTGTTGGCTTTCTGGTCTACCCAGCACGCCCTGCAGCATCACCTCCTCAAGTTCCCCAAACCTAAACGAACAAAGGAATCCTGAGGATTTTTTAATCATAGCATCGAATGTATGGGTTTTACTCTCCTTAAAAGGAGAGTCAGTATCTTTAAAAAATAATTTCTAATTATTCAAATAATTTTAAGCCAATTAATTTTTAAAAAATAATATTCAGGCTTTTAACCCAGGAGTGGGGACTCTCTCCCTTTATTCAAATCTGTTCTTGTTTCTCCTGATGAACTTTTGTAGTCTCCAAATGGATTCTGGGCGAATTTTATTAAAATTTGTTTTAAGGAGATACCATA
>CM052895.1:2606841-2627265 GCA_028534135.1 Potos flavus | reverse complement strand
TCTTTCTTTCTTTCTTTCTTTCTTTCTTTCTTTCTTTCTTTCCCTTCCTTCCTTCCTTCTTTTTTTTTTTTTAAGATTTTGTTTATTTATTTATCAGAGAGAGAGTGCGCACAAGCAGGGGGAGGGGCAGAGGGACAAGCAAGGAGCAAGCAGCCCAAGGCGGGACTCGATCCCAGAACTCTGAGATCATGACCTGAGCCGAAGGCAGACGCTTAACTGACTGAGACACCCAGGCTCCCCAGTTCACTCATCATCTTCCCCTAAAGAAAGAAATCAAGAGCCTCCAAAGCCTGGCAGGAAAGACTTCTTGTCCAAAGGGCATTCATGCCCCTGGGAAGCAGAGGGGCCCACCCCGGCCCGGGAAGAACAGGGTGGGCCTGCTGTCCCGCCTGCAAAGTGACGGGTGGCAGACCAGGGACTCAGGTCCTGGCCGGCCCCGTGAGGCTAAGGGCTGTGGGGGCCCATGCAGAGCTGGCCTCTTGGCGCAGCCCGCCTGGCTGGTTCCCTCCTTGGCGGAGAAGCCAGGGCAGGGAGAACAAGGCACTCTGTGTCCTCTAGGGAGACAAATTGTCCCACGTCACGAAGCTGACCAATCTCGGTCTATGGAGTGAAATGCTTTGGGTCTTCTCGCGGGTCTGCAGATGTTGGAGAGCAAAAAAAACTGAAAACAGGCCAACGTCCAGACTCTTGGCCCTCCAGCCTGGTGTGCCCGTGTGCGTGGTTGGGGTCACGGCAGGGATACTGATAACGAGCAAGCGCAGAACCTTCCTGGGAAGGGATATGCTTACCCTGTCTTGACTCCCACCAACCCTAAACAGGCAGGTCGTGGTGACTGCCCTTTCCAGGGATGCTGCCAGTCTGTGCACGTCGGGTACCTTTTGCAGCTGGCAAATGAAGATCATTCTGGATGGGACATGGTGCTCTCTCATTGGCCGTCAAAGATGTCCCTGAAATCATGTGATGGGGGCGCCTCAATGGCCCCATTGCGATGGGGTTTCCAAGATCTCCACTGGGCACAGGACTCTGGCTGGACCCGCTTTCTACCTTCTGTCCCCTGAACCCGACCTCAGCCACGAGGCCAGCCTGGGGGGGCCACACGGTTCTGGCCTCGGTCCTCTGTTCGGTTCAGGGAGCAGGAACACACTTCAAACCGGCCGTTTGACTGATGTTCGCATCCCCTCAAAATTCATGAGTCGGAACCCTGACTCCCAGTATCATGGTATTTGGAGCTGAGCCCTTTGGGAGGTGATTACATTTAGATGAGGTCACGGGGGTGGGACACCGTTGTTAGGATTTGTGTCCTTATGAGAAGAAGGACAGAGATTTCTCTCTCTCTGCACACAGGCACTGAGGGAAAGCCATGTGAAGACACAGCAAGAAGGCTCTGTCTGCGTGCCAGGAAGAGGACCCTCACCGAGATCCTGAAGAACTGAAACCTCCAGAGATGTAAGAAATAAATGTCTCTTGGGGCGCCTGGGTGACAGTCGTTAGGCATCTGCCTTCGGCTCAGGTCATGATCGCGGGGTCCTGGGATCGAGCCCCGCATCGGGCTTCCTGCTCGGTGGGAAGCCTGCTTCTCCCTCTCCCTCTGCCTCTGCTTGTGTTCCTGCTCTCGCCATCTCTCTCTGTCAAATAAATACAAAAAATATTTTTTAAAAAAAGAAATAAATGTCTCTTGTTTGAATCACCTGGGTATTTTGTTATGGCGCCTGAGCCGACTAAGACATCAACTTCGACAAGAAAAGAAGGGAAATGTTCTATTTCCAAAAGCAGATACAGGGGCTCAAACAGCTTCCTCATGGTGCTCACCCCACCTCCCGGTGGTCTTGGGGCTCAGACAGGTACCCTGTCTGGTGGCCACGTCTATACAGTGAGCCACCCCAGGGAGGGGAGAGCAGTGAGCTCACTTCCCCAGTCAGGGGGACCAGTCCTGGGAGCTGAGGACGGGGGTTCACCCTGGAACCACCTAGAGTGAGACGTGAAAGGAGGGTCCTCAGACGGGAAAAAGAGAAGATGCTGGGCGGTCCAAGACCACTCACTGGGTGTCTGAGCGTCCTAGGTGGGCTCAGACTGAGAGAGGCTGCGGAAGCAGCAAGAACCTTCCTTTCTCATTTAGCCTCTTTCCCCAGAGGGGAGCAATCTTGTCTCCTCCCTGAGAGGGTCGAGAGGGAAGGCAGCAACACCAAAGGCAAGGCTGGGGCTCAGCTCAGAAAACTCCTGCATGGGAACCCCTCTCCCACCAGGGGAGAGAATTCCTTTATCTCTCAGGCAGTTCCTGGGACAGCCGTGAACCAGCCTGGTGCTGGCACCAAGGGCTGGTGATGAGTCAGGCTCCATCCCTGCCGTCGACAGCTCACAGTGAAGCTGGGAGGCAGATGTAAATCCTCACCACGCTGCACAGAACAACAGCTTAAAGGGAACAAGTGGAGGCAGCTGCCCACTCTTCCTAGAACTGATCTGGATAGTGTGTAATTGGGAGAGAAAAAAAATTTAAACTGGTGCAAGTCAAAAAGGGAATTTACTGGTTCACGTAACTCCAGATTGCAGGGGTGGGTTCAGGTATGGCTGGATCCAGGTGCTTGGATCCTGTGTTCCGTCTCTCAGCTCTGCTTTGGCTTCAGGTCTGCTTCCCTTATTTGCTGGCCCCTGGCAGCCCCAGGCTTATGTCTTACTGACTCAGCAAATCCAGTGGGGCTTCCTTCCCCAGAGATTTCCAGCAGAAGTCCTGGGAGGGAGTCTTGCATTGCTGAACTATTCACCGTATATGTCATCATAGGTCTGGATTACGCACCCCCCCGTGGGGGTGGGGGTGACATCCCCAGGTAAAGTCTGAGGGGCTGTTACCGGACTAAAGGCATGGCTAATGGGCTATCGCGCATGGGTAGGACAGGGATCAGGCAGAAGAGAAGCAGGTGGGGACCCCACCCAGCCAGAACCCGAGTTCTGTGGTTGTCCTTAAGCAGAAGTGACCTGGTGGGCTTTTCACTCTAGAAAGATCTCTGAGGCAGGAGGAGGCTGCTGGGTGGGTTTGGGTGCAGGCCTGGCAACAGTGGGGAGCTCTGGGAGGTTGCAGGGGCAGAGCCCTGGGACTGTGAGTGAAGGGCAGTGGGGAGGAAGGGAGCCACGGCATGGCCCCCGGTATCCGGCTCTGGGGGCAGCAGGAGAGCCATTTGCTGGTCTTTGGAACCAAGATGGCAGCAGGCTGAGAGGGTTGGGGATGACTGATTGGGCTCTGTTGGATCTGAGCTGCCCACAGACATGGCCCCCCTCCCAACCCTGCCCTGCAGATTTGAGTCTGGAGCTCAGGGAGGGACGGCACTGGATGCAGGGCTTAGAGCTGAGGATCTGGATCTGAAGAGGTGCAGGGGGAATGGAGATACTGGAAATCCAAGTCCTGGTGCTCTCCCATCCCGGCTGGCCTGTGACCCTGTGAGCCCCTTCGCCTCCAGGAGCCTCATCTGTGAAATGGGGCTGAAAAAGCCCAGCTCCCAGGCAGCTAGGAGAATAGAGCAGGATGCCCTCTGCAAACCGCAAAGCACAGGCTAGGTGTTCAGAGGAGAGTGGTGATGGGGGAGGTCAGGGAGGCCACAGAGGGTCTGAGAACCATAGCCCAGGGGCCGTTCACAGAGAGGGACTGCCAGGGGCCCCGTTAGCTGAGGTAAGGTGGCCGTAGCAAGGACTGGCAGGTGGGGCTCCGGCTGAGGCGAGGGAGCTTCATCGGGGGAGAGGGGACTCGGCCGTGCGGTCACCGCCAAGGACAGCTGCAAAGCCACCCTGTTGGCGGCATTCAGACCCTTAATTATTTTCTCCTAAAAACACAGCTGGGAAGTGAATGATCACTAGCCTTAGGGACGGGTGTTGCCCAGATGGCCTTTCTGTCACCCCTCCCAGCATAACAGGATTTTTCGAGATCGTCTTGTCATCAGCAGACGAAGAAAATGAGCTGTGTGTTACTTGTTTGCAGAGTGAGTCAGACTGCGGTGGGCTGTGGGGACTCTGGGGACTTCTCGGCCCATCTGCCCATTGGACAGATGGGGAGAGGGTGCAGAGAGGCCCCGTGCATCATGCATTCATCCAGGGGGCTGGGACCTTCAGGTGGGGCGACCTCCCAGCGTTGGCACATGCTCCATTAACCCCCAAACCTACACATGGTCCATGTTGGTTCAAGATGCTCTCCGAAGGGCTCAGCATTTTCTGGGCAGGTGTGTGTGTGTTTGTGTGTGTGTGCGTGTGCATGTTTGCACATGTACACATGTGTATCAACAAAGAACAAGTAGGAGGCTAGGAGACAGTGTGAAAGACTGCGGGGACCATGCTCAGAGGTATGAGCTCCATTCTCTGGTGAGCACAAGAAGTCGCTTGTCCCCTCTTCCGGGACCTTGCTCTTTCCCGAGTCCCAGATTGCCATACAGGACTGGCTCATGTCACTCCCCAGAAAAGCTCCTCTCCTCACTGCCCCTGTTGAAAGTGGCCACCTAGTGGTCCTGGCTGCTTGCACCCAGCACTTGCCCAGTGCTCCCTGGCTTTGGTCACACCCCCCCTTGCCTTTGGGACAACAGGGCTGACTGAGCAAGGCCACAGATAGTCTCCCTGCTGGGATCTTTCTCCCTCTGCTGCACTGGAGAGAGGGCCTAGCAGGCCCTGGGCTGCTGCCGGGATCTGAGGGGTGGCTTCACAGACAGAGAGAGACTGCACATCCCCACCTGGACAGCCTCGTCCCTCTGCTGTCACCCACTGAAAAGATGCAAAGCTCAGGAGGGGGCTGAGAACAGCTGCCCAGCAGGCCCTTTCTGCAGAGAGCCTGATCCTCTCAGGGTGGGGGAGAAGGCGCTTCTGGCAGCCTGTTGGGTTAGGGTCGAATCCCCACTCGATTCCTACTCTACCCTTAAGGACCTTAACTGCTGGCTCTTTCTGGACTTCTCTTTTTGCCTCTGTGAAATATGAATGGGGCCCCAGCTGGATGAGCTGTTGTAAGGACTAAATAAGAGAAGGTGTCAGGACCACACATGGAATACCAGTATGGCAAAAGGAGACTAAAAAAGAAGTCTCAAAATAAAAAGCAAAATCCTTCTAAAGAATCCTAGAGCAGAAGAGGGATTAGAACTGAAGCTGCGTAAGAACATCCACATGAACACCTGGGGAGTGCATACAAAGCAGTATTCAGAGGAAAGTTCATAGCCTTGAAAACATCATTTAGAATATCAGAAAGAAGAAAAATCCTTGCAAGAAGGACCTTTCTCCCCTCTTCCTGTTTTGTTCACTGATAAGTCCCAAGTGCCTTGAACAGGAGGCAGAAGAAGCTGAGAGAAAGAGAACAGGGAAGGCTCTGCTGTCAGGAGGGAGGAGGAGGATGTCACTGGAAACCACAAAGATTGAAATCTCAGGACCACACTGGATAAGGCAGAGGGTGGCTGATGCCAGCTGGAGCGTCTGGACAAAGAATAAGATTGTGCCTTAGGCAGACCCAGCACCTTCTATACAGAGTCACCAAAGTACTTACTATCCAAACTGGGACTCTGGGATGAAGAGGGGACTATTAAAAATGATGCTGAGACAACAGGGGTTGACTTGGGACGATCTACCACACAAGTCGATCATAGGGTCCCACTATTTCCGCACAACCCCAGAGAAGGCAGGGGCAGGTGTCTGTGATGCAGCCGAGTGTGAAAACCTTGAATTAACAGAGATTACTGGAAATCTACTAAAATTGACCCCAAACCTTGTGGATTCAAATTAAGTTTAGTTACAGAAAAAAATAAGCCGAGTTATATTTTGTACCAGTCAGAGTTCCTGCAGGATAAGATGATACCTTCAAATTGGGTAGTTTGAGAAGATTTTTGTAAAAGGATCCTTTGTGAAGGTATGGACGGAGTGGAGGGAAACAGCAGGCAGGACTCTGGAGCTGATTACAGCAGAGACCCGTTACTGTGCCTGGGCCTGGCGGGGTTAAGGGGAGGGAGAAGTTTCTGGAAAGGCCATGTGGAGAAGGTCGTCCAAGAGCCTTGGCTGTGGGAGGCTAACCCTGGTCTCCCTCTCTTCTCTGCCTCGAATCTTCTGCTAAATGCCTCCCGTTGCTGGAAGTCAGAGGAAGGGAGAGCCCTTGAGGTGGCCCGAACAGATGCAGGATAGGGATGGAGGTGGGCGGAGAGTGGGTCTGCAGGGGCAAATGGAAGCTGTCTGAAACATCCCACCCCTTTTTGCCCTCAGCATCCATTCATTCAAGGAAAACTTTGTGTCTGCACCGGGGGCCCAATAATTTTCAATAGCAATAGCAAGGACTGGCCAACTTTTTCTTTCTTTTCTTAATTGAGATGTAATTGACATATAACATTATATACGTTTCAGTGTGCAATATAGTGATATTCAATGTATATCTATATTATGAAATAATCACCACAATAAATCTAGTTAACATCCGTTGCCATGTGTCTTTACAAATTTTTTTCTCATGATGAAAACTTTTAAGACCTACTCTCTTAGCAACTGTCAAATATGCAATACGGTATCATTAACTATGGCCACCATGCTCTGCATTGTATTCCCAGAACTTATTTATTTTATAACTGGAAGTTTCTACCTTTTGACCCTCTTTACCCATTTCTCCCACCTCACCTCCACCTCTGGCAATCATCCACCTGTGCTCCATGTCTAGGAGTTTGGTTTTTTGTTTTTATTTTTGTTTTTAGTTTCCACATACGGTGACTTCATACAGTATTTGTCTTTCTCTGTCTCGCTTATTTCACTTAGCATAATGCCCTCAACATCCATCCATATTGTTGCAAATGGCAAGATTTCCTTCCTTTTTAGAGCTGAATACTATTTTGTGTATATACACCAAATTGTTACCCATTCACCCATTGATGGACATAGGTTGCTTCTGTATCTTATAAATAATGCTGCAGTGAACATGGGGGTGCATATATCTTTTTGAGTCAGTGTTTTCATTTCCTTTGGATAATTATCCAAAAGTGGAATTGTTGGATTGTATGGTAGCTCTATTTCTAATGTTTTGAGGAACCTCCATAGTGTTTTCAGTAACGGCTGCACCAATTCCCATTCCCACCAGCAGAGCAACTGGGTTCCTTTTTCTCCACATCCTCGGAAACCGAACTTTTTCTATAAAGAATCAGGTAGTGAAAATTTAAGCTTCGTGAGTCATCCTGTTCTTATTATAATTTGACTTTGCTGCAATAGCCATAGATGATACATGAACAATGAATGTGGCTCTGCTCCAGTAGAACTTTATTTAGAAAATCAGGGGGCGTTACGGATTTGGTCTGTGGGCCATAGCTGGCCAACCCCTCAGCTATAGCATTATTATGGGGTGAATTTGGTTCCTCGATTAATCCTACTGGAAACCTAAAATGCTAACTACCACCAGTGTTTTTCGTGTGTGGTAACAGGAAAACGTGTGTGTGCAGGGACAGTGGAGAAAAACTGATTGCCTTGCTTTGTGCTGGTCAGGAGACCTGTGTTGACAATTGCGGCTCCTTCTTCCACTGCGCACTCTGCCAGGGCCTTGACCAGGTAGCTTTCTTTATCTGGTGATTCTTTTCCCGATCTTTACTCCTACAGCATCTGAGTCCTTTCCTAGTGAACCCATCTTTATTGGTTGTATGCTTCCCATTGACTAGTACTAGCCAGGGGTACGAGGAGGCACCATGGGGAATGCCCTCAGTTCACACGGAGTCCTTCTTGCTCCCTCTGCCTACAACAATCCAATTTCTTTCTCGTAATGGGGGTCCATTCCCTGCCCAGTACAGTGACCCCTTCTATCCTCCATTCAGTGAATGGAGAGACCACGTGGCAGGGGGCACTCTCAGCTTCCAGTAGTAGAAACCATAGTTGTAGTCTGCCCTGAAGGCCGGGACCTGTAAGCTCTCACAGGGTCTAAGGTGACTGGAAGGGAATTCAAGGCTTCTTTAGGACGATGTCAGTGAAATGGTTAAAGGGGTTAAATGGTTAAATGGTTAAATGGTCCACTGCTGGTGCTCAGGCCTGTGAATTCTGCATATGGGGGAGACGGCACTGTATTTGGTCATCGGTTTGATGCATATACACACTTCGTAGGCCAGCACTCCAGCCTCAAAAGGTATTGTCCCCCAGAGGGTGTCCTAATGGAGCCTTGGGCAGGCGTTTCCACCACTCCCACAAGCCAGCTGCTTCTTGGTTTTGGGGCATGGGGGAACCCACTGGCCCACCTTTGGTGTAAAATGCATCCGTTGGTTGGAGGCCATGTTGTGTGGGATACCATGCGGTAGATGCGATGATCTCCGAGTCTATCAATGGCAGTGCTGCTGGAAGCTCTACAGGCAGGGAAGGCAAAGATGCATTTGGAGAGCGCATCGTTCCAGGGAGGACAGAGCATTTCTTCCATAATGGCAGGGGTCCAACGTAGTGAACTGGCCAAGAATTGGCCGGCCGATCCCCCCAAGGAACGGTGCCATCCTGGGGGCTTGGCACTGGCTCCTGCTGTTGGGCAGGTTGGCCACTCAAGAGTGACAGTGACCAGATCAGCCTTGGAGCAGCAAAGTCTGTGCTGTTGAGCCCATGCACAACCTCCATCCCCTTCACCGTGGCCCCATTACATAGCCCTTCGAAAAAGCATGTGGGAGGTGGGAGGGAAGCTGGCTGACAGCCGCAGGTGGGTTAACTTGTCCATTTGATTACTGAGCGTGGCCTCCACTGTGGAAGCCCGTGGGTAGGTGCTCACACGGGACGCAGCTGTCATCACACGTCTCAAAGGACCCAGACCACCTGGCCCCCAAATTTCTGATCTTCTCTTAGAGCTCTTTCCATCCAGGCATCCCGTTAGCCGACACTCATGAGTCTGAGCGTGCCTCCACCATACTTCCTTCTGCAGAGAGTGGATAACCAGGTGGTGAGTCCCCTGAAGTTCTGCCCACAGGGAAGATTTCCCCCCGCCATGTTCTTTCTCTGCTAGCAGGGGGAGGGGACGGTGGGGGGCTACCAGGCACTTCCGGCACTGGCGCTGGCTTACTATGGAACCCACGCATGGAGCAGGGTCTTGAACTCTGTTAACTAGTCATGGGGCAGATCTCCCGAGGACCCCACCGTGGTTGGGGCAGAGGTAATGAAGCAGTGGGGACACGTGTAGCGGGAGCCCTACCTTCCTGTTCATTCTACACTCTGTGCCTTCCAGACCCACTTGCTTACCATTTTCATTCCCATTTTTAAGATGGAAGGCTGCTCTGCACGTACGATTTTGGGATTTGTTGGTACAGACAACGCCCAGCTCCCAATGGCCTTTTTGGGTCATGCAGTACAACTTGCCACCCTAAGGTCAAGGTGTGCTTGTTTTCTCAGGGCCCAGCTGTAAGTTAGGAACTTGTTTTCACCTGGAGAATCGTGTCGGCAGAAGAGGGCATGGCTTTCCTCCGGGACGCTGGTTACTCAGGAAGTGGGTTGGAACAGGAACTCAAAGGCTCTATATGTTGGCTCCAAAATCCAATGGTTTTGCTTCTCTTTTTCCTGGCAGGTGGCATAAGGTGTAGCAACTTACCTCTACTTTGGAGTCGAGATCACTGGACCCTTAGAAAACTTACGGATGTGGGGGTCCCCGAGTTTCCTACCGTTTCCCTCCTACCCTCTGGCAGGAACGTGTCTCAGTAGGGTTCTCCCCTCCGACCTCGGCCCTGCACCTCTCTGAATGGTTGTGGTGGGCGGGGACTCACCGTAGGCCCCCATGGTCCTGGGAGAGACAGATCTGGAGGGAGACAGGCATGCCCAGGCACAGTCCAAAAGAGGCTTTTGTGTGGAGGGGTCTACTTCCCAGGTTCGGTCGCCTCTGGTATCAAGGGAAGTTTAGGCGCATTTGGGGATTCAGAGTTTCGTCTCATTTGTGTCTGTCTGACGTCCCTATTTTATGTGTCAGGAGCCTCCTCTCCCCATGCCCTCTCCGTGTGTCACCGGAGCCAGCAAGATCGAGCCTCTGTCACTGCAATTCTGTGTTCCACGCAGTCATGCCCTGGATGTGGCCTTCCGCCACATCTGCCCTGCTTCTCGGGAGATGAAAAGAACCTTCAAGACCTCGGGAGCCTCCACCTGCATTCCCAGATGGCCATTCTTAGCTGGAAATTTCTCTCTGGCCCTAGGGCTGTTTTCTCAAGTGGTGCTTCTCACACCGTCCGTGGGGAAAGGTCGTTCGAAGACATTTCCAATCCACTGCAGACTGGTACTTACGTAAAATACAATAAAAATGATTTACTTTAAAAAAGACATAAAAAAAACAAGACAAAGTATTAGATTTAATACACATAAAATTACTTTTCAATAAATATAATTACAACAAACGTGGGAAAAAACTATTAAAATGACAAAAGCAGTGTGTTTCACTGAAAGTATATGTAGATGATTAATTTTAAGAATCACTGGGGTCCCTGGGTGGCTCAGGTGGTTAAGTGTCTGCCTTCAGCTCAGGTCATGATCTCCGGGTCCTTGGATCGAGCCCCGCGTTGGGATCCCTGCTCAGCAGGGAGTCTGCTTCTCCCTCTGTGCCCCTCCCCCTGCTTATGCTCTCTCTCTCAAATGAATAAATAAAACCTTTTTTTTAAAAAGAATTGTAATTACAGTAATAATTTTTCATCATTCTGCAACTGTAAATAAACAAAAAGAAGCCCAATGATGATTTCCAGTTTTGAAGTTTTAATGGACTGGCTTCTCGCTTGTTAATTTATTAGATAAATTGAATTGACCAGGGCTATTAAATTTAGTACTTTTAATGGTAGAGAAACTAGTCTCACGCAGAGGTATGTTGACAGAAATGGGTGTAGAAATTTTAAAGCGAGTCTCAAGATACTCATTTTAAAGTCTTGTCTAAAGTGGAACAAGTAATGATTTTAAAGAAACAAAACAGAGGAACCTCGGGGAAGGGAAGGAAAAATGAAACAAGATGAAACCAGAGAGGAGGACAAACCATAAGAGATTCTTAACTCTAGGAAACGAACAGGGCTGCTGGGAGGGAGGTGGGTGGGGGATGGGGTAACTGGATGATGGGCAAGAAGGAGGGCACGTGATGTGATGAGTGCTGGGTATTATCTGCAACTAATGAATCCCCAAATTCTACCTCTGAAACCAATAAATCACTACATGCAAACTAAACTGAATTTAAATAAAAAATTTAAAAAGTGCATCTCCAATTCCTCATTAGTAGTTGTCCCAACACTTAATTCTAGAGGTTATAGAACTTAAATTAGCTTTCAAAGAGAGAAGTGGATTCCACATTTTAAATACTCTCTGGTTAGAGCAAAGACTAAAATCGGAGACACAGTCATGCTGCACACACCAAGGACACGCTCGCAGCACAGAGATGCCCGGTGCGGCTCTGACAATGCCCCGACGGGTCCTTCTGCCCCGTGCAGTAAGAACACCGCTCACATGCTTGAATGTACTTGGATGTCGGAGCTGGACCAGGATGCTGCAAAGGCTTCCAAATTTCTGAGCTTATCTTGTCTCTGACCAGCAACAAGCGGTCCATGGATGGCACTGGTCCGTGGATGCCTCCGGTCTGTGGACCGGGCCACATTTTGACAAATGATGCTCCAGGGTTAGTACTGTTCCCTGGGCTGTGGTCGCTATAGCAACTGGAGGCCACAGCCGCTTGGTGCCCCCATGCCTTGCCCTCCCCCTGTGCTTAGGACGCACCACCACCAGCTCTTCTTTGGGGAATCTCGACGCCCCTGCGTGCCAGATATCTCGTGTCCCCTTTTCTCCTGGCCCGGAGGGGGTGATCTGTGTGTTCCTCAGATAGCTGAATGACAGGATCCTGGAGACCATCCCGAGGATAGGTGTGCTGAAGCACATTAATAAAGGAGCTCTGTGGAGGTGGGGAAAAGGGGTCAGAAACCCATGAGGGACGGGGTGCGGTGCCCCAGCTGGTGAGAACCAGGCGCTACCACCACCCTCTGCCTTTTGGTGGCAGAGGCAGTGCCATGATCAGAAACCCGGGAAGGAAGGGGCTTCGTGGAGGGGCCACCAAACAGGAACCAGGAATGTGCATGACCTCTGGCAAAGGAACATAGCTAGCCCTAGATGACCCTGCAGGGAGGGGACCTTGGGGAGAAATACCTTGACCTCCTCGCTGGGGAAGGCTTGCTGGTTTATGATTTACCCTACAGGTTAGGCACCTGGGGCACAAAACAGGGCGTGGAGTGGCTCTTTGGGGCACACTGAAGTCACCGGCATTCATTCCTTGCACTTCTGAGTTCACGGCTGGAGATTCCAGTCTCCTGTAACGGGCACCTGGCAAGTTTCTGAACCTGCAACCTCCCCAGGGACTCGCTGCCCCACCCCCATTCCATTATGGAAACCCTTCCTCCCAACACTGGGTCTGAGGCAGAGACCAACCCCACCCAAGCCGGCGGGGCCACCGGTAACTTGGGGACACGAGAGTGCCCACGGGGTCATTCCTTTGCATGCTCCCCGTGTCTTAAAAAATTCAAGTCAGACTCATGTGTGCACATGATTTAAAAATCATGCCAAGCAAAATCAATCTGTAACTAAACATGGGTGCGCTTCACTCAGTACCTGGACATCTAAAAAAAAAACCCCATAAAACTGGGCTCATTCCTGGCCTGTCCCTTGTCCAAGGGAGAAGCTCCTACCAGTTCAGACCGTTCATTCCCAAGGGTCCCTCTGTGGTCGGACCCAGGTCCCAGGCTGGCTCCTGTGCTCCCCATGATTCTCACCTTGAGATCCTGAATTCGTCACGTCAGCAAAGACTCTTTTTCCAAATAAGGTCAAGTTCCCACGTCATGGGACGGGGACATGCCTTTTTTGGAGGGGCACCCACTCCGGGTGGGCCCTATACCTTCTCTGCTCTTAGCCCCCATCACTTCACTGCCCCCACACAGAATGGCCAGTTTCCTGAGTGTTTCTGGAACATTCCGTTCTTTCTGCCTGGGGCCTTCCTCCCTCAGAATCCTGCGGTCTCCTCTCTCCCTTCTTCAGATCTTTGCTTTCCTGTCACTTTCTCAAGGACCTTTCCCCTGAACATCATGCTTACTGATGCAGCACCCCTGCTCGGTCCCGAGGAGGCCTCCCTCCCTTCTTCCCTGCTCAGACTGTCTTCAGAGATGAGCTCTTGTCAGCAGGTGACATTCTGCCTATGCGTGCCTTGTCCATCTCCCTCATGAGAACCTCAGCTCCGTGGGGGGTGGGATTTTTGTCTGTTTTGTCCCCTGCGGTGGCCCCGGATTCTAGAACGTGTCTGATGTGTAGTAGCTATTCAATAAATATGTTGACTGAACAGCGTGTGCGGACGCAAGGGAGGATGGAGTGACGACAGGGGCTCCCAGGACCCCCCCTCAAGTCCTATGGATAGTGAGTGGAGACCCTAACCCAGGACCTTCAGAATCCAGTCGGCTGCCAAATCTAACAGCTCCTGTCCCTGTGTCTGTCTGGAACAGGCTCTACCTCCATGGAATGTTCAAGGACTGAGTCTTGCCTCTTTTATTTTTCTCACAATGGAAAAAAGGGCAGATTCCATTTAGACACGACGATATTTCCAAATGTTTTCTCCATATTCCGTCTCAGGCAAATCTCCAAATAACCCAATCGGGGACTTAATCTTTTTAAAATAACTGTTTTGCATTTTTGTTTTATGAAAGCGTGATTCACTGCCATCAATTAAAGCAAGTCAATAAAGAAGAAAGTCACCGAGTACTGGAAAAAAGCTCTTTTTCGGAGGAACCGCAGCAAGCCTTTCTGCTTCCTGTGTTTCTGTCCTCAGGGCACTCAGAGAACCCTGGAACTATCTTGGTGACACGTGTGAGGCCTCCCGTCCTCAAAAACCTGACACCAGTCCTTGCCAAAAATTCTCAGATGAACACAGAGACAAGTTTGAAACTCGGACCTCTGAGTCCCCGAAAGGGAGGCCAGCCTCTGAGAATGCGGTGTTGTGGGGTTTTTTTTGTTTTTTTTTTTTGTTTTCCAGTTGAAAATTTGCCTGGGCCAAACCCCTCCCCGCACTGGTGAGGAGCCCAAGGGCCGGCCTTTACCCTTCTTGTGGAGGAAGAAAAGAAACTTTGTTCAGCCAAGTTCGCCCACCTGCCACCTGCGCCTTTCAACTGCGGGCCTGCATCCCGTGCCCGTGAACTTGAACGGGAAGGTACTGGGAAAGGTCAGCCTCTGGGGGACGGGAAGGAGATGCTGCCAAGAATGTGCTGGAGAAATCAGCCAGCACCCTGGGGGTGGGGGGGGGCGGGGGGAGGTGGAGGGATTGGGGCTTCCCATAAAGAGGTCCTCACGGCCAGGTTCTCCGAGGAGGCTCTGCGGGAACACACCTGCGCTGCTCCGCCACCTTCATTCCCTGGACTGGGGAGCCTGAGGCCCAGGGGCCGGCCGCTGGAGCCCCAGCTTGTGACCTCGAACAGGTGACCTGGTTTCCTAGTCCCAACTTCCCATCTGTAAAATGGGCTAACAGTACCCCAGGTGGTGCTGGCAATTCAATCAGTCCTGAGCACAAAGGCACCTGCCCCGGGCTGGCCCTCTAGCCGTGAGGTCAGAGCCTCCCTCCCGCCCCATCCCTGCGTACTCTCTCACACCCGAGCTTAGTTAGGCAGCCAGATCGTTTGCCTTTCTTGTGCAGCGAGGATTCTCAGGGCGGTGAGAGGGTCTGAGATGTATCCTTGCCCCCACCCTGGGGGCCAGCCCTCCGCATACCACCCCTGCTGACCTCTCCACCGCATCCTCTCAGTGGGTCCCTTCCCCAAGTGCCTCGGCGTCAAAATGGCCAGAGGCGCTCCATCCGTTCCCGGGTCCCCCCGGAGATGCCCCCTGAGCTCTCTGAGGCTTTGCCCTCCCCTGCGGGAGGAGGATGGCCGTGCCTACTGCACAGAGCTGTGGCCACGTGACCCGTGGGTGTCCTCGTCAGTGCCGCCCTACTGCCCACCCCTGCAGAGGCTGCCTCAGGTCTCTCCCTCCTAGGCAAGGATGCTCACATTGCCCAAATCTGCACGTCATCGAATATCCCCCTCCTGCTTCACTCTGGCCCGGAACTGGGGACCCTTTCATGCTTCACACCCCCCAGCTCTGTTTGCTTTCCCAGCTGGGTGCAGACAGCAGGAGGGCCCTGCTCTCCACTAATGACTTCCAGACTTTCCTGGTGCACAGCTGAGTGCAGGAGCAAGCAGGGCAGTGGGAGCTATGGCTGGCAGGGGTGGGGGGTGGGGAGAGACGGGCCACTTGGGAAGGAGGAAAATGATGCCGGAAGGGCCACGTGGTCAGGACACAGCCTCCTGACGTGGAGAAAGATCCGGACGTGTCCACTGGAGCTGGGGCCGTGCCCTGAGGCCTTCCCTGAGCACTCCTCCCCTGCAACCCTATCTTTTGCTTTGTATGTGGCCCTTGGATGGGCCCAGCAGCCTTGTCCCTATTGTTTATCCCTGTCCCTGCATCCCTTCTTTTCAGGTCATGCCCTCTGTGCATAACTTTATTTCTCACCCCTCCCTCAAGGCCTACTCTGGAATGCCCTCCGTGTCCATGACCATTGGGTCCACAAGTACACCCCTCACAGCGCCTTCTGCAGCCTCCTCTCCTGGCCCAGGGCTCCTCTGGGCTAATTCGGCCATAGGCTGGAGCCTTCAGGAGAGGCTCGTGAGTGGAAACCTCACCCCTCCAGTGTCGGTCCTACCCATTCATGTCATGGACCTCCATGTCCCTGAGGCCTTCCCACCTTTGCAACCTGAGGCCAGGGAGCAGGAGTGGGCACCCGAGGTCTTGAGTGGGGACAGCAGCTGAGTACCCTCGGTGCCCAGATACCTTGGTCTTGACTATTTCATTGAATTACCAGGGTAATTGCAATGTGAGCTGTTTGCTGAGATTTCTTGGAGTGCAACCCTTCCTCTCTTTATTGTGGGACCTCTAGAAAAGACCTCTGTGGGGAAAGGATAGGAGTTTGGAACTGGCATAGCTGTGTTGTCAACACAAGAGAAGAGTCTGGAGGCACTGGGGTCACCTGGAGAATGCAATCACCATGGAAGAAAGAGCAGAGATAAAAGAGTTGGGTTCTTGGTGATGTCCTCTGAGGCTAGAGCAAGCCTCACCTGAGGTCCACTTCTGGACTTTACAGGTACGCAATCCACAACATTACCTTTGCTATTAAAGTCATTTTGACACGATTTTATGCCATGTGCCTTCCAAAGGTTCCCGAGAGTATCCTGCCCTCCCAAACGGGGAGACGAACGTGAGCCATGGTGGGAAGTGGGGTGTGCAGGAAGCTGGATGGAAGAGAAGCTCTTTTCTAGAAATGGAGGGCAGGTCTGTGCTGCTGGAGGATACCAGGCAGGGGAGAAAACACCTCTTCGGTGAGAGTCAGTGTCCCCACATGAAGGGGGTGGTGGCTTTGAGAGAGTGTAGATTGGGACAAACTCCCAGCCAGCAGTGTCTGGGAGGCATCTGGGGTTGGAAAAGGATACAGAAGCCCCCAGACCCTCAGACATTGGGGGAAAAGTGTCTGCCCAGTGGTTCTGAACACCAAACACTAGACTTAGGAAATTTGAGGGGCACACGTCAGGTAGTCCCTGTTCTGACATGTGCCGGCTTCCTGAGCCCAGCAGCTCTGGCTGCAGATGGTCAAGTGTCCTCAGGGCCGGGCCTCCGACTCTGGGTAACTGTGCCCCTGGTGGAGGCAGCAACCTCCTTGAAATGAGTCCCAACTTTGCAGGTTGCCCCCTGGTCTTGGTTGAGGGGCTAGAAAGCAGAGATATGAACACAGAGGAGCTGGGTCTTCATGAATTTTAAGACAATCGTGGCTTTTTGGTCCCAAGAAGACTAGGTTTGGGGTGTATGGTGTGAAGATGAGTAGATGTCTGGGGGTTCCCAGAACAGCAGGCTGAGGCTTCATTCATTCTCATGTGGGCTACATGGCAGGATAGCACAGGCCCAGGACTCCTCTGCATCAAGGGGCTGGGTGCAGTGGCTTATTGCCTACAAGTTTCCACAAGCCCCCTTCTATTCTTGCGGTAAGGTGAGCTGGCTGCTTTGTTATTTCTCTCAGTTGAGAAAAGAAATGACAGTGGCTTAAACAAGGCAAAAGTATATTTCTGTCTCATGTACAAGCAGTCTGGGCCTGCTGAGGCTATGACTGGTGTGGTGGCTCCAAGGTGTCACCAGGACCAGCCTCCTTCCACCTTCCTGCTCCGCTATTCTCAGCATGCAGCATTCACCCTCAAGGTCACAAGATGGCTGTTGGGCCTCCAGCCATTACACCCAGTGTCTATATAGAAAGGGAAGGAAAGGTAAGGAACAGAAATATGCAAGGGCAGGCTTTCTCAAAGGCCCACACAGACTTCCAGCTACAATTCATTGGCCACCTCCATCTGCAGGTGTGGCTGGGAAATGTAGCTTCTCATCTGGGCACATTAGGTAGTGGAGCTGGTATTTAAGTCTGTGCCCTCACAACTTAACTGTATAGCCCCCCAAAGGCAATGTATACAAACAGAATTTAATTTATACTTCCATTTTCTTTTTACTTAATTTTTATGATTATATTTAGTTTATGGCAAGTTGATAGAAAATTGAAACCAATTTTTATATACATATATAATTTTATATATATACATGATTTATATATAGTGATTTATATATGTATGATTTATATATAATATATGTAATTTATATATAATAGTGATTTTATACACACACACACACACATATACATATATGGTGATAAAATAGGGCTTGTTCCCAAAACAGAAAGTTATTCAAGATCAGAGAACATTTACATAAAGGTAAAAAATCATGTGGCTATATCAAGAAATGTAATAAGGCATTTAATACAATTTAGCAATCATTCCTATTAAAAATTCCAAATGGGACGCCTGGGTGGCTCAGTTGTTAAGTGTCTGCCTTTGGCTCAGGTCATGATCAAATGGTCCTGGGATCGAGCCCAGCATCGGGCTCCCGGCTTGGCGGGAAGCCTGTTCTCCCTCTCCCATTCTCCCTGCTTGTGTTCCCTCTCTTGCTGTGCCTCTCTGTCAAATAAATATATAAAATCTTTTTTAAAAATTTCAAATAAAACAAGAATAGAAGAAAAAAAGTTAACTAAGAGAAACGTATTTATTAAAATCAAAGGCAAATATCATACCAATTATTGCTAAGTTGAAACCATTTGTATACACCTGCCATCACCATTAAAGTGAAGACAGTTTTAGAAGTTCTAAATAAATAGTGCAAGAAAAAATAGGCTAATTGGTTACATTCGAGAAAAAAGACAGAATTATCTTTATTGGCAAATAAAATTATTGTAAATCCAGAAAAGCCAAGACACTCTTGGAAACAGACTACCAGAATCGATAAGAGAATTTAAGACAGCTGAAAATGTGATAGATAAGAAATATCTGCTTTTCTCGAAAACCGCGAGCCATAAAAACAAGAAGAATGCATTCATGATAACTATAAAATCTTAGAGATAATTTTTAAAAGACAAATATGGAACCTATCTGAGAAAAACCTATAAAATTGAATGGAAAGTCTCAAACATTTAACGAATAGAGAAAAATTTAATTTCTTGGACGGGAAAATGTAATGCCATAAAAATGTAATTTTCCCCAAGTCAGAATATAAATTTAATGTGTTTTGGCTTTGGGGGAATGGGGGGAAGGAGATGGGATGAAAGATAGGGAGCTGGACAAAGGATTTAAAAGTTTATAGCAAAGAGAAAGTATACAAGGAAATTATTAAAAGAAAATGGTTAGAGGGAATTGACCTACCAGATGTTAAATCTTATTTTAAAGTCTCTTTAATGAAAACAACATGTTGGGAATGGCTTGTATCTACAGTCTGGCACAGCCAGATGAGTGAGCTTCCTATGGCCACTGGATCTCTGGAAGGTGGCTGGCCTTGAGTTGCCAAGACCCAAGGAGGGGTCTGCGAAGTGAACTTCCAGATCAGGAGCAGAGGAAGGGTCTTTCACAGCTAACTAAGGAAGCCTTGCCGGTGTAAGGAGGCTGCAGCCAGAGGGTCCCTGTCAGCGGTTGCTGAGGGAAGCCCAGGAGCGCTCAGCCAGGGAAAGAATGAGCATTTGGATATCTGCCCCATCTCGAAGAAATCAACCCCAAGTTTAAACAATACCTCTCCCCTCCCCCTCCGACCCTTCTCACCCTGGAAGGGCTAGAAGCACATGGCACAGAACAGCAAAGGAACTGGCCCAGCCCCCATTTTCTACTACAGGAATCCCAGCCTGAGGCTGGCCCTATTGCAGTTCAGGGAAAGTCCCCACAACATGGAGGGATAGGGTGTGGTGTGAGTGAGGTCCACCCTCTGTGGGGCAGCTGTTTTACTCAAGCAGGAGCTCTAGCTATAACCATCCATCAGTTTAGGGTGGCTATTACGTGTCTATATCTGTATTAGTTTCCTAGGGCTGCTGTAACAAATTAACACAATCTTGAAGTCTTACAACAACAGAACTGTATTCTCTCATGATTCTGGAAGCCAGAAGTCTGAAACCAAGGTGTCAGCAGAGTTGGCAGAGTTGGCTCCTTTTGGTGGCTGCGAAGGAGAATCCATTCCATGCCTCTTCCAGCTTCTGGTAGCTCTTGGTGTAGTTTGACTTGTGGATTCATTGATCCAATCTCTGCCTCCCTCTTCACACCCCTTTCTCCCCTCTGTGTCTCTCTGGGTCTCTTTTGTAAGAACCCCTGCAGTTGGATTTTGGGCCCATCTTAATCCAGGACGATGTGATCTCAAGAGCTTTACCTTAATTATGTATGCTAAGGCTTTTATTTCAATCAAGGCCACATTTCAAGGTTCCAGGCAGATATATCTTTTGGAGGTGAGGGGGGCTGCACTCAACCCCCTACAGAATTGTGGTGTGTCTGCCACAGTAACTGCCATACATGACCCTTCCTTTCTGTGAAAAAATATTGCCTCTGATGTTTTCTGCTCAGGAAAGGAGTATGTTGTACTTGGTAATGGGATCGGGTTGGTCCCCAGATTCAAAGGAGATTATACTTAGGAAGACTCTGGCTTTGAATAGGCCAATCAGACTGGCTCCTTTCAAAATTTGCACTGAGAACATGCACACAATAGTTGAGAGAGAGAGAGAGGAACCTATGAGAATTACCATTACAAAGACACTAAAGTAGTATAAAAATACTATATACAATAGAATCAAAAATTTTAATTTTAATGAGAGATGCATATGATCTCTACACTACAAACTATAAAACATTGCTGAAGGAAATTAATAAAAATCTAAATAATGGGGGGACGCCTGGGTGGCTCAGTTGGTTAAGCAGCTGCCTTCGGCTCAGGTCACAATCCCAGGGTCCTGGGATCGAGTCCCACATCGGGCTCCTTGCTCAGCAGGGAGCCTGCTTCTCCCTCTGCCTCTGCCTGCCGCTCTGCCTGCTTATGCTCTCTCTCTCACTCTCTCTGACAAATAAATAAATAAAATGTTTAAAA
>CM052895.1:2487859-2606741 GCA_028534135.1 Potos flavus | reverse complement strand
CAACACAAACTTGGCTGGAGAATTTACACCATGTGACTCAAGATTATTATAAAGCCACAATAAGGACAGACACACAGATCAGTGGAAAGAATCCAGAATCCAGAAATAGTTTCACACACGTGCAGTCACTTGATTTTCCATGAAGTCTCCAGTGCAATTTAGTGGAGAAAGGAAGATATTTTCAGTAAATGAAGCTGGATCAACTGGAAATCCATATGAAACATGGAATCTGGATCCCTTACCTACACCATACAGAAAAATTATTCTGAAATGAATCCTAGACCTAAATGTGAAAGATAAAACAATAAGGTTTCCAGAAGAAAACAGGAAAATATCTTTGTGATCTCAGAGTAGACAAAGGTTTTTTAAACTGGATGTAAAAAGCCATTCATCGTAAGAGAAAAAAATGATAAATTTGACTTCGATAAAATTGAAAACTTTTGTTTACCCACAAACACCTTCAAGAAAGCAAAAAGGCAAGCTACAGGCTGGGAGACAATATTCATAGTACAAATACCTGAGAAAGAAATATATAGAATATCTAGAACATATGAAGAGCTCTTACTCATCAAAAAGGAAAATGATAAAACACAACACACACACACAAAACTGGAAAAAAAGTCGAAAGGCACATCACAAAAGATATCCAAATGACCAACAAGCATAGGAAAGGGTGCTTAGCTTCACTAGTCATCAGGAAAACATAAACTAAAATCACAGCAAAGTACTACTATCTACCCCGTTGCATGGCAAAATTTAGAAGACTGATAATACCAAGCGTTGACAAAGAAAAGGGGCGAGTAGAATTCACCCGCATCGCTGGTGGGAGAGTAAAGTGGTCCTGCTGCTTTGGAACAGCTTGGCAGTTTCCGATAAAGTTGAACATACTGCTACTTTATGACCCAGCAATCTTAGGTAAATCATTTACCTAAGAGAAACCAAACCATAAGTTCGCACAGTGTTGTATAAAAAGGTTTGCACAGTATTAACGAAGTTCCAGAGCATTTGAAAGTAATGTATAATGATAGAAATCAGAACAGGGGTCGTCTCTGGGGAACTGTGGGTTTAATTGACTGGGATGGGGCTCAAGAGAACTTTCTAGAGGGACAGAAATGTTCTTTGTGTTCATCGCGGTGCAGGTTATGTGGGTAGAGGCACAGATAAAAACCTACCACTTGTGTACTTAATATGTGTGCATTTTACTCTATGTAAACCCTACGTCAATAAGGAAATAATAAGAAATCAGGAGCCAGGGAATAGCTAGACTCCCCCTCCCCATGCTCTCTTTCTCATAAAGTCCTTGTTTTTCAGCATGACTTGACCTAGCGTCTGACCCTTGCCAACAAAAGAACTCACTCTCAAGTTGTAAGGACCTGTCAGGCTTCTTGCCAGGAACCACCAGGTAACTAACTGCGCCCAATGGGACAGAGCGTGTGTGCGTGCGTTGCGCGTGTGTGCATATGTGTACGTGTGTATGTGTGTGTGTGTGTTTATGCATGTTTTCCCATTTTGGTCAGCAAAGTGTCATTGTTGTTGTTGTTTTAAATAGAAACATTTCTTGATAAGTTAGGGCCACAATGGACAGCTTTCAGAATAGAGATAAGATGGTCCCAAGACAACGGAGTATAAAATTATAGCAGACTGGCTAATTACTCTTCACTCTTCACCCTCATCCTCTCCCTCGGCATTGTGCGCTCCAACCTCCTCATAATCCTTCTCAAGGGCGGCCCAGTCCTCACAGCCTCCACGCCCGGACCCATGTACCAGCGAACCAAGGCACGCTCAGCATCCATCAGCTCAAACTTGTGTTCTAACCTTCATGAATGTGAATACCTTTAGGGAAGGCAGGCGCTCTGGTCTATGGGATCTGTATCTCTCTCCATTGTCTGGAGGGCATTGCCCTCCGTGAGGGCATTTGCCTCAGGGACCAGTACCTGGGGGATGGAGTGAAACTGAGGATCCCTCCCATCCTCAAGAGAAACTCTGGGGCCCGCTTGCTGGCCCTTCTCCCTGGTGCTGGCCCCCGCCAGACCTTTGCCCCACCTGAGCCATGTGGGGCCGTCCCTCGCTCCCTCCCTCTTTCTGAGACCCTTCTGACTCTTCCCCAGTACTCCTTTCTTGGAACCCTATCTCTGGGCCCTGTAGGTCCTTTTCTGGGAGGTCCAAGGGCAGAAAGGACCAGAATAGGGCACAGAGCTGGCCATCCCCTTCTCCGTTCCTGTGGAGCTCCCACCTGGGGCCCTGGCTCTGCCGGCTCCGCGCGCCCCACAGAGATGCCAAACGTCCCCTGGGGCACCTCACAGCTCAGGGTCCTGTGCCCGCCCAAGTAGACAGCTGCTGGGAGGGTCTGTCATCCCGAGGCCAGAGCGCTTTCCGGATGCTCCTTATCCAAACTGCAGACCGACAGCTCTGACCCTGTCGTCCCTGCCGAAGCGGGCTGCAGGAGTGACCGCGTGCGATGCCGAGGATGAGTCAGAGGCTGGCTGAGCAGGGAAGGCGCTGCGTGGCCCCGCGGAGAGGAAATGACGGACCCTGTGTCAGAGCCTCATAAACAAGCATGACTTCACGCTCGTCTCCACACACACCCCTCTGAGGTCATGCAGACTCCTCCCGTCCCCAGGGCCCGCTGCACACAGGCCCTGACACCATGGGGCACGCGCTTCTGGGGCTGGGCCTAGGGCTTGCGCAAAGACCACAGGCACACGGGCTGTGTGCAGAGGCCATGCCGGCCCCGCCCCACGAACCCTGGAAGCACCAGGCACCTCTCTGTGCCAGGCCTTGGCCGGGGGACCAGGGACACAGAAAGTGGCCCTTGGCGACTGGTGGGGAACATGGCCATCTGACTATCCCATCCCAATAGGATAATGGTGCAAGGTCCAAGGCCCTGAGGCCACCCAGCAGAAAGAAGGGTTTCTTCTGCCCTGGGTCAGAAAAAAGCTTCTGAGAGGAGGAAGCTTTGCAAATGTGTCCTGAGTAACTTGCCAAAGAAAGCTAAGGAAAAGGATTCCAGGCAGGGAGGCCAGGGAGGGCTGCCCGGAGGAGGAAAGCCAAGTGAGGGACCAGAGAGAACTGCAGACCCACTGGCCCCTGGTTTCCTGACTTCTGCCTCCCAGAGCTGCGGAGGAAGCCACACGGATTTGGAGCAGCCCAGCAGTCCTGGTTTCTCGCCCCCAGCCCCTCAGAGCAAGGAGAACACATGGGGAGAGGGTTTTCTGAGATGCTGCCCACCCTGGCCCGGAGGCCCCTGACGCCCAGCCATCCTGGCAGTTACAAAGGCCTGCGGTGGTATCCCACCCAGCTCCATGGGAGCCCGGGCCCAGAACACCCAAGCCTGCAGAGCTCCCCCAGCCATCTGTCCCCCCATGTCTGTAATTTCCAAGTGCTCCCAGCCAGGTGGCAGGTGGCCAGAATCTCTCTGCCTGGGGACAGGCCCTAATGTGGCTTCAGGCTCCGTGCCTGGACCGGAAGGAGGAGGCTGAGCCCCCAGCTGTGCATGCAGCCGTGAACGCAGCCCCCACTCTGGGCCTCTGCTGTCACCCCTCACTCCACCCCTAGTCATCCTTTTCATGTCCGCAGCTGGATGGCAGGAAGAGTGCTTTCCCCGTGCAGGACTGGGGACAGTCACAGCCGGGACACGGCGGAGCCCGGGGCTAGAGCTCAGAACCCAGCCCGGGGACGCGTTGGTCCGGTCCGGTCTGGTGGGGCGTGCCTGGCACTTTTGGGCAGCGTCCCCTGGAGGCCTGTGCCATGAAGTCGGCAGGCCCAGACACAGCTGTCTGCCCTGGGATACAAGTAGCTGGGCCTATGGCCAGCGCGAGAGGGGAGAGAGGCCCTTGCAGGAACGCTGGGCTCATGCCCAGCTCCTGTGGGCGGGTCTGCGGGTCACGTGGGGGGGGGGTCAGACACCCCCCCCCCCAGCTTTAAAGGGGAGCTGGAAATTCAGATTTCCGGCGAACTGTCTTCTGATGTTAACAAGCTGGCAAGGAGCTGGAAACGTTCAGATGATCTGTGAGGATCAGATCCCACGCATCTGGCACGGGCGTGGGCTGGCACGGGCTCGGGCGGCGGTGGTACGCGCGCAGTCACGTGACCTTTCACTGCCGTGTTGTGCCCCATTGATAAAACGAGGCTCTTGAGATCCAGAGACTTGCAGTGACTTCTCACAGGGGGCCAAGCCGGGTGAGAACCTGCGACGGCCAGCCCGGCTATGCCTTCTCCACCAACCTCTGCCCCTCTGTCTCCCCAGGCTGGCTGCCTCCCTGAAGGCTTGATGGTGGCCGCAACCCAGGCTGGTCCACGCTGCCCCTGTCCCCCCGGGCTTGGTGCCTGACGCAGGGAGGACCTTGTTGGGAGTCTTGCCGCCAGTGGAGGCTTTCAGAGCTCAGGCCCAGGGCTTCGCAACAGTGTGTAGACCTTGAAGATTGTTTCCTCTGCTGTGCAGAGAACATGTTCCCCGCAGGGCGGGATTCCCCAGACCCAGACACTATACATGCAGGCTGAGCTCCATTGGGCTCTTTTCCCCTTCACCCTCCAACCTGCATGCCGGAGACCGGCCCCACAGCCTGCACCTGTCTCAAGGAGCTGCCCCTGTCACCTTTCTAGGTCTTTCCCATGTGCTGCTCCCCTGGGGAGCCCAAAGGCCCAGGTGCCCCCCACCAAGCTGTGACAGCCCCCTTGGAGTAAAGATGCATCTCTTGCCCTTTTCCCTAGAGCTATTTTTGTGCTTCTGGCTGGAATCAGGTGAGCCATTCCACCTCCTCATGGCCGTAGAAATCCTGAGAGCTCATATTCACGCATGGCTCACAGCACGCTATGAGCCACACTAAGCATTTCCGCCGTGTTATTTCACACATTCCTAGGAACGGTCCTCCGAGACCATTATTTTATTTTTGTTATACAGGTAAAATTGATAGTGACAATACTGGAATTTTGTGGCGGAACCAACACTAGGACACAGACCTATCAGGCCTTGGAGTCCTTGCTTTTTTTTTTTTTTTTTTTTTAAGATTTATTTATTTGAGAGAGAAGGAGGGGCAGAGAGAGAGGGAGAGAGAATCTCAAGCAGACTCCATGCTGAGGGTGGAGCCTGATGTGGGGCTCAATCTCACAACGCTGAGACCAGGACCTGAGCCTAAACCAAGAGTCAGACACTCAACCCGCTGAGCCACCCAGGCACCCCTGGGAGTCCTTGCTTTTAATCAGTGTGTGCCTTCCCTCCTCCACAATTCTGCTCTTTGCATCCCTAACTGGAGTTAGCATTCATTCGCCCCCGACTTCTTCAGAGCTGCTCTCCTCCCAGAGCATCCCGGATCAGCCTGGGCCCTGTCCCTGGCTGGGGACACGAAGGGAGGGGCTGACTCATGCATGACCTGATGGGCAAGTTGAGTCAATTCCGCAGTCCGGCCCACCCCTGAGAGGCGATAAGCTGTATTCCCCGGACGGGAGTGCTGACCTGCCATCTGGCTCGGCTGCAGTCACACTTCTAAAGTCCGTGGCAGTTGGAACCATTCTAACTGCAGCACAGCAGATGAATGAAGAAGACATTCTGGACATCGGGCCTCGGCTGATGTCGCGTGGAGCAGGCATGAGACATTCACTGTGCTTGGTTTGAACTGCTGACCCTCTTCACCTTGACTTCCCTTCGATGAAGACGTGGGAACAACATTTTCCTGTGTCTTAACATTCTCTTAACTTCCCCTTACTCTACCACAAGAAATGGTGGAAATGCAGGGGCGCCGGGGTGGCTCAGTCAGTTAAACATCTGCCTTCGGCTCGGGTCATGATCTCCGGTTCCTGGGATCAAGCCCTGCATTGGGCTCCATGCTCGTCTGGGAGTCTGCTTGTCCCTCCACCCCTCCCTCTGCTCATGCTCTCTCTCTCTCTTTTCAAATAAATAACATCTTTAAAAAAATGGTGGAAATGCAGTGATAAATTACAGCTGGCACTTGGACTGAGAAATGGGGACAGTGAGGAGTCGTGTGTTTTATGACCGACTTCTATGTGCCCCAGAGAAGCACAGCGCTGCTTGGTTTCAGCTGTCAGACACCAGGCAGGAATGAGGACCACAGCTGCTCAGCTTCCTTCGAGAGAGGTCAGTGATGTGCATGTGAAATCTACCAAGTTTTAAATGCTGACTCAAAATGTTTTTTTAAACACTGTGTAGATACCTCCCCTCCCCACAAAAGGCGGGGTGGGGGGGACCAGAAAGCAAAATCTGCAAACTAATTTTAGCTTGTGGTTTATCATTTTGTAACCTCTCATCTAGAGCAAGGCTGCTCAACACTTTACTATTAGAAAGTATTTTCATTAAAAAAACAACAAGCATTTTACACTCACTGAGTAGTAGGAGCTCTTCTTAGTTATCTGTTGCTGTGGAACGAATCAGCCCAAGATTCAGTGGCTTAAAACAATGCCAATGTATTATCCCATAGTTATTGTGGGTCAAGAATCAAGTGTGGCTTAGCTGGGGGTCACTGACTCACGGTCACTTAGGAAGCAGCAATCAAGGAGTCTGAAGACACCTTCTCTGCTGGAGAAGGCTCCACCTCCATGCTCATGCACAACAACTCATGGTTGTTGGCCGAACTCGTGGACTGTTAGACTCAGGGCCTCTGTTCCTCAATGGCCATTGGCCCAAAGCCATCCTTAACTGCCTAGCACATTGGCCTCTCCATAGAGCAGCTCACTACATTGCAGCTGTCTTCCTCAAAGGGAGCAAGCGAGAGCATGCCAGCAAGAGAGCATGTGCGAGCAAGAGAGAGTCACTGTCTCTCACAGCCTAAGCTCAGAGGTGCTATCCATCACTGTTGCCGTATTCCATATTTTAGGAGCAATCTCTTGTGTCCAGCTGTCTCATGAGGTGAGCTGCAGGTTGAGACAAAAATCAAAGGTGGCAGCAATGAGCAGCCATTGCCCTTTTGGAGAAGGGAAACTGAGTCAGAGTTGTTACCAAAACAGAGTAGTATGGTAGAGGCTGACACAGTTCCAAAGCACTCTGCCTTTTGGGGGCTGGCCTGCCACCTAGACACAAGGTCTACTTGGGATGTCCCTGGGATGCAAGCCAAGGTCTCTTCCAGCAAGATGGAAGCAAGTAACAATCACGAGTCAATTACCGTAGTGGGGTGGGGTGGGGGGCACACGGAGACACTGTTGTGGGAGGTGTGCATCAACACAACATTTTGGGATGGCAAAAAGTATCAAGAGACTTAAACACGATCATTCCCTTGGTCCTGTTAATTCCCCTTCTATGAGTCTCGAGCATGAGGACAAATCAGAACATTATACAACTGTATGTATTTTAAATGATCCCACCATTGTTTATAAATAAACGTGTATACTTAGGCATAGCCATATGATTATCTCTAGGAAGGAGAATTGCGGGAAAATTTAATTTTTATGATGAAAATGAGTTACTTCTGTATTGAGACATTATTTTATGAATGCATGTAGATTGCAGCAGTTACTTAAACAGCACAATTTAGCAGCATTAAAAATGTTCAAGACTTGGGGTAAGTATTTATGATATAGCCACACAATAAACCTTTATGTGGTCATTAAAATTATGCTTGTAGAGTTTTAGCAATACATACGAAAGTCTTTAATCAATAAGTGTAAAACGAAAAATAGATATTCATTAAAAAATTCACACTTAAATATTAGGATTTGGTTCCATTTCCAACATGTGGAGAACACATGTTTTCCCTACCACCACACTGTTCTGCAACATCAGCTGGTGTCCTACAATTCAATTCGGACACTTTGAACTTGGAGACAGCATCAGAGTCTCCTGGTGAGGGCTCAGTCCTCTAAGACTGCCTTCCACTCCAGATGCCAATCCCAAGTAGAGGTATTCTGTATTTCTGACTGACTGGCATAAATCAGACATTCCCACAACCCAGTCCTTGGGTTCAATCAATTTACTAGAGTGCCTCACAGAACTCAGGAAAGTCATTTACTCCCTAGGTTCCTGATTTATTCAAATCAGTAGTAGTGGGGTGGGAGGCTGTAGACTTAACATCATGGACCGACAGCCAAATGAAGAGATACATAGGGTGAGATCCCCCCACAAAGGCACTTCTGTTGCCGTGGAGTTTGGGCCCAGCATGGTGGCACGTACTGGCGTTCTGGTTTACCCACCTGGAAGTTCTCTAAACCCCCACGTTCTGGGTTTTTATGGCGGCTTCATTTCATATGTATAATTGATTCGATCGTTGTCCATTGGTGACCTATCCAACCTCCAGCCCCTCTCTCCTCTGTGGAAACCAAGGGGTGGGACTGAAAATTCCAGCCTTCTATTCATGGTAGGTTCCCCTGGCAATCAGCCCCACCCTTTGGTGCTTTCCAAAGTCACCTCATAAACATAAACCCAGTTGTGGTGGAAAGGACCTTGAAACCAAGATACCCACTTCACCTTTCTGGCAATGAAGTGTTTTCGAGAACTGAGGACAGGGGACCCAGTATAACAGCATATGTTGCCATTGCTCTTATCACTCAAAAATTCCAAGGGTTTTGAGAGCTGCGAGCCATGGGAAAATATATTTTGGCCATCTGAATGACCGAACATATATTTCTTTTTTTTTTTTTTTAGTTGTTTTATTTTGATTCCAGTAGAGTTAACGTACACTGTTATATTAGTTTCAGGTGTACAATATAGTGATTCAAGAATTCCATACATCAACTTGTGCTCATCATGGTAAGTCTACTCTTAATCCCCATCACCTATTCACCCATCCCTCCCACCTCCCCTCTGGTAACCACCAGTTTGTTTTCTATGGCTTATATTTCTTGTAAGTTACAATATTGTACATAGGAAGTCACTTGGACTAAATTTACATAATCCAATCAACATGATTCAGTCAATCAATACCAACGTCTGGCATACAGTAGGCACTCCCACCAGTGTGGTGCCAATTAATCTGGTTGTCCGGCCAAATCAATTAACTGGGCTGGGCAATCAGTTTGGTAGTCTGGGTTTGGCTGGGGGAGGCTGACCGAATCATCTGGTTGGGGGTTGATATATGGATTGTTAGAGTACCTGGGTTTGATTGCCTTTGTTTCACCATTTTGAGTGATTCATGTAAATGGCAATTAGACTGGAATGTCAGTTTACACATGCTTAGGAACATACCCTGAAAAAAATCCACCAAGAGAGTGACAGTGGTTATCTCTGGGATTGTTGATGGGATTGTGCTAATTATATTTTATTTTTTCATACTTGTCATCGATACTACTTTTATTTCTCGTTTTTGCTCTGCCCTTCCTGTGAGTCCTCTCTACCCCTTGCCTGTGACTCGGAGGGCCTCCCTCTGAAGGGAGCATATTGCCCTTCTCCACTGACATTGGACTTGGCCATCAATGTCCTCAGACAATGGGATGTGGGCAGAAGTGATATACACGATGTTGGAGCAGAAGCTACAAAAACCATTGTAGGTCCAGCCAGTTCCATTTTCCTGGCTTCAAGAACAGCCCATCCCAATGGGGCTGATTCTGCAGCCTGTGTCTTGGAGAGGAGGCACAGAGTGGAGCCTGACTGATCCACGGCTAGCATAAAACACGAGGGAGAAATAAAGTTTGGTTGCTGTAAGCCAGGGGGGATCATTTGTAGCACAGCTTGGTGAAAGCTGACTAATACTTTTCTTTACTTTCCAAGTTTTCTACAAGCAACAGGCATGAGTTTTAGAATCAGTTTCTAAAACGTATTAAAGTACATATGACTCTCTAGGTATTTATTTTAAATCTTTTTATCTGCCCAGAGTCTGTTAGAGAAAAACAAGGCTTGAATATTCTCACTAAATTCGAATTTGAGGGACCACAGGGATCTGAACGTTATTTGAGAGTCATTTAAGTAAAATCAAAGTTGTTCAGGGCCCCTTTGCCAGCCTGACCCTACAGAGGAATGCTCAGAATCTGCTGGTCCTGGGAGGAGGGTCAGGAAGCAATACCCAGGGGTTGGAGGTCGGTATTAACTCCGCTTGCCCAACATCCATCTCCCACTCTGGTGACAGCACTCTGGTTCCCCCCCGGGAAGCAGGCCTCTCCCAGAGCAAGCAAAGGAAGCTTGAAGGGCTGACCCACTCCCCCAACTTTAAAGGTGTGCGTGCAACCCAGGCCTGGCCAATCAGAGCAGCGAGACTTCCTGACCTCGGCGATTAGCCCGGAGAATCATAAAACCCCCAGCAAGCTACAATACTACAGTTTTACAAAGCCCTTTATTCTCCTTCGGCACCATCCCTGGCCGGTGGAATACGGGCAGAAGTGGTGTGTGTCACTTTCAGGTCTGTAACTTAACATGGCTCCTATGGGGAATATTCTTTTCCCTTGTCCTGATGAGCATGAAGCTTCGCGTTGAAGATGGTCACAGAACGGGAGGGGCCTGGACACCTTGGTGACCACTTGGAGCAAAGCCTCCATGTCCCAAACACACTGGACTGTGATATGAGTAAGCAGGAAGAGATTTCGGGATTTACGTGTTACCACGGCGAAGTCTAGCCCACTCTGACAAATACATGACCCAAACCCGAGCCAGACTAATTACAGTCATCCCTAAGGACTTGCATTTGGAAGGACTTACTCTCTTTTTCCTGGAATTGCTAAGCTAATAGGATGTAAACCTGGAGTGATAGGCCCATCATCCATTTATTCATTTATTCATTCCACAAGTATTTATTGAACCCTTACAATATTCCTAGCGCTGGCCTAAGCTCTCAGATCAGGGCTGTGTGGTGGGGAATAGTCAGTCTGAGAACGAGGCTTAACAGGAAAACCAAGCTGAGAAACGGAGCATTGGGTTAGATTGCTGGATCCAACCATACCTGAAACCATTTGTACTCTATTCTGTAAACCACCGGAGTGGGGTTTCTGACACTTGCATACAAGTCATAACTTGACGTTGATTTTCCATTGATTCAAGGGAAAGCCTGAAATGAAAACCAAGTTCCAGGTTTGTGTTGCTATCCTGATAGGCGGATTAGAAGCAGAGTGTAGATTTTAGTCCAGATAGAGCTTGCCAGAGCAGAGCGAGTGGACAGAAATGATAGGGTGCAGGATTGGGCATGTCCTGGGTCATTGGGACACAGCCCTAAGGACAGGGGAGTGAAGAGCAGCCTTGGAACCAAACCTAGCACCGAGGTTTGCTCTGACACCCACCCAGACTGTGCTCTGACTGCTCAGATCAACTCCACCAGCAACAACCTGGCTCCTGAACTCAGGCGTTCAGGCTGCCCTGTCCTGGGCTATGTCTGGCTGTAGGCTTGGATTTGACAAAAAGCTGGAAGTCAAAACTAGGAGAAACAAAAATGAATGTCAGTTTAATGTTTATAGTGCTCCTACTGGGTTCCATTTTCAGTGCTGGTTTAGAAAAACTGTCTTGAACACTTTCTACACACCAAGAACTTTATCCTTCCTCCCTGCTTCCTTTCCTCTCTCCCTCTTTTCCTCCCTCTCTCCCTCTTTGTTTCCTCCCCCCTCCCTCCCTCCCTTCCTCCCCCTTCCCTCCCCCTTTCACTGCTCCCCCATTCCCTTCCTCCCTCCTTCCTTCCCTTCCTTCCTCCTCCCCTTCTCCCCCACTCCCTTCCTCCCTCCCTTCCTCCTTTCCTCCTTCCCTTCCTTCCTCCTCCCCCTTCCTCCCTCCTCCTTCCCCCCTTCCTCCTTCTCTTCTTTCCTTCCCTCCTTCCATCCTTCCTTTTATTCAACAGTAATTGAACATAATCTCAGCCAGGCCCTGTAGCAGGCAGTGATCACTGAAAAAATCAGTGGAACGGGGAGCTGTTTGGACCCACAGAAAGTGTGTTAGTTGTTAATGCTGTTCGCTAAGTAGTTTCAGCTCTCCCCTTTCTGGCTAGATGATAGGGTCATACTTCCTGACCTCCTCATTTGGGTGGGTTTGAATAACTCATGAATCAGACAAATGAGTTGGTGTGTTTTAATTGCTTGTGCAGGATCTGCCACAGCTCTCTTTCCCTTTGCCCGTGGTGACCATTTGTTCTTCCTAAGGTGGCTGCTTCTTGAGCCTGGGTCATGGAGCTAGGAACTAGGGAACAGAACCCATGCACGAGCCATTGTAAACATGTCGCATGAGGAAGAAGTCAACCTTGGATGTTACAGTTCACTAAGAGCTTAGGGGTCTTTGTTGTTGCAGCATGCCCTCTGCTATGCTGACTGATGCCCACATTTGCTAGAGGCTCTAACACGGAGTAACCTTCACTATCTCATTCGGAGCTACTTTGCTAGGGTAGCTCCACACGTATCCCAAAAATCCCTTCTTAGAGGACACTGGCTTCCTCCCTGGTTATAAGCCTTCTGTCTGCTGGGGCTTCCACTTGTATACATCAGATTGTAACTGACTTTTCATCGGTCTGCCTGAGGTCTGACTTCTGGACTGAGCTGGTCTGGGCAGAATGATCTGCCAGCAGTTCGGCCTCTCTGAAGCTGTATTCGGTTCCTGGGGCTGCTATTACAAATGGCCACAAATTAACAGAAATTTATTCTCTCACTGTTCCGGAGGCCAGAAGTCTGAAACCAAGCATGGCAGGGCCACACTCCCTCCTGAGTTTCCAGAGGAGAATCTCTTCTTTGCTGTTTCTAACTTTTGGTGGTTGCCACATTCTATGGCTTGAGCCCATGCCACTCCCATATCTACCTTCATGTTCATGTCACCCTCTCCTTCGACTCTGTCTCCTCTTCTGTGTGTCTCTTCTAAGGGTCACTTGTCATTGGATTTAGGGCCCATCCTGATAATCCAGAACGATTGCCTCATCTCGTGATTCTTCTTCTTCTTTTTTTTTTTTCTAAGATTTTATTTATTTATTTGGCAGAGAGAGAGATCACAAGTAGGCAGAGAGGCAGGCGGGGGGGGCGGGGGGGCGGGGAAGCAGGCTCCCCGTTGAGCAGGGAGCCCAATACGGGGCTCGATCCCAGGACCCTGAGACCATGACCTGAGCCGAAGGCAGAGGCTTTAACCCACTGAGCCACCCAGGCACCCCTCATCTCATGATTCTTAATTACATCTGCAAAGACTCTTTTTTCCAAATGAGGTAACAATCTCAGGTTCCAGGAACCTGGACACACCCATCAAGTGCTATGTGTGTCTTTGGGGCCAAGGAGTGGGGTGAGGGTTCAGGACTCCTCAGAGCAATGGTGATGACTCTTTTGTTTGGTCTTTACATTTTTATTATAACAGAATGTTTGGGCAGCATAAAATAGACAACAAAAAGTAAAATAACAAAGCCCTGGGGCCCTGTTGCTTGAAAGACTATGGGCTAGCATCTGTGCTTGTTCTTTTCCTTCTACATGAGCAAACGTGGTGTCCAGGGCTGGAATGAGAATGCTCACATGGTTTAGGCCCTGCCTTTCCCCCAAGCAGCACTTCATGCGAACTCTCCATCTGTCCACATAGTCCACAACATATGCCTTAGAAATTATTCTGACCACTAAATGTGAGTTCACCATGCCTGGGTTGTTTTAACAGTGCTTCATGATTTGTTTTTTTAATTATGTAATAATGTGCATTAGAGGAAAGTTGGAAATGACCAAAAAGTGAATAAGAAACCTTTCCAAATTGTCTAATCCAGGAATAACTTGTAAGATTTTGTTAAATACCCTCTCGGTTTTATCTTCAACCATATATTTATTGCATTTTGTTCCAAAAGGTAGAGTTCCTTTCTTTCCCACTAAATGCAATTGAGACCCTTGGACAGAATATGTGGAACAGCTGAGAACTCTGAAAAATAAATGAGATGTCCAGTTTCCACTCTGCCATATAAGGAGCTTGGAAGTCATCACTCCACCCTAATAAGTAAGAAGCTAAGCAAACTGAAAAATCAACAACTCTTCTTAGATCTGTCAGAGCAGTGACTTAATAGGGCAAATCACAGTTTCCAAAATTGGACACACACACAGATGGATACAGAGAATCACAAGTTAATGGAGTAGAAAGAGGGGAACAGACACCTCCCCAGGAACCAGTGCTAGAGTAGGAAAACTCAACTTGCGATCCACCAATTGGAAGCTTGGTGTGGACAAGTCTGAGAGTTAAAAATTCCAGAGGGACCCAGTCAGGGCCACCACCCCACCCCCCACACTCTTGTGAGTGAGTTTTACCTCCAGGAACGCCAGCAGGTCCTCAGTGACCAACAGAGAAAATCCCCTTGGGCTGCCTATAGAGACAGAGAAAGGAGCCTTTCTGAAATACACCAGAGCACTCTGTGCTTTAAAAGTCCTGTCCTCAAGAGAAACTGTTTTTACCAAAACTTAACTCAATGGAGTTTTAGCAGAGTCTGACTGATGGGGGAAGGAAAATACCTTTCATCAGCCCCCACTAGCTGTCTACCTAGGGGAAGGGAAAAAACCCAATTCCTGCCCCTCTATCCATCCCGTCCCACCTAATGGTGTGAAAAACTGAGAGGTATTTTATAGGTTATAGTTCATAGTCCAGGGGCCCAGGCTCACTAAAAGACTGGGACCTAGTCATAAGACTGTAGAATACTTCTCCCCTCACACCTTACTACCAAATCACTAAAGGTCCATTTACTGGAGTTCCTTTTACACAGCACATCATATCTGGCTTTCAACAAAAAATTACAAGGCATACTTAAAGGCAAAAAACAAAAACAAAAACAAAAAAAAACCCCCAAAAACAAACGAACCCAAAAGCACATTTTGAAGAGATAGAACAGTCATCAGACTCAGATATGGTGGGGATGTTTGGATTATCAGACTGAGAATTTAAAGCAATCATGATTAGTAAGCCAAGGATTCTAAAGAGTAAAAATACACAACATACAATAGATGTAAGCAGAGAGATGGAAATCCTAAAAAAAGAATTAAAAAGAAATACCAGAGATGAAAATCTCTATACCAAAAATGAAAAACACCTGATGAGCTCATTAGTAGACTTGACAAGACTGAAGAAAGAATCTCTGAGCTTGAGGAAATGTCAATAGAAACTTCCAAAACTGAAAAACAAAGAGAAAAAAAGTATGAAAAAAAAGTGGAATATGAAATCCCAAAATGGTGATACAACCACAAAAGATGTCACATATGTATATCAAGAATATCAGAAGAAAAGGAAAGAGCAAATGGAGCATGACAAAGAGTTGAAGCAGCAATGACTGCAAATTCTCCCAAATTAATGTCAGAACCAACCACAGGTCCAGGAAGTTCAGGGAACACCAAGCAGAAAAAATGTCAAACAAAAAAACTACACCTATGCTATTCCAACTGCAGAAAATCCAAGATAAAGAAAAAATCTTGAGAGAAACCAGAGGGGGAAAAAACACTTCACCTATAGACAAAGATAAGACTTACACCTGACTTCTTAGAAACCAAGCAAGCAAGAAGAGTAGCGTAAAATACTTAAAGTCTTGAGGAAAAAACCCCCACCAACCTAGAATTTCATATTCTGCAAGATAATCTTCCAAAAGTGAAAGTGAAATAAAGACTTTTGGGGACAAACAAAATATGGAGAATTTGTTGCCAAGCACCTGCCTTGCAAGAAATTCCAGATCTGGTACCTCAGAGGCCTGGAAACACCCAAAGAGGGGCAGTGTGAGGCTGAACTGGGGAGGGAGGACTTGACTTGTACTTGTCCCACTCTGCTCTGAGCCTCCTCCTCACCTGGCTTCACATGGCTCCCTTAAGAAAGGTGGCAAGAAGATGGACTGTTCTGCCATGCAAGGTAGTGACCAGAGAATACACCATCAATATTCACAAGCACATCCATGGAATGGGTTTCTAGAAGTCTGCAGCTCGTGTACTCGAAGAGATCTGGAAATTTGCCATGAAATAGATGGAAACCCCAGATGTACACATTGACACCAGGCTCAACAAAGCTGTCTGGGCCAAATGAATAAGGAATGTCCCATTCTGTATCCATGTATGGTTGTTTAGAAAATGTAATGAGGATGAAAACTCACCAAACAAGCTCTATACATTGGTTACCTATGTACCTATGTACATAGTACTTGTACCTATGTACTTGTCACAACTTTCAAAAATCTACAGTCAGTTAATATAGATGAGAACTAAACACTGATTGTCAAATAAAGGTATAAAACCACCAAAAAAGCCCCACAATGAAGTGGTTCAAGTAAGTGCTTCAGAGAAAAGGAAAATAATATAGGTCAGAAATTCAGTTTTACATGAAGAAAGTAAGAGCATTAGAGAAGAAATAAGTAAAGGTAAAATAAAAACTTTTACTTTTCTTATTCTTAATTGATCTAACAGATAATAGTTTTTTCAAAATAAGAATAGCAACAATGCATCGAGGATTATATAAAGCACAATGAATGACAGCAATGATGCAAGAAATTGGAGGAAGGAATTAGGAATATATTTTTTTTTGTTAAGTACTTGCACTATCCATGACAAAGCATAGTCTTATTTGAAAGTGAACTTGGATTAGTTTTAAATATATAAGGCAAACTCAAGTGAAAAGTAAAAAAAAAAAAAAAAAAAACAGGTCATATCAATAGATGCAGGAAAAGGATATGGTAAATCCTCCATCCATTCATGATAAAAACTCTCAGCAAACTAGGACTAGAGGGGAACTTCCTCAACTTGATGAAGAATATATACAAAATACCTACAGCCAATATCATACTTTATGGTGAGGAACTTGAAGCTTTTCCATTAAGATCAGGAATAAGACAAGGATGTCTCCTCTCAACGTTGCCTTTCAACGTCATAATGGAAGTCCTAGCTAATGCAATAAGACAAGAAAAGGAAATAAAAGGTACATGGATTGATAAGGAAAAAATAAAATTATCTTCATTCACAGATGACATGTTCATGTTATGTAGAAAATCCATAAAAACTAACAAAAATATTCTTGGAACTAATAAGTAATTAAAGAAAGATTGTAATATACCAGGTTAATATACAAAAATCAATCACTTTCCTACATATGGCTAATGAACAAGTGAAATTTGAAATTAAAAACACAATACTACTTACATTAACACTTCCCCAAAATGAAATACTTAGGTATAATCTAACAAAATATGTACAAGATCTCTATGAGTAAAACTACAAAACTCTGATGAAAGAAATCAAGGAACTAAATAAATGGAAAGATATTCCATGTTAGTGGATAGGAAGACAATATTTTCAGGATGGCAGGTCTTCCCAACTTTATATGTAGATTCAATGCAATCCCAATCAAAATTCCAGCAAGTTATTTTGTTAATATCAACAAGCTGATTCTAAAGTTTATGTGAGAAGCAAGAAGACCCAGTATAGCCAACATCATATGGGAAGAGAAAAACACAGCTGGAGCACTGACAGTACTCAATTTCAAGACTTACTATGAAGATACAGTAATCAAGGGGCGTCTGGGTGGCTCAGTCAGTTGTGTCTGACTTTGGCTCAGGTCATGATCCCAGGGTCCTGGGATTGAGTCCCCACCCCAAAAGTCAGGCTTCCTGCTCAATGGGGAGCCTGCTTCTCCCTCTGCCCCTCCCGCTGGCTCATGCTCCCTGTCTCTCACATACTCTCTCTCAAATAAATAATGAAAATCTTTTTTTTTTAAGATGAATGGATAAAGAAGATGTGGTAAATATATAAAACAGAATACTATGCAGCCATCAAAAAACCAAAATCTCGCCATTTGCAACGACATGGATGGAACTAGAGGGTATTATGCTAAACGAAATAAATCAGTCAGAGAAAGACAATTATCCTGTGATCTCACTGATATGAGGAATTTGAGAAACAAGACAGAGGATCATAGGGGAAGGGAGGGTAAAATGAAACAAGATGAAACTGGAGAAGGAAACAAACCATAAGAGACTCTTAATCTCAGGAAACAAACGGATGGTTGCTCGAGTGGTGGGGGGTGGAAGAGATGTGGTGGCTGGGTGATGGACATTGGGGAGGGTGTGTGCTGTGGTGAGCACTGTGAATAGTGTAAGACTGACGAGTCACAGACCTGTACCCCTAAAACAAATAATATATTATATTTTAATAAGAAAAGATACAGTAATCAAGACAGTATGGCATTAGTGAACAAATAGACAAATAAAATAAATCACTGGAACAATATAGAAAGCTCTGAAATAGACCCCACAAATATAGTCAACAGATCTTTGACAAAGTAGCAAAGATAATACAGTGAAGAAACAATGGCTTTCCAACAAACGGTTTTGGAGCAACTGGGCATCTACATGCAGTACAAATAAATCTGAGCACAGACCCTACACCCTTCACAAAAATTAACTCAAAATGAGTCATAGATCTAAATGCAAAACCCAAAACTATAAAAATCCTAGAAGGTAGCATAGGAGAAAATCTAGATATCCTTGGATATGTTGATAACTTTTTAGATATAACACCAGAGATGTAATCCCTGAAAGAAATAATTGATAATTGGACTTTATTCAAGTTAAAAGCTTTGGTCCTGTGAAAGACACTGTTGCGAGAATGAGAAGAAAAATCACAGACTGGAAGAAAATAATTGCAAAAGAAATAAAGGACTGCTATCCAAAAAAACTCTTAAACCTCAACAGTAAGAAAAAGAACAACCCAACCTTAAAAAAGTAGTCAAAAGACCTGAACAGGGGGTACTTGGCTGGCTCAGTTGGTGGAGCATGCAACTCTATCTTGGGGTTGTGAGTTTTAGACCCCCGTTGAAGATAAACTTCATTTAAAAAAAAGTAAACCTTGAAAAAAAAAAAAAGAAAGACCCAAACAGACATCTTGCCAAAGAAGATATACAAATGGCAGATAAGCTTATGGAAAACTGAATGGGAAGAAATCAGAGAGGGAGACAAACCATGAGAGACTCTGGACTCTGGGAAACAAACTGAGGGTTACAGAAGGGAGGGGGTTGGGGGGATGGGGTAACCTGGTGATAGGTATTAAGGAGGGCACGTGTTGTAATGAGCACTGGGTGTTATACGCAACTAATGAATTGCTGAACACTACATCAGAAACTAATGACATACTATATGTTGACTGACTGAACATAATAATAAAAAAAACAAAAGATGCTCCACATCACATGTCATCAGGGAAATACAAATTAAAACAACAGTAAGATACACTGGACACATAGTAGAATGGCCAAAATCCAAAGCACTACCAACAACAAATGCTGATCAGGATGTGGAGCAACAGGGATGTCCATTCATTGGTTGTGGGAATGCAGAATGGCACAGCCACTTTGGAAGACAGGCAATTTCTAACAAAACTAAACATAGTCTTACCATACAATCTAGCAATCACATTCCTTGGTATTTACTAAAAGGAGTTGAAAACTTACATAAAAACCTGCACATGGGCCTTAGTAGCGGCTTTATTCAGAATTTGCAAATTTGGAAGCAACCACGATGTCCTTCAGTAAGTAAATGAATAAATGCATGGTACCTCTATACAAGGGAATATTATTCAGGGGTCAAAAGAAATGAATTATCAAGCCATGAAAGACATGGAGAAACCTTAATTCATATTGCTAAAAAAAAAAAAAAAAAAAGCCAATCTGAGAAGACTATATGCTGCATGATTCCAATGACATTCTGGAAAAGGCAAAACTATGGATATGGTACAAAGATTAGTGGTAACTATGAGTTTAGGAAGGGGAAGTAGGAGGGGGGATGTGGAGGGATGAATAGGACTGTGTATGCATTACCATAGAAAATTTTTATGTCAGTAAGACTATTCTGTATGATACTATAATGGTGGGTACATATTATACATTTGTCAAAAAAGAAAAAAACCAACAACCCTTAAATGTACAACACCAAGAGTGAGTCCTAATGTAAACTATGGACTTTGGGTGATAATGACATGTCAGTGTAGACTCATTGACTGCAACAAATGTGCCACTCTGGCGTGGACTGTAGATGAAGGAGAGGCTGTGGCATTGGTTGAGTAGGGAATATATGGGAACTCTCTGTACTTTCCCTTCAATTTTGCTGTGAATCTAAAACTCGAAAAAAAAAATAAAGTCTATTTTTTAAAAGCTAGATTAGATGAATTGGGAATGAGAACAAACCTCTATATACAACTGAACCACCATGTGTTTCACATTTTTTCCTTTGGTATTACCTTCAGTCAGACTGAAACCCAGATGTATGCATTAGTGTGAATAAGAAAGAGCTCTAAGAGAAAACCTTGATTCAAAGAGTGGGAAAGAAGTCTCAGAAAACAAATAGCAGGTACTAAATAGAACTAAGTGGAAATTTTAGATTTGGAAAATACAAGATAAGGAAATTCCATGACTAGAAAAGGAGTCACTGAACCTGACAGTAATTCAATAAAATTTATCCAGAATGAACAACAGAGAGAAAAAACATAGGAAAAATGAGCAGAACCTCAGGAACTTGTGGGGTAATACCAAAAAAGGTCTAACATCAATGGAGAGTGGAGGAAATCTATTTTTTCCTGCTTTGCCCACATCCCTACCCCAGGCAATCCCCACAGAGGTAGAGCAGCAGTGACTGCTGGGAAGGTACCTAAAACTCTGAGTTCCTTTTTGACTAAAGGAACTGTGGGCTCAAGAGTATAAGGGTAATACCCATGGCTTTTCTTTTCTCTATGCTCTCACTGCTTGGTCCCAGAGGCAGACACAGTTGCAGGAAGTACATGAAAGAGCAGAAAAACTAAAGTCCCAGTGTTGTAGTTAGAAACCCAGGTAGTGTGCAGGATGGGAGTGGAAGCAGAGAATTGTTGGGGAGATTGCTTAGGAGAAAAAGCTCGAAATAAAATTGATTATAAACTCCTGGACTCACCTCTGAGTTGTGTCCGCATGCATAGATCTGATCCTAAGTAGCAAATCAACACCTTTGAGATCTGAACTATAGGGTGGACCACCATGCAGGTCCCAAATTAGCCACTGGGTAATGCATACACAGGACGGATATAAATACCTCTGCAAAGGTTTTGAAAACTGAACTGAGATTAGAACCACTGCCCTCAGGAAGCAGGTTGCCTGCTAAAACTCAAGAATTTTAAAAAATGAACATTCTGTACAGGATTTAAACAAGACCTAGAGTCCCAAAATGTAATATTCAGAATGTCCAAGAGAAAAAAAACAAAATCGCTTGACATATGAAGAAGTAGGAAAACATTGACATCACCTCACAAGGGAAAAGACAACAGACGCCAACCCAGAGATGGATGCTATTCTGAGAAGACTTTATGCAACTGTTATATTCATGCTCCAGGAAATAAAGGTAAACAACTCTTGAAATGGACTGAAAGATAGAAAGTCTCAGTAAACAAATAGCAGGTACTAAATAGAGCTAAGTAGAAATTTTAGATTTGGAAAATACAAAATAAGGAAATTCCCTGACTAGAAAAGGAGTCACCAAACCTGACGATAGTTCAATAAAATTTATTCAAAATGAGCACCGGAGAGAAAAAACTAGAAAAAATGGACAGAGCCTGGGAACTTGTGGGGTAGTACCAAAAAGGTCTAACGTCAGGTCATCAGAGCCTTGAGAAGGAAAGAATGAGATGAAATATAGAAAAAAATATTTGAAAAATAATGGCTGAAAATTCCCCAATTTTGGCCCCCACCAAATCAAAGCAAAACATAAATTTACAGATTCAAGAAACTGTGCAAATCCCAAACAGGATAAACTCAAAGAAATCCATGCCTAGATACATCATAATCAAACTGATGCAAACTGGAGATAAAACAAACACAGATCCTCCTCAATTTATGATGCGGTTGTGTTCTGATAAACCCATTGTAAGATGAAAATAGCATTAAGTTGAAAATGCTTTTTTTTTTTAAAGATTTTATCTATCTATCTATCTATCTATCTATCTATCTATCTATCTACCTACCTATCATCACCTATCTATTTATCTGAGAGAGAGAGAGAGGGGCAGAGGGAGAGGGACAAGCAGACTCCATGCTGAGCATGGAGCCCAACTTGGAGCTCGATCCTAAGACCCTGAGACCATGACCTGAGCCAAAATCAAGAGTCAGATACTCAACCAAACTGAACCACCCAGGCACCCCTGAAAATGCATTTAAGATGTCTAACCTATTGAACAGCATAGCTTAGCCCGGCCTACCCTAAACATGCTCAGAACACTTAGACTAGCCTACAGTTGGGCAAAATCATGCAACACAAAACCTATTTTATTAATAAAGGTTTGAATATCTTGTGTAATTTATTGAATATTGTTTTGAAAGTGTAAAACTGAATGGTTGTATGGGTACAGTATAGTTGTAGGTACATTGGTGGTTTGCCTTTGTGATCATATTGATGACTGGGAGCTGGAGCTTGCTGCCGCCCAGCATCAGGAGAGAATATCAGTCTATACGTTACTAGACCAGGGAAAGATCAAAACTTCAAATCCTGGTTTCTATTGATTAGATATAATTTTTGCACCACTCTAAGGTTGAAAAATCATAAGTTGAACCATCATAAGTTGGGGACCATTTGTATATCTTAAAAGCAACCAGAGTAAAATGACACACAATATATCAGAAAATATCAATTCAGATGACTACGGATGTTACGTCAGAAACCACAGAGCCCAGAAAGCAATGGAATAATATATTTTTTTAATTTTATTTATTTGACAGAGAGAGAGAGAGATCACAAGTGGGCAGAGAGGCAGGCAGAGAGAGAGGGGGAAGCAGGCTCCCCGCTGAGCAGAGAGCCCGATGCGGGGCTCGATCCCAGGACCCTGAGATCATGACCTGAGCTGAAGGCAGAGGCATTAACCCACTGAGCCACCCAGGCGCCCCTGGAATAATATTTTTGAAGTGTTGGAAGAACACAGAATTTCAGATCCAGTAAAAATATCCTTCAGAAATGAGTTGAAATAAAGACCTTCTCAGAGGAAAGGAAACTAAGATAATTTGTTGCCAGCGCTGAAGGAATTGCTAGACAAATTTCTTCAGGCAGAAGAGGAAACTTGGAAAACTTGTAAAGGAAACTTGGAAAATCAGGAATAAAGGAAGAACAACAGAAATGGTAAATATCTCAGTAAATAAAATAAGATATTCTCCTCTTAAGTTCTTTAAAAAGAGTTTGATGCTAAAAGTAAAAATTATAATATTGTGTGATAGGGTTTCTAACTTATGTAGCTATAATACATAAGACAACTACAGTGCAAAGGAAGAAGTCATGGTGAAGGGCGTCTGCATTCTACTGGAAGTTAAAATATTGAGTCTTAGTAGACTGAAAAATTAATTGTTCCTATCATAATCCCTAGAGTGAGCATGAAAAGTCTATACAAACACATACATACATAAATTATATAAATTAATTAAAATGGAATACTAAAAATTTTCCAAATAATTAAAAAGATGGAAACTTTAGGCCAATAACACACTGTCTCGATGACTGTAGCTTTTAGAATAAATCCTGAAATCAAGTAGGGTTAGCCCATCAGCTTTGTTGTTTGTTCCAAAGTTGTTTTGGCTATTCTAGGTCCTTTGCATTTCCGTGTGAATTTTAGAGTTATCTTGTCAATTTCCACAAACAAGCCTTCTGGAAATACGACTTGAGATTGCATTGAATCTCTAGACCAACTTTGGGAGAACTGACATCTTAACAATATAAAGCCTTCCAACTGGTGAACAAAGTCTATCCATTGTTTTACTTAGATACTCTTTAATTTCTCAGGAATGTTTTGTAGTGTCAATATATAGGTTTTTTACAACTTTTTTCAGATCTTTATAATACTCTTGTCAATATTTTTTTAATTTCAATATCTGATTTTTCAATCCTAGCGTGTAGAGATAGATTTGATTTTTGTATATTTATTTTGAATTTAGAACCTTGCTAAACTCTTGAGTTCTAGTAGCTGTTTTTATAGATTTCATCAGATTTTCTCCATAGGGAATTGTGTCATCTGCAAATAAAGTAAGTTTTTCTCCTTCTGTCCCAATCTGAATGACTTTTTTTTTTCATGCCTGATTGCACTGGCTAGAAACTCCAGTACAATCCTGAATGAACGTGGTGGAAGTGAATATCCTTGTTATGTTCCTGATCACAGGGGAAAGAAGCACTCAGTCTTTCACCATTTGTGTTATTAGCTGGAGGTTTTTTTAATCTACACTCATTAGAGGAAGATCCCCTTCTATTCCTAGTTTGGTAAGATGGTTTTTATCAGGAATGGATATTGGATTTTGTCAAATGCTTTTTCCTCATTTATTGAGATGATCACATGGTTTTTTGTTTTTTGTCTTGAGTTACTTTGTATGATCTACTGGTTTCCTCAGGTTTCCATAACAAATTACCACTTAGAAACACAAAATTTTATTCTTGCACAGTTATAGAAGCCAAAAGTCTGAAAATGAAGTGTCAGCAGGGCCATGCACCCTCTAAAGGCTCTAAGAGAGAATCCTTCCTTCTGTCTTCCAGCTTCTTGTGGTCCTTGGGTAGTGGCCAGATAACTCCAGTCTCAGCCTACTTTCATCTTCACATAGCCTTCTTCATGTTTGTCTTTGCAACTCTCCTCTCCTCTTAAGAACACCAGTTATTGGATTTAGGGCACATCCTAAACCTACAATAATTTTATCTCAATATCCTTAGCTAATGACATCTACAAAGACTATTTGCAAATAAGGTCATACCCTGAAGTTCTGAGTAAACTTGAATCTGGGGAAGGGGGGAAACACTCTTTGACTCACTAGCTATACCAGGTTCCATTGTGATGTTTGTTTTTAGAGAGTGAGGGGAAGAACAGCAGGAGAGGGAGAGAGAATTTTAAGCAGGCTCCATCCCCAGTGCGGAGCCCTACATTGAAGCTGGAGTCCTCCCTCCAATTACCTAGACATTTAATATGCCCTTATTTGGCTCCTATAATGTGCAGGGTGGGACACAGGGATTTCTACGCCATGCCACCTATGGAGCATCAGACATGAGCAAGCATGAGGCATAGCAAAGCATAAACTCCATAGTACCCAAGTGATATGTGCAAAAGCCACAACTCCACTTTACATTGTACCCGTGAGGACCACTAGTCATGGAGAGAGAGTGTCACTCAGAGACACAGGCTCCAGCTCAAACATGTAAGATGCTCCTGGAAACCCCCCAAAATGCAGAGGGCCAGGGTTGGAATTTCCATACATGGGAGCCTGGCTTTCTTGACAGGGTGATGGGAAGGCTAAAGGGCAGCCTCAGAGAGAGCAGGATGGGTAGGGACCAAAGCTGGGCAAGAGCAGGAGCCAGGCCAGTTCAAGTAGGAGCTGGGAGGTGATACCACTGGCGGCCTCAGTTGGGCACTGGACCATCTGTCCTCTCTTTGTACCTGCAGAATTCACAGTCCAGAAGGGCTTCTCTGGATGGCTTTGCCTGGTCTCACTCCTCCCAGTCAGGACAGGCTTGAGTCCCCCAATCGAAGGTGCCACTAAGACTGTGCAGCAGGGGCATCTGAGTGATTCTGTCGGTTAAGCATCCGACTTGGTTTTGGCTTAGGTCGTGATCTCAGGGAGGATTGTGAGATCGAGCCTGCACCAGCCACGGTGCTCAGTGTGGAGTCTGCTTCAGATTCTTTCTCCCTCTCCCCTTGCCCCTCCCACTCATACTCTCTCTCTCTCAAACAAATAAATAAAATTAAAAAAAAAAAAAAAAAGACTGACCATGGGGCAAATGAAAGTGGAATGCTGTGACCTGAAGCACCATGAATCGATGCTGGGGTCCCCAGGTGGGGACCCAATCAATGTTGGGGACCCACTTTACAGATGGGGATACTGAGGCACTGAGTGGGGAAGTCACTTGCCAAATGTTGCTGTCTTCTTTGGGTTCTCCAGAAACAGATTCTGAGACAAGGGTTTGTGTGCAAGTAGTGAAGTGGGTGCTACAGTAGGTTAGCTGGTGCAAGTCCCCAGGAAGCATGGTGAGGAAGCAGGGAAGGGACATGGGAAGGAAGGCAAGCCCACCAGGACCATGTTAGTGAGCTGGTTACCACTGAGGTTCAATAACCCATGGGACCTCCTGAGAAACTTGGAAGCACATGCCTTGGGGAATCCCATTGAGGGGCACAGGGGCTGATGTACTCCCACACCCACTCCCATCTGGAGGCATCAATCCCCAACACCTTGAACCTGCCCTGCTCAGAGGCAGAGATATGCCTGGAATAATCGAATGACCCTGGGGAGAAAAACCTGGGAGTCCCAAGTGACCTTAGGCAGGTCTGGTCAGGGCAGCCACTGGCCACATCTGTACTATTCTACAACCAGAAAGTGGTGGGCAGGGGACCCAAGCAAGGCGATTGGCCTTTTTCCAATATCATGTCCTTCTTCCCTCTTCATGGGAATGCTGCAAGTATATTAGAGCACGTGGCTGCTGATGGAGTTTGGCTGGCATCCCTCTCTGCCGAGCGGTCTGGCAATGGGCTACTTTAACTGTAAGGAATAGGTGTGCCCCCCCCAAAGCCAAGACTCAAACTACAGTGGAATGGAAATGGAATTTCAGTGTCAGGGCTGTCAAAGGCCCCAAGATGCTGCTGAAGGCCTGGACTCGCTCTTCTAACTTTGCAGCTCCATTTGGTCCCCAGCCTTCCAGAGGCTTGGGAGCAGCCTTCCAAGTTGGGGCACAGGGTCCAGAGCATGACTTGGGAGGGAAGTGCCTCTACATCCTCTTGGCCAGATCTGGGTCTGTTCTGACTGAGCTGGGGAAGTTAGCACCTCCTCACCCCCTGTCTACTACCTGGAGGGGCTCTAGACCTGGGGAAGTGACCACAGAGGGGCCTAGGTAACCATAGACTGCCCGTGGCAGCTGATGCACCAAAGCGCCCCACCCAAGGTCAGTCTCACCTCCAGACCTCTCCGTGTCACAGGTAGACCAGGAATCCATTCTCCGTATATGCTCGGTCAGAGTCTCAACCTCCAGATTCCCTGTTGGTCCTTCCCCCATCCTCAGGAGGAAACCAGGGAGAGAGTACCTAGGACAACAGCCCCCACCTCTCTGCAGGAAGGCCTGCTACAGGCCTGGCTGGATGCCAGGAGCCTGGCACGTGTCCCCTCCTGCATCCCCCAGTGCCTGGGGTGGTAGCCAGGGGCGGGCCTCAGGGAGCTGTCCATTTTGCCTTTCCCTGGAGCATCCCCAGCCTTGGCAGCCTCTAGGCTGGATAACAGCCACCACCAGAAAGTCTCTGAGCGGCTTTTCACTTATACTGTTAAATTCATTTTAAATACTCTAGTTACTGGTGGATACATTTTTCTTCTACAAATGAAAGGATTTCAATACAGCCAAGGATTCCTTGACCATTTGGCCCTTGGGGAATCCCAGGCCCGGATGAACATTGATTGGATTTGCTGACTCTCCTTGTGGACCTTTTCTATGCATTTATAGACACATGTGTTGGCCTGTAGTGTATATAGAACATTTGTGTGTGTGTGTGTATGTGTGTGTGTGTGTGTGTGTGTGTGTGTGTGATGAATAGCATCATCCATTCATGTTCTGCAGCTTGATTTTCTCACCACCGACTGTCTTATTGGGTAGAACCTATGTCAGTGTATGGCCCTCTGTCATCCTCTTTTTTTTTTTTTTTTAATTTAATTTTGTTGTTTCAGTGTTCCAAGATTCATTGTTTATGCACCACACCCAGTGTCATCTTCTTGATGTGTTTCCCCAGGATGACTAGACTGGCTGGTGTAGTCTCATTCCTACTGATGGATATTTGGGGTCTAGGTAAGGTTTTGCAGTTCCCTTCCTTGGGTTAGATGATATCTCCTCCATTATTATGGAGTATCTCCAAGCCCATCTGCCCCTTCCTCTTCACATGCTCTATTGCTGTTCCTCCACCTCCTTGCCTTAGCTTTTATCTCTTGCCAATGATCCCACATCTCCACCTCCAGGATGAATCTCATCTGGCCACCTCCATTGGACAGCCCACGGGCATGGCCATCAACAGACCGACCTCTATGTTTCACAAGAGCAAGGATTGTGGCCACTAAACATTTGTGGAGGCAGACAGTGTTGGTCATGCTTGAGTCCCTCTAGAAGAATTCTAGAAGGATTCTAGAAGCCTTAGGTGGGCATGCTTACACACTGACCATTTCCTTGATTACCACTGCTTGAAGGCAGCCAATGCCAAGGCCAGCTGTGATCCATGACCCAGCATGAACTGCAAGGAGAGCCTTGCAGGAGGCAAGAAACCTGGGCTCATATCTTCTCCTGTCACTTACTGACTCTGTGCCCTTGGGCCAATGAAGACCACATCTGAGCCTCAGTTCCTTCATTGGTAATTTTGATAGTTACAGAGTGTACCTCAAGGATAGGACCGAATAAAATGAAGCATCCCAAATACTACTGAATGTTATTTCTGGTATGATGGGTATTAGGTTTCTTCCTCGCCATGTTGCCAAGATTGAATACAATAGAGCACAGCTAGGCACCGAGCAGTGTGGCAGCCCATTAGTAGGTACTCACTGATTGCTGGTTTCCTTTATTTCTTTCCCCAAGTATCTTCAAATGCAAAGAATTAATCAGTGAATGGCCATCCCTCTTGGCACCACGCTGAGGAGTGGATCCTTGCTGACTGCTGAACAATAGTCATCAATCAATGCCCAAAAGGTTGATGGGATGTTTATCCAATGTTGTGACCAATGTTGGAGTCACTAAGAGAGGAGCATCCAGGTGTCCTGTGCCTCCAAATGGGATGGGCTGGAAACCCCCACCCCCACCTCTGAGGTTTCTGCCAAAGAACTGAGCTTGAACCCAGGGAACATCTTTATTTTATTATTTTTTAAAGATTTCATGTATTTATTTGACAGAGAGAGACAGCAAGAGAGGGAACACAAGGAGGGGGAGTGGGAGAGGAGAAGCAGACTTCCCGCTGAGCAGGGAGCCCTATGTGGGGCTTGATCCCCCAACCCTGGGATCATGACCTGAGCCAAAGGCAGATGCTTAACTGACTGAGCCACCCAGGCGCCCCTAGGAAACACCTTTAGAACCGACTTCCAGATTAGAGGAGGAACAGAAGATAGAAGGTCCAGTTGAAGGGCACCACAAGGCAGCCTGGACAAACTGGGGAGGAGGGACATGCTAGAGGATGACTGACCTGGCTTGGGCAACAAGTCAATGGCAAGAAAGGCAAGGTGGGAGGACACTCTAGATTTAAAAGAGAATTAAGAAACGTAACATCCACATATCATCTATGGCCTTTGTATGGATTCTATTTGAACAAGATAAGGGAGAAGAGGCCTTCTTTTTGAGGCAATGGGGAAAGGGGACTATGGACTCTACATTTGGTAACACCAGAGACTTCTTGGTCATGTAGTGTCATAATGGCATTATGATTATGTAGGGAAATGTGCTTCTGAGGTATGCAGGGACAAAACAGGATTTGCTTTTTAAGTAAAGCAATGATTACAGCAGACCAAAAATTTAGTTATTTTGTGAAAGATGTCTGGTTACCAGTGACCTCTCTGTTTGTCTATGGCCTAAGAATCCTAGACAAGCGATTCGTATTTCTAAAAATGAAAGAATAAAGCTATTTGCAAAAATTTTGGAAAGTTAAGGATGAGAATCAATGCCAATTATGCTGTTGTGAAACCAGTATATTCGTTTGTTGATAACAAGAGCATACAAGCGCCAGAAGAAAATTTGGCAATTAGCAGCAAAAGCCCTAAAAATGTTCATCTTCTCTAGCCTGATCATCTCACTGCTGGGAATTCACTCTGATGAAATAATCTGCAAGGGGGCTGGGGAGTCTCTCACAACAAGGGCCTGGCTCTTTGACTTACGTACTTTGGCTTGAGAACTTGGAAAGCAAAGTGCTGAGAACTGTCACAACTTAGAGGCCCAAGTGGTGCTGTGGGGACCGTACTGGGATTACAGGCACTCGTGGGCATGTGTGCCTGGGCCTTGGCGGGCAGAGGGCCTTGGAGAGGTGAGCTCTGCCCGGGGAAGGCACAGCTCAGCGGGCCAGGAAGTGGGGGGGCAGCGGTGTTTCCAAGCTGGTACCACGCTGTCTTGGCCACTGATATGACTTCCTTGGGAATGATTTGTGAGCCTGGAGTGGACTGTGTTCACTGGTGAGAACTCAGCACTGTGGCTTTCTACGGAGCAAAGGGGCACTCTCCTGGAAAGGGGCCCCGTCCTCACCCCATTTCTCCCAGGAGCTCCTCTCTCCAGTCCAGTCCTGGGACTCTGTGCTCATACACACACAGGCTTCTCCCACTAGGGTGGGATTGTCAAGGCTTTTCCCGAAATCTCGGGTGGAGAAGGGGTGAGGTCATGAAGGCAAGGAAGGAAGGAGGGCCTGTGGAGGGGAGAGGGAACTAGGTGAAGGAAACTCACGGGTGCTAGGTTCTTGGCACACATTTATCATGATGCCTCAAAACCTTCTTAGAACAAGACACCATATAAAATGTCTCATCACCGTTTCTTCACCATAGTCCGCAACTGATATTCTGTTCCCATGTCACAGATGAAGACACTGAGGCTCTGAGGGGCTGGTAATCTCACTAAGGTTACTGGCTTGAGGTATAAAGTTGCGACACCAAACTTCACGCTAAGCAGGTTGTCTCTCTCTACAGTGTCCCCTGCGACTTCTCAGGAAACCGAGGCTGACGCTTAGAGGCTTGCACAGGTGAGACCACTGCCAGGTGCTAGGCCCTTATGTCCCATATAAGTATGGCTTATATATGGCTTATATATGACTTGAGCCCAGGCCATTGGAATAGCTGCATCATATGATAGATATACATTTTACCATTTTTCTTATTGTGGTAAAATACATATAATGAAATTTGTCATTTAAATCATTTTGATGCGTACAATTCAGTATGCAGTAAGTACATTTATATTGTTGTTCAACCATCCCCACTCTCTGGTTCCAGAACTTTCTCATCATCTCAAATGAAAACCCCCTACCCATTAATAGTCATTCCCTGTTCCTCCCTTCCCCCAACCCCTGGCAACCCCTCATCTGGTTTTATAGTTCTGCCTATTCTGGACGTTTCATGTCAATGGAATCTCATGATGATATGTGTGCTTTGTGTCTGACATGTTTTCCCCAGTCACCCAAATTGTAGCAGGATCGGCAAACCATTCTTTGTTTTTTAGCCAAATAATATTTCATTGTACAGTTGACCTTCGAACATCTCAGGGGTTAGGGGCCCCAACTCCCCATGCACTCAAAAACCCACGTATAATTTTGACTCCTCCGCAACTTAACTACTACTAGCCTATTGCGGGCTGAACATCTTGCTAATAATATAAACAGTTGATTAACACATATTTTGTATGTTAGATGTATGATACACTGTATCCCTACAATAAAATAAGATAGAAAAGAAAATGTTATTAAGAAAATCATAAGAAGGGGCGCCTGGGTGGCTCGGTGGGTTAAAGCCTCTGCCTTTGGCTCAGGTCATGATCTCAGGGTCCTGGGATCGAGCCCCGCATCGGGCTCTCTGCTCAGCAGGGAGCCTGCTTCCCCCTCTCTCTCTGCCTGCCTCTCTGCCTACTTGTGATCTCTTTCTGTCAAACAGATAAATAAAATATTTTAAAAAATCATAAGGAAGATAAAATGCATTTACAGAACTGTACCCGTATGTGTATGGACCCATGCAGTTCAAATCCGTGTTGGTCAAGAGTCAACTGTACTCAGAGTCCACCTTCTGTTTACCCATCCATGCATTGATGGAAATTCGGGTTGTTGACACATTTGGGCTATTATGAATAATTCTGTTATAAACACTGATGTACAAGTATTTATTTGAGTACCTGTTTTCAGTTCTCTTAGGTATATACCTGGGAGTGGAATAGCTGGGTCATCTCATAATTCTGTGTTAACCACCAAGGAACCACCAAGCCTTTCCACAGTGACTACATCATTTTACATTCCCATCAGCGATCCACAAGGTTCCAACTCCACAGCCTTGTTGTTGTTATTGCCATCCTGGGGGTGTGACGCGGTATCTCGCTGTGATTTTGATTTGCATTTCCCTGATGATGAGTGAAAGTGGGGTATATTTTCATGTGTTTGTTGGCCTTCTGTGTATCATCTTTGGGAAATGTCTATCCAAGTCTTTCATCCATTTTGTCACTGGATTGTCTTTCTCGTTGGTGAGTTGCGAGAATTCTTTATATATTCTGGATAGTAGACCCTTACCAGATATAGGATTTGTAAATATTTTCTCCCATTCTGCCAGTTGTCTTTTTACTCTCTTTTAAAAACTTAATTTTTAAATTGAGGTATATTTGACAACTAAGCATTTTCTATATTTAAGATAATAAACTTAAGTACAATTCGATTATTTGACATATGTTGCAAAATAATCACCACATTCAAGCTAATTACCATATTCACCTCTTTAGATAGCTACCACTTTGCATGTGTGTGTGTGTGTGTGTTTAGTGAGAACACTTAAGATCTACCCTCTTAGCGAATTTCAAGTATTCAATCAACTGTTGTTAACTATAGTCACAGGGCTGTGCCTTAGATCTCCAATACTTATGCACCTTGCATAACTAAAACCTTATACTCCTTAACATCTCTCCATTTCTCCTTCCACCCAGCCCCTGGTAACTACCATTTTACTCACTGTTTCTATGAATTCAACTATTTTAGATTCCACATGTGAGTGAGATTAGACAATATTTCTCTTTCTGTGTCTGATTGCTCACCCAGCCTAATGTCCTCCAGGTTCATCTAGGTTGTCGCAATGCTTTCAAGATTCTGTCTTTACCTTTCAATAGTTTAATTATAATGTGTGTCAGTGCACGTCTCTGAGTTTATCCCACTTGAAACTTGCTGAGATTCTTGGATGTGTACATTCATGTATTTTATCAAATTTGGCAAGTTTCTGACGATTATTTCTTCAAAAATTCTTTTTGCTACTTTCTCTCTTTTTCTGGGATTTCTGTGATGCACATGTTGGCATGCTCAGGGGTGTCTCATGGGTTTCTTAGGCTCTGTTAATTCTTCTTCATTCTTTTTTCTTTCTACCCATGAGACTAGATAATTTAATTTGACCTATTTTTAAGTTCTCTGATTATCCTTCTGCCGGCTCAAATGTGCTTTGGTCCCTGCTAGTGAATTTTTCATTTTAGATATTGGACTTTTCATTTCTTAGTCCATTAAGGCTGCTGTAACAGAATACCACAGGCCAGGTGGCTTATAAACAACGGAAATTTATTTCTCACTGTTCCAGAGGCTGGAAGTCCAAGATCAAGATGTTGGCACATTTGGTGGCTGGGGAGAGCCCCTTTCTGGGTCATAGGCTGCCATTTTTCACTATAGCCTCTCATGGTGGAAGGGGCAAGCAAACTCCCTGGTGTCTCTTTTACAAAGACACTAATCCCATTCATGAGGGCCCTCCTCCTCCAAATAGTCTCCTCTAAGGCCAACCTCCAAATATTACCACATTGGGGATTTGATTTCAACATATGAATTTGGGGAAGGGAAGGGACCAAAACACAAGTCTATAGCCTTCTTCAAAGTTTCTGTTTCGCTCCTCTTTACAGTTTCTATTTCCTGATTGATGTTCTCTCTCTGTTGAGACATTCTTCTGGTTTCTTTTCATCCTCTGTCCATGGTACACTTTTTTCCCTTTGAGTATGATTAGGACAGTTAAGTTAAAGTCTCTATCTAGTAATTCCAATATCAAGGACACTTTCTGTTAATTATTTCTTTCCTGTGAATAAGCCATATCTTTTTGTTTCATTGCCTGCCTAATACTTTGTCATTGTTGTTAAACACTGGGCATTTTAAATATTATGCTGTCGTAACCCGGAAATCGGATTCTGTCCTCTCCTCAGGGTGTGTTGTGGCTTTCTATGAGTTGCAGTTGTTTGTTTAGTGACTTTTTTTTAAAGTTTTTATTTATTTGACACAGATAGAGAGTACAAGTAGGCTGAGCAGCAGGCAGAGGGAGAGAGAGAAGCAGGCCCTCTGCTGAGCAGGGAGCCCGATGTGGGGGCTCAATCCCAGGACCCCGGGATGATGACCTGAGCCGAAGGCAGCAGCTTAACCAACTAGACCACCCAGGTGCCCCTGTTTAGTGAATTTTAAAAACAACTTCCATACAGACTTCTTTGGGATGTGCAGCCCCAATGTCTCTGTTCCTTTAGCTTAGTCAACAGTGAAAGCTTGATAAGGATTTCTTGAGATACCGTGAGCTGATAGAGGAAAAGCAAGAAAAAAGGAACAATATACCCTTCAGGACTTTGCAGGTTGTCTTGTGTTGAGACATACCTTCTGTGCTTAGCTAAGCCATTTTCAACTCTGCCTGAGACTTCACTTGCTGCTTTTCTGCAACCTACAGGTCAGCAAGCAGTAAAAGCTTTGGGTCTTCTCAGGTCTCTTCTGAGCACACGTCCTTCCCTGGCATGCACAAGGTTTTCTAGATCCCTCATTACACATGGGAGCTTTGCAAAACATTTAGTCCCCGGTGTATCTCATCCCCTAGCTTTTCTTCCCAGGCTTCAGGCTTGTTTAGTTTTTGCTCCAGTTGTTATCCCCCCACCACTCCAGGTGATGGTTGCTTATTCTTTGAGCAATATCCTCTGTGCAGCCACTTCTCCATCCTGAGAGAGTTCCAAGTTGGCAAAACAAAGGCAAGCCCCTTGCAGATCCTTCAGGAAACCTCAGACAGGACAAAACAAACACAAGTTCTTGGAAACAAAGTCCACTCTGCTCCCAAGTACCCCACTGGGAATGTGGACTGGGAAAAGGGTAAGTTGGCAGCCACAAAGCCCTGCTATCCCATTTCAGTGGCCTTTTCTTTGGTTAAGCTCTTTCTTGCTTCCTATAAATCCTTGACTGTTTTCTAGAGTTCTGATAAGCTTGCTTCTTACAGTTTTTGCCAAGGTTTTTCAGTGTTTTTAGAGAGGGATAAGCCCCCTAGAATTCCCCACTCCACCATTATCAGTGCTATCACCCATATTTTACTTCTTAAGAAACTGCCAAACTGTTTTCCAAAATCATGGTACCATTTTAGATTTCTACCAATAGCTTTGAGAGTGCCGGTGTCTCCACATATCTGCCAACACTTGGTATGGTCAGTCTTTCTCACTTTAGCCATTTGTTCTGGTCGCTCTTACTCACCCTTTGTTGAGGCAAGAGTTCACACAGATTGTTTAACCAGCTCCCACATTGTATACGGTCCAACTCCTCTAATAAATCCCTATAATTGCCTGCAAGTTCTGCTTCTCTGATCAGATCCTGACTGACACACAAAGTCACCTCGATGTCATCTCTGGAAACCATAAGTGGGAGTGTGGGGTGGACAAGGAGCTACATGCACAAGCAGTTGCCGTGTCCTTCCCAGTGCATCCTACCAGGAGGTACGTGCTGTTGACCTGTCTCATCACTGCTAACGTCAGCCTTGGTCACTTGGTTATGGTGGTATCTGCCAGCTTTCTCCATCATAAAGTTACTATTTTTGTCTTTGTAATTAATGGGCGTCCAGTTGGGGGAGACTTCTAGATTACTAATTTTTAGCAACCATTAATGATTCCTTGCCTGCAACAATTGTTAGAGTGGTGCTTGCCAAGCAGTGATTTTCTATTTCCATCATTCCTTCTATATTTATAAATTAGAACACTGCTATAAGAAAGAGCTTTTCTCCACATTTAATTACATATTTAAATACTTATTTCTATCAGATTCATGGATATTTATTTGACCATGTGGGTTATAACCCATTGTTTATTTTGTTTCTCAAATGTTCCCACATTTGGCCATTGGGACCCCTTCGAGCTGACTCCTCTGTCATAGGACCATCTTCTGATCTGTTGATTTCCTCTGTTGTTTATATATTTGCTGTTTTATTGTCTTCTGGACCAGTGGTGAGCTCCTTTTCCTTCTAATTTATTGCTCTTTCCCCCCCTAACTTTTGCAGGCAGAAACTTATAAAATTGATTTTAAACTTTCACTCTTGTACAATATAATCATTTAAAGTGTTGGGGAGTGGGACATCTGGGTAGCTCAGCCTGTTGGGCATCCAACTCTTGATCTCAGCTCCGGTCTTGATCTCAGGGTCATGAGTTGAAGCCCTTCTCACTGGGCTCCAGGCTACTTGAAGTGTCAGGGAGCAAGAATTCCTGTCCCCTTAAATGCCCTTTCAGCTGGACTAAGAAACAAGTTGGTGTGAGTCAAACTAACAGGAGAAAACCAAATTTAATAGGCATATGTACAGGGAATCCATGTAGACATAGAAATTCCAAAGATGGTCAGGCAAAATGAAGTATATATGTTATTCTAAAGTAAGGAGAAGGGGATAGGGATCTGGGACTTAGATGGAAAGGAATGTACTTCACAGGAAAAGAAGAGCAGATTTTTGGTAATTTGATGTTTGCTCTACCATACAGATGGGTCACTCAGGTAAAATGTATCTCTGTTAACAACTCTTATTCTGGGGAAGACCCCCAATTTAGATTCTTCTGTGTGATTAAAGGAAGATAAAAGTTTCTCTTGAACTTGCAGGGTCTCAAGTGGCTTCAACTCAAATTAATCCACATGCCACAGTGGCACATTCGGGAGGGAGGGGCTCTGTCTAGAACCCCTACAAAAGCTATAAATTTCCCTCTAAGCCCTGCAGGATCTGCATTCCACAAATATTGATATTTTGGGTTTTTTTTTCCTAGCATTCAGTTTCTGATTTCCACAGCATTCTTTCTTTGACCCATTCATTATTTGGAAGTGTTCTGATCAATTTAAAATATTTAGGAATTTTCCAGATTGTTTATTGTTTTTGACTTCTAATTTAGTTTCACTGTGGTCAGAGAACATGTACTGTATGATTTCAGTCCTTTTGCATTAGTAAGATTTGTTTTATTGACCAAGACGTGGTCTACTTTGATGAATGTTACACGTACACTTGAAAAGAGTTTCTATTCCAAGACTGCTTAGTATAATGTTTTATAAATATCAGATTAAGTTGGTTGATAGTAATGTTAAAAGCATTCATTTCTTACTGATTTTTTGGTCTACTTTGGTTTATATCAACTACTGAGGGAGACTGTAAAAATTCCCAACTATAATTGTGGATTTGTCTAATTCTCCATTAGATCTGTCAGTTTTTGCTTCCTAAATGTTAAAAGTTCTCCTATTAAGTGTATACACATTTATAAGTGTTATATCTTCCTGATGAATTGAAGCTTTATCATTATGAAATGTCTCTATCTCTGGTAATAGTCCTTGTCCCAAAATTTACTTTGACCACTCTAGTTTCTTTCTAGTTTTTTAAATTTTTTAGGACAATTTACTATTTCAAGAAAGTAACAAAAACAATGTAATGTGGAGTTTACAGCATATCAAGAGTTTTTTAAATATAATAACAATAGTATAAAGTATAGAAGAGAGTAAAAGGAAGTATACTATTTTAAGTTTCTTAAATTATATATGAAAAAGTATAATATTAATTCAAGGTGGCCTGTAATAAGTTGAAGATGACTATTGTAATCCCCAGAAAAACAACCAAAAGTTTAAAATAAAGAGGAACAGCTAAAAATCTAATAGAAGAGAAAAAATGGAACTTCCAAAAAAATTACACTATTAGTCAAAAAGAAGACAGGAAAGGAAGAAGAAAGAAGCAAAGAATACATTTGACAAATGGAAAGTGAATAGAAAGATGCTCTACAATATATACAATATGTCAATGAAGGTAAATGAACTAAACACTCCAGTGAAAAGCAAGGCTTGTCAAACTGAATAAAGCAAGATCCAACTATGTGCTTTAAATATATGGTCCTTGGATATACAGAAGGAAAAAACATGAGTTTTTTAAAAAGGGTTTTTTAAAAAAATATGAAATATTAACTGTATGATGTCACTTATATTTGGAATATTAAAAAGCCCAAACTTAGAGACACTGAGAACAGATGGGTGGTTGCAGAACTGTAGGGTGGGCAAAATGCGTGAAGGTGGTCAAAAGGCATAGACTTCCAGTTATAAGATAAAGAAGTCCTGGGGATGTACTATACATCATGGTGACTAAAGTTAACACTGTATCGTAGATAAAACTTACTGAGAAAGTAAATCTTAAAAGTTCTCATGATGAGAAGAAAGTTGGAACTTTGTAGGGTGACAGATATTAACTAGACTTTTGTGGTGACCACTCTGCAATATATACACATATATATACAATATATATGTGTATATATATGTACATATATATGTATATATATATATTGTGTATATATATGTATATATATATCTGATATATATGAAAAAATGGCCATATCTGAGGTATATATATATCAGATCACCACATAATACACCTAAAAAGCTAATACAATGTTATATGCGTATTATAGCTCAATAAAACCGGGAAAAGTTAGAAAAAATGTGGCCACTACTCCTTCGAATACTTTTCCTGCCCCAATACCACTCTCCTTCTAAAACTCTACTTACATACATCTTAAGAGTGCTAGATTCAGGTCACTGAAGCTCTACTCTTGTTTTTCTCTGTGTACAGTAGTTTGGGTAGTTTTTATTAACTTGCCTTTAAGTTTACTTCCAGTTCACTACAAGTTAACTGATCTTTTCTTCTGTACTGCTTAATTTCCAATTAAACCCGTTCTGTGAATTTTTAACTTCAGGTACTTCATTTTTCAGTTCTAGAATTTTAATTTTTTCCCTTTTTCATATTTTTATCTCTGTGCTAGGCCCCCATCCTTTCCTTGAGTTTCTTTCTTTCTTTTTTTTTAAAAGCATTTTCTTTCTTTTTTTTTTTTTAAAGATTTTATTTATTTATTTGACAGAGAGGAGAGAGATCACAAGTAGGCAGAGAGGCAGGGGGAAGCAGGCTCCCCGCTGAGCAAAGAGCCCAATGCGGGGCTCGATCCCAGGACCCTGAGATCATGACCTGAGCCGAAGGCAGAGGCTTTAATTCACTGAGCCACCCAGGCACCCCCTTTCCTTGAATTTCTTGTGATAACTTTGTTTGCCAATCCCAGCATCTTTGTCATCTTCGAGTTGGTTTCTGTTGACCTTTCCCCCCTCTTTTTCCCCCCTCTTCTTATGCCTAATAAATTTTGATAGTATGCTGGGCATTGTTAAATGCTACATTATTGTGGGACTAGATTACGTTGTTTCCCTTAAAAAGTATTGTGTTTTGTTTATCTTTGTGGTGTCCCATCCGAGTGCTTGACATTCATCCAGTTCTTTTTAGGCTGTTTGGAATTGCAATTCCTTCCAATACTGTATGACCTCAGGAATGTGAATTCAGCTCAGTTTCCTAATTATTGTTTTCCAAGTGGCCTCACAGAGTCTTACCCTCAAGATGCCAGCTCAGTCTTTGGGTGAAGACTCAAAGAGACCACCATGCAGATTTCTATGTGTCCTTCTCTGCCCAGTTCCCTCCTCTCTGTTATTCTATCCCCACAGATTCTAGCTGCTGTAGCAGATCTAAACCCAAATTCCCATTTATCCACCTAATAAAACCAGTGCTCCCTGTTTCAGCAATAGTTTTTGGTTTGGAAGATGCTCCCAGACAGAAAGCTGGGATGGATGTAGAGCTTACCTTGTTTCCCTTTTTTCGAAGGTCACTCCCTATCTCTTTTACAGTGTGATACTCGTCTAGGGGAGGAAGATAAATCTAATACTTGTTTTTTGTCGTGCCTAGAACTAAAAATCCTCCATTCTATTTTTCCCCATTTTAAATGTGGTTGGAAACTCAGGGACCACTACACATGTGAGTTAATTTTCCTATATCAAGTCAGGATACCAAAACTAACAAGCAAACAAATAAATAACTTGAAGAAGGCAGAAACCATACATGGAAAGAAAAAGTTTTAAAAAGGAACCATTATTAATATCCTCATCCATGATCCAAGAACAGAATTTTATATTTTAAAAAGGTGGGAAACTATTCAGAGAAAAAAAAACAAACCTTGCTTTTAGAAAATAAAAATTGGATCCCAGAAATATGTTTAACGAAGGGATGGAAAATATAAGGGAAAAATTTTAAATATGTAATCTAGCCCAAGAAGTCTAATGTTTGAATAACAGGAATTTCAGAGAGAGAAAACAAAGGAGGGAGACCAAAGAAATAATTGAAGAAATTTCCCCAAACCACGAGTCTCCAGAAAAATAACACACCTCCCTCAACAGGGACTCTGCACAATTTATGAAAATACACCAACACTGAAATACATCACAATGAAATTTTAGCACACTGAATAAAGAGCACATATTTTATAAGATCCCAGACAAGAAATAAAAAAAAAAAACAAAAACACAAACAGATTCCATTAAGAAAAAAAAAGAGGATCAATTAGAATGGCTTCAGATGTCTTGATAATGACTCTGGGAGGGAAAACAGACACCATCACAGTTGTAGAAGACAATCTATCCCCAACTTAGATATCTATATCCAACAAAGTTATCAATCATGTGTAAGAGAAAATTAAAGACACTTTTAGACATGCAAGTTCCTGAAAGAATTATCTACCATGCTTCTGGTTTCTAGAAGCTGTTGTAGAATGTGCTGATAGGACAAGGGAAGAGATTTGGGAAGAGAACAGCATAGGATCTAAGACAAGGATCTAGCCCAGGAGTGAGCAGAGGAGGACCCAGGATGATGGTCAGAGCCATGTGCCAGGCACAGGGCCACCTGTCCAGACTGGAGTGGGCCAGAAGGCTCCAGGAGAGCACTCTCAAGAAGTTCAAGGTGCGGGCGCCTGTGTGGCTCAGTCGTTGAGCGTCTGCCTTCCTCTCAGGTCATGATCCCGGGGTCCTGGGATTGAGCCCTGCATCGGGCTCCCTGCTCGGCAGGAAAGCCTGCTTCTCCCTCTCACTCCCCCTGCTTGTGCTCCCTTTCTCGCGGTCTCTCTGTCAAATAAATAAAATCTTAAAGAAAGGAAAAAAAGAAGTTCAAGATGCAAAGACATTTCATACGTTTTTTACATAGTCAAAAGGAGATTTACCTAAGTGGAAAAAAAGTTGAGGGATGAAACGAGTGATGAGCACATAGAGAAATAGATAGCAGTCATTATCTCTAGTGCAAACAAAAGGCTGTTCTAGAAAAGAAAAAGTAATTATGGTACCACATGTTCAGCTGTGACTAGCATTTACAGAGACATAATGAGACAACCCCTGAAGAGCAATCCAGCCCAAACGACAATAAAACCGCATATAGGGGAAGAAGAGGGATTATAAGTGGGTATGGAGGCTGGGGAGAGAGAAAGAAGGGATGTGAGCTAAATTTTCATCTTGCCCTGTGGAATGCGATAAATGAACTTAAAATGAAACAGTCCAGAAGTAGCAATATAAGTATGCTACTTAGAGATATGATCGTTAACGCCCACAGAATCAGCTAGAAGACTTGACCAGGACGTGGAGGGACTGCCGTTCTTGCTTTAATTCTTGCAGTTTCTTACGTCTCTACTTTGTATGCATGCGTACCTTTGATGACCAATGATAAATTTAAAACAAATAACGCCGTGATGAGCACTTCTAGGCAGAAATTTATTTTTATGTTTCAAGATTACTTCCAAAGGGCAGATTCCTGGAAGTGAAATATTAGGGCAATGGTGTACCCTTTGGGAAGTTCTTGCCACATTTTGCCAGATTTTTCTCTGAAGGGCTGTACCAGCTCCCTTCTGGGAACATTTCTGACTTGGACTTGCTTTGTGCTCCAGCACATCGCTCTGGGCTCTGGATGACCCCAACCATTGGGCGTCTCTGCCCCCAAAGCCTGACGTTTGACAACTGAGCTGTGGGTTGCAGGACCCCCAGGGAAAGAGGCAGCCTTCTCAGAGGCAACTTGAGGTAGGCTTCTTAGAGAAGGTGACATTGAAACTTGATCTAAAAGAATAAGGAAGGGCTTCACATGTCGGGGAGTCAGGGAAGGACTTCTGGGGGAAGTGAGAGAAAGATGTTTCGTGGATGTTTTACGTGATGGTCAGTCAGGGGTAGCCACAGGGAGTCCCAGGATAGGCTCAGGAAAATAAGGTTTATTATACTCACTGGTTCTAGGGAGAGGAGGCAGGTCATGCTGTGCAGAGCCACATGGGAAAGACCCCAGGGTAGTCAGAAGGCAGAGGACAACGAGTGAGGCGAAGGTCTGGGCCAGAGCCTTTCTTGGGGTCTCCTCAGGAAAGGGTGAGCAGTTTAGGATGGGCTGGTTTTGTTCTAAGCTAGAGAGGTGTCCCTCATTGTGGGTCCCCTGGCCTGGGATGATTCAGGCAGAGAAACCTTGCCTCCGGGGCTTCTCGGGCCAAGTAGAGAAGCTACGGGCTCTGGACCGATTAGTTTGCAGTTTGCATGACAAAGGCATGCTCTGGGCTGGGCCCTTTGCCGTCCCCTTGAATTGGCTAGCCCTGGGAGGGGCAGTGTCCCCAGCCAGGAAGATTTGCCAAAACCTCGTCGTACACGGAAAATAGAAAAATATAAACAATACAGAAGCCAGCTCAAATTAGGAAGGGCAGAGGGGAGGAGGCTTAAGGAGAACCGAAACCCATGAGAAGAAGGCCAGCCGCCCTCTCTCCCCTCCTCCCTGTCGATTTCTGAGTGTGTGGGTCGGCTGCATTCACACAGTCCCCCTTCTCCCCTGGGCGGAGCCTCTGTTCGAGGACCAGAGGGCAAGTCCGGTCCTTCTGCTCCAGGTTGGTCTGGTTCAGGTTGAAAGTCCTGCCACACCCCCTTCCCCCGCCCGCTCCACCTACACACACACACACACACACACACACACACACACACACACACACACACTTTCGGATCCTTCTTACTGGGGCTGCCTACTGTGTTTGAACCAGCAAGTATCAAGGGCCTAAATCTGTGGCTGGTTGGGGGGGGGGGAGGTAGGGAGTGGGGAGCAACTCAAGGGCATAGCTAAGAACAGACCCCCTTCTAGGTCTTGCCCTCGGCCTTCCTTCAGCCTGGAAGGCTCTTCCCCAGACAGAAGGGCTCCCTCTCTTGCTCTCCCTAGGTCTCTGCTCAAACGTCTCCTCAACGGGACCTCTTCTTGCCCCTTGTCCTGCAGCTGGTGCTCACGGTCCACTGACCCCGCCTTTTCCCGCCGCCTGGCTCCCATGCCTGTGTGCTTGTATTCATCCTGCCTCCCCCTCCCCGCTCTAGAACCCGTGCTCGCGGGGGCAGAGCTTTGGTCCGGGGTGTGGACTGCTGTATCCACGGCGCCTAGAACAGTGCCTGGTGCTTGGCAGGTGGTCAGCAGACGTGCAGATCGTGTGGCACGAGGAAGCGGTGTGTATAGGACAATGTCCTCCGAAGAAAGAGGACTAGCACAGACACGGTGCTGGGGTGTCGTGGAAGAACGGAGACGCCCTGAGGGGTGTCTCCTGGGGCTGGGGTCTAGGAACTCCACACCCTGAGCTAGTAGAGTCTCCTTGGGCTTCGAGGCCTCTGCCCTGCTGGGAAAGCTCCCTCCACTTACCCACCCCTCCCAGGGACAGAAGCCAGTACAGGCACTGGGGACGAGAGGCGAGCAGTAAGAGAAGGGTGGGGGCTTTGCCCAAAGAAGCAATGGATAGCCACCCAGCTGGCCCCTTGCAGGAGTCCGCGGTAAACCACGTAGACTTCTGGACACTGTTCTCTCTGAGACATTCCTCTCTCGTGGACAGGAAGCTGTCTTGGGACCGGCTGGGGATGGGGTCGTGGTGGGAAGGACGATATTATGTTAGGACTCAGAGTGCCCCAGACAGGCCCTTGAGCACGGGGGAGCAGACTCCCCCCAGGGGGAAGGGAGGGCAGGTAGGAACAGAAGTTAATGAGGGGCATCCCTCCCGGTGCCCTTGGTTGGTCCTGCTTTGTGAGGTGGGCTTCTACCCCTACTGCTCCGATGAGGACACAGAGGAGCTCAATCCTAAACACCCCCCCCCAAAGACTAGCTCCAGGGGACCATAGAGCTCTCTCCTTTGTTCACAAGGGTGTCCCAAGCGTGTGGCGTGGGGTGGGCCTTCATTGATATTTGTGGGACCATGGGAAGTATCCGGGCTTGCTAAGCAAGCAAGCAAGCCGAAGAAGGGTTGGTTTGGGGTAGCTCTGAGGCCATTAACAGGGTCAAAGCACCTTCTTTTCAGAAGACCACTTTCCAGCAATAGGGCTGCCCGGGTTGGCAGCAGCCCACCTTGACGGTGGTCAGACCCTGTCTCTGGGGGTGCTCTGGAGGTCTTTCCACCTCGGTGGGCTTCTCTCTGATGAGCTCCGGGGGCTCTGCGTTTGGGGACACTTCTGTTTCCAGGCTTACCTGTCCAAGTGTGGACACTTGGTGTTGGGGAGTTTCTGTTAGACTCACCCTCCTGGCCCCACCCCCGAGCTCACAGGACCCCCCCAGTTCCTGACCCACGGAGGTGAGAAAGAAATCTCTCTGAACCACAAGCAGCCCCCAGGACAATGACCTTCAGGGGAAACTTTTGCTCATCAGTAGAGGCGAACCACACCCCCATAGTCTTCTGACCTCATTAACACCTGAGTCCCCTGGGAGCTTGAGAGACCCAGGTTCCTGGACCTGGGAGTCTGCTTCCCGAACGGCCACCCCAATGGGACTGGAAGAGTGAAGGCCATGGTTTGCCACGCTTTGGGGGGGCCTCTCAGGCAGCGTGTGGGATGGAAGCCCTAGTCACCCCCAACTGGAGGGTGGGCGTGTCCCGGGGAGCTGCCTCCTCCTAGGAGCCCAATCTTTAATGCCCACTGTGCTGAGGGACCCCCTGCCCCCCAGCTCCAGGACTGGCGGTCTCCACACAGAGGGGAGGGTAGTGGGCTGAGTAATAGCCCCCAAAGATAGCCGGATCCTAATGCCTAGAACCTATTAACGTTGCCTTATAGGGAAAGAGTCCTGGCGGATGTGATTCAATTAAGGGTCTTCACCTGGGGGAGATTATCTTGGATGATCTGGGCAGCCCTAAATGCAACCACAAGTGACCTTACACGAGAGGGGCCGAGGGAGATGAGACACAGAAGAGGAAGAGGGGATGTGACCACCGAGGCAGAGATCGCAGCGACGTGGCCCCAAGCCAAGGAATGGATGCCTGCGGCCACCAGGAGCCAGGAGAGGCAAGGAATAGGTTCTCTCCTGGCGTACCCAGAGGGACCCAGCCTTGCCAGTGCCTTGACTTCAGCCCAGTGAGACTGATTTTAGGCTTCTGGCCTCCGGAACCATAAGAGAATAAATGTTTTTTGTTTTTGTTTTTGTTTTTTTTTAAGTCTCCGATTTGTGATCATTTGTTACAGCGGTCATGGGGCGTCTCTTCGAGGCAGCGGTGCCTGGCTGGCTGGTGGAGAGGGCCAGCAGGGGCCTAGGGAGGAGTCATCTGGGGGTTGAACCCAAAGCCGGCAGCCCCGAAGACCTCCCTTCCCCCTTAGGGTGTTGTTTTCGGTTATCGGACAAGCTGGGGCCCCCCAGACTGGCCCCGGAGCAGATAGCAGCCTGTTGGCACAGCTGGATGCCAAGGTCATTTGCAGCCCACGTCCCCAGACCCCTGAGCCAGGATGGTGAGCCCCCCACCCCCACCCCAGGGCAGCCTAGCCCGGCCTGAGGGATTGCTGAGCAGGCGAACTGGAGAGGCGGAGGGCGGGGAGTCACAGCTTGCCCTCACCCTCCTCCCCAGATCCTGAGTGGGCCCCGACCCCCAGCCCTGGAGCCCGGGGTCCCCCTGTTGCTCCTCGCACTCCAGGCCCATCTGGCCATTTCACATTTGAGGGGCTTCACATCTGCCTTTAGACTGGACCTCCTTGAGCCAGAGGCTGTCCCCTCTGCAGCAGGAGGGTGGAAATCGGTGCTCATCACGGGATTCTTGGCCCCTACACGTGTCTGGGCTGAGCAGGCCTTGCTGCGTGGGGACGCAGGAGGGCTGGGCACCCGGCATGAGGATCTAGCCTGCCTTGTCCTCCCATTCTGGGCCTGAAAGGCAGGGGCAGGTCTAATCAGGCTCCTGCCTCCACTACCTCCTGGGGATGGGGGCAGCCTGAGTCTCTGTTGAAGGAGTAGTCCTCTAGACCCTGAGAAAGCGGATTTCTTCAGGAAAGTGCCAGAGGCAGGAGGGGGAGACCCTAGAACCCAACTCTGTGAAGAGTCCCCGGACCTCTCCAGGACCCTGCGTAGGGCTTCTGGTACCATCTGCAAACTCCTTCATTTCTTGGCTCAGGCCCTGACGCCCCCTCCTTTCCCCTCCCCCCTGCACACACACTTCCCAGGCCACCTTTCTGTCCGCTCAGCCTCCGCCTGGAACTTCTCCTGTGAATTCGCATTGCCGTGGTCCTTTCCTGCAAGACATCCAAGCTCTGGCCCCAGCCCACTGAGCCCTGAGCCTTGCTGGGCTCTTCTGCGCAGGGGCCCAGACAGGACCCAAGACAAAAGGCATTTGTCGCTTGGTTAGCTGGAACCCAGTGGGTAGGCCTCCCTGGCCGGTGGCTGATACCTGATCCCCAGGCCTGGGCATCTCTCCGCCGTGCTGCCCTCTCCCCACGCGGCCCTGGGTTCACGCTTGAGCAGGCCCGAGCATTGAGACTTCCTGTCCCCGGCTTAGCAACCCCACAGGAAACAGTCCCTACAAAAGTCCCGGAACGGTGGGACTTTTCCTCCTGGGCTGGACCTCTGCCCACCTCAGAAGCAATAGCTTTGGCAGGGAATAGAATTCTCTGAGTCAGCCTCTGGGCCTGGGCCCTGTGCCCATGGGCGCTGGGAAAGGCGATTTCGCTGGAACCCCCTCTACGGAGAGTGGGGCCGGGGAGCTGCCTGAGGGAGTGGATGCTGGGTGGGCAGAAAGAGCAAATGTTTCACCAAGAGATGCCCTGTGTGCTGTAACTGCCTCTGACACCCGTTGGCACTCCCTGCCTTCCCGCTGCCAACAGACTGCCCAGATCTGGCTCTGGGGACCCTGCCTGGCCTCCCGCTGCGCCCTTTGAGCTAGGAGCCTCACCAGCCGCTGCCTCGGCCCCAATGCGCCGGCTTGCTTCCTCTACAGGGACCAGACCCAGCCAATGGAGTCCTGCCCCGGGCCAGTCTTCCCTTCCCCAGCTGAAAGAGCCACTAGGGGGCAGCAGGACGGCAGGAGACCTGCCTTCCAGGTGAGACTGGAGAATTCAGCCTCAGCCTCGCTGATCTCAACAGGAGAGGCTGTGAATCCCGCTTACCTGCCTGCACCAGGGTGAGGACAGCTCTGGAAGGATGCTTTGCCGGCCGAACGCCCTGCTGCAACATGAGACGGCCAACGGGCCTCCCCGGCAGCTCCCCTAAAGTGACAGCGAGCTTGGAGAATTTCCCCGGGGCCAGAGTGTGGTCCCCAGACTGTGCAAACCCAGCGCCGGCCTACCTGTTCATTTTCAGTGCGATGTACGCTGGTCCGTGAGAGGCGACCGGCAGAGGGCGTTCTGGGGCCTTCTAGCCCCTTGGCAGGGCTGGGAGACGCAGCATTCCTCTTGGCTTCCCTGGCTGATCCACATCTTGCTGAAGCTTAAAAATTCTCTATTTCAGGCCTAATGCACTCCCAGGGTCCAAGACTGGAGGGTCGAGAGCTCCTAAATGCTTCCATCAGCCCCGCATAGGCCAACGAGGACACTCACGAGTGTCCCTATCTGTTCCCGAGAGCGGGAGGCCCTGGAGGGTCCCTCAGAGCAGAGCAGACCCACCAGCCTATGTGTAGGGAGGTGGGGAAGGGGTTCATGGCAACCACCTAGCCCTGAGCACCGGGCCAGGCATAAAGGCGAGACCTCACACCGCATAATGCGCCGAATCAATGAATGGAGTTTTGCATAAGTTTTGCATAATCGATGTTACCCATTGCAGGTGCTCTACCTTAAATGGCACAGATCATGGGGGCTGGGGTCATCAGGGAGGTTTTCCCAAGGGCGAAGCCGGGCCTGGGGCTAAGAGAAGGGGGAGCAGCTTCGGGTGATTGCGGGCAAGGCCAGGGTGGAGTTGGAAGGCAGGGCGTGGCGGCTCTGGTGGGAGCCCACGATGATCTTGGAATTCCCCTGGGCTTTCCAGATGCCAGAGAACAAGGGTGGAGTGGGCTGTCCCTCCTGCCTTGCTCCTTCTGCACCAGCCACAGCTGGGAAGCCCTGGGCGGTGGCCACAGCCGACAGGCACATTCTGCCTTTCCCGGACATCAGAGGTGGGCTGAGGGGAGTGCCCGGGAGGTATCCCGGGACTGTGAGCTCAAGACGAGAATGGAGGCTGCCAAGGGGAGAGGGTGACGAAGGGGGCTGATCTGGAAAACGACATCTGAGAGTCCCAAAGGCTGACAGCAGTCAGGGCGGAGAAGCCGATGTGGGCTCAGACGGGGGTGCAGCACGTCGGGAGGGCAGAGCCTGGCTGTGGACTGGGCCAGAGGACACGGTGGGAGGGCCAGAGCAGACGGCCCAGGAGCACCGCCTGGATCCAGCGCGGAGGCCCCTGGGGCTTTCTGGGCCCGGCCTCATCACCCTTGGCACTGACATCCCAGAACCCCCTCCAGGCATGTTCCATCACCCGCGTTGGGACACCTCAGTCTCTCCCCTCTCCATGATCGCGGTCTAGTCTCAACTCACGGTTGGCCCTGCCAATGAGTGTCTACTTACAAACTACAGCTTAGCTTTGCCCCTCATCCCGATTTATCTCAGGAAGGACCCCCAGGAAGTATGCCCTGAATTTCTCAGGATCCTGGAGCAGGTTGGCCAGTCCCTGGACACCAGCAGAGACACAAGAACGTGGCGGGCAGCCGCCGCCCTCACTGACAGTCGTGGGGGAAGACAGGCGACAACCGGGGAAGGAGCAGATACACGGTGGTAACTCTCAGATCTGCGATGAAGGAAAGGCTCAGTGTGTCAGCAGCGGAGCTAAGAGGCAGAGGTGTCTCTGAGCTGGGGATGCAGGGAAGGAGCCTGCTGTCATCTGCAGGCATCTCCGGGCAGGCCTGGGGTGCAGAAGGATGGCCTGCGGCTGTCGCAGGACCCAGTCGGGAGTGGCCCAGGCCGAGCGGGACAGGTTGCTGGGCCCAGCATCCCGCACCCTGAGGACCTGGCAGCAGGTCTGACTTTGTTCTTAGAGCCACGGGGAGCCACCAGCAGACTCCCAGCAGCCCTGGCTGGTAACCAGTTTGCCTTTGGGAGACTCGCTCTGGCTGCTGTGGGCAGAGGGAATTGGAGAGGTCAACACGGCCCTCCAGGATACCTGTCGAGGTCATGGCCGTCCTCTGGTTCAAGATGATGTTCTTGAGCAGGAACGGTGGCAACACGAAGCGGATGGATTTGGGGAGCGGAATCCAAGTATGCTTGAGGGATGAGGAAGGGGAAAAGCCCAGGTACAGCCTGCAGCCACTAAGGGGGGTTCAGACAGCAGCAGCCTTGAGGAGCAGTGGGGAGAAGGAAGTGAGTTCCGTGGGGGTAGATATTGCAAAACAGGTGTGAGGGGCCAGTCAAGGTGGAGAAGGCAGGTGGACAAGATGTCACAAGGGTTTGGGCAGATGGCACAAGCCCGAGAGTCCCTGTGGCACCAAGGACACTTGTCTGAACCACAGGCACGTCCTGGCTCTCATCCCAGAGTCCGAAGAGCTGAGCTGAAGTCTACTCCATCACACAGTTGGCTGGCCACCCAGACACCCTCCCGGAGGGATTTGCATCTGCACTTGGGACTTGAGCCGTCACAAGGGTGCCCCCGGCCCCACCCCTGCACCTCCCGCCCCCAGCCTCAAGCACATGCCCGGCTCCTCGCAGACAGTGTCTGGGTGTCTCCAGGCACCCCCACATCCCATGGCCCCAGATGAAACTTACGCAGTCTCTCCCACCCTTACCCATTCCGGTTCTTCCTGCATCCTCTCTCGGGGGTGATGTCCTAACAGCCAGAAACCCAGTCAGCTCTCTAGACCAGGGCTGTACTAGGCTTCAGGGTACTTATAAATCATAACCTGGAGGTCTTGTTAAATGCAGGTTTAACTGCATTTAACAAGACCTCCGGAAGGCCGGAGATGCTGCGTTTCTGACAAGCCCTAGGCGCTGCTGGCTGCTGCGGCTGGTCTGGGGAGCACAGCTGGAAGCCTGCGGCTTTTCTAGGCCCTTCCCCCCTCCCTTCCCTCCCCCTCTGCATCCTGCTATACCTCCCGAATCTGTCCCCAGTGTTCCCCTCCTACCCCGTCCCATGGTCTCTAACCTAGATGGTTACAGCCACCTCCTCAACCAGTATTCCTTTGGTTCCTGTTGCTGGTGGGCGTCCCCGGGAGAAATCAAATGTTCCACCATCAGTATGACTTACCCAGTCACCTTGGCCGAAGTTGACATCAGGGGGAGGGTGGGAGCAGGCCTTCACCCTATGGCCAAGGCAGGCCGCAGGGTCCAAGGTGCTTCTGAGGCTGGGCATGGGGCTGAGGGATGCCCACAGAGCAGACTCTGGATGGACTGCCAAGATCCAAGCCGGGAAAGGGACTCTCACAGGGTCATCCCATCAATCCCAGGGGGGCGTGTCCGATCGTGGGCCAAAGCAAGGGAGAGGAAGAGCCAAGGATGAGGCCCCACTCCAGAGCGAGGGAGGGAGGCCCCGACTCCTAGTGCTCTTAATCTGTGCGCAGATTTTCAGCCAGCGTGTGGACTAAAATCCTATACTCAACCCCCGAGATTCTGATTCTGTCTCCCTGGGGGAGCCATTATTTTAAGAGAAAAGATGAGCGCCGCCACTCTGGGTCATTGATGCCAATGGCCCCACCTGGCGGCCATCGGGGGAATTACACGGCGCTCCTAAAGGAAGGCTTCCAGGGCGCAGAACCTTCTGATACCTCCAACGACCCTTTGCACGAGGGATCCTCCTCCCCACGTCACTGATGGTGAAACAGAAACTCAGAGAGTGCAGGCGACGGCTCCAACATCACACACCTGGAGGGTGGAGGAGTCAGGGTTAGATCCCAGATCTGTCTGAACCCCAGCCCTGTCATGCATGCTAATGGCTTGTAAATCTGGCTGGTAGGCAAAATTACCCAGGAATCTAGAGGGGAGAACTTCAGAACTAGCCACGTGCATGTGGCTATTTGCCTTCCCAGCAGAGGTGTTGCACAGAAGAGTCAAAGGCAAGAAGACGATGCCCCGCCCCCCCCCCCCCCCCAGGGCAGAGGCTGGCCCCAGAGCTGGGGTGGGCTCTGGAGAGCCCTCCCAGCTAAACCAGGCCTTACCCCATCAGCTTCTGGATAATTAGGGGTGCCTGGGGGTATCAGGGAAGGGGCAAAGGCTGTGGAGGACACTTGGAGAGTCTGGGCAGCATCCATTTACCAGCCAGGGGGAGGGGCACATATTTTAGCATTTTAACAACTGGCATCTGTATTTATATATAGAAATCTACATGCATGGGGAGAACAGATGAGAGAACAATAGTAATAGCATTTCAGAAACTGGAAAGCAGATGCTTGAGTGGCAACTGACTTAGCGGTGTGCATTGGCTGGGTGTCTGCTGGTTTCCCAAGACCCTGTTGTCATGAGAATAAAGGAATGAAGGCCCTATGAGCCCCTAATACAAAGAAAAGGGGGGTTTCCACAGCTAAAGGTTTCCACAGAGGAATAAGGAGTGGGTGAATTGAGCTGCAGCAGATCTCCTGGGGTCCCCAAGGCCACCCAACCCAGAGGGAGTTCAGGACTGACTTCTGTAACCCTGGTCTCCAGGGACAAAGCCAGGCCCATGATGATGGCTGTCAGCCAAGCCCTGCTCCCCAATATCCTGGTTGCTTCTTCCCCTATATGCAAATGGAAGAACGAGAGCCACCGGACACTTGAGGAAAGCCAATTTCCTGACAGAGTGATGGAGAGACAGAAGCCTGCATGGATTCCAGGAGACACAGGGACAATTCTGGGAAAGGGGAAGGGATCGGGAAAGGAAAACTCTAGAATCCTGAGCTGTCACAGACAATAATGCATATTCTATTTTCACCTAAAAGATTGCTGCAACTTGCTTTTTCCTCTCAGCATTGTTTTTGAGATTCGTTCATCGTAAATAAATCAAGTAGTTAAATTTTTCACAGTTCCTTTGTATGCCTGTCCCCCCATTATTTGAATGACACTTCGGTTGATTCTCTTTTGCTCTGTTTTGGTTTTTCAGTTACAAATAATGCCTAATTGCCCCGTGCCTTTGGAAAGTTACTTTGCACTTCTGGGTTTCCGTTTATAGACACTTTCTCGGTTTACAGATACTTATCTGTAAAAAGGGGAACAGTAGAACCTACCACATAGACTTGTGATGATGATTCAATGCATTCATAAATGTAAACCAGCAGGGGACCTCAGTCAAGGGCAATTTTGTACCCAGGGACATTTGGGAGTGTCTGGAGACATTTTCGGTCATTGTAACTTGGGTAAGGAGGCCATGGCTATTACTGGCATCTGGTGGGTGGAGCCCAGAGATGCTGCCAAACTTATCCTACACTGGGCAGGATAGCCTCCCACACGAAGAATTACCCCGGCTCAAAACATCAGTCGTGCCAAAGCTGAAAAACCCTGGAACAGTGCATGGCACAAAATAAGCACTAAGTAAATATTAGCTATTTTTTTTTTTTAAGTAGCAATGAAAGGGGCGCCTGGGTGGCTCAGTGGGTTAAAGCCTCTGCCTTCGGCTCAGGTCATGATCTCAGGGTCCTGGGATCGAACCCTGCATCGGGCTCTCTGCTCGGCGGGGAGCCTGCTTCCCCCTCTCTCTCTGCCTGCCTCTCTGCCTACTTTTGATCTCTCTCCCTGTCGAATAAATAAAATCTTTTTTTAAAAAGTTACTATGAAAATCCTTTCTCTTATCTTCTATGGACAAGCGTAAGAATCTCTCACAGAATGATCACTGCCTTCAAATATTTGTGAAACAGTTACCACATTTGTTTTATTCAGCCACAAAGAACACCTCAGTAAACGCTAAAGTGTAGAAATTATACAGAGTATTTTCCTACCGTGAAGCAATAAAACTGAGGAATTAACTACAAAAGGAGAACTTTTTCCTGCCTCGCCCGTACCCCCACACCTACCAGAATTCCAGAGCCATCGAGAGTTTTTAAAATTTCATAAGTAACTATTTTTAAAGAAGAAACATAAAGTAAAATATTAATTTATAAAGTATTATCAATGATAATATTGTATATTAAAAGCCATTGCATATAGCCCAAAGGAAAACTTATAGGAAAAAAACATAGTCTTGGGTAACCTTATAAAATTAAAAAAAAAAAATGAGTTAAGCATTCACTTCTTGAAAGAAAATAAATAATAAAACAAATACCAGCAGAGTAGGAGGAGGAAATTAGTAAACTTAAAAAAGAAATTAATGAAATAAGAAAACAAGAGTAGCCCCAATAAATATTTTCCGAATACCAATAAAATGGACAAAACTCTGACAAGTATGTCTTAAAGAGAGAAAAACAAAAGCTAGAAACAGAAGTAGGCAATATTAGGAATGAGCAAAAAGATGTGACCATATGGGGTGCAAGGGTGGCTCAGTGGGTTAAAGCCTCTGCCTTCGGCTCGGGTCATGATCTCAGGGTCCTGGGATCGAGCCCCGCATCGGGCCCTCTGCTCAGCGGGGAGCCTGCTTCCCTCTCTTTCTCTGCCTGCCTCTCTGCCTACTTGTGATCTCTCTCCTCTCTGTCAAATAAATAAAATCTTAAAAAATATATATATTTAAAAAAAAAAAGATGTGACCATAGATATGTAGGAGATTAAACACTGTAAGGAAGACTTCTGTTTAGGATAAAGTGCTGAGTATACCCGTCTGAGTTCATTCCCACGAAACTGCACAAATACTCCAGCGACAGGATGAGGACAGGTAAATAAGCCCACAGCACAAAGACGTGGAGGACAGGGGCGCCTGGGTGGCTCAGTCGGTTAAGCGTTTGCCTTTGGCTCAGGTCATGATCCCAGGGTGCTGGGATCGAGCCCTGCATAGGGCTCCTTGCTCAGCAGGGGAGCCTGCTTCTCCCTCTCCCTGTACCCCTGCTTGCATGTGCTCTCTTTCTTGTTCTCTCTCTCTCTTTTTCAAGTAAAATAAAATAAAATAAAATAAAATAAAATAAAATAAAAAAACAGGGAGGACAGAGAGGAGAAGTCAAAGTACAAATCTGGCCAGTGGAAAGCAGATATTGAAGTTGTAACTGACCTAGATTCCAGACAACAAAAATGAGTCCAGCAGTGAGGAAAGCAGAAAAACTAGATTAAACCAGGGCTCTGGCGATGGTGCCATCTGCCCGCAGCAGCAGGTGCAGCAGCAAAGGCTTGGAGTGTTCCGGACCCTGCTCCCCAACCAGTGACTGGGGGAGGGGGGTCCCCTGCAATGGCACAGAAAGCAGCTATGTCTCCCTGCCCTGCGCCCAGTGGCATTAGGAGACTCAGGTCCAGTGGCTTCTGTTCATCCCTATGCCCTGCAAACAAGTCACCCAGAAACACCAGTCAGGCCCAAGAAATGCCTGCTGCCCTCTGGAAGGCTAGCTGGCACCGAGCAGGGGCCCAGGAGCACCAGAGGGATTAAGAGCCCCCTCACACGGGGCGCCTGGGTGGCTCAGTTGGTGAAGGTCTGCCTTCGGCTCAGGTCATGATCGCAGGGTCCTGGGATTGAGCCCCATATCAGGCTCCCTGAGCTGAGCAGGGAGCCTGCTTCTCCCTATCCTCCCCGCTTGTTCTCTCTTGCGCTATATCTGTCACTATCTGTCTCTCTCTCTCAAATAAATGAATAAAATAAAATAAGAGTCCTCTCACACAATAACCAAAATATGAAGGGTACCATAGAAAATCACCTGTCATTCCCAGAACAAGGGAAACCACAACCCAAATGAGAGAAGACAATTGGCAGAAGCCAATACCGAGATAAATCAGATGTTGGAAATATCTGAGAAAGATTGTAAAGAAGCCAGCATGAAAAAAACATGATTCGACAAGCAATTACAGATTCTCTGGAAACAAAGGAAAAAATAGAAAGTCTTAGCAAAGAAGGAGAAGTTATAAAAAAGAAAGAATTGAACGAAAGTTATGGAACTAAAAAATACAATATCCAAAATAAAAACTCACAGGATATGCTTAGTAGAAGAGTGGAAGTGAAAGCAGATAGATTCAGCGAGCTTGAACACCAAAAGAGCTTACTCAGTCTGAGCAACAGAGAAAAAAAATAGACTGAAAAAATAATGAACAGAGCCTCAGGGACCTGTGGGTATAATAAAAGATTCATGTCACAAAACTCCCAGGGGATAGGGAGAAAGTATGTGCAACTGAAAAGCTGTTCATGGAAATAATGGCTGAGATTTTTCCACTCTTGGAGAAAGACATAAGCCTACAGACCCAAGAACTGAAGAGAACCCCAAGTATGAAAACCCAAAGAACTCCACATCAAGACACATCATAATTAAATTTTTAAAACCAAAAACGGAGGAAAAAATCTTTTTTAAAAAAGTTTTTACTTATTTATTTGAGAGAGAAAACACAAGTGGGGTGAGGGGCAGAGGGAGAAGCAGACTTCCCACCGAGCAGGGAGCCTGTTGTGGGGCTCGATCCCAAGACTCCGGGATCATGACCTGAGCCGAAGGCAGATGCTTAACCGACTGAGCTACCCAGGCGCCCCCGGAGAAAAAGAATCTTAAAAACAGCTGAAGAGAAGAGATATACTGCCCCACGAAGGAAAAATGATTCAATGGAGGGTAGATTTCTCATATGAAAGAAAAACTGTCAACTCAGAAGGCCACATCTGGAGAATTGTCCCTTCAAAATGAAGGGGAAATAGAGACATTCTCAGATAAAGAAGAACTAAGAGAATTTGTTGCTAGCTGACCTATCCTTAAAGAATGGCTAGGGGTGCCTAGCTGGCTCAGTCCAGAGAGCACATGACTCTTGATCTCTGAGTTGTGAGTTGGAGCCCCACATTGGGTGTAGAGATTACTTAAAAAAAGAAAAAAATCTTGAAAGAAAAGAAAAGAATGGCTAGAGGAAGCCCCCCAGAAATAAAAAACATGATGACAAGGGTGCCTGGGTGGCTCAGTCAGTTAAGTGTCTGCCTGTGGCTTAGGTCATGATCCCAGGGTCCTGGGATCGAGCCCCACATCAGGCTTCCTGCTCAGGGGGGAGTCTGCTTCTCCCTCTCCCTCTGTCTCTCTGCCTCCCCCTGCCTGTGCTCTCTCTTTCTGTCTGTCAAATAAATAAATAAAATCTTTTAAAAAATGATGACAGTGGAAACCAGGGACAGTGGAAACCAGGATCCTCAGAAAGGGGAGGAAAACAATGGAATGGGTAAACAGAATAGAATGTCCCTCACTTCAGGAGTTTTCTTCATCACAATTTATGGTTGAAACAAAAGCTGTAGCATAATCTGATGTGGTGCTCAATGGATGTAGAGAAAATACTTCAGAAAATTATATTTTATAAATTGGAAAGATCAAGGAACTTAAGTGGAGGTAAGCTTTCCATACTTTGCTCAAAATGAAAAAACGTTGACATCAGCAGGCTATGATTAACTTACATGTGTAAGCACATGTGATAACCCCTAGGGCAAATGACTAAGAAAATTATACAGTGATACATTCAAAAAAACTTTATCAAGAAATCAAAATTATGTCCGCAATAGCCAAACTATGGAAAGAGCCTAGATGTTCATCAACAGATGAATGGATAAAGAAGATGTGGTGTATATATATAGAATGGAATACTATGCAACCATCAAAAAACCAGAAATCTTGCCATTTGCAATGACGTGGATGGAACTAGAGGGTATTATGCTAAGAGAAAGAAGTCAATCAGAGAAAGACAATTATCATATGATCTCTCTGATATGAGGAATTTGAGAGGCGGGGGGGGGGGCCTGGGGGTAGGGAGGGATAAAATGAAACAAGATGGAATCGGGAGGGAGACAAACCACAAGAGACTCTTAATCTCAAGAAACAAACTGAGGGTTACTGGAGGGGAGGGGAGTGGGAGGGCTGGGGGGGCTGGGGGATGGACACTGGGGAGGGTATGCGCTATGTTGAGTGCTGTGAATTGTGTAAGACTGTTGAATCACAGACCTGTACCCCTGGGACAAATAATACATTATATGTTAATTTAAAAAAAAGAAATCAAAATGAAACTCTAAAAAAATGTTCAGGCCACTGACAGGAAGGCAAGAAAAAACAGAGGACTGAGAAAGAGAGGGTGAACATGCAGGAAACAAATAACAAAGAGGCAGACTTAGCCACTCATGTATCAACAATTGCTTTAAATGTATATAGTTTAAATACACCAATGAAAAGATTTGGGAGAGTGGCTTAAAGATAATAACCGCCCTATATACTGTGTATAAGGAATTCACCTCAGATGTAATAACATACGCAGGTGCAAAGTAAAAGAATGGGGAAAATAGTATCTCTAAGCAAGATAGTTTCACTGGAGTTTTTTTTAGCAAATATTCAAACAATTAACCAATCTTACACAATCTATTTCAGAAAACAGGAGAGGAAGGGCCATTCTGAACTCATTTTCTGGGCCAGTATCACTCTGACAGAAAAACCGGGCAAATATAATACACACCAAGAAAACTACAGACCTATGTCATGAACAGACCATGAACTTAGATGCAAAAATCCTCAAGAACATTTTGGCAAATTAAATCCAAGAACACATAAAAAGACTAATAACACCATGATCAGGGGGATTTCTTTCAGATAGGTGAGTTTGGTTCAATATCTGAAAATCGTGAAAGAAAGATTGTATCAATTTACACAGGAAAAGCATCTTCTTGAATTCAACCACCAAGTGATGATAAAAATTCTCAGTGCACCAAATAAAGAAGGATTTCCTTAACCTTATAAACAACATCTACAAAGCCTATTGCTAACATCAAACTTAATGGTGAGGACTGCATGCTCTCCCTATAGGATCGAGAACAAGGCAAGAATGTCTACTCTCCCCAGTCTTATTTGACATAGTACTAGAAGGTCTAACCACCATGACAAGGCAAGAAAAAACAAAGCCAAAAAGGCATACTGATTGGAATGGAGGAGATGAAATTGTCTCTACTTGCAGCAACAGGATTGTCTACATAGAAAATTCCAAAGGATTTGCAAAAAAAGTCACTGAGAACGAATAGGTGAGTTCAGTAAGATGGCAGAGTCCAAAATTGCCATGCAAAAATCAATTATATTTCTATCTACTGGCACGAAACAAGTAGAAACCAAAATCAAAAATACCATTTAAAATTGCTTCAAAGCAATGAAATGCTCAGGTGTAAATCTAGCAAAACATACACGAGATCTGTAGGATAAAATATAAAATGCTGATGAAATAAACTGAGAGATTAGAGAGATATACCAGGTTTAAGATTTGAAAGAGTCAATAAAGATGTCAATTTTCCCAAATTGATCTATAGATTTACCTCAATTCCTATCAAATTTTCAGCAAGGTTCATTTTATAGGTATAAAAATGCTTATTATTTATGTGGAAAGGGAAAGGCTCTACAATGGCCCAAACTATTTTTTAAGGATTTTATTTATTTATTTGAGAGAGAGAGAGCATGCAAGTGAGCGGAGGGGCAGAGGGAGAGAGAAAAGCAGGGTCCCCGCTGAGTAGGGAGCAGACCATGGGGCTCGATCCCAGGACCCTGGGATCATGACTAGAGCCGGAGGCAGCCGCTTAAAACTGACTGAGACACCCAGGCATCCCCGGCCCAAACTATTTTTAAAAAGAAACATAAAGTGAGAGCAATCATTCTTCCAGATGTTAAGATTAGTTACAGTAATCAAAACACTGTGATTTCAGCAGAGGGATGGTCACATAGATCAATGCAACAGATAGAGAATTAAAAAAAAAAGACCCACATGCTCAATTAGTTTTTGACCAAGGAACAAAAGCAATTCAACGAGATAGGGACAAGATCTTCAGTAAATAGACCTGGAACAATTGGGCATCCATAGCCAAAACAAACAAATAAAATCCTTGAACTGAGCCTCCCATTTTATACAAATTTTAACTCAAAATGGATCACGGACTTAAATGTAAGATGTAAAGCTAGAAAACTTCTAGAAAAAAAACATAAGAGAGAATATTCTGTATTCTGTATTCCAGCAAAATATTCTGGCAAAGAGTTCTTACATTTGATACCAAGAGCATGATCCGTAGAAGGAATAATTGGTTAATTGGACCTCATCAAATTTTAAAAACTTTTGCTCAGCAGTAGACCCTGTTAAGAGTATGAAAATACAAATTACAGACTGGTAGAAAGTATTTGCAAGTCACATATGTGACAAGGGACTTGTATCTCAAATATATAAAGTATCTCAAATATATAAAGTAAAGTACTTGTATCTCAAATATATAAAGAACTCTAAAAACCTGACATTAAAAAGACAAACAATCCAATTAAGAAATGGACAAGAGACACACAGAAGCATTTTATCAAAGAAGACATAGAGATGGCAGAGGAGCAGATAGCAAATGGAAAGCTGCTCAACATCATTCATGGGTAGAAAAATGCCAATTAAAACTGCCATGAGACATACCTATCGGAATGATCAAACTGAAAACTAGTAATAACACAAATGCTAATAAAGATGGGGAGAAACTGGGTCATCACTGGTGAGAAATGTGACACAATACAGTGTCATATAATTTTTAGAAAATGCTGTCTGCTAAAAAATTCTGGCTGGAGGCTAGTCCGTTCTCCTGGAATCCAACTATGTGCACATACCAGCCACCTCTTTATTGGGAGCCCCCTCTCTCTGCCTCCTGACCACGGTGTTTCCCCGTGTGGCCCGACATGGAGTGTCACATTCTTCCCATTGAACTTTGAGCAATAATACTATAAAATTCTTTGCTTTATTGCTCTTGACCTGTGTCCGGCCTCTCCATACCTCACCTGAGGTAATACAGTGAAAAACATACAGCCACTCTTAGGGACGCCTGGGTAGCTCAGTTGTTTAAGCATATGCCTTCGGCTCAGGTCATGATTCCAGGGTCCTGGGGTTGAGTCCCCCATCGGGGTCCTTGCTCGGCATGGAGCCTGCTTCCCCCTCTGCCTGCCCTACCCTCTGCTTGTGCTTGCTCTTGCTCTCTCTCTGACAAATTAACAAAAAAAAAAATCTTAAAAAAAACAACAACATTCAGCCACTCTGGAAAATAGTTCCTTTTAAAACTAAAAATGTAGTTATCATATGCGCCAGCAATGCCACTCTTGAGACTTCATCACAGAATACTGAAAACCTATTTTCACACGGAAGCTTGCCTGTGAACGTTCTAGTAGCCTCACGCATAATAGCCCCAAACCAGAAATAACCTTACTGTCTTTCAACTGATGAATGGTTAAATAAACTGTGGTATGTCCATACAGTGGAATACGACTCAGCGGTAAAAATGACAAAACAAATGAATGGCGAGGAAGTTATGCGAAGCCATCTCCAAAGGATAAATATAGCATAATTCCATCTATTAGCATTTGTGAGAGAACAGAATTAGAGAGATGTGGTTGACCCCGGCTAAGGATGGGCAGGGGAGGGGAGGATGCAGCTATAAAAGGGCAGCACAAGCGAGTATGGAGGTAATGGTACAATTAAGTATCTTGATTGCGGTGGTTGTTCCATGCAGCCACACATGGGACAAAATTAAATAGACCTACACACACACACACTTGCTCATGCAAATGCATATAAACTGGTGAAATCCAAATATCAAATTCAGTGGTTTGTGCCTACTGTCAGCTTTCTGGCTTTGATATGGTACTACAGCTGTGCAAGACGTGAGCATTGGGGGAGGTTGGGTGAAGGGTGCATGGGACCTCTTGGCACATTTCCTTGCAATCTCCTGTGATTCTATAATTAACTCAAAATGAGAAGTGTTTTTTTTTTTTAAGATTTTATTTATTTGACAGAGAGACAGCAAGAGAGGGAATACAAGCAGGGGGAGTGGGAGAGGGAGAAGCTGACTTCTCGCTGAGCAGGGAGCCTGATGTGGGGCTCGATCCCAGGATCCTGGGATCACGACCTGAGCCGAAGGCAGATGCTTAATGACTGAGCCACTCAGGCACCCTGAGAAGTGTTTTATTTTTTTTCAAGTGGGAACAGAACTCCTATGAAGGAAAACAAGCAAAGCCAAACTTCAAAATTCTCAAAAGTCTCAGAAATTTGGCATCAGCTACAACTTCAAAAAAAATTATGCTTTTTTTTTTTTTTTAAATTGGAAGGGAGGCTAAAACCAAGAACAGAAGAAAGCACTCAGAAGAAATGAGACTCCAAGTCCCCTCCCTTCAGCCAGGTGTCTGCCCCTCCCCTATTCTGGGGTTTTTCTTCTCTGATGAGAATAAAGCAGAAGGTGTCTCAATATTTATTTCTACTCCACAGTAAGGATGCTGGCAAGTGAAGGGATGTTGGAAAATTTCATCTTTATTCCTGAAGAAGAGTTATCCTGTGGTCCCAGGACAACTTACCCTTTTGGCTTCTGGAAAAACTTTAAAAAGAGGAAAGTGGAAGGACGGTGGCTACACATCAGTCACTGGTTCTTGCCCATCTGGTTTTCTAGGAACGCTTCCTTGGAGGTAGACTAAGTTATTGGCCCAACCACCCGGCAGTCCTTTTCCCACTGACCTCCACAGCTTTATCCCTACCTTCTGGAAGTCCTGTTATCTTTTGTGATTATGTTCGACTTGGGAATTAGAGTGCCTGCTTATTGCTGGTGCAGGTTTGAGAAACCGGGTGTTGCTTTCAGGGCTAAATAATGGAGTTGTGGGCCATATTGCTGGTTCCCTTGGCAATATATTTCCCTCCAAAACCTACCAGGCTTCCGTTCTATTTGCGCTTTATTAATTCCATATGAGAGTACTCATAGTCAAGAGCTTGCCTGGACACAGTTTTAAAATCTGAAGACTTGAGTCATTTCCTTGTTTGCTCTTGTGGTCTGCTCATCACCAAATTTCACAACCTAATGAAATTGAGGCTATTTTTTAAATAACCAACTTAGTTTGGAAGGCAACACTCTCTATCTACTTTTCTGCCAGCAAGTTTTTGGTTTCTGCATGACGGGGCATCAATCTGATCTTCTGCCAAATACATACCTCGATTTTGGAGGAATTCAGCCTAGAGCTGGTATGGTGTCTCTCCTCCCCGAAACCCTCAGAAACCAGGCTTCTTCCAGCTTCCATTTTTATCCTGACATGGTGGGCTCATTCTCATGGTCTAAGATGGCAGCTTCAAGCTCCAGGCAGTAGGACAGCAGAAGGGCTAAGGGAAGGAGGCAGCGATAGATGGGGCCTTCCTTGGGGACAGGAAGAGGAGGTATGCTTTTGTTGGAAGAAGTGTGCATGTGGATATGTGGTACACAGTGAGGGGACCATGGCTGAGATGGTCGTTCCTTCCACTGTATTGATTCATTGCTGAGAAGCAGCTGCTCAGACAGAATCAAGTAAGTTCTTTCCAAGCTTGTGAAATCTTTCCCAAGTCTTTTTTGCATTTGGTGGGATACATGACTAGTTCTCGTCTGTGGAGTGTGGGAAGGAGTGCTATGTGTGGCTTCAAGGTGAGCTAGTTCTCTCCATCTCTGCCCTGTTTATCAGGTGGATACAGAGGGCTCCAAAGCCTAGGGCAGGGATTCTTGACATATTTTATGCCACGAGCCTCCTTGGTAATCTGGTAAAGTCTGTAGACCCTTGTACAGTACAATGTTTTTTAAAAATCATGAAATAAAACACATAGGATTACAAAGGAAATCAGTTACCCCGAAATACAGTTGACAAAATATTCTAAGTGTTATGACATAATATTTATGCATTTGAATAGCATATCAAATATCAAGATCTACTGGAGTTTCTAATAGCTACCACATTTTCAAAGTAGTAGTTGAATGAAAATGATATTTCAAGATATCCCTAACATTTTCTGTTAGGATGATGACGGTGTTTTCCAACTAGAGAAGGTTGCTCAACATTGTGAATGTACTAAATACCATTGAATTGTACATTTTAAAATGGCTAATCTGGGGTGCCTGGGTGGCTCAGTGGGTTAAGCATCTGCTTTCGGCTCAGGTCATGATCCCGGGGTCCTGGGCTCGAGCCCCGCATCAGGCTCCCTGCTCTGCGGGGAGTCTGCTTCTCCCTCTGCCTCTGCCTTCCGCTCCCCCTGCTCGTGCTCTCTCTCTCTCAAATAAAATCTTAAAAAACAACAACAACAACAAAACAAAACCAAACAGTTATTTTTAAGTTATGTGAATTTCACCCCAATCAAAAAAGAAAAAATTAATTGAGGGGAAAGATCTCATCAATGACTATGATAGGATATTAAATTGTCAGGCTGGGGTTTTCACTAGTGATCCTTACAGGTACTACTCATTCTCCTGGGATTGTTACCTAGTTTCAAAATAGCAGGAGATGTGAAAATTTTCTCATCTGGGTACACAGCCTCCCATCTTGAGGTCTATACACAGATCCCTTGGGAATATATGGACCCTCTCCCATAAGAACTTTTGTCCCAGGGGATGACAAAGCCACAAGAGGAAGGGCCCAGGTCCCCAGGTCTTTCTACATGGAAGAAAGTCATTTGCTGAAACAGTTGTTACACAAGCAAGATATTTTGTATCTATTTATTAGAGCAGCTAGCATTACCCCGAGGCAGTAAGTTCCTACTTCTGCTTGAATTATGAGTCAGGTTTCTATTCTAGAAACTGAATCAATCCTAAATCCTAATAAATTCAGAAAGTGACCCACAAATCAAATTATACATAAAGAAACTTGAGACTCTTGTAAACTCAGCCCCTCCTGAAGAAGCCCCACGGCCCCAACCATCTCTGGAGGGACCCACATTCAGTCTCCTGTCATAGCTCCAACACCCCACATATCCCATAATAAGTAGCAAAGGAACAAAATATCTTTTGTCCAGGGTAGTATCCGTGATTAATCTGCCCATAAGCTTTAAATCAAATAATCCTAAATCAAATAACCGCCCTACATTTGGACTTTCAGTCTCAGAGTCAGTTAAGTACCTCATCCAGTAAGCATATTTGAAGGTGTTTGGGTGTGTTTGTTTTGTCTCGTTATTTAAGGCCAAAGCAATTGCAATCAATTCAGATCTCTAGGGAGTGTGGCTGGAGTGGCGCCAGAGATGAGACATCTACTTTCTTCTTCATGCCTTTCTGCTGTTTGGTTTTAATCATTTTTTAAACCATGACCACAAATTAATTTTACAACAGGGAAAAAGGGGGTTTGGTCTTAGAAAAAACAAAAACATATACTTAAAAACAGAAATGGATTTGCGGCTTTTCTCCATTCCCATTAATTCTCTAATGTGAGTCTTGAGGGAGTGCATCCAAGCTCTGACACAGGAGAGGCCCGCCCTGCCTCTCACATTCTGAGGCATGGAAGCACCTTCTCCTCACTCTGTACTAGGAGTGAGACCAGGACTGGATGGGTTCCTGGAGAAGCAGGTGGCAGGGGATCTCAGCAGGTGCAGCTGGAGGCTTGATACAGAGACCTTAGACCTCTGCTTCTTTCTGCATCATTCCTTTCTTCGGGCAACAGCATCCTCAGTTCCTTGGGGGGACCCCCCCAATTCTTTCCATATGTGCTTTGAGTGAGCTTGAAGACAATCCAGATCCAAGAGTGGGTATGTGACTTCTTCCTGGTCAGGGTAGGACATTGACCTGAACGTGGCATTTGATTCAGGGATGAAAACGATAGTCAGACCCAGGATGTCTATTCATCTGTTGAGGGAAGCTCTTCTCCTACTGGGCTTGAACCTGGTAGGAGCTGGCATCCATTCCACTTCAGTGTGGCCCCTGATGATAAAATCAATGTGGAGGTGAGCAGAACTGAGACTGGCATTAGCACCCAGATCAAGCCACACCTAAAGCTGGTGTAGATTTCCTGGCCTTTTGGGCCAGTGAACTACTTTCTTATCTTAAGCTGTTTAATTTGGGTTTTCAATCAATTGCAGGTTCAAACAATAGACAAAGGACCTATTTGGAGAAAACTGCGACCTGGAGGCCTGGAGGCCAGAGAAGAGACAGATGGCCAGGGTGGATCCATGTCTTCGGCGCTGGGTGGGGATGAGGGATCTTGGTCATCAGTTCTGGTCCCTAGCCAGCAAGTCTCCACCCTGAAAAAGGCATCAGACTGTCAAAGCTGAGTGGCCAGGGTCCATATTTCAGGCTCATCAAGCAACCTCTAGTATGACTTTGTACTTCCTTATGGGCTGAAGATGTGTGGATCTTCCAATGCAAACATTCTGGTCACACAGTGGTTGGCCTTGTCTTGCAAATAAACCTTGGAACCTGCTTCATTTGACAGCCTCCTATGAATTTTAGTTACCATAGTCAGTCTGACCAGCCCTGCCCATCTCTTGACAACTCTAGTCGCTGGACCCATAAAATTATGGCCCAGATCCTACATTGATCCTGAGTTTGAATTCCAATGCTCCAGCCATGCGTGAGAAATAGACATCAGAGCAACATTGGTGATCATGGCCTGCATTCAGTTGTCTGTCTTTATTATTTATCCACCCACCCACTATCCAATACATTAAGTGAGCATCAGATTAGAAGTATTTTGATCACAAGTGGCAGAAGCCTGACTCTTAGGCAAAAAATGCATTCATCAGACATGTACTTGGGACAGATCACAGGCTAAAAGGAAAAACTACCGAAACTGGGACCTTGGCATCCGGTACCAAGGCTTTGTGTCATCAAGACATTCTCTCTTCATCATCTGTCATCTCTCCATGTGGTGGGGAAGATGCACTGGCTGCCACCAATTCATATTGTCCTTGCTTAGCATTCCATTGGAGCCAGGATTCTCTTCCTATGTCCATTAACCAATCCCAGATGGGTCCTGCTTGGGTCCCATGGCTACCCCTGGACCTGAGCGGCAAGGTTCTCATGATAGAGGAAGAAACTGGGAAAGCCTACAGGTTGGAAAGCCTTAGAAGCAACCCCAGTTGGTGGTATGGAGGTAACAACATGAGTTAGACTTACATGCGTAGCTCACAGCCTCACAGGGGAGGTGAGAACATCATCTGCTAAGTGCCCTCGTGGAGGGAAAGATGGTGGGGAGCCTGAGGAGACAGTGACCAACTCTTCCAGAGAAGCCTTCCCAGAGCGGTGCTCCCGTTCTCTGGCTGTCCTCAACTCTCCCTGAGGAGCCCCTTCCCCACTCTCAATACATCTGGTTCACGTGGGGCTGACCTCACACCTCGCTGCAGGGGGTAGAGATGGGGCTCAGGCCAGGCCAATGAGAGCCTGTCCTGGGCTTTTTGCTGGAACAATGAGGAAAGAGGTACCCTCTCTATCCACGTGGAGAAACTGGTAGAATCTGGTAGAAGCAGATGCTAGTGGCCGTCTTCCCTGCCTGGTCACAAAGTCTGTGTGAGGATATTCGTGTGGAGGAGCAGAGTGAAGGGTGGGCAAGTGAGAGTGATTCTTGATGACATCTCATGATGCCCGAACTTTTCAGGTACAGGACACCTGAAGGCATAATGACCTCTTTCTGCGTAAAGCCTATTTGAGTTGGGGTTTTATAACTTGCGATGGGAGGTCCTGCCTAACGTGAGGGGCTCTTTGCTGTGAATGTGGAAAGGTGAGGCATTTGGTGGTTTCTCTTCTGAAAGAACAGGATGTGCTCAGGCGGGGCCACCATTGATTGGTACCCTCTGTGGTACCTAGCCTACTGAGTTGGCCCCAGGTAAGTCTATCTTCCCTGTATGTACATGCTGCTCCTGCCTTGCTTCTGTTTTCTCTTCCTGAATCTGGACTGGGCTTGTGACTGCTTTGACCAATAGAATATAGAGAACATACTATTCCTCAGAAGGCTTGCTGCTACCTCTTCCTCCATCGTGGAACCCTTGTTTGCCAGGTAGGACATCCTGGAGGGGAGAGGCCCCAGAAAAGCAGGAGGATGAGACATTATAAAGAGATAGAGGTCTCCTTGGGGGGCCCTAATATGGCAGACACTCAATCCCTAGCCACCATCTCATGTATAAGCAGGAGACCCCCAGTGAGACCAGTAGAACTGCGTGGGTGGGCACTAGAATCATGAGATATAAAAAAAAGTTGTTGTTTTATGCAGGAAGTTTTTTGTTATGGACTCCCTTCCTCCATACACACTGTGCCAATTGTAAAAAGTAGCATCCTCTGCGCAGGCAAATTACAAAAAAGGCACCCCTGTGTCCAGACTAGAACACAGGTTGCCAGGGCACAGTACTCAAGTGGGGGTAGAGACCCAGATGGATGTCAGCCCCTCAGCCAGGTGATACTGAATAGCAGGGGCTGCACAGGGCTGGGAGGTCTGGGGTTGGAGAATGTGGAGGGATGCCGAGAGGTCAGTCTGCACTTGTTTTCTCAATCTGTCACCCCCCGCTGGGCTTTGGTGTTGCCCTGGTCTGTCCACTGTCCTCTGGCACCTTAAGACGGGCCTGTCACTTGATTTCAAGTGGACCACCCCCTTGAACTCAAGTCATGGACCACCCCCAGGCCATGCTAGAGAGAGGCAAGCACAGAACTCCAACAGCTTTGGTCCTTCAATCATTTCCTCGCTCTTCCAGTTCTCCGCTGCCCCAGCAGCAAGCAGCCACCCATTTCCATGTCTTTGTAGCCCAAGTCGGCCTTCAGGGAGGGGGTGTCTCACTTCGTAGCTCTTGTTCATTCCTGGAACCAATTTCACACCCACTTGTTCAGGGTGGATTTTTCAGGAAGGAGCCCATGGCCCATCCTCGTTTGCCCTGTAGTGGGCAAGTGGCGATCCTTTTCCTCCACACCCCGCCCCTCAGCATGGGCCTCTAAAGGATTTGTTCTTTGGGTGTCTCTCTCTTCTCTAGACCGTGAGCTTACTCAGGGCAGGGTGGGGCCTGATTCATCTCGACATTCTGGCTCCAGCACAAGGCCTCACCCACCAGTCAGCTAATGTGCACCGGGGCACGCACCATCACCATCGGTCTCTGCTCACCTCCAATTACCACCTGCACAGAACCGCTTGATTCCCGAAGGCAGCCGCGGACAGTTTCTCGGGTTCGGATCCCACCAGCAGAAGAGTCCCTTAACTTAAGTTACGAGACCGAAACAGGCCACTGATGAACTTTTTCTGCATATTCGAGGCAGGAAGAAGCATCATGCGACTGTTCACGATCGAGTGTCTCATCTTTAGGCAGATCGAAGGCACTGCCTCAAGTCAAGTCTGAGAGCCGGTGCGCGTTTCCACGTGACGGCCAGGAGAACGCAGGCGAAGGGGATTGAGGACAAGGAGGGAAGAGAGGAGACGAAAATGAACAGCCTGAGACTAAAAAGGGCGGATGAATAGATAAGGAAAAGGGAGGCCGGTGGAGAAGAGGAGAGAGGAGGGACGGAGCAGGAAAGGAGCGGCGGAGGAGAGCTGGAAGAGGCGCGCGCCGGGCCGGCCCACCTTTGCCCAGTGCGGGGGGAGCGCGAAGGGGCGGGGCTTGGCGAGCGGCCTGCGGGGAGCGACCCACCCCTCCGGACCCCGAATGGTCGCGCCCGGCGGCGGCAGCCAATGGGCGGCCGGGATGTTGGAGCGGCGGCGGCGGTCCGGGAGCTCGCTGGCGGGGGGACGGCGGCCGCCGCCATGATGCTTGTTTGCTTTCAATGAAAACGAGGGGGGCGCGAAGGAGGAGGCGGCGGCGTCGGTGGCGGCGGCGTCGGCGGCGCGGAGGCGAAGGCGGCAGCGGGCGCAGCGAGGAGGGCGAGGCCGGGGGCCGAGAGGGCGGGAGGGCGTAGTGGCGGCCCGTCGGGGCGGCTGAGGCGGGCGGCTGAGGCGGTGGCGCTCGGAGGGGGAACAAAGAGCGGCGGCTGAGGCGGCGGAGGAGCGGCGGCGGCGGCGGCGGCGCTGCAGCAGCGGGCGGGACTGGTATGGTGGTTCCACAGGTCAGACCCCGCTGCACTCACAGGGAGGAGGCGGCGGCAGCGGCGGAGGAAGGCGGCGCACCCCGAGAGGTGAGCGAGAGGGGCTCGAGGCCAGGCCGGGCGCTGCTCCCCGCACTGGCCACGCACGGGCCCCCGCTCCGTCGTGCCCCCGGGACCGAGGCGCGTGGGTCCGTGGCGCGGGCCACTTGAGTTTTGTGGGTGGCGGACGGTTGTTTGGGGGCCTCTGGACGTGCCGCTGTGGTGACCCGGCCGGGTCCCAGGCCGCGCCCCCCGCGCCCGGCCCGGGGGCGGGGGCGTTGATTGACGGCGGGGGCGCGCCGGGGGCGGGGGCGGGGCGCCCTGGCCCGGGGACCCTGGCTGCGGCCACCCGGTGGCGGCGAGTGGGTGTCCGGGACTCTTGGCCGGGATGGGTGGCAACTTTGGCGGAGTGGCTGTGCGGGATCGTGCGTCGTGGAGTGTGGAACTTCGCAGTTACCGCAACGCGGGAAACCAACTGTTGACCCCCCCACCCCAAAAGTATTTAAAATTCAGTTTAACGCAGATTTCGGGGGAGGGGATGGGAGTGACAAGGACCTGGCTAAAGAGGCACTTAGCACCAGATGAAGGGATTTCTAGTATTGCTCACAACTCGGAGGTAGCCCTAATTACTTTGAAGCAGTTTTCTCCGGTAACCTCAACCCCATCTCTCCCTTTTTATTTCTAAACGCCAGTCTTATTTTCTTTGGAAACTTTTTTTTTTTTTTATTCCCCTTTTACTCTTTTCCTCCCTCCCCTTCCCCAGAGAGCCTACTGTCGAACACCTGTGACCTTTTCTTTAACTGTTACTGCAGATGTCAACATTGTGAATAGTCCTCTTTCTTGACCTTCTTGGATTTACTGTGTTAAGATGACGTGGTTTAAATAATCTGCTTGAATTTGAGTTCCCAAACTTACCTGTTTTCTAGGTGGGTTGTCTCATTAGTGCTAGTGTGGAATTTCTTGCATTCTTGTGTCTGGAGATTTAATTTTGGAGAAGAAGAGAGGGAATATGAACAAGTGAAAAATAAACCGGCGGTAGTAACACTGGGTGTTTTTCACAGCACGCTAGGGTTTAACCATTTCAAAACAGTTTTGTAGGCTTTCGGGGCTGATGTGGTCATGGATCAAAAGGTTTTGAAGACTTTCTTTGTAATTGCTGTCGGAGCAGTTACCACAGTCTTCAGAATGTGATGACTTTAGAATGAAAATTGCTTAATATTTTTAGACCAGTGATCCAGTCCGGTCAACCTGCTTTAAACAAAATATTTGAAAAGCCACCAGTGTGGAAACTGAGGCCCAGAAAGGTTAAAGTGACTCTCCCAAGGTGCTTGCAGTTAGGAGGGAAAGCACATGAGAATGTGAGGTATTTGCTGGAGATTAGTTCTTTGGGGAAGGCCGAGGTGTTTTAATGGGTAGAAGTTATTTGTGGTGTGTCTCTTCAGTTTGCAGGTGGACAAGATACTAAATGAAGTCTAAAATAAGGGTGAGGGTGCGATAGAAGACATTTTCTTGTGAGACTGAGAAGATTCATTCTGAAAGCTGATGCTTGGGTAGTTTCAAAAATGTCTTGATCCGTGGTACTGTAGATGAAGAAGCCCTTTTGAATGTCTATTTGGTTTGTAGGTGTTTTCAGGTTTCTTGAATATGCCAATCTTGGTGGCATATTAAAACTACAATTATTAGGAAATTTCAGACTATTTTCTCTTGACTAGAAATGAAGTTGGTTATAGAACTTGGTCCTGACTGCAAATTAAAAAAAAAAGGCATAAATATGCCTTTTGGTCAGTGCTTAGGCATCCCACTATACGCACATTAACCTTATATTCTTTGAAGCATAAGGTTTTTTCATATCGTAGTGCAATGGAAAGGGATAATGTATGTAAGGCATACTGGAATAGATGGTCAGTGCTGCTCACAGCTGTAGCCCTTGGGCCATGAGGAGTGAGTGACCAGTATGTTCACACTTGTAGCTTTCCCAGGTGCAAGGTACACTGGTTGGGAAACTCTGCTTTTAGAGTGTTTATCACTTTGGAAAAGTGGAGATAGGTTCGGCTAAGGACATGTATTTTAATGCAGAAAAGACTTGGATTTGTGGGTATGCACACTTTTTTGTTGTGAATGGAACTTTATGTTATTTGTCTAGAAAAAAGTTCCAATTTCAGTTTTCAAATCCTTAGCTTCCCCCTTTTTTTAACCTTGCCTGCTACTCACTTTACGAAGGTAGCCATTTTACAACAAAGTGTGGTTAAGAAAACACTGGAATTAAGAAATACCGAATAAATAAACTGTAAACTGACTGTACACAGACCCTGGTGCATTAGAGTTGGAATTCACCATATTTTTGTATTTGAATAATTAAAGAGGAGAAAGTTATTTGGGTCCAAAATGGGGACTCATATATACAGTGCTGCCTTAACCTTACCCTTCTCGGGTCTTTACCTTTCTCTCATCCATTTATATTTTCTTGATAACTTCATTTATGTGTCAAGGAGTAGTATATGCTGGACACAGCGTTGGACTCTGAGAATTCAGAAATGAATTCTACTCCATTTTTACTGTGTAGCCTATAGGTGTTGTAGGCGTACACAGTGCTCTGAGAGAACAGAAGAAAGGATGAATAAATTTGTGGAACCAATTTACAGAAAATAACACAGAATAGGTGTTTGTCAAACTGGGGTGAGGGGGTCATTTCAAACAGAGAATGGTGGGTGCATGAGGTACCAGAAGTTGGGGTATGGCCAGTGGTGAGGTGATAACTGGGACAGGGAGAGTGACTGGAGATGAGCCTGCAAAGCTGTGTCCTAGATTTTGAAGGACCACACTTGCTCATCCAAAACTGAAGTTTGTATCTTTATTCCAGAAGGAGGGAGCCAAAATATTTTTATTAGGGGAGCAAGGTGATTTATAGAGTACTTTGGCATCAGTGTGGAGGATTGAATGGAGGCCCTACATATAAAAAAGTCACTTTTGAGATAGTGTGGGGTTAGTGACTCTCAATCTTTTTAACTTGGATATAGTGTCTGTTGTGTTTTGTAGTTCCTTTCATAATGGACTTGAGGGTTTGGTCAGTTGCTCTACAATACAGGGTAATTTAAAATCGAAATGTCAGGATGTTTTAGAAGAAGTTAAAAGCAGTCAAAACAATGAAACCCGTAACATGGTACACTTGAAAATTCAGGCACTGAGAACTTGTTTTTTGAGTTAGGCTTAGGCAGACTGTAGCGCCTAAGCTGGAGAAAACCACCCTCTGCTTACCAGAAGTGAGAGGCACCAAGTTTAAAGGTTGCGCCTATCCTAATAGTTGGGACATGGGCTGTATGTATGTGAAACTTGGGGGAGGGCAGAGGTTTCTCTCCAGTAACTTACTGCAGTTGGAATACTGAAATTTTCTTAAAGTCTAAGAGCTCATCGTACAGCTGATAGCGTATGTAGTTCATTCTGCTGTGAAGCAGCATATAGGTTCCTGAAAGTTACCGTGGTATGCAGAATTGTGCAGTGAAAAGTACAGGCTCACAGGGAAAAATGAGATCAAAACACAACACTCAAAAACTTAGTGGCTTATTGTTAAAAACGAACCTGATGAAAATGGTAACACAGTTTTACACATGTGAAATGGCTAAGTATATAAATACTGTAATAAATGTGGCACTTTACGTTGAGAAAGACGTGGTTTGCTTGTGGAAATGGGCATGGAAAGATTTGCTGCTTGTGAGTTCCTGTGAAATGGTAGAAGGCAGGTTACCTGAAATCAAATGGAATGTTATAGTAACACCAGATGTGGGCGGGTGGGTGTGGCTCATATCTCCCTGTGTGAGGGGGCGGGTAGTGTTTGAGGTGTGTGTGTTTTGTGTATTTCTGCACAGCTCAGTTCAGCTGGGTGCAGTTTTCTACCTTCATCTAGTGCGATAGATGCAAATGGCAAATGGTATGCAAATGGAAATTTTGCATTGTGCTCACATTCCCTGATATATCAATCACGTTGGAACAAATTCACATTTCAGAACAAGCAATATAGCAGACTAATTATACTTGAATACAGCATTTTAAAATAGTGCTAAAACTTGGTTCCAAAAATACACAGACACCCATATGTTAGGCGCCATGTATAGACTTGCTATCCTGGTGGGGCTTATGGTCTTTTGTCCCAAGTGGATTTATAGTGGGGTAAAGATGCATGAAGCAATAAAGCACTCATCAGGTTATACAGTAATGAGGACTATACAAAGCATATGGAGCACACTAAAGAAGGAACAGCTAATTCTGCTTGGGAAACTTGATGGAGTCATCTCGGAGGTCTTTGAGCTGAATTTTGAAGGGCGAATAGGCACTTGTCAGGCAGAGTAGGACTTTTCATGGAGGGGAGTCATGCTCAAAGTCAGGTTACATACAACTTTGGCTGTGAAACATAGGATGCCAGGATGCGAGGGACAGGAAGAGCGGTCAGAAACAGTTGGTGAATAGTCTTGGGCTTTTTCTTGAAGTTGGGGACTTTAATGGGGATCCATTGAGAGGTTAAGTGGATAGGGGTGAGGAAATTGTGACACACTTTTTCAGGAGACCCATAGTAAAAATGTGGAGGTTGGATGAAGGGTCAAGAAACTGGGGCCAGAGAGTTCATTTAAGTCCTTGTGAAAGGTCAAGGACATAATAGAAGCTAGAAAAGGATGGGATAAATTTTGAAAGATATCAATCAGAATTAGGGACAGATAAGCAATGAGTTATAAAAATAGGGTACCATTCAGAAGTTTTTTATCTTGGGTAACTTGGCATGATTTAACTTGGAAAGTAGAGGAAGAAGAGCAGATTTGGGCAATGAAAGTGGAAGAGCTTGCTTTTGGTTCTAAGTTTGATTCCACATGGCCTGTTGGATATTTAGGTGAATATGTCTAATAGGTTTCTGGACCAGAGAGTGGTTGGGGATTTTATAGATTTGGTCAGTATACAGTTAGTTTTGGAAGTTGTTAGAAGATCACTTGGGAAGAGGGTATGAACAAATGCTTTTCACCTTTTGGGGGGAGGTAGGGTCCCCATTTGAGAATCAGTTGAGAATTATGGCCCCTGTTGAGAATGAAAGTATGAATACACTTAAGTGTGAAACTTATTCATGGAGCTCAGCTTTATATAGGAGGAAGAGGAGAGACCAAGGGAATCCTTAGGAGCAGCCAACATTACACTTTGGACAGGACTGCAATAAAATGGTTAACGAGGTAGGAGAATAGCAGCGAGCAAAATTACAGATGCCAAGAGAGGTAGGAGTGCTGAACAAGAGGGAGTTATCAGTGGTGACAAGTGATGGCCAGGTTTAGGGTAGGATGAGCTCTGAGAATGGTTTAATAGGATTTGGCAGTTATGTGAATGTAAGCAGAGCCAAATTTTTCTGGGACCAGGGAGGTACAAGTCAGACCGTAGGTTAGGTTTTAAGCAAATGGGAGGTTAAGAAAAAGGTTACAGACTGTTTGAAAAGTTTAAAATGGTAAAGAGAGTAATAGTTTAAAGAAGAGACAGGATTGAGAGAAGGTAGACACCTATATTGTTTGCCAGCCTTATGTTTTCTTTAAGTCCTAAACAGGAAATACATTTCTAATGTATAAATTTATATTTCAGACTTTCCCTTGATGTATTGGCTTAAATGATTGACTTTTTATTTGGTCACATAAAGTTATTTTCCTTGTGGAATTTTATGGGAGTTCAAAAACAGGAAAATTTCCTCCTTGGAGGTGGATCTGATGTAAAATCATAATGTTAGAGCTTTCAGTCTTAAGTTAGTGGAAGACTAAAAATTTACTTTTCATACACCTTGCTAAGTTTGTATTTGTCCTGTGCTCAACAGTCCAAAATTGAGTTAAATATTTGATGCACTTTTATTTTTTATTATTATTTTTTTTAAGAGGGAGAGTGCAAGTGAGAGAGCAGGGGAGGGGCAGAGGGAGAGGAAGAGAGAATCCCAAGCAGACTTCCCCACTGAGCAAGGAGCTCTGTGGTCCAATCCCACAATCCCCAGATCATGACCTGAGCCAAAATCAAAAGTTGATGCCTTAACCAACTGAGCCACCCAGGTAGGTACCCATAAGTGTAGAATAGTAGCAAAGAAGGAATCATCAGGCATAGTAATTTTCTTTCAAAGTTAGTTGCTACAACTGTATACCTTACAAAGTGAGCACATGGCAATCTAACAAAACAGAAAATAGGCGGGTGATCTTTGTATCCAAAAAGAGTATTAGAGGTGATTCTTTGGATACATTTAGCTGTTGTGTGTGGATATTTTAACTAGGCAAATTCTGAGTGGGGGAGGTGTGGTGGGATAGACGAAAAAGGATATTAGAGGAGTCCCTGCTAATTGAAGACCAAATAGAAATGAAGATTTATTCACATTAAGTCAAAAATACTATTTGCACTCAGCTTTTGGGGGGCAATTTTTTCTTTCGTAAGACAGCATCATAAAGCAGGATCTGGTGAAGCCAACTGCCATGTTTGTGGAACAATAGCTCTTCATATGTTTTCATCTAAAATTGCTGAAAGTGAAAACTGTATTTGGGACATCTAAAGAATTAGCACTTGGTTTCTAATTTTAGGGAAACTAGAGAAACTCAGACTTAGTGATTTGTAGTCACAGAAAAAAAAAACAGCTTTTTTGAACGCTAATGATGTGATAGGCATTGTGCTTTACATGTGTTAATCCTCATACCAAAATTGTGAGTTAGGTACCATTTTATAAATGAGGAAGCTTTAGCCTTAAAGATGAATGTAAACACATCTTTCTTGATGTAGGTCTGTTTGACTCTAGCTTGTATTTTTAATTTCACTGTACTCCCCCCCACTTCCATCCTAACACACACTCATGATGATGTGGTTTGGAATAAACCTTTGATACAGATTTGATAATGTGGAGACAACCTAGTTGCTGCCCCAAACTTATAACCATTTACATTGGTGGCTAATCATGTTGATAGACTAGAGCTACCTGGCAGATTCTTAATATTTGTGATTCTGTTTTAGGTTATGGATCAAAAACCTCATGAAAGTCCACTTAAGAATACTATTCATGCTGGCCAAAAATCCAGTTTTAAAGCATTTCACTGTTTTAGGAAAAGGCAGTCACATATGCGGTCAAAAAGCCATGTATAGCAAAACTCCCATTTGAACAGAGTTGCTTTAGATTTCTTTCCAAATCTTCTGAAACATCACTCAGTAGCTTCAGAGCAATATTCTAGTGTTATTATAGGCTTCTTGATTTGTAAGGTCAGCGTTTCATGAATAATTTTCTTTTAGGGGAAAAAAAGAACTAGTGGGTTAAAACTGATTGCCAGTACATTAAAACCTCCCAAGTGATTGTAGATATGAATTAGCAGCTGAAATAAATGTTGTGTGCCTCAAGAGACCAAAATTCTCACTAAATAGTGGTCGTTAGACTATTATGAGTTATAAGAGAGGGAGAAGCTAATAGATTATGGAAAATCTAACAAAGATAAAGAAATGAAAAGACTTCTGCTGGTATCCATCATTTGGTGCTGAAGCTATAAACCAGATGGTTGTTGCTTATCTCATGTTAAGGAGCACGTTTCGGATAGTTTTGCTCGCCTTACCTTTTTGAGCTTGGTGAGATTTTACCCCACAAATCATGGTTTTGACTTACCACCCTGCTTATTAGTGGACACTCAGCTTTTGCTGATTAGACAGCAGATTGTCTTTGTCTTAGTATCTTGTTCATTCTGTATGTTTGACTTCAAATATAGAGAATAAAAATCTAACCTGACAAATATTTGTATTTATTTTGACTTGAAATTTGTGGATGACCTAGACTTGGGATATCTTTATAGTTGTATATTGAGTTAATTTATTGGGTTGAGTGAAATTGCTAGTATTTGAACCGTTTTTGTCCTTTAAAATTGGTGGTTTTCTATGGTTGTTGCAGAGGGAACTTCTCTCCGTGCTTCTCTGACTGTATTTTATATTCACTTGTGTGTTATTGGGCATGTGCACATGGTTAGAATTGCGTTTGAACAGCAGTGTAGTCACAGGCTGTTACAGGCTGTCTGTCACAGGCCGGGCACTGTGGATGCAGATGGGTATGCCAATCTTCTCTTAGAGCTTGGTATCGACTACTATCCTGCTGTTCAGCTCTGTGTTTTGGAGGAATATTTTACCATAATTTCAAGATCCCTGTTTTCAAAGAGGTCTTATTGATTGGAAATTTTAGTTAAACCAGTTTGTACTGAAACTTATTTTTGTACTACTTGAGAAAAGATTTAAGGAAATCGTGTGTGAGATTTTGGGGGGAGGAGGAGTTGGCTATTGAAACCTTAAGTTCTTAGAGAAATTCCTAAGATGTTATTTGTCTTTTTCATTCTTATTCTCTTACGAGTGTACAGTGGAGTTTTCCAGAACCTAAAAAAAAAAATGTGTGGTATCTGATCAGATTGACTTCAGAGTAGATATGGGAATCCAGCTGTCTCTTAGTATGTCATACATTAATGAGATTTGCAAGAATGTAAGACAATGCCCTTCTCGTGATATTGTACTTTGTTTTTGAAAAGTTACTTTTCATGAAAATGTTTATTAACCTGTGGTAGGTTTGGGACGCCTGGGTGGCTTAGTTGGTTAAGGGTCTACCTTTGGCTCGGGTCATGATCTGGCCAGGGTCCTGGGATCTAGTTCCAGAGTTCCACATCAGGCTCTTTGCTCAGCAGGGAGCCTGCTTCTCTCTCTGCCTGCTGCTCCCTCTGCTTCTGCGTGCGCTGGCTCGCGCTCCTCCCTCTCCCTCTCTCTGACCAATAAATAAAATATACTTTTTAAAAGATTTTATTTATTTATTTGACAGAGAGACATTGAGAGAGGGAACACAAGCAGGGGAGTGAGAGAGGGAGAAGCAGGCTTCCCGGCGAGCAGGGAGCCCAATGTGGGGCTCGATCCTAGGACCCCGGGATCATGACCTGAGCCGAAGGCAGACGCTCAACAAGACGCTTAACACCCAGGCGCTCCAATAAATAAAATCTTAAAGAAAAAAACGTGGTAGGTTTTATATTTAACGAGTTAATACATATTTTAAATTTTCTTCTTATTTCTAGAGTGGCAAATGTTGAGAGATATAATCCACATAAATAAAAGCTCTTTGAGGTACTTGTGAATTTTTAAGAGTGTGTAAGCGTCCTGAGGTGACAGTGTTTGAGCTTTGCTGTCTTAGAGTATTAGGCAGAGTTTGGGAGTGGGGAAGGCAGGTGTGGAGTAGCCTGGGAAGATGAGACGTCTTGAGAAGGAAACTGGAGGGCTCATGGTCTCAGCAATACAATATTTGGAGAAGGAACATGAATCTTGGCTTTATCAGTGACAGAATTCTAGGCTTGTGTGAGGAGCTTTGGCTGGATTGTCTGAGGTTCAAACCTCAGCGCTACTACTTACCAAGTATGCGTGAGTTTGGGCAGATTATTTAAATCCTGTGTCTTCATCTAAAATAAAATGAGCATAGCATCTACCTCATGGGTTGCTTTGAGAATTATATTGAAGATGATACAGGTAAATGACTGCATAGTGGCTGAGAGCACAGATATGTGGATCAAACTTGGGTTAAAATCATAGTTGTGCCACTAGTATCTCTGTGACCTCAGGCAAGTTACTCATTCTCTGGACCTTCCCTTTGTTTGTAAGGAGAATAATAGTATTTACTTACAGGGAGTCCTGAGGGTTAAATGAGATAATGTCTGTGACAGGGGCGGATAGGCCTGTCACGTGGTGCTGGTGCGTGCGCAAATAATGTTGGTTGTTACTGCCTAGTGCCTTGTGGCAGATAGGCACACACCAGTTTTGCCATTACCCCCATCTGTTCAAGGTTTGCCCTTATTTTGCTAGAGCGTGTCACTGAGAATAAGTTTATACAATTTAAGTCTTTAAGTCTGTCCCCTTGATTCTTATCCTAGGCCATCCTAGAACCAGTATTCTCAGTTTTTGGTCCTTTCTGTTTTTTTTTTTTTTTTTTTTTTTTTTTGATTTTGCCTTCAAGATTAGAAACCTAGATATTAGTTTTTCTTGTTGCTGGTAAAATGGGCACTGCTTTTGTTAGTACACTTGTCTCTTACAAAATGTTTGCTCTTTTTTTTAAACTATCACAGCTTCTCTCCTTGAATTTTTTTTTTCCTCTCCTTGAATTTTTACAGTTATTCACCAATTACTTATTTGCCAGGCTCTGAAGAGATAAAAAAAAATATTTATAAAGCCAAGGAGCTATATTAGAGTAGGTGAGATGTAAGAAAAAAAAAAAAAAGGTGGAGTTAAAGATACTATTATAGAAATACCTTCAAGGGTCGGAATAGCTCAAAGCAGGGAATGATAAGCTCCTGTGTTTGGGAGGGATAGGGAAAAGGACCTTTTTGAAGTTGGATATCTGATTTGGCATTTGAAGATGATTAGAGTCCCTAAGGTATCTGGAGGGGAGGGAGAATGGTGTTTCAGGCAGAAGCAACAGCACATGCTAAGGCATGGAGGGTTGCGAGAAGTAAGTGGGAATTGATTGGCTAAGACTGAAGAAGCACACAGGAGTCAGGTAAAAAAAACTTTGTTTTGTAAATGAGCCTGGGTCTCTGTTTAGTTCAGCTCGTCTTTGAGCCTCCTTTATGTCAGGTGCAGTGTTAGTCCACGGGTACAAAGATGAAGGAGATGTGGTTTTAGGACCTTGAGGTAAGTACTTGTATTTTTAGGAGGCCACTCTAGGTAGTGTCTTGGCTGCATTTGAGTTAGGGGGCAGCAGAAGAACATGGATCTGAGACTGTTGGATTGGCTCATATCTCAGGGAAGAGCCCAGGAAATGGAGGCACAGTGGGCAAGAGGAAGGTTTAGGAAGTTAAAATGGCCTGGAACTGGGGACTGGATGTGAAGGCTGGGGTTGCGTGGGAAAGAGTTAAGGATAGTACCCCTATTTCTGGCTTGGAAAATGGGTGGGGATCATAGAGAAAGGGAAGGTTAGAAGACCAAGATGACAGTTTCACTTTTTAGTAGGGTCTTTTGGGTACCTTGTTTTTTTTATTTTAATTTTTTTTTTACTAGCTTTTTATTCTGTCTCTCCTGTGCAATTCAAATAACTTTTTTGAGAGATTATCATGAGTTGTAAGATACCTGCGGTAGTATCATTGGCTATTTATGAGATTAGCCCTTGAACTCTACAGATCCACAGTTAGGATTTAAGTTGCTTTTTAGATAAGGATAGTTATCTTTTGCAGAGGTTTTTTTATGCTTGGTTTGCCTGCCACAGGGAACTACTGACAGACCTGGTGATAGTTTTGCCACTAAGGACAGCTCCTGAATGAGGTTTATCGTTTGTGTAAACTTTTAATTGGCCCATCAATCATGGTGGAAACCTGGAGAGAAAAAGAAAACAAATTGTGATCATGTTGAGAGGATGATTGGGGTTTAAAATGCGATGTAGCAGTGCCTTAACTGACTTGAGGCTCTAAAGAAGACTTAAGAATCTAGTCCAAGGGGGCTAGCTGGTTTTATTTACCGTCACATGTTTTTCATGTGTATAATTCAACTAATACACCTGGAAAAAACAGAAGGTAACTAATTTACAGTAATTTACAGACCTGCCATCTCAGCCATAATTACTATCAACTTAAAATTTCAGTGTTTTCATTTTTTAAAGCATCAAAGTATTATGTTTATATGACATTTACATTTTAAATGTCTTACACGTCTTGGTAGGAACAAAATCCAAGTTAAATTAGTGTTTATTGTTATGCACAATTTTTTAATGTGCCTGTGAATAAATTATTGTTTGGATTGTATTCAAAGAGGGAGGTTTTTTGTTTTTTGTTTTTTTGCCTTGTTTTCGCTTTCTTGGTTTTGGTTTTTTTAAGTGGCATTCGTGTAGTGGCTTGGTGTTTTTGTAATAAGGGGGACTAGAAAGATAGTGGAGCATATTTGAAGGATGGCAGTTGTCTGCCAGTTGTATCAAAAGAAACAAAAGTATTGGAATAAAGTCTGGAAAGGTAGAATATTTTGAATTCTAAACTGAGACGTTTGAATGTTGTCCAAGTAGCAGAGTAGAGGCAGTGATGGGACAGAGGATGATATAGAATCATAGTTTTAAAGCTAGTATAGGACCAGAAATCATTCTAGATGATCTTTCAGTTCTTTACAAAGAATAGTTCTTTTTCCTGAATTTTGCAGTGTGATGAGAACTCGACTTTAGGAAGAGTAATTTGAGAGTGATACGTAGATTAATTGTAATCTTAAAAACATAAATACCAATTATAAGTGTCCATTATATTAGTTGAGAAAAGCAAAGTCCTAACTTAGAGTGATGTCTGTAGAAATAAAGGGTTGTAGTGTGATTACATGGTTGTGAAACTTTTGTTTGCTCCCCCAGTAGATAAGCTCCATGATCGTATATTTCTTATTTTTATTCCTAGCACCTGGCAGAGTACTTGGCACATAGAAGGTGATGAGTAAGTATTTGTTGAATGAATGATTCCATGAAGAAAGCTCCCTAAGGAAGCATGGTTCAGATGTACTGAGTTGCTTTTAGATCTCTCTTTTAGGAAAACCTGATTCTGGGTCATGAAAGAAAGAATGTTTAGTCCAGTTCATTAGTGTAATGTGCTAGAGCTTACACGAGATGCTGGGAGATGCAAACTGTGTGGGGTGATTATAAAGGACTTTGAAGTTTGGACTTTAGGTAGATAGGCAGATGGGCCATCTCGGGTTTTTAAGCAGGAGAGTGATAGGAGCAGGCATCTATCTGGAAGGTGGATATAGAGGAGATTGTTTAATTCTTGGGGCTGAGAAATGAGGAGAACCTAAATTAACTCAGTAGTAGTGTAAATGGAGAAAACAGATTGAGAAATCCTGAAGAAGTAAAAATCAATTGAATTTAGTGAAAAATTAGATTGGAAGAAATAAATTGGCACCGGGGTTAGTGTCACTACCTTTTCAAATGTAATGGACACTTGAGCAATATGGGTTTGAACTGCATGGGTCCGTTTGTGTGTGGATTTTTTACAGTACACTTCTGTAACTGTATTTTCTCTTCCTAATGATATTCTTAACATTTTCTTTTGTCCAGCTTACTTTATTGTAAGAATACAGTATATACTACATACAACATAATAGAATATGTGTTAATCAAAAGTTTATGTTATTGGTAAGGCTTGAGGTTGACAGTAGGTTGTTTTTGGGGAGTCAGACGTTACATGTGGATTTTCAACTGTGTTGTTCAGAGGTCAGCTGTATGCTTTAACCTATAGCTCTAATTGGAGCCTGATCAGTTACATAAAAGGGTCTTTCTGCACATGAGTTTATTTCTTCATGGTTCCCCCCTTCCTTTCTTCTGTCCCTCTCCCTTTTTTCTCCTTCATGTTTGAGAAAGAAGTAAAACACAAAGAATGGAAGAGAAAATGTAAAAAGGAAAAGAGAGATGTTAAATTTAGCATTTTGTCAGTTGAGAATGGCTGTAACTCCCATTTCCTTGAAAAAGATCTGGCCAATATAATTAAAATAAAATACTTAACTCCAGAGTGCCTTTTAACAAACATTTTTGTGTATGGCCAAAATAACAATCTCATAATTATTCGCTAATATTTAAATATGAACTAGGTATGAACCAGCTATTCACAAAATGTCTTTCATTGCTGATTCGTGGATCCTCTGTAGGGACCATTGATTGCATCTGGTTATATCCCTTAATTCTTCTCAAATCTAAAAATAGTCTTGACCCCAGGTTATTGAAGGCAGCAGACCAGTTATCCTGCAGGAAGGTCCTGCATTCTTATTTGGTCTGATTGCTTCTTTGGCATTATGTGGTCATTTCCTCTATTTCTTAATCAAGGTAAACATTATTGATGTGTACTTCATGTTCCATCATATTGTCATATTGAGAGACAAAGTCAGTATCTGGTTCTCCCCCCATTAGTGTTGCGAAGATTGATGAAGAAGGTAACCTTTTATTTCTCTGTTGAATGTTTTCTGCCTTATGATCAGAAAACAATTTGGGTGATGGTGTTATCTTAGCATTACACCAGTGCACAATGATTCATCTAATGGTTTAAACACAATTTATAATCCTTGCCTAAAGAAGGAATTATAAAATGAAGTTGCCTTTTTTTTTATTATTTGTTTCATTCTTCATTTATTAGCTGTCATTCTTTTGTAAAGTAAGACTATTCAGCTGGGACTGTTTGGTCAGTTCTGAAATGCGGTACCTGCTGAAAAGGTAAACACTTAAACCTTTCTCTTTAGTTACCAGTTTTCTTAGTTTAAAAGCTACCTCAGATGGTGGCTCATATGCACCTATGGCCTTCCCTTCCTTCACCTCTCCCCTCTTGCCTTTTCCATGCCTTAGTTACTGCAGTAGTTTCCTCCTGCTACCGATCCCCCCTTTACAGCACTGCCAGCTCTGTTTTCTGCGGCACTGGTAATGATCATGTTATCCACAGACTTTTGATTCCATTTCATTCCATTATAATTATGATTCTTTTTGCTCCAATTGTCATGGCTTTGGCCAGTGAGGACCCCTTTTAGCTGGCTCCTGTGTCATGTTGACTTATGTTTTTGGCACTCAAGGATGTCTCAGGCTTTACACATTTTATACATTTCTTGTCCCAAACTTGTAGTTGGCCATTTTACAAAGAACTTTGCTTTCTCAAAACTGAGGATTAGGGGTGCTCTTATTCCAGAGATAACATTATTTCTAGAACATTTCACTGTGTAGTTAAAAACAAATTTAAAATTACGAGTGTAGGGGCGACTGGGTAGCACAGTTGGTTAAGTGTCCGACTCTTGATTTCAGCTCGGTCATGATCTCAGTCCAGAGATCAAGCCCCCTTCTGAGCTCAGAGTGTGCTTGTCCCTCTCCCTCCCCCTTCCACTTGGGCTCTCTCTCAAATAAATAATAAATAAAATCTTAAAAAATAAAGTCATGAGTTTATATTGATATTCTCAAGTCAACTTTGATGTTGTTTTCACTTAATTTCTTCGATTTATAAATGTTTTCTTACCGTGAAAATTTTGGTTCCTATCATCTTTAACCTAAGTACTTATTTGCTTAATCCTAAACTACGAAGTGAATAATCCAATATAATACCAATAGTTAACATCATTCTTTTCACAGCTGCCTGATTTTCCATAATATGGCTGCACAGTAACTGACTTAACCATATTCTTATTCATGGTCACTTAAGTCATTTGTACTTTTTGTCATAAACAATTCTGTAATGAATAATTCAGAAAAGTACATGACTGTATGCTTTGTTACTAATTGCTTGTCTGAAAATGTCCTTTTGTTTGTCTTCATACTTGACCAAGTGTTTGAGTACAGAATGTTTTTTAGTTAAGATAAAATTCCTATCAAGTAAAATATATAGACCTTAAATGTACATTTTGGGTTTTGGTAAATATATATACCAATATAAATCACCCTCATTTAAGATACTGAATACTTTCATCAATTCTCATAAGGACAGCCACTGTTATCACTGCAAATTCATGTAAATGGAATCTTTTGGGTCTTTTTCATTCAGTGTAGTGTTTGAGATTCATCTGTATATGTGTATGTATCAGTAGTTCATTCTTTTTTTTTTTTTTTTTTTGCTGAGTAGTATTTTTATGGCTGTATCACAATTTGATTATCTTTTCATTGTTGATGGACATTTTGGTTGTTTTCAGTTTTGGGCAACTATGAATAAAACTATTATGCATATTTATATAAATGTCTTTTTGTGGAAATGCATTTTTCTTTTTCTTTGGTAAATACCAAAGGGTAGGTTTACTGAGTTAACAGCATAGGTAATTACTCTCTTAGATGTTATGTTATCATCTCTTTTGTTTTTCCATAAAAAAGTCTGTTTAATTTTTTCCAATGTTTGCCTTTTGTTTTAGTAGGAATTGTGTTTATGTATTCTGTGACTTTCCTTTTTTGGTCCAGTCTTGTTTTAGGGATTCTAATATTCAAATACTTCTTCCCCTGCTAGATCTACACTCTTACCTTTTTTTTTTTTTTAAAGATTTTATTTATTTATTTGACAGAGAGAGAGAGAGAGATCACAAGTAGGCAGAGAAGCAGGGATAGAGAGAGGGGGAAGTAGGCTCCCCGCTGAGCAGAGAGCCCGATGCGGGGCTTGATCCCAGGACCCCGAGATCATGACTTGAGCCGAAGGCAGAGGCTTTAACCCACTGAGCCACCCAGGTGCTCCTACACTCTTACCTTTTTATCTCACTTCGTGTTGTCCCACAGTTGACTTCTTTATTTATAGTTTTTATCAGTGTTATGTTCTCTTTAACTTCTTTAAGCACAAGAAATTTTTTGTGGAATATTTTTCTATTTCTGTAGTCTGCCTGCCTGCCTGCCTGCCTTTTGTAGTGATTTTGTATAATCATTGTGCTGTGTGTGTTATACTTGTGTTTGACCACTCTGTGTTGACTTGCTTTCTATTCAGGTAGGGCATGGGTGGGTTCTTAGGCATTTCTGTTGGTTTCCCGTTAGATTGATTTTGAAGGTTACATATAGATGGGGGAGAGGCAGGCTGTTGGCACACCTTTTGTCTATGGGTTGTTATGATAAGTGGATTTCAGCCCCCAGTTGGTGGTGGTTTTTGCAATTACAAATTTTTTTCCCATAGGGAGCATTCAGATATTTGATTGTCTCTGATTTTGATTGAGTGTAAGTTTGATTCCTGGCAGAAAAATAGACCAGAGCTCCTATCCCTTTCCTTATGTCCCTGTCTCTACCAGCTGTTTTCTTTCCACTCTTAGCCAGAGGATGGTTAAAATAGATTTAATATAAAGGCTGTAATTAGGGAACTATGAATCTGTTTGGGGCTGTGGGGTGGAGTATAACTTTTTGCAAGGACCTTTGTGAATATATTCATTCTAGTCTGCTTCAGTAGTTGTTCTTTTCTTTCTACCTTAGATTCTCATAAATCCCTCTGTATGGGTTTTTATAAAAACCTTCCCTATGAATCCTGTTCCAGCCCCCTCACTGCAACCACAGACAGACAGACACACACACACACACACACACACTCACACTCACTCCCACACTTGCGCGCATGTGCATGCGGCATGTCTGGAATTGCAGGGTAGAGAATATGTGGATTCCTAGATTTTTTTCCCTATCTAGATGGCAGTTTCTCTTAAGTTTATGGTATATAGTTAGGGTACTCTTAGTTTAAATGCTCCAGGATGGTCTTATTAGTTGTGTTATGGTTTGTAACTCTGCTTTGCAACACCAACTTTCCCACGGTGGTTATAGTTCTGTATTTTTAAGCCATTCTTAAAATATTTAATTATGAAAGCATATCTTTCTGTGTTGGTTAATAATGTCCTGTGTTTCTTTAAGGTAAATAATTCTTATAAGATAATGAAAAACTGTTTCTCTGAGATCTGGAGTGGGGACGGACCTTTGGGGACGGACTTTATGCTGCCAGGATCAGTAGTGATGCCTGGCCCTGGGTTGGAGGAATAGGAGATTGACTAGTCAGGTGCTACATACCTGCTGACTCTGGCGCAGCTGTTTTTTAAAGTCTTTTGTAATCCTTGGCAGTTTTCAAGTCTGTTTTGGAAATCTTTTAGTCTTAGATAAAAATACGGTATGTCACTGCAGATTATTTAGAGGATAGATCTGCCTGTTGATATCGGAGTCTTGGGAAACATCCTAAATTGTATGCATTCTTACGTCCTTTTCTCTACCAACACTGTGTTTTGCCAGACTCCCCCCAAAATGGGGGAAGGGCATTGGTCAGTGAGCAGATGTGCTCCTCTTGCAGCTCCTGGAAAGAGTTTGCCCAATTTGCTACTTGTTTTTAAAATTTGACTATAGTTGACACAGTGTTACATTAGTTTCAGATGTACACTATAGTGATTGGACAGTTATGTGCTACCATTTCTTTCATTCTATCGTACTCTTTTTTTTGCCCTCTACTTCCAAATCCTCACTCTCAGGGATTTGGAAATAAAGATGATCTCCTTGCTGCTTTTGAGTTTAATGAGCTATCTTTTAAATTTTAAACCAAGAAGTGGAGTGGTTGGCTACCTAGACAAAATTATGACTCTGATGGAATGACCCCAGGTCCAGGGCCTGGTTTTCAGATTTCTTTTTCTTTCTTTTTAAATTTTTAAAAATTTATTTGAGAGGGGGAGAGGTGAGAAGACTCCCTGCAGAGCAGGGAGCCCGACATGGACCTCGATCCCAGGACCCTTAGGATCATGACCTGATCTGAAGGCAGATGCTTAACCTAAACTTGAGCCACCCAGGTTTTCAGATTTCGTAGCTCAGTAACACTTTTATCCATTCTCTGAAGTGTGATCAAACTCTGGACCTTGATTCAAACTAACTAAGCTCATAGGAGGTTGATAAATCAGACTTCTCAACTTTCACTAAGAAGTCAAATGATTAATAATAGAACCAAAATACTAATCTCAGCTGGACAGAGCCAGTTTCTTACCATTGTTAAATTTTATTGGGAAAAGTCAAGATCAGATTTTTTTTTTTTTTAAGTAGAATCCAGTTCGAATAATGGCATTTGGATGATGGGCTGTTCTCACCAAGCTCTGGTAGTCTGACATGACATTTTATATTTTCTAGGTTGTTCCTAGAATATTCATATCATTCAAAAAGGGCACTTGCATTGCCAGATAGTCCTCTAGGATAGGAACAGTTTCTGACTCTGTAGCTCTCTGTGTTAGGTATTTTGTATCATCAGTCTAAAAACTTTAGTCATTGTATTCTGTTCTCAAGAAGTTAACATGTAAGAGAACGGTTTGTTTTATCAGTAATACTTAACAAAACAAAAAATAGTTGTGCTATTTCTTGTGCAAATGAGTAGTCTCACCATCTATATTTTTTCAAGCAGCTTTTTAAGGATAATTTACCTCCTTCTGTGTTTTGTCCCAGAGCCCATTTCTGTTTCAAAAATAGCTCTACTTCCCTTCATTAGGGAGGCAGCATAACATAGTGAAAGTTGCTTTGACTTTTTTTCAGTCTTTTTTTTTTATTGTGGCAAATACACATAAAATTTACCATCTTAACCATTTTAAGTGTGGCATTCAATAGTATTATATACATTCATAATGTTATGCAACCATTACCATCATCCATCTTCATAATTCTTCTTTTGTAAACTGAAACTCTGCACTTGTTCAGTAACTTCCCTTCCCCAGCCCCTGGCAACTACCATTCTACTTTCTGTCTCTCTGAGTTTGAGGACTTTTATACCTCATGTAAATGAAATCATACAATATTTGTCTTCTTGCGATTGGCTTATTTCACTTAGAAAGTAGCTTTAACTTTTAATCAGACACAAAGCCTGACTGCTACTTCTCAGCCTTATAATGATGGTTAAATTGCTTAAACCTTTTTGGGCTTCAGGTTTCTGTTGGTAAAATGGAGTTAATTCTGACTCTGCAGGAAGAACTACGAAAGACTAAATCTAGTGAGATAAGAAAACCAAGATAAAAGATACCCTGGAAGCCAAATGAATAAGTGTGTCTACATGGGAGTGATCATTTACATCAAATACTGATCATAGGACAAGCAAAAGAAGGTCTGAGAAACAACCATTGGATATAATAATGTGAGGTCACTGGTTTTTCTTGGCAGTTTTTGGTAGAATGTTAAAAGTACGTACTGATATGAATAACTGGGAAAAGAGGACTAGGAGAGAGAGTGTATATACAACTCCTGGGGATAATTTTTTTGTGAAGAGAATGAGAAAAAAGTATAACTGGAGGGCAAAATGTGGTCAGGACTTTTAAGTAGAGGAAATAATACCATGTATATGTATACCGAAGGTAAAGATCCAGTATAGAGGGAAAAAGTGATGTAGGAGAGAATCGCCAAGTAATGTCCTTTAATAGGCAAGATAATAGGGTGGGATTGAGTGTTCAGAGGGTAGGCAATTTGTCCTACTAAAAGAGAGTGTAGATGGGGTGGAGGTGGGAGTTCATAGAAACGGCTCTTGCATGTTCTGTTTCAGTAAGAAAATAGAAGTAAGAAAGAGATGATGGAGGAGTAAGTGTTAGAGGTTTGAAGAGAGAAGTCATGTAGAAAGGACTAGGAGAATTAAAGTATAATTTCTTGGCAGCATAAGTAGTCCATTGAGGTAAATGATTGCTGACTGGCTCACTTTAAGTTCACATGGTAGTAGGTTTTTCTCCAGCTATATTTAGCAGAGTAGGTATCGAGAGAAGGTGGAGAGTTGGCTAAAGTGGGTTTGGGCTCATCCAAGTGAATAAGGTCAAGTGAGACTCAGTCAAAGAGTTTGGGGGAATATGCAAAGGCTGTGAGGTTTCATTTCACCTAAATATTTCGGACGGTATTGGTAAGGATTAAGGAAATAACCGCAAGTGAAATGAACGATAGTCTTCAATATCAATTTATATTTAGTACTTCAAATTGTCTGATTCTCAGAAATGGTTTTCACACTTGGTTTTTCCAAATATACCCAAACAGGTGTGTGTAGCGCATTTGATTGCTGTGCCTTGTAAATTGTGTAATCCATGTCAGTTTCCTCCCATCTTATTTTCATGTCACTTATTTGTTGAAGAAATTGGGTCTTTCTCATCTGTAACTTTCCATATTCTGCATCAAGCCAGCTGTATTTTGTAGTTATTCAAGATTTTTAAAAATTTTTTAATTGTGGTTAAAATATAACAAAATTTGTGCCTTCAGTAGTGTTCAGTGTGTTCACATTGTTGTGTCTTGTGTTATTTTTAACATGGTCCTCTATCTCCTTTATTTTGTTCAACTGGTATCGAAAGTAGAAGGGCTTGATATGATTCACATTCAATTTTTTATTTTTAATATGTTTTGATGAGGGGGCAAGGGCATAGTAGTATTGGCATATAGATCTAGTTGTCCTAATGATGAGATTGGCCATTGGGTTGAGGTCTCATAACCTAAATACCCATTTAATAATTTATCCATTGTATTTTTTTTTCACGTAATGCTTTTATTAATCATTGGTGATCATTCCCTAGATCCATTTTTTTTTTCATTAGGGGTTATGAAATAATGATTTTGTAATTATGTAACTCTTTCTTTGTTTTTTAGCTGGAATTCTGTTAAGAACATTCCCTTAGCTAGTTTTGGCCAGAAGTGCAGGATAAATGCCTGATTCTTTCCCTTTTCCCACTTTTTAGGTGACTGAGATTTTTTATTTTTTTGTTTGTTTTTTTTTTTGTTTTTAAGTTAAAGTTTTGAATTCGTGCAGTTTATAATAACTCAGAGTCATTCTTTTATGTTCATGTTGTCTGACCTGGGGCCACTGCTTCTTCAGGCTTTCTGCTGCTTCTGCAGCCACAGCATCTTTGTTAGTATCCAGCCCCGTTTTGTATTTTTCTGATCCTGGACCCGAAATCTTACATTTCTCTAAGAAGCACCTAGTTCTTTTTGGTGGGAAGTGGTATTTAGAGATCATAATATGGGTGTGTTTACTTTTAAAAAGATGTCATTGTTTTCAGTTATTTGGTTCTTCAGAATACTGATTGGATTTTTTTAATTCAACAGGCATGCCCAAAGAAAAATACGAGCCCCCTGACCCTAGGAGGATGTACACAATTATGTCCTCTGAGGAAGCAGCAAATGGAAAGAAATCACATTGGGCAGAGCTTGAAATAAGTGGTAAGACCTGCATGCATAAATTTATGGTATGGAAATCAAGATATGGTGGAAAATTAAGTTTTTCTAATGCCAATACACAAAAGAGGCAATGCTGTATTTTGCCAGTGCTAATTTATCTTAGAGGTGGGAAGGTTCAGTGGAGGGAACATGGTTTCAATCAAGTTCAAATAACAAATTTCCAGTGGGGTGGGAAATGCCTATCCTAGTATAGGTTATGTGATAGATTTGTTTCTCCTTATTTTCTTCATTTTTTTTTCAGTCTGAGTCTTTAAGAATGGCCTTATTCAGAAACACAAAATCTTAAAGAATTTAAAGCAGATCTCAAAATTCCCTTCTACCTTAATCAGCCTAGACATAGAGAAATAGATGAGCCTCCAGAGACATCCCCATAATCCCTGCCAGTGGGCATGCAGCCTCTTTTTTAATTCTTCAGAGGTGGTGAGGGGAATTATTACCTCTCAAGGCAACCAGTGCTAAAGAAGTTTTGTGTGAATGTTGACCTGATAGACCTCCCCATTCTTTCCTTCCAATCTCACTTGATTTTAGCCTTCTGAAATAATAAAGAACAAGTTTTCTCTTCTTTTTCCTGACTGCCCTGGATTTTTTTTTTTTTTTTAATTTAATGCAGCAAATGTACTGAGCATATGCTATGTGTAAAACATTTTGCGAGGTGCTGTACTAGGTATATGGAAGATCGATAGATGGGGAAAAAAACACGATCCCTGTCATTCTGGAGCTTATGCATATCAGGGAGTGAGAAGAACAGACTATACCAGTATGTATCACTAATAGACAAAATATAACTGCCAGTCTAGGTAGAAAAGTATGTAAATGATTAGAGATAAATGAACTAGTGGGAGGCACTGAATATATACTTACTTAGAAAACAAAAGTCCAAATGGGACTGCATGCAGGTTAAATGGGAAGGCTGATAGTTTATGACTACATACTCTCACAATATAGAGTACAGCTATTTAATGGGAGTGGGATGGGGAATGGGAATAATATTCCAAGCAGTTCTACCTGCTTGGAAGTATGTAAATACTTTTGGTAAACTATTGGTTGAAATAGGTCTGTGGCACAGGGCCTTGTAATAAGCCACTATCAGGGAGGCCACTTTACTGTCTTAGCCAGTCTTTAATACATAAGCTCCTACGTGTAGAAATTGTCAAGACTGACTTCAGCTCATTCAAGACAGTTCAAATGCTTTAGCACCAGTTCCTTAAGATTTCTGTGATGCAAAGTTCTAGGGATCTGAGGTCATTGTGTCCTAGACCCACAGTTACCTCATGCACTCCTCTGGTTCCAGGGGGAATGGGTGGTGAGTTCTTTTTGCCCTTTAGAGGTAACCAGGTAAGTCAAATGACTAATCATTAAAGCTTTTTTTTTTTTTTAATTGTAACATGAAACACATAAAACCGCACAGACAAATCTATTAATGAATTATTATAAGGCCAAAAGCCTTGTAAAACCACTGTCCAGGTAAAGAATTAAAACTTTTTCATCCACCCAGAGCCCCTTCCATTGAGCGTTAATACCAAATTATATATATCTAAGCATTATAGTTTAGTCCACTACCCCTGTTTTTATTTAGTATGTCTTAATTTACAGCTTCCCCCTCTGTGTTGAACTTGGGTGGTTTGACTTGTTTCCCCACAGTCTCTTTTTGCTTACTGAGACTCATGCAGTTCAGCATGTTTTTCATCCCTTGCAAATGGGCATCTGGATGCAGAGGCTTGATCAGTCTCATGTTTAACCCCTGGGCGGGGCTCAGGGTGGTGCTGTGCTTTTTCTTCAGACAGCACATAAAATCTGAAGGTCTTCTTTTCCACTGATGTTTCCAGTGCCTGGAGCCATTAATTCCTTCAAGGTTGCAAAATAATGATATTCTAATTCTGTAATTTTTTTTTTCATTAAGTGAGCTCTATCTATAAAGAGATGTTTTTCCTTACTGATTGATTACCCAGTGTACAGTTTATATAAGAGAGGCAGAAAAGAAAGTTTGTTTCTTTCATTTTATTTACTAATTTTCAATATAAACATCACCCTTTGAGGGTGACTAGGTTTTTTAAAGTGTCATTATTAACTGCTGTATCTAAATATTTGGGTTTCAGATGTACATCATGAACTGTAATTATTGTGATACTTAAATTGTCCTGTTGTTGACTAATGGGAGAGCTTTTTAAATGATTTCTCAGTTTTTGGTACAACCCTAATTTGTCTTTGGTAGTTTCCTCGCTGTCTGGTATAGCAAGATTTTCTTGACTCATCTGTGTATTTCATGCCTCAAACGTGGAATATGTAACTTTTTCCAAGAAATCTGTTTGTTTGTTTTTTTTTAGTTGGAAATGATATTTCAAGACCAAAATATCCGTTGCTAGGGATGCTTGTTGCTATTGGGTTGGTCATTGTTTCTAGGTCTTTCCACCGGACAGAGCTAGGAAATAGGACATATCATTTCTTTTCATCATATATATATATATACAGAGAGAGAGAGAGAGAGAGAGTCATACATATTTATGATGGATATATATTTATATGATAATATATACATGCTTAATATAAAATATTTTTAAACATAAAACATGTTTGTATATTTACAGTTAAAAATCTTATAAAAAATATACTGATACTTTTAATTCAGATTTAGAAGAACAGAGATTTTTAGTTAACCTTTTCTATAATTACATGTGTGTCTCCTTTAATACTGAGTGTCCTAGTTCTCAGGGACATGGGATGATGGAATTTGAATATCCTATAATTACTTATTTGGTTTATCCCATATTACATTGTAGTCTCAGAATAACAATACTAAAAATATTACCACTAATATGAGTACTGAAAGCAGGTAGAACTGCTTGGAATATTATTCCCATTCCCCATCCCACTCCCATTAAATAGTTGTACTCTATATTGTGAGAGTATGTAGTCATAAACTATCAGCCTTCCCATTTAACCTGCATGCAGTCCCATTTGGACTTTGTTTTCTAAGTAAGTATATATTCAGTGCCTCCCACTAGTTCATTTATCTCTAATCATTTCGATTTTCTGGAATCTTATTCTCTAAATGTTTCTTAGGAAGGGCTCATGGGAGCATATTCTCTGAGTTTCTTGCATGTTGATAACAGTTTGTGTCCTTTATATTTGAGTGTCAGTTTGGCTGTAAGTAAAATCCGTGGCTCATGTTCTTTCCTGAAGTATCTTGAATATGTTGCTTTAGTTTTGTGATAGGCTTTGATGACAGTCTGATTTTCTTTCACCTATTAGTTGTTCTTTTCACCTAGATGCCCAAAGGACTTTTTTAAAATCAGTAATTTTACTGGAATATATCTTCATGTTGGTTTTGTTCTACCTTGATATTCTCAGGTACAGTATATTAAGAAAAACATGTACATGTGTAGTTTGAATTTTTTTTCTTTTAATTTTAGGACAGTTTGGATAATAACTTTTAGTATTCTGATTCCTTTGTTTTTTCAGAGATTTATTTTCTGAATTTGCATATTTGTCTCTTGAATCATTTTAAAACTTAAAAAAATTAAGGTATAATTTACAGGAAAATAAAAATAAAATGTAGTAAGCTCACACTTTATTGTTGCACAGTTCTTTTATAAATACACATATAAATTGTGTAACCACCACCACAGTTACAATATGAGTTTCATCACCCCCAAAAAACTTCCCCATGCACCCTTTTTTCTTTTTTTAAGATTTTATTAGAGAGAGAGAGAGCATGAGTGGGGGAGGGAGGCAAAGGGAGAGGGAAAAGCAGATTCCCTGCTAAGCATAGAGCCTGATGTGGGGCTCCATCCCAGCACCCTGACATTATGACCTGAGCCAAGGTCAAGAGTCGGATGCTTAACTGACTGAGCCACCCAGGCACTCTTAAAATAGACTTTATTTTTTAGAGCCGTTTTAGGTTCACAGCAAATGTGACACAGTAGTGTGCGTGACTCCCCCACTATCAACATCCTCTATCAGAATGGTGCATTTGTTACAATTGATGAACCTACATTGACTGACACTATCACTCTTGGTTCACTCTTGGTGTTGTACATTTTATGGGTCTAGACAAATACATAATGACATATATCCACCCATTATAAATCATAGTATTTTCACTGCCCTAAAAGTCCTCTGTGCTCTGCCCTTAACCCCTGGCAACCAGTGATCTTTTTATCGTCTCCATAGTTGCCTTTTCCAGAATGTCACATAGTTGGAGTCATATCGTATGTACCCTTATAGATTGACTTCTTTCATTTAGTAATGTGCATTTAAGTTCTTCCATGTCTTTTCATGGCTTGATAGTTCATTTCTTTTTAGTGCTACATAATATTCCATTGTCTGGATGTACTGCAGTTTATTTATCCATTCATCACATCTACCGAAGGACATCTTTGTTGCTTCCAAATTTTGTCAGTTATGAATAAAACTGCTATAAACATCCATGTGCAGGTTTTTTGTGGATGTAAATTTTCAGTTCCTTTGGATAAATGCTAGGGAGTGCGATTTCTGGATCATATGGTAAGAATGTTTAGTTAGTGTCATAAGAAACTGCTGAATTCTTCCAAAATGTCTATATCATTTTGCATTTCCACTAGCAGTGCATGAGACTTTGTGTTGTGCCACATCGTTTTCAGCATTTGATGTTGTCAGTGTTCAGGATCTTGACCATTCTAAATGGTATGTGTATAGTGGAATCTCATTGTTACTTTAATTTTCATTTCCCTGATGACATAAGTAAGAGCATCTTTTCATATGCTTATATATTGTCTGCATATTTACTTTGGTGAGGTTTCCACATCTTTTGGCCATTTTTAAATTGGATCGTTTTCTTATTGTTGAGTTTTAAGAGTTCTTTGTATATTTTGGATGACAGTCCTTCACCAGATAGGTCTTTGCAAATATTTTCTCCTAGTCTGTGGCCTGGCTTCTCATTCTCTATCTTTCTCTCTCTCTCTCTTTTTTTTTTTTTTTTTTTTTAAGATTTTATTTATTTATTTGACAGAGAGAGAGAGAGTACAAGCAGGGGGAACAGCAGGCAGAGGGAGAGGGAGAGAGGGAGCTTGATCCCAGAACTCTGGGATCATGACCTGGGCAGAAGGCAGTTGTTTAACCGACTGAGCCACCTAGGCATCCTTGTCTTCTCATTCTCTTTTTTTTTTTTTTTTAAAGATTTTATTTATTTATTTGACAGAGAGAAAGAGATCACAAGTAGGCAGAGAGGCAGGGGGAAGCAGGCTCCCTGCTGAGCAGAGAGCCTGATGTGGGGCTCGATCCCAGGACTCTGAGATCATGACCTGAGCTGAAGGCAGAGGCTTAACCCACTGAGCCACCCAGGCGCCCCAACTTCTCATTCTCTTGACAGTGTCTTTCACAGAGCAGAAGTTATTAATTCTAATGAAGTCCAGCTTATTATTTCTTCATGGGTTGTGCTTTTGTTGTTACATCTGAGAAGTCAATTGCAAACCTAAATCATAGGTAGTCTTCTGTGTTATCTTCTAGGGTTTTTATAGTTTTGTGTTTTACATTTAGGTCTGTGATCCATTTTGAGTTAATTTTTATGAAGAGTGTAAGATATCTATCTATATCTATTTTTTTTTTTGCTTTTGGATTCCAATTATTCTAGCACCATTTGTTGGAAAAGTGTTTCTCTGTTGTATTACCTTTGATCAGTTGACTGCCCAAAGATCTGGGCTCTCTGTTCTGTTGATCTGTTTGTCTGTTCTTTTGCCAATACTACACTGTTTTGATTACTCTAGCTTTATAGTAAGTCTTGAAGGCAGCTAGCATCAGTTCTCCAGCTTTCTTCTTCTCCTTCAGTTTTGTGTTGGCTATTCTGTGGTGTTTTGCCTCTGCATGTAAAGTTTAAAATTAGTTTGTCAATATCCATAAAATAACTTGCTGGACATTTGGTTGAGATTGCATTGAATCTACAGGTCAAGTTGGGAAGAGCTGACATCTTAATAATATTGAGTCTTCCTATCCATGAACATGGAATATTTGTCCATTTATTTAATTCTTTGATTTCTTTCATCAGAGTTGTGGTTTTCCTCATACAGAGCATTTTGTTAGATTTGTGCTAAATATTTCATTTTGGGAGTGCTAGTGGTATTGTTTTTAATGTCAAATACCAATTATTCATTGCTGGTATGTAAGAAAAGAATTGATTTTGAATCTGTAGTTCTTCATTTATTTGTGATTTTTAAAAATTTCTTCCTTTTCTAAAAGCATTTTCTTTTTGTAGTTATCCATTATTAAGTTCTTGGTAGTTTAGTTTTCCTATACTGAATTTTTCTAATTCTTATTTATGTTCTTTTATTGCTTTTATCATTTTCTTAGTTCAGTTTGAAATTGTAAGTAATAGTTTTTGGGGCGTGTTTGTGGTATACTCTCCTTGTCTGTAGGGAGTTAGTCTGTTAACTTTTTTTTTTTTTAAGATTTATTTATTTTTTAGAGAGAGAGAAAGAAAGAGCACACAAATGTGGGGGGCAGGGGGCAGAGAGAGAATCTTAAGCAGACTCCCCACTCAGCACAGGGCTGGATCTCATGACCCTGAGATCGTGACCTGAGCCAAAAGCAAGAGTCAGACACTTAACTGAGTCACCCAGGTGCCCCTATTTTGGTAACTTTTAAAAATACTTAATAACTTACAGGATTTGAGCATACAACTTTTCTGTTCATTTTTATTTAAACTTAGTTTTTCTGAAGTTCCTGAGGGTATGATTCGGGATTGTTTTTCTAACTTCAGAGCTCCCTCTTCTGGTTTTTGAAGTGAAACTTTCTAATTCTATTCCCTTCTCTCATTTTTATTTGGACCTTTTTTTTCCCCTTCATCTCTCTTATGCCTTTCTCACTAAATTTTAATTCTGTTTTTGGAGGTTTTTTTTTTTTTTTTTTTTTTATCTCAGGGGCCTTGGCTGGTCAGTTTGTGGAGTTCCTGAGGTGTAGACTGCTTTCAGACTAATTTGGACACGGCGCTCATAATTGAATTGCACTAAACTTCTCCCAGTTGCAGTCTGATGTTCTCAGACGGGTGCTTCCAGTGGATGCTAGTTGGTTTCTGTCTTTTTAGTTCTGGTAGTTGGTTTTAAATATGTTGTCATGTGATTTTTTCTTCTCTTTTCCTATCTGTTTTTTGTTGCCTTTCTCTCCTTTTTTTCCCTTTTGGATTAACTAGTTATTTTTGGTAAAATTGCATTTTATCTCCTTTGTTGACTAATAAACTATAATTCTTTGTTTAGTGATGGTTCCTTTAGGATTTATAATATATACTGTATCAAGAATATTATATTAGTTCGTATTTGGTATAAGAGTCTTAACAACAATCTATTTCTGTCTTCTGTTTGTGCCATTGCTGTCATATAGTTTCCTTATACATGTTATAAATCTCACACTGTATTATTATTTTTCCTTTAAAGGGTGAGGTATTAGGAAAAGTTGTTTTTATTTACCCGTGTACTCACTGTTTCCAGTGTTCTTCATTTCTTTGTCTATAGGCAAGTTTCTGTTACCCTTTTCTTTCCAGTTGAAGGACTTCCCTTAATATTTCCTGTAATGGAGGTCTGTTGGTGATTTTTTTAAATTCAGGTTTCATGTTTGAAAAGTTTTTTACTTTGCCTTATTTTTTTTGCAAGATATTTTTTCTGGGTATAGAGTTCTAGGTTGACAGTTTTCATCTTTCAGTACTTTAGAAGATCCTGTTCCACCATCTTCTTGCTTGCATTGTTTTTTGTTTTTTGTTTTAAGAGTTTTTTTATTTATTTATTTGACAAAGAGCGAGAGATCACAAGTAGGCAGAGAGGCAGGCAGAGAGAGAGGGGGAAGCAGGCTCCCTGCCAAGCAGAGAGCCCGATGTGGGGCTCGATCCCAGGACCCTGAGATCATGACCTGAGCCGAAGGCAGAGGCTTTAACCCACTGAGCCGCCCAGGCGCCCTGCATGCATTGTTTTTGATGAGAAGTTTGCCATCATTCTTATCCTAGTTTCTTTTGTGTATGTCCTTTTTCTGTAGCCGGTTTAAGACTTTCTCTTTATTACTAGTTTTAAGCAATATGATTATGATGTACCTTGGTGTCTTTTTTTTTTTTTTCTTGTGCTTAGGTTTTGTTGAAACTCTTGAATCTGTAGGTTTATAGTTTTCATGAAATTTGAAACAGTTTAGGTCACTCTTCAAATTTTTATGTTCTCCCCTCCCATACGTACCTTCTTTGGGATGGAGTTATTTGTATCTTGAAGTTGTCCCACAGCTCACTAATCCTCTTGTTTAATTTGTTCCGGTCCCCCTCCCCCCTTTTGGACAGTTTTTATTGCTGTATCTTCAGTTTCATCTTTTCTTTACAGTATCTAATTTGCTGTTAAGTTCATCCAGTAATAGTGCATTTTTCATAACTGGAATTTAAAAGTTTTTTTTTTAATCTTCTATGCCTTTACTTAACATTTCTACCTTTTTGAGGGTATGTAATACAGTTATAATAACTTTTCATTGCTATTTCTATCTTTTTCATTTCTGGGTTGCTTTGATTCCTTTCCACTCACCCTACCCATTTCTCTTTTCCTCTCTTTTTGCATGCCTGGTAATTTTTTATTAGACACATTGCATTGTGAATTTTACTTTTTTGGGTGCTGGATGTTTTTATACTCCTGTAAATACTCCTGAGCTTTGTTCTGGGGTGCAGTTAAGTTATTTGGAAACAGTTTGATTCTCTCAAGGTTTGCTTTTAAGTAATACCTCTCTAAATTCTCTGAGTTACAGAATTTTCCATCTGGTGGAATTTATGATCCTAAGGATTGCTCACTTTGCCCTTTTCAGTTTGTCCTCACTCCCCCATCTCTGGCCTTGGGTTTTCTTCACATGCGTTTGCATATCACTACTGAGCTGAAGACTCAGGAGGGTTCTCAGATCTTTAGCATATTTTACGTGTGTGGCTCTCTCTCCTCTTTGGCACTAAGCCCTGTGAACTCTAGCCACCTTGGCGTCTCTGGACTGCCTGCTTCCTCTCAATTCACATAGACTGCCAGACTCCACCTGAGTTCCATCCCCCTGCACTACTCTAAGGAAACTGTCCAGGCAGAACAGTCTCAAAGGCTCACATTGTTTCCCATCTGTTAATGATTATTGTCCTATGCTGCCTGGTGTGTAATGTCTGAAACTCTGTTTTTCATATATTTGTTTGCTTTTTAGTTATTTTATGTGGGAGGGTAAATATAGTCTGTGTCACTCTCTGTTTAAAGTGTAAGCCCATCACAGTTTTTTTAAAGAGTGCTTGGTAACTCCAATATCTGAATCTCCTGGGAGTTCCGATTTGTTGTTTCTCTTTTTCTTTTGGTTTTCAGTCCTTTTGTAAGTTTCATTGAATGCTGGAAATGATAGGAAATGGTCGAATAATTGGATGGTCTGTCTGGATGGTGTTTTTTCTTCCTTTGGAGTAGCTTTGCTTTTGTCCTTGGCAGGCAATCACGGTAGGCTCGGCTCCCCATAATCTAATCAGAAATTCATCTCATTTGAGTGTTGTTGGTGTTCAGTGGGTTGGCTTACTGCAGGTCACACTTATTCCATTAGTAGGTCCTAACTGGAATCTTGGTGGTTTAGCAGGGTCTTTTTCCTCGGTGTTTCCTGAATTCCTGTGTTGTTTCCCCAGTACTGGAAGAGGGATTAAAGCTTTACTTAGGTCCTCAGCTTCTCTGCTTTCACCTCATCTACTTGCCTTTGCTGCTTGTGATTCTTCATATTTTGCCAGAGGTAACATGGGATCTGTCCTGCCTACTACTTCTCTTTGCTTCTCTTCTAAGTTCTTTGTTTCTCATTTCTTTGCTGTCTTTGTAGTTCTCCAGTGCTTTCAAATTCATTTTTGTGTTTTGTACCCTATTTTCACTTAGTTTTCTTTCTCTCAGGAGGATGATTGGTCAACAACAAATTATTATTACTGGAAGCTGAAATTCAGATACATACAAATTTTTAAATTCTGCTTAAAGAATCTGCAGATACCAAACAATTTTCATGTTTCTCTTGTTCTTCCATTGTGTGGTGGCAGCATTGTAGTTGCCTGCTTTTGAGGTACATCTGCAGCCCACGACAGCCTCTTGTTCCAGGCCCTCACTCTCAGAAGCCTTCCAGGGAAAAGGAGCCTGGGTCTGGACTCCTTGGTAGTCTTTTTTTTTTTTTTAATTTTCAGGACTGCATATATTTGTCTCTAGAAGGTAGCCCTGGGCTGGCCTTTTCACTTTTCATACTTGGGGGGAGCCTGTGACTTAGGACTTCTACTTTTAGGAATCTATCCAGACTCCTGGTTGGGAAGATAACTCCAGTTGTAGACATCACGCTCTGGCGACAAGTGTATGCTGACTCACCACTGCCACCATCTGCCCTGGGCCTTTTCTCCTCATTCTTCAAGCCCACAGTACAGCTGGTATGCTGGGTGATGTTTCTCGATAGATTTCTAGCCAAGGATATATGTGGTTCAGAAGACTTGTTGCTATAGTTCTCGTGATCTGGATTTTGTGTCTCACAGTCTTTGGCTTCTCTGAAAACATCACTGAGAACTCGTATATATTCACTTGCACCTTGATGGATATCAGCTTTGCTGGGTTTCCTGCTTTGGGGAAGAAATGGCACAAGTGTCTTCCTTTTGGCAAAACCAAGATTGAGGTTTTTTTTTTTAAATTTACATATAATGTATTATTTGCCCCAGGGGTACAGGTCTGTGAATCATCAGGTTTACAGATTTATCTGCTCATGCACACACCGCTGTTCCAGCACCACTCGGAGGTCCATCCTTGGTAGAAGAGTAGCTGCCTCTGAGGGCAGCTGTTGGAGCTGGCTGATGGTGACCAGCTGGGGCAGCGGCCCAAACTGTTCCCACAGCCTGTCCTCCAGCACCTTGGCCTGCGGGGCGCCCAGAAGAGCAGGCGCAGGTGCTGAGTCCCTGGCGGAGGGTGTCAGGCCTCCTCGGTAGTCTTTAAGTGATATTGGAATCAGGTGCCTTAACTATAGGGCCACACATTCACCTTTTCTATTTGTGACATTTTTTGACCTTTTGAAGACTTTGGTTGAGTTTGAGTTTAGTTTGAGTAAGCTTTATTCATATTTTTCCATGGAAGAGTGGTAGAGCATGTCTCTCAAATTCTAGATCCCATTCTTCTGATTTTTTTTTTAAGAGAATATTGCATTTAGCTCTTTTTGATAAGTGTAATTTTTGGTAAGTGTCACTCCAGAGTCAAGCAGCTTTCAATATGTTATCAGCTTGTACAGCCGTCTGCCCTCTGGGTGACCGTGGTGTCTGCTTTGTGGAAGTTTAGAGTGGGAACAGGTAAACAGGAGAGGAGGGAAACTCAAGAGGAGGGAGGACATCCGGAATAGTTTTGAGGCCATCACTAACTTACTGGAAATCATGTTATTCACTCATTTATTCTGAAACTTCTGATGTGGTAGGTGATGGGACATAAGATTTCAGGAGTCTTGCAGGCTGTAGGAGAAGACTCCCACAAGAAGATCATTGAAAAACCATGATAAATACAGGACAAAAAGCCTGACCTATTATCTTTTCTTTAAGACGGTCTTAGCCAGCCTGGCTAAGGATCAGGGAAAGCATCCTAGAATAGCTGACTATTGAGTTAATGATATTAGCCAGGGGAAAGTGGAGTTAAGGACATCTCAGGAAGAGGGGACATGGAGAACCTAAAAAAGCGTACCGTGGAGGTCTCCTTTTCACACCTCCCCCCCCCATTACACCTCCCAGCATGCACACACGCGTGCATTCACACACAGGGTCAGTAGTTTCTTCTGCATTCTTCTGGAGTCCTTCTGTGCATATACAAATACAGATTCTTATTCCACACCTAATTTTTAATTCAAAAGAGAATATATACATATTTCTGCACTGTGCTTTTTTTCTCATGTAATATTGTATTGTGGAGAGATTTCTAAATAAGGATATAGACAGTTCTCCTGTAACCATAATATTTCTTTCGCTGTAACTTAAGTAGTACTATAGTGATGGTCAATCCGTGACAAACAGTGCTACAGTGAATAACCTTGTAGATTGGTTTTCATCTCTCCTAATACATCTGTAGGTCAAAAAGCTAGATGCCTTTACAATTTTGACATGTGACACTTGGCTATATTTTTTTGAATAATGAAAATCAGAATCAACTTATCTAGTCCTGGCATTTTATCATGATCCTGTTATAAATAAGGGTGATTTGTAGGAGTCTTTGTTCCTTTTTGTATCCTTAAGTCTAATATACTTCTTATTAGATTTATTCCTAGGTATTTTACCTTGTGGTTCTTATTGTAAATAGAATCTTCTATTATTTTTTCATCTGACTATTGTATACATACAAATTATTGTTGTCTGCATGTAATTTTGTTTGTTCTTTGTTATGCTATAAATTTTTTTATGTAACAGTTTTATTGAGATATAAGTCACATATCCTACAATTCACTCAGTAAAGTGTACAGTTCAGAGATTTTAGTATATTCACAGAGTTGTGCAACTGTGACCACAGTCACTTTGAAAACATTTTTAGCACCCCAGAAGAAACCCTGTACTCATAGGCAGTCACTTCCCATTTCCCTCCCAATTCCCTAGCCCTAGGTAACCAGTAATTTATTTTCTACATTTATAGATTTGCCTGTTCTGAACTTTTTTTTTTTTTTAAAGATTTTATTTATTTATTTGACAGAGAGATCACAAGTAGACAGAGAGGCAGGCAGAGAGAGAGGGGAAAGCAGGCTCCCTGCTGAGCAGAGAGCCCGATGCGGGACTCGATCCCAGGACCCTGAGATCATGACCTGAGCTGAAGGCAGAGGCTTTAACCCACTGAGCCACCCAGGCGCCCTGTTCTGAACTTTTTATATATATGGAATCATCCAGCATGTGGTCTTGTGACTGCCTTCTTTCATTAGCATAATGTTCTCAAGATTCATGTTGTAGTGCATGTCAGCACTTCATTCCTTTTAGTGACTGAATAATATTCCATGTGCAGATATCATCCCATTTCTTTGTCTGTGGAAAGACACACTCCTGTGTGTCTCCTCTACTCTCAGTACTCTGTTATAATCCTACTTCACTTTGACCCCAGATGAGTGGGTTTTCCACACATCAAGCAATTCTCTGACACCATCTCAATTCTGACAGTAGTGTCAGGTACCACAGGTTACAAGTTCAGTCCCATGGGACTGTTCCCCCCACCCCAACTTCAGACAGTAGGCACAGTCCATGTTGTTATCTGACTGAGGTCTGACTGAGGAGCTTTAAATCCAGAGGTTCCCAGGACCCCCTCCTTGCGTTTCATTGGCTGTATTGGCTCACAGAACCAGGAAAAGAGTTTACTTACTAGATTAATGGCTTATTATAAAAACTCAGGAACAGCCAAATGGAAGAGATGCATAGGGCAGGGTTTAGGGAACAGACAAGAAACTTCCATGCTCTTTCTAGATCCCTCCCCCTCCTTATACCTCCCTGTATTCTTCATCTTGGAAGCGCAGAACTCCATAGATGAGGGATTCCTTCAGAGGCTTCCTTAGGCACAGTTGATTAAATCTGGTGATCTAATGGTCCTACCCCTCTCTCTTCCCTGGTTGTTGGGAGAAAGAGCTTGGTTGGGACTGGAACTTTCAACCCTCTTATCCTGGTTGGCTTCCCTGGCAACCAGCCCCCATTCTAGGGGGCTTTAAAAAAGTTGCATCATTTAACATTAAACTCTGATGTCCTTGAAAGGGCAGCTATGATAACAAAAGACATTTTACTGCTTAATTACTTAGGAAATTCTGAGGGTTTTAGGAGCTCCATGCTAGAAACAGAGGTGAAGACCAAATTTATATATATATATATATATATTTTTTAAGGTTTTATTTATTTGAGGGAGAGACAGAGTGTGTGGGCAAGTGGGGGAGGGAGAGGGACAAGCAGACTCCGTGTTGAGCAGGGAGCCCAACATGGAGCTCAGTCTGAGGACCTTGAGATCATGACCTGAGCTGAAATGAAGAAGTCAGATGCTTAACTGACTAAGCCACCCAAGTGCCCCCCAAGTATGTATTTCTTGTTATAATTCAAAGTAGCACAGATTGTTTCTATGTTAGGGCTCCAAAGAATAATGCTGCTCTGTACAGGTTTTTATGTGGGCATTTTCATTTCTCTCAGGTAGCTACTTAGGAGTGGAATTACTGTATCATATGGTAAATGCTTAGCTTTTTGAGTAACTGCCAGACTGTTCTCCAAAATTTCTGCATTGTTCTACATTCTAAACCAGACTTGTAGGAGGGTTCTAATTTCTCTACTCCTTGGCAACAATTGTTACATCTGTCTTTTTGATTTAGCCATCTTAGTGGGGGTAAAAGAAGTATTTCATTGTGGTTTTCATTAGCATTTCCCTGATGGCTTATGAAACGGAGCATCTTGCATGTGTTTATTGGCCATTTGTTTATCTTCCTTGGAGATGATATGAACTTATGATAATGAAAATGTACATAATGAGTGGATGGGGAAGTGTAAAATGATGATCTATTTCTCTTTCATTGCAGAGAATCAGGTTTAAAAGCAAAACATGCAGTTAAAACTGAGGATTCTAACCTTTAATGTTTTTAAAATCTCTCTTAACCTTAGATTGGTATTAGAAAATCTTTTATAGCAAAAAAAAGTTTGAAGGTCTATAGTTCCATCATTTTTTCACTTTTTTCTTTTTAAAGTCACATTAAAGAATCACGTATAGGTCAACTCACTTTGACTCCTGTTTATTTTTTATAGTAACACAAATGTGATGTAGTGGTAGTTACACTGAATGATGGAATTTTAGTATTTTTGAGCAGTGCTGAACTATTTAAAGCATGTTCATTTAAAAAATAAATCTATCAACTGGGTGCCTGGCTGGCTCAGGTGGTGGAGCATGTGACTGTATCTTGGGGTTTTGAGTTCAAGCCCCATGTTGGGTGTGGAGATTACTTAAAAATAAAATCTTTACAAAAATTAAGTATTTTAGAAAAGCGTAAGAGACATAACTGGTTAGGCGTTAGTTACTGAGCTTTGCAACAAACATTTCCATTTCCTGAGGTCAAACAGTTACTAAATGGTAGAGCTCCTTGGTGGTAGAGCACAGACTGCCACGGGAGGTCTCCTGACTGACGGGAGTGCATCCCTGTGGTCATCAGCATCACACTGCAGCAGTCATTATATATCGAACCTGATAGGCTCACTTTTCTCTCACTTTCTGTTTCCTAATACTTGCCTCAGTCTTTCCATTCTCAGGTTCTAGGCCCTTTACCTTCTGGCCTAACCTTATTTTACTTAAGCTAGGTCTGTTTAATTTGAGCAAGCATTTTTTCATTGCATTTAAGACCAAATTCCTTCCCACCAAAGTTTAATGAGTGTACCTTTGCAGTTGTGTTTTCCTTTGTGGTTCGAAACTTCCACTTGTTAACTCAAATGCTTTGGTGTGAGTACATTTCCTTCCCCATCAACTCTACTGTGTTTAAATTAAGCACTATCGATGTATTTGATCTTCCAACTGTTCTCCTTAGTGCCCTTCCTGTAACTTAACTGGGACCCTTTTCTCCTTTGTAATCCAGTTTGCCATTCTTACAACACAGTCCGAAGTTGCAGTTTACCTAGCTACGAGCCTGAAGTCCTGATCTTTAACTTCATCAGGAGTTGTGAGCCTCTTCCAGTTACGGTAGAGTCTTGTTATTCACAGTAGTTGTGTTCTATGTAGTCACCTGGAGCATGGGACCGGCAGATACTGAACCATTGCTCCCACAGGATATACATGGTTAGATTACCGTGAACCTCTAGCCACAACGTTTTCATCAGCTGATCAGTACATAAGCTTGTGTTAGGTTTATTTTTTTTTTAAGATTTTATTTATTTGTCAGAGTGAGTGATCACAAGCAGGGGGAGTGGCAGGCAGAGGGAGAAGCAGGCTCCCTGCTGAGCAAGGAACCCCATGTGGGACTCGATCCCAGGACGCTGGGATCATGACCTGAGTTGAAGGCAGATGCTTAACTGAGCCACCCAGGGGTCCCTTGTGTTAGGTTTAAAGACACCTTACTTAATGTCTGCCTTCAACTCCTTAACCTTGAACACGTGGACACTGTAACTGATGCCTGAATGAAGCTTACCCAAAACACTGGGCACATCATTGCCTTGCACTTAGCATTTCAGCATCATGCTTGGGGGCCATTTAAAACCCCCAAATCACCCACAGAAAGCAACAAGTATGCCAAAACTGTGGCACTAAATAGCGAAAAAGGCGCTTGTTCACACTGAAAGGTGGAGCAAGAGGCCAGAGTTCCCTTGTTGCCTTGTTGGACCCCATCTGGAAACTGTTCTGAGTGACTACTATTTTTGCTTCTCTGCGTGTTTGTGAATGAGTGACAGAGTACAGGAATTGCTTTTGGGTTTGTAAAGTAAACTTGGAGGGAGTAGTATTCACAAACACGGAGTTTGGGAATAATGGAAATCAGCCGCAATTGCCGTTCCTTCTAAAATGTCTGTCTTATTAGAGATTCAGTCAAGATTTTTTCTTGTTTTTTCTAAAATCTGCATATGTGGAGGTAATAATTTTGATTTCTTCATAGGTATGTTAATTACACCTGGTCCCTTTAGTGTTTGCTAATCACCCCTCTGATTTCAGGGAACACTATTTAGATTCTCTCTCTCTCCTGGTATTTAACAATAAAGGATTCTGGACACTTTAGAATGGAATTACTTCCCAAAACACACCTCTTAATTTAGGTCAGGATAATCCCAGCATTTCTCAACTCACAAAGCTGCTTAAAATTGAATGCAAATTTTTGGGTGCATATGAAAATGTACAATTCGATGGAGAAGTAAATTGATAACATCAGAATTTCAAAAGATGACTGTCTTTTGTTCATTGACCTCTCTCAAAAATTAGAGACCTTAATTTCTTGTCTTACATAGTTCCACCAATAGAGATTTATCTAATTGAGGAATTGTGATGGGGTAAAGGATATTCACATTTAAACTTTTAGTAGCTGTTATACAGGATTGGTTTCAAAATATAGTGGTAGTTTTCCCATAATGAATGAGTGTATCTGTTAGCCCTCTTAGCCTTGTGGATACTGGATGCTAATCTTATTTTGTTGTTTGCCTAAGTAGAAATGAATATTTTATTTAAATTTGCATATATTTTATTACTGAAATAATTTTTTTACATAACTGACCCTTTGACCCTGTTTATTCTTGAATAATTTACTCGTTCTTATCTGTTGTTCATTTTCCTATTTTTGTTTTACTTTTTGCTTTACTTTTCATCAAGGAACTCACATAAAAAATCCTGAGCATAGGGACTTTGTATTTACCATTCTGTCCCCACACCAGTCCCTGAAAGTTGACTGAATAAAAGAATGTTCTCTCTTTGACTGCCATACATGTTGGCATCTCCACATTGTAGAGGTTTTGAATTTAAATGAATTCAAACCTGACAGTGTTTTCATTTTTGGATTCTAGGATTTATGTTTAGAAATATTGTCTTCCATTACTTTTCTGGTTTTTTGGCATTTAGAAATTTCAGTTTTACTTTTCTGTATATGGTCGAGATCTGAGTCTTCCCGCTCCCTTCAACTCTGTATGATTGATGTCTTTATGTATGATTCTTATACTTGATTTTTGTCCCCTTTCCTTCTTCATAGACTTCTTGGTTTCCTTTCTGGTTACCTTCTTGATTGAGAATTTTGTATCCTTCCTATTAAGTTCAAGTATAAAAATGCATTTTTCAAGCCCTTCTACCTTTTTTTAAAACTTTGGTTAAGTGGTGTCTTGAGGATGAAACACATGCAAAAAAAAAATGCACTTGATAGCGATGTTTTAAGTATTTATATTGAATATTAGCTGTGTGCTTTAGTTTTATGAACTGAAAAGTAAATAAATTTGTTTTACAAATAGGCTATGCTGTAGGTTCTAATTATTGCACAGTAAGGAAAGACACTTTCTCAGATCAAGATAGATTTTATTACCCAGCTGTATTGAGGTATAGTTGACATGTAATAATCAGCATGTATGCAAAGTGAATGATGTGATGCTATATTTGGATCTATGTGTACATCTTTGAAGCCATCACAACATTCAAGGAACTTATCCATCATTCCCCCAGATTTGTAATTCCCCTTCCCTACCTCCTTCATTTCTCCATCCCCTTCCCCAATCCCAGGCAGCCACTGTTATGCTTTTTTTAACCATAGGATTGGTTTACATTTTGTAGAATTTTTATCTAAAGAAAGTGATACAGTATGTCCTTTTTTCCCCCCCTTTTTGGTCTAGCTTCTCTACTTATTTTAATATTCATCCATGCAGTCGGGTTTTTAATAGTTCATTCTTTTTATTCCATTATTTGGATATGTCAGCATTTGTTTATCCATTTACTTGTTGTTGAACATATTTGTATGATTTCTAGTATTTGGCTATTACAAATAAAGCTAAATTTATGTACAATTCTTTGTAGAGTGTGTAACTTTTATTTCTCTTAGACAAATACCTAAGAATGAAACTGATTGTAAGGAAGTTAAGGTTTAACTTTTTAAAAAACTCAAACTGTTTTTGCAAAGAGCTTTTTCATTTTACATTCCTACTAGATATCTTTGATCCATGTTCTCACCAAAACTTGGCAAGACAAGTCTTTTTAATTTTAGCCATTCTTCTGGGTGTGTAGTGATATCTAATTGTGGTTTTATTTATTATTATTATTTTTTTTTTAATCTAATTGTGGTTTTAATTTGCATTTCCCTAATGATGCTGATGTTGAGCATTTTTTTTCATGTGATTATTTGCCATCTGTATGTCATCTTTGGTAAAGTGTCTGTTCAAATGTTTTAGCTGTTTTGAAAATGGGGTTGTGGGCACCTAGGTGGCTCAGTTGGTTAAGCATCTGCCTTTAGCTCAGGTCCTAATCCTGGGGTCCTGGAATAGGGCTCCCTGCTCAGCAGGGAGTCTGGTTCTCCCTCTGCCCCTTCTTGTGCTCTCTCTAACATTCTCTCTCTCCCTAATAAATAAATAAAATATTTTAAAAAAAAGAAAATTGCGTTGTTTTCTTATTGAGTTTTGAGAGTTCTTATTATATATAAGTCCTGAAATCAGGTAGTGTTAGTCTTCCAGCTTTGTTCTTTTTCAGAGTTGTTTTGAATTTTGTAAGGGCTCTGAATTTCCATGTGAATTTTAGAATCAGCTTGTCAGTTTCAGACATGGTGGCATTTTGATTGTGACTATGTGACTCTCTGTAAACCAATTCGGGGAGATACACTATCTTAACGATATTGAATCTTCTGATCTGTGAACCCTGTATACCTCCATACTTATTTAGGACTTTGATTTCCTTCAGGGTGTTTTGTAGTGTTTAGTACACAGCTCCTGCACATTTTTGGGGGGGTCAGATTTGCCTCTGTTTCATAATTTTGGTTCTATTGTAAATGTTATTTTAAATATCAGTTTCTGATTGTTGCTATATATAAAAATACAGTAGATACCTGTAGACTACCTGTTAATCTTGGTATTCTTTTTCACTCCTAGCCCTGTTACATCTCTTTGTTTCATTCTGTCTCAGACTAGGTCCTGGACATTAAAGAGATTGGGGGAAAGTTCTTAGTTCTTAGATGGATTGTAGAAATGGTTGTCATCTTATCAAGATGTACCAAAGTACTGATTTAATGTTGCATTGAAAGAAATTATTCTTTTCTTAGTTACTGAATCCTGCATCTACTACTGTTTGATTATATATTTATGACTTCATATCTGTAATGTGTCTGGGCAAGTATTTTTACTTATGATTATTCAGTACAGCTTTTTTTTAGTTAGATGATTCTTGATGCAATTACCACTTGGGTACACTGGTCTTAAAACTTTGCTAAGCTGAGAATATATTGTTTACCTTTTGTTTTCAGGCAGAATTCTTATTTTCTAGAGTATAGATAAGAGCAGCTTCTGAGATACTGGATTTGATTTTTTTTGGCATAATTTTAAATTTTAAATTTTAAATCATGGTAAAATACTAGATTTATCATCAGTATAAGTTATTCGTACTGTTTCTTTCATGGCATAGGTAAGGCAACTTTAAAGGATAAAGTCTTAACTGCTGTGCTCTTAAAAATGGTGATGCATTCTAAACGTTGAGGTTTTTAAGTTTGCTAAGGAGAGTTTATAACCTAATCGTAGCAGTGCATTGTTCTAGAATAGGTAAGCTTTCTCCTGTTAAACCCTTCCTCACAATTTTTGTATGATAAATTATTACTCATTGAAACATCTAAATGTTACTTAATCCAGGAACCATATTGTAGAGAACACTATATAATCCTTTCCCCATTTTTTTCTTCTCTTACAGGAAAAGTAAGAAGCTTAAGCTCATCTTTGTGGTCACTAACTCACCTGACAGCTTTGCATCTGAGTGACAATTCCCTGTCCCGCATTCCTTCAGACATTGCCAAGCTTCACAATCTGGTGTATCTGGACCTGTCCTCTAATAAAATCCGGAGTTTACCAGCAGAACTCGGAAACATGGTATCACTCAGGTGTGCAGAGTCGACTTCCTATATGACTTTATACCCCCTAAGAACAAAATAGAGCATTTATTTTGCCAAGAAACAGCACTCGCAATTAAATGGTATTTGATTAAAAGCAAGCATAACTATATCCTCTATGTAAAGTTTTCTGGGAAAATTGAATGTCAGCCAACAAATAATAAATCCAGTAGATTCCTTGCCTAAATTATGTTTTATTGCTATATTTTGTGTATTATACTTTATTCTTAAACAAGATTTTTGGACAAAGTGGGGGTCAACAAAGAGAAGGCAGTTATATTATCCCACATACACACTCACCTGTGACGGGTGGTTGTGGTGCTCTTCCCTCTTAACATTCCGGGGCACCGTACCATGGCTAACACAGCGTCCCGGAAACCACTGCTAATGAGCCAAACCTTTTTGGCCATTCCCGGGCTTGTATGGGTGATAATAATAAAGCCTGGACTTGAAAGAAGCTAGAATTAGTCATTGGATTTGGGGGACTATAGTGTGGAGTATAGGAGGTAGATAGGTTGTGGAGTCACACAGTTCAATTTGGAATCCTGACTTCGCCATTTACAGGTTGTGTGATTTTGGGCAAGCTCCTTAACCTTGCTGAGCGTTTTGTCCTGTATACAGTTGCTATATAATAATTACCTAGCCAGGGCTGAGATTAGATATATCCGAAATAATGAATAAGAAACTATTAGCCCCCTGCCTGACACATACTGTATTTAATAAATGGTAATTGCTATTTATTTTATTATCTCTATTTTGTAAGGTAGATGGAACCAACCCAAGTTGAATGTAAAGCTAATTTCTAGTTATTATGTTAATCCTAATGGAAAATCTTGCTCCATTTCATATCGCCTGCCTTTTCTCTGATTCCACTGGCTTTTTTGCTGCCTTCTGCCATTTGCTGCATAGTAAAAATGAATAAGGACCTTGAGAGGGTTTCTTTATTGCTCCTAGTCTAGCTTTTTGACATCGTTTTGGGCTTAATTACTGCGTGTATACTATGACCATTTTTAATCTCCTTAAAAGACCTCCTTTCCCATGTGATATATGTGGAAATAAATGGGAATGAATTAGTTACAACTAGTTGTTCTTGTTTGGTTTATGGCCTCACCACTCACCAACCCTCTGGTTCACTAAGTAATAACCAAGGTTCATTTAAATTCCAAGAACCAGGGATTATAGAAGTAGTACTTATTCACAATTAAAAATTGACAAAACTTATTGGACAAAATTGTAAGTGTCTCACTGTTGAGTCTTTTTTTTTTCCTACTGGAGATTCTTTTGATAGTTATCTGTACCAAAAAAATCATTAAAATCATTGACAGTAAATATAGCTGTCATTATTTCTAAATTGAAATTTTCGTTAATTTGGAGAAATATTAACGATGGACTTGGTTTTGCAACTATCATAAGCTATTTTCAGTTGGTGCTACATGATCATTTTAATTCTCCTTTAACAATTCACGTTAGTTTGTTTTATCATTTCCACTTTCTTAAAACTGTGTGGTAGACTCCACATGTGCTGGGTCAGTGCTGCTTCCGGGGTGGTGTGCGGGCTGTGCAGTTTAGCAGACTGTGTGGTCAGCCTACAGTGACATATACAACATGTGAGAGTAGTTTCCTATCTGTTGAATTTAATGCTCTTTAAAATTAGGGCTTGTGTCTTGTTGGCCATATTTTTTTTTCTCATCTCATTTTTCTAATCCTTTTTCATTGTGTTTTAAAAATGTATTGGTCTGTGGCAGTTTGGGATTATTTTGTTTTTTGTTTTTTACCATCTATTGTTTGTGAAGCACTGTACTAGGCATACAGTTTTTTCATTCTTACAAGATTATATTCTTAGAAACCATATTGCTGATTTTAGCTATGAGTTAAAAGGTATATCTTTTGACATGGAATTTTTACGTCCACAGGGAACTCCATTTAAATAACAACCTGTTACGAGTTCTACCTTTTGAGCTGGGAAAACTGTTTCAGTTGCAGACTTTAGGCCTGAAAGGTATGACTTCCTGTATTTGTGTTTCTTGTGGTTTGTATGTATGTCTTTGAGTCTAGAGAAGCTGTAAGAGGAAATCCTTTTGCCAGGGATTTGCAGGCTCATTCTTCCCCAAACTTCATCAGTTCCTTAGATATATCCCAAGGGTTTTCCCTCTTGTCTCGCTGTAGACTACCTGTTAATCTTGGTATTCTTTTTCACTCCTAGCCCAGCTTTGCTTTCTATCCTTTGTTTTGATCAGTTCTGTGTTCTGATGATGCATTCCTGAGGTCATACTTTATTTCATCATACTATAAAAAGCTTTTTTTCCCCCTTGTAGTCAAACTTCAAAAAAAGGAGACTTACAAAGTGCAGAAATCAATGAATAAAAAATTTTTGAGCCATTTGGACCTGTTAGTAACAATCAATTTTTGATCATTTTTTTAAGATGTAGTTTTATGAGGACTTCATTACTCTATTAGAATTTGAGGGCATACTTGATCCAGTGAGAACTATTGGGAAATACGTTTTTTAAATCAGCAAGATTAAAAGCCATATTTTAATAATATGTCATTACCTATTTTTTTAATCACATTGATTCTTTGCCAATCTTGTATCCACCTTACTCTATAATTGATTTAAAAAACACATAATGAAGTCTTCAAGAATTGTACTTTTTATTTCTTAAGAATACGTAGGTTGTAAAATTAGGTTTTATTCCTGTAAATCCATTTCATTTCATAAAGGTAACAGTAATTTCACAAAAACAAATGAAATAGAAAAATATAAATAATACCTTTACAAATGTATTTAAAACCATATTCAACAAATATCAGCTATATAAATGGTTCTTTGGAAAGCGTTTCTCTGTGTGGGCTGGCCTTGGCTGAGGCTTCTTAAAATAGAGGTCTGTAGATCTGTTCTATCTCCCTATGGTGAGTGTACTTTTTGAAATTTTCTTGTTTTAACTTTGAAAAACAAAAATGTAAAATGTAGCAACATGTGTCTGTATCCTGACTATAAGAATTAACAATATTGTGTCACTTTTGTGTCCGTTTTCTGATGCAAAAGAAACAGGACATTACAGAGTGTGAAAACCCTCTTTGTTCCTCTTCAGGTCCCTTTCTCATCCCAGAGACAGCTACTATTTTTATGTCCTTTTAGTAGTTTCAGGTTTTATAATCTTGCAGTGTTTATTTTACAAACCTTTGACTGTATACATTTCTTTAAGGATTCACAAACTTTATTTGAGGTGAGGGTCATCAGTCACAGATTTTCACATTGAGTTAATGCGTGTGAAAGCCTTTGAAGTATTGGGGAGAGGTAGGACAGTCTTAGTGGCACCTTAGTTTTTGAGGCTCCCTTGCTCTTTCATTTCAGAAAAATCCTCTCATGTTTGACATCTAGGTTCATGTTTCTTTCTCAGAAGGATGGTTTCACTGATTGTACCCTTTTTTGGACAGATCCTCTTATTTTTCTGAGCTTGCCCCAGCTCATTTGTTAACTTCAGACAACCACTGCTATGTTTTCCATTTCTATAGTTTTGTTATTTCAAGATTATTGTATAAGTAGAATCATGCCATATGTAACCTTCTGAGATTGTTTTTTTCCCCGCTTAGGTTAATTCTTTTGGTGATTCACACAGGTTTTTGCATGTTTGCTCCTTTATATTGATGAGCAGTGTTCCATGGTATGGATGTATCATGGTTTGTTTAATCAGTTACCTGTCGAAGAACATCTGGCTGGTTTCCAGTATTTGACTATTGTGGATGAAGCAGCTGTGAGCTGTGTACAGGTTATTATGTGAACATAAGTCTTCATTTCTTTAGAATAAATGCCCAGAAATGCAGTTGGCTCAGTCATACGTTAGTTTAGTTTTCTAGGAATTGGCCAAACTGTTTTCCAGAGCGACTGTACTGTCTGACATTTTCACCAGTGATAAATGAGTGATCCAGTTACTCGGAATCCTCACCAGCTTGGTGTTGTCACTGTTGTTACTTTAGCCTTTCTGATAGATGTGTAGTGATCTCCTTGTGGTTTTAATTTGCATTTCCCTATTAGCAAAATGTATCGCACATCTTTGCATGTGCTTATTTGTCATCTGTGTGTCATCATCTGTGGCATAGTTTTCATGTCCTTGCCATGTTCTATCCAATTGGACTGTTTTTTACTGTTGGTTTTGGGGGTCTTTAATATATGCTAAATACTAGGCCTTTGTCAAAGATGTCATTTGCAAATATTGCTTTCCCAGTATGTAGTCTTCTCATCCATTTAACACACCCAGTTCCCTTGCTGGGGGGCTTTCCCCACACCAGCAAGCCATTCTAGGACACCAACTAGAAGTCCTATAATTCAACTAAATTCTGACATTACTTACCCAAAGATAGCATCAGATTCCACGGATAAAGGGTTCAGTCCTAAATGACAGCTCCTTGCCTGCACTTCTGACCAAGGTTCCCACAAACTCCCTCTTGCATTCGATTAATTTGTTGGAGTGGCTCACAGTAATCAGAAAACCTGTTTACTCACAAGATTCCCAGTTTATTATAAAAGGATAGAACGCAGGAATAGCCAGATGGAAGAGATACATAAGGCAGGGTGTGGAGAAAGGGCGAGGAGCTTCCATTCTCTCCATGTACGCCATTCTCCTTGAATCTCCATGTGTTCCCTAACCTGGAGCCTCTTTGAACCCCATGCTTTTGAGTTTTACAGATCCTTCATAACAGAGGCATGATTAAATCATTGGCCTTGATGATTCAGCCAACTTCCAGCCCCCTTCCCCTCTGGGGTGAATGTTCCAACTCTCTGGCATATGGTTGGTTCCTCTGTCAACCCAGTCTCCTCCAGTCCTTAGGTGAGGTCTGAAAGTTACTTTGGTTTTTTTTTTTTTAATATTTTATTTATTTATTTGACAGCGAGAGAGATCACAAGTAGGCAGAGAGGCAGGCAGAGAGAGGGGGGGAAGCAGGCTCCCTGCTGAGCAGAGAGCCCGATGCGGGGCTCGATCCCAGGACCCCGAGATCATGACCTGAGCTGAAGGCAGAGGCTTTAACCCACTGAGCCACCCAGGCGCCCCTGAAAGTTAATTTGTTAACGTAACAAGAGACACCTCTACAACTTCTTCACTTAGGAAATTTTAAGGGTTTTAGGAGCTTTAGGAAAGTGAATGAAGACCAGATACGTATTTTTTATTATAAATCACAATATCACACAGGGTCTTGTATGTAGCAGAAGTTTTTAGTTTTGATGAGGTTGTTTATCATTTTTTCCTTTTATGGATCCTGCTTTTTGGTGTCAAGTCTGAGAATGCTTTGATTAACTCTAGAGCCCAGAGATTTTCTCCTGGGTTTTGTACTAAAGGTTTCATGGTTTGGGGTGCCTGGGTGGCGCAGTCGGTTGAACGTCCCAACTCTTGATTTCAGCTCAGGTCATGATCTCAGGGTTGTGAGATGGAGCCCCATATCAGGCTCTGTGCTCAGTGGGGAGTCTGCTTGAGATTCTCTCTCCGTGCTGCCCCTCCCAAAATAAATAAATCTTTTTTTAAAAAAGTTTCATGGTTTTATGTTTTACATTTAAGTCTGTGATCTGTTTGGAGTTAAAATTGAGCTAAAAGAAATGAGGATTAGTTGAAGGTTCATGCTTTGGTCCATGAATGTCCAGTTGGTCTAGCACCATTTGTTGAAAAGTCTACCCTCCATTGAATTGCCTTTACATCTTTTCCCAAGATCAGTTGGACATATCTGTGTGGATCTATTTCTGGATTTTCTCTTTTCCACTGATATATGTGTCTGTCCCTTTACCAGTAGTTACTTGAAAGTTGAAATAGGATAATTAAGTCTTGAAATAGGATAGACAGATTCCTAGGACAGATTCCTAGTTGTCTTTTTCAAAACATTTTAAGCTGTTTTAGTTTCTTTGCCTTTCCATATACATTTAGAATAATCTTGTCTATAGTTACAAGAAATATTGCTGGGATGTTGGTTGGAATTGTGTGAAACCTAGAGATCAAATTGGGGAGAATTGAATCTTCCGCTCCATGAATGTACCATGTCTCTTCCTGTATTTAGAGCTTTGATTTTTGTCATTAGTATTTTGTAGTTTTTGGTATATAAGTCATGTAAATGTTTTGTTAGGTTTATTTCTAAGTCTTTGTCTTTTTTTTTTTTTTTTTGAGCAATTGTAACTGATTAATATATTAAATTTTGCTGTCCATGTGTACATTCCTGGGCATATAGAAATATGGTGGATTTTTTTTTTTTTAACCTCTTTCATCCATCCTCCCATTCCCCCCCTTCCCTTTGGCAACCACCCATTTGTTATCTGTATTTAAAAGTTTATTTGGTTTTTATTTGTTGCTTGTTCATTTGTTTTGTTTTTTAGATTCTGCATATAAGTGAAATCATGTAATATTTCTCTTTCTCTGTATGACTTATTTCACTTAGTATAATATCCTGTAGGTCCATTCATGTTGTAGCAAATGGCAAGAATTTTTTTTTTTAATGGCTGAGTAATATTCCATTGTATGTATATACCACATTTTTATCCATTCATCTGTGGATGGACACTTGGGTTGCTTCCATTTCTTGGTTATTGTAAATAATGCTGCAGTAAACATAGGAGTACATGTATCTTTTTTAATTGGATATTTGTATTTTTGTCTTGTATCCTCCACCCTGTTGAATTAATTTCTAGTTCTAGGACTTGTTTTGTTTTTGTTTTTGTACACTTTTGGTAAAATTTTTGGGAATTTTGTATGTAGTAGAAAATTATGTCATCTGCAGACAGGGATGATTTTATTTCTGTTTGTCACAGAGAGAAAGAGATCGAGAAAGCACAAGCAGGCAGAGGGAGAAGCAGGTTCCCCACTGAGCAGGGAGCCTGATATCTCAGGACCCTGAGATCCTGACCTGAGCCGAAGGCAGATGCTTAACCAACTGAACCACCTAGGCATCCCTTTTCTTTCCTTTTCTTGCCTTATTGTGCTGACTAGAACTTCCAGCACTATGTTGAATAAGAGTTGTAAGAACAGTCATCCCTCTTTTTCCTGATCTTTCAAAGTATTCTGTCTTCACTGTTAAGTATAATGTTAGCAATAGGTATTTTGTAGATTGTCTTTATCAAGTTGAGGATGTTTCCCTCTATTCCTCTTTTTCTGGAGTTTTAAATCATGAATGGGTTTTTAATTTTTTCAGATGCCTGTTTTGCATCGATATGATTATGTAATTTTGCTTCTTTACCTTTATAATTGATTTTTGTATATTGAATCAGGCTTGTATTCCTAGAATAAATCCCACTTGGTCATGGTTCTCATTCTTATTTATTGCTTACTTCTGTATGCTAATATTACGGATTTTTTTTTTTTTTAGCAAGAAAAAACCATACATGGCAATTTATTTGTATAAAGGTAGATGTTTTTCAGTGTTTCGTTGTTTCGTTGTTTTCTTTTTTCTTTTTTTCTTATTATTTTCCTCCAGATGGGTGGGTGTGGAACAGGCAGAAGAAAACATCTTGATTTCCTTCTGGGTGGAAACTGTTCAAGTTTAAACCACGGCAAGAAGCACTCATGTTCGGTTGCTGGGTAGAAACAGTGTGCTGTTTGAACTTCCACCGCCTCTGGCTTCCTGCCTCTGATCATGCAGGTGTCCTGTCATGGTCTTGGATTTACAGATAGCAAGATCTGCCCCTCTCTTATGGCAGGACTCTGGATTTGTGAAGAATAAAATGATCAGACTTTTTTATTGAGATTTTTCTTATTTATCCAAATGCTTTATTATTTAGGTCCAGGGATAACTCCTTTCTTAAGGATTTTTGACTCAATATTCATGAGGGGTATTCGTCTTTAGTTTTATTTGTATGCTCACTGTCTGGTTTTAGTACCTAGGGAATAATTGCTTTATGAAATGAATTTGAAAGTGTTCCCTCATCTTCTGTTTTCTGAGAGTCTATAGAATTAGAGAATTTGGGGGGCCTGGGTGGCCCAGTGGGTTAAAGCCTCTGCCTTCGGCTCTGGTCATGATCTCAGGGTCCTGAGATCGAGCCCCGCATCGGGATCTCTGCTCAGCGGGGAGCCTGCTTCCCCCTCTCCCTCTGCCTGCCTCTCTGCCTACTTGTGATCTCTCTCTCTCTCTCTCTGTCGAATAAATAAATAAAAATCTTTAAAAAA